>JAFBMS010000009.1:7684493-8423565 GCA_019788955.1 Albula glossodonta
GATTATACACCTGTTTTTCTTAACAAAGGGCACTGAATTTTCAGTTGGTTTTCCCTGCCATTTTCTGTGGCTTTTGACATTTTTGCCACCACAACACTTTAGTACATTTACATCAATCGATCAGGTTGGCACATCAGTGTGGAATAGCTGCAGTCACTATTCTCTCGCATTGAAGATTAAATAAATGCCTACGCATTAAAACAACAGCCTGTATGTTTACATTTTCCATATATATATAGATTCATTTTTGACCCAGTGTTGGGGTAACTGGGGAGCAGTTCATAGGTCTTAGTTTGTAGTTCATACCAGTTCAATGTTTATTTTATTTTTTAATGTGTATAAGGACAGCAGGCATAGATGTCTCCAATTCAGTTATTCTTTAAATGCTGCCTTCGACCTCTGTTGGTTATTCTAATTGAGTTGTTGTACACTACAGTTAGCTAGGTAATAAGTGGTCAGAGGGAAAATGTTCATTCATTATTTGTGATAGAAGATTCCAAGTAAGCCTTAATTATGAATAAAGTCGGATATTTTAATAGTCAACACTATTACTGGAGGACTGTTAAGATAAACACATTTAAATGTTATGTTTTCATTACTGCATATGCACCACAATAATGAATTCATACAAGAGACATGTTTATTACAATTATTTAGCTGAGCAGGATATAAAGTTATAGGATTAGCCTTGTGTAATTAATAGATTAAACGCATTTTCCACCAAAAAAAATGACTTGCTTAGAATTTACATGCGTGAACTGCTGTTTTTAATATTGACATCCATAACGGCTGAAAACATGCTGTGTTACAATGCTGCGTTGGAGGCAAAACACATAGGCTAATATGGTGTGTATGACATTTGGTTAAATTTGGTACTCAATAGCAATGGTAACTGACTTGTAAAATGTAAAAGGAGTGTAAAAACTTCACCTTACCATTCTTGTCTATTCTTCCCTTCTTCCACCAGTGAACATCTTAACTGAACTAAATGGAAAGATGTATCCTTTACTAGCTAACTCACTCTAAACATAGACAGCAACAAGATTACATTCAGACAATATGTGAGTTACTGATCCAGAGGAATATCGTACATAGAAAAATCACTCCAATATAGAATGTGTTGCCTCAAAAATTTCATGTTATTCTGCTTGCCAGCAGTAAAGGTAGAACTGAAAAGAGTGGGTACCTTCCTGACCAGCTTTCTACATTTGCAAGTATTCTTACGTAAGAGATTGGATACAACACGGATCCATATGTGTAGGAATAGTGATTTACTGACATGCAATTAATAAATAAAATTGGGTGTCTGGTAAATTTAATTTTGAAACCTAAGCTCAGACATAATGTAGGCCTAGCAGCTTTTATGGGAAAGGCACTGTTGTTACAGTCAACTGGGAGGCAGAAACTGTTCCAAAACAGGAGACCAAAACAGGAACCCCATTCACCATTGAAGAGAGATTGACTGGCTGCCTGCCTTGGTATTGCTTTGTAAGAAATGATGCAACTTTGGGATGTGGATTTTGAATGTGTATTGCTTCCACTGTTAAAAAAAAAAACAAACAGAAAGGTGCAATATTTACCTCAAAGTAAATCACACAAATAATCAGATCTACAATGGTTGCATCACATTTGCCAGGTTAGTGACTACTTTATCCCTGAAATTTGACCCAAACTCCATTGTGTGAATTGGTACAATTATAAAGTATATATATAGGCCGGATCCTTTGTCCGAACTGTTGAATCTCTACACCCGCACTATGTGTAACACGAGGTTAAATCAACAGTGGATTAAGACAAGATACTTAAGAAAGTATTTTTCTGAATACCCATGGCTTATACTTACAGCTAGCTAGTTAGCGTCATTTACCTTTATTTTAATTGCACCAAGCTTTCTGGTACCCTAGCTGGCTATGCAGTTGTTTGCCTTATACACCAGATTTGCACTAGGTGAACTAGCTTTTGCTGTCCATCTTAATTTCCCCCTGATAATATTCTTTAGCAAAAGTGCCAAGACATGTGCATTTTAATCTATGACTATTGCCATAAGGATTCACTTTAATGCTCACCCTTTTGCAACAGCATGTCAAATCAGGTATAAATTGAGTGGTATGTCTGGGTTTATAGCCTATTCGGATTGCCAGTGTTTTTTGGATTAAGTCTGCTGTAATGACATAAGCAAAAAAGTGAATAGCTATATTCAGGTCAGGGGAACACATACAATGTATAATGATCTGTTCCTTATCGTTCACTATAAAGCTAGCATCTACCACACACTTCCAGCTATGAAAAATTCATTTTGAAACGGCACCATTCTGGCAGGCCTTGAAGTCTATTAAGACAACTTAGTCACAAATATATATTTATGCTTAAGGAAGGCAGCTTGAAGCATGACAAAAAAGTGAGGATACTTAATTTTGTCTTGCTCTGTACGGGCACTGACATGTGACAGCTAATCACAACGTGCATCACTGGTGAGAGGGAAAAACAGTAATATTATATCCCTCTTAATATTGTACCTGGTAGAATACTCAACATTGAGTTTGCACATATTCATTTTTCTCTCTTTCTGTAAAAAATCAGTGTTTGCCCTGTTTAACCAGAGAACTTTCTCTCTACTTTTGCTTCATTACCTTATTACATTGACTTGAATGATTGCATAACAACTGTATCAATCCATTCAAAAGAAAACAGTGACAGTTAATAAAGTTGCCTGTACAATACACAAGTTCAGCCAACATAATTCTTCAGACTCCAGAGTTACACCTTATACTGAACTAAAAGAGAGCAGGTATGACAAAAAGTGGTGTAATAACTATTCAAATGCCACTGAGACACACCGTGGATATTCAGTGACAAATTATGGTGTTTCAAAACATCATCAGTGCACCCTGGCCCACCTAATAGAAAAGATTGTAGGCTAGTTAACAGTTTGCTGAATGATATGACATCAGCCAAGAAATATACTATGCTTGTCAACTCAAAAGTAATGCCGATACTGACAACACGCCATTTGTCAACTGACTCATATTTTCACCAGCATTATAGCATAAAATATGCCCTATGTACAATTATTGTAATCTATAGCACAATCATGTTTGTGCCTTCAAAAGAGAAGCAGCAGCTGTGTTAAACTGCAAGACCAATGAAATAAAACCAGCAGTATCAATGCCAAATTCAGTGTGACTGCACAAACAGGCTTCTTCATTAAGTCCTGCTTTTCTTGAACTAGGTGCACAATAATGTTTTTTAGTAAACTATCTAGGCCTGTGTATTGAACAGGTGTGGATACAATAACAAAATACTAGTGCCCTTTGCTATTAAACATCAAATACATTCTCATCAACAAATCCTGAGATAAATGAGTGAAAATAAATGCTGTCTTGTGATTTTATGATCTTAAAACTGATGAAGTAGCCTTGAACCTGTACTTACATTTATATATATATATATATATATATATATATATATATATATATATATATATATATATACATTTACATTACATTTATACATAATTTATATACTCTTGTTATGTGTCCCACCTCCACCAGGTGTAGAGGGGAAGTCAGAGGGACCGCAGGGGTAACAAAGAGCAGGTCAGCTGTGTCTATTGTTCCTTCTGTCTAACCAAAATATGTTACAGACAGTTTTGGGCTGATCTTGGTAACTTGGGAAACATGGCAAAAATCACTACCTGAAGGCTGGTAAAAAGTGTATGCTTTACCAGATGCCAACGTTTATAGCTGTGCTGTTGAATTCACATGCAGCATAATTAGATGGCAATTCAAAAACCCAGTTCATGCTATTTAGTTTCTTTCAAACATTTTTCAAAGTTTCTCTCCATCCATGCTGGTTCCAGCAACAAAATGAGTTAGCCAGAATTCTTTCATTTGTGCCATTTCCTAAATGTCAATCGGCATTTTATTTGTGTTTCACTAACATGCACATACAAACTTACATATATACACTCACACAGAAACCCCAGACACACATGGATGTGGATACACAGAATTGCATACCCACATAAACGCACCTCACAACCTGAGAACAAGCAAATACAGGGAAAAGCCTCCAAATTACAAGAATGTATGAATACAAAAAAATGTGCCCAATGATATTAATACATATAATTTAAAGTTACACCTAAAATATGTCGATCAGTAAATACTTGTCAAAAGTGAGATGTATTTTCAGTAGGGGAAAAGTGTCCTGCCTCAGTGATACCCATAGGATCACAAACTAAATCCAGAAAATCATCATTACATATTCACAAATGACATCTCAATCAATGTGAATGTACTCAAATTGAATGTATAAGCAGCGTTCCGAACAGTTTACCTAATTTATTATAGGGAGTTTACATACACACATTTTGAATCGCCGGTTATGGGAATGGTGGTGAGTCGGTCAAAAGCAGCAAGAATTTAAATAATATACAAAATATACTTTGGAGTAGATTATGTCAAACTGGTCTGTTACTGATCAGACCTACCATTGATATTGCTTTACCACTGTAACTTCGCATCACTAAGACTACCCGTTGTCAGAAGTCTAAAATATATTCCATTACGTTTAATAATAAGAATAGCAGTTATGCTGACGAACAGTCTGACACATCGCCCCTAAATCAACTGCTAATATGGGTATCAAAACATGAATTATACTGTTCTCATTGTAGAATGACCCTTCCTGACTTGATGTCATGTACGATAAGGACTATTGTGCAAAGACATTTACAACGAATGACAAGATCTTAGTACGTTTTTTCAGAACTTCGCGTATTTGGAAAGCACAAAAACCAAATGTTATCGGTAAGCAAATATGGGAACAAGGATTCGGTGAAAAGGAGCTTATCCGTTTCGTGTTAAAACCGCTTCCAAGAAAAAAAAAAAAACTCACCAGAAAAGGTATCACTCAGATCGGACTAAACCGATGCACGTGTGGCAAGGCGCGCGCCTGTATTTTTACCCAGGCTCAAAGTTTAAATTCAACCAGTTAAAAGGTCAGTTAATTAAATGAATTGATAAGCCTATCCATACTAAAGTTTTCATAATTCTGAAAGCTATTCATTCCGCCAAATAAGTATACAGCCACATAATTATGCACACTTGAAATGTATTAACTACTTAATGTACTGTAATATATAGCCGTAGGTTTGCTAAACTTTATTGACAAATGAGTTTAGAATATCATTTGGCTTAATGCAATTAATTGCACAATAAACGGGGACAGTGAAAGTCTTACCTTGATTACTGTGGCTGGAGTCCGTCAAGAGAGCCCTTAGCAATAAGAAAATTAGGGAGAATTTTACCCCAAAACTCATGACTAAAACGCCAACTGGATCGCCCCGCAACCGTTCGACCATCAAAGGTAGCAGTATCCACGTGTATATCCGCAAAATGATTATTTTCTCTTATTTTAAATCCTTCCGAACGTTTAACACCACGTAGCAGACTTCTTCATTCCGGTATCGAAAGCACTCTCATCACTAACAAACTGGTAGAAAGCGAGGTGGACACCAACCCATTGCACTCTCTGACTGAAATCGGTAAAACGTTAATCATAAAGTTGTCACTAGGGCTCAGTATTAAATTATGTAAACGCGCTCTACGGATGTTGGCCAAATTAACGTGACGTGGGAGAAGCAAGATACAGCAGACCCTTTTGTTCGGTACAACTTTCAACACATCACACAACTAAAATAATCTTAGAGGTTCTTGTCTTCGTCTCCGTTTTAATCCCCGTTATGGTAATATATAGTTTAAATCATCCCACGTCCCATATGAAATGAAGCGCACGACCACTGTCTTCAGTCTGTTTGGTCTTCAGGACTGAAAGACTGATTCATCGAGGGATGCCAGTGAGCTCCGAACGGAAAGGACGAATTGCTGTAACCTGTATCTGTTAAGAAGCGCATCTCCGTCCCAACCTGGATGCACCGAATGACTGGAGGTTCTGAGAGACAGCGCACAGCATACTGTACCGAGAGCCCGGCGCTAGAGGGGGTTAGCTGACAAGACAAAGGTGTTTTCTATTGTAGTGCTGCGGCACGCGCTCTAAAGCGAACCGGTTTTAACCACTCATCAACTGGAATTTCTGAAACTCTAGGACGTTTTCACCAGTCTTTTAGCTCGAGTCCAAATGGTGGTGCTTATGGTCAAGTGCAGTCGCCTAGCTTTCATCTGTTATGTGATTTTTTGCCTAACGTGCTTGTCAATGTACATCGCAATATGTATGCCCTGAACAGTAGAACTGGCTTTGTTATCGACAGTAATGTGTTTATGCTGGTTAGATTAATTATCTGTATAATTTTAAGTTTTCATAATAATTGCAAATAAAAGTGTTCTTATGGATTTGCGCGGGAAAACTGCGTATTTGAGTGACTGTGCATGAGCGTTCCAGTGGTTCACCTTTAGTTAATTCTGGCATTGTCGGGCAGATTTATGTATTGTATTATTTTATTTATTTATTTATTTATTTGTATTAAACCTTTAATAAATTGGAGATATTTCCAAACTATAATTTCTTGATACATTTTTAGATGAATGATTCATCTGAGGTAAAAATGAAGTTAAAACTTTTGTTCAATTAAATGTGAGTTTTTGCTGTTGTAAAAAATAAATAAATAAATGAATGAATAAATAAACTAACGAGTGTTTGTGATAAATGGTTTGGTCTTCGAAAATAAGGTCACCGAGGCTGTTTATTTAAAACTATTACCGCTGTACAGTGAAAATAACAGTGTATTTTATATGTGGTTAACTTTCAAGAATACCTTTTCTTTTTTTTTTTTTTTTTTTAGAAAATATACAAATACTCACAGCATATTTCAGTTATTTGTGCCAAAACATTAAAAAGTAGTTTTGAATTGTATGCTTCAGACAGTTTTATCTAACTGCTGTAGACCATTATGCTACATCAAAATTAGTCTAATGCAGCCCTAAGCAATACTTGTGTTGTACGTCATTGATTGCAGCAATGTCATTTTCCCTCTTAGAATTAAAGAGCTGTTCACGAATGCCTAGCTATTTAGCTTTTTGGTTAATTTTTTGTCCTAAATTCAGAACGGTGTATCAAGTTGGCATTACTAGTAACTTAATATTAATTAGAATATTACTTCATCATTGTATACCCTCTTCTTTGAAAAGTTATATTACAATAGATAGCAGGAAATTTCCAAAATTACTAAGCCTATTTTGTGATATCATTAGGTTCTTTACTGTCCCCAAGGCTTGGATGAAGATGGGCAAGAAAGCCCTTGTGAATTTTGACCCCTCTGCATGGTGTAGCCAGCTGAATGTTTTGAATCTGAAGGAACTAGTTCTGCGCACCAACGCAATTGAAAATTATTGCTGCTTATAATAAACTGGTCTCTCTCTCTCTCTCTCTCTCTCTCTCTCTCTCTCTCTCTCTCTCGCTCTCTCTCTCATGTGCTCTTTCTGAAACTTGCTTTCGATATATGATATTATGATTTTATATTACATAATTTCATGTTCTGCTTCCTTCTTGGCCAGATGTCCCCTGAAATTCTCAGTAGTCTAACCTGGTTAAACAAAGGTAAAGAAAAAAAAAAAACTTTAGGAAACATATTCATTTTGGAATTTGTATTGGCATGTAATAATAAGTTCCAAAATACACCTTGAGACTTTGCACATGTCTTCTCTAAAATGTCTGTCAAGAGCTGGTGCCACTGTCAGCCAAGATTAAAAATGACTCTCTTTCAGCCTGCTTGAATGTCCTGTAGACTGAATAAACACATGTGTCTCCACTGGGTTAAACAAGGACCCAGTCCTTTGATGAATTAAATCAGTCAGTATGATAGTATGGATATATAAAACAGACCACAATAAAGAAGGTATATGAGTTGGTTCATTTAGCTCAGAGACAATTAAGTACGGAGGACACCTGCCGGTGATGATCATTTGCAAATCCCATAGTTTAATTCCATTATGTATTAGTATATCTGCAATGAAAACCTTTATCTTCACTTCTTTATCTTGCTATAAATTTGATATGAGTGAATCTGTCACACAAATTGGTGTTAACTTTACAAATTCCTGTATTTATTAATGAGAAGAGGCCTCAATCTTTGTAAAACACATTGCATGTTTCAATCACCCATACAGTCCAGAACACACCAAAATTCACTGGAATGGCATAATGTTGTAAATATTTTTCAACTACATATTAATTATATATGTTCCAGATATACTGTTGAATGACTATTTTAGTCGTTGCAAAACTAATGCTGTGAAAATGTACATTTAACACGTCTATTATGTCCCTGACTGTACATATTATCCAAGTGTGGGAGGTAGGGAGGAACCAGTTAACTCACTCTGAAATGTAGTTTGAGTGTTGCTAAAATGGTACAAGTCCTAAAACTAACATGTCAGTGAAGGTATGAATTTGTCTGAGTTCCCAGAGCACCATGGTACATACGTTTCTTGCATATATTACATATGTAACATATACTGAACATATTACTTTTAACTGGCTGTGTTATCATTCTCTGCTTCTGTTTTATGTATATTTCTTCACATGATATCGGGAAGTCACTTTGGCTGGCCTTTGATTTGAAAAGTGGTGCTGCAGTTGTACCCCTATAAAAGTGCTTAATTTTAATATAAAAAAACATTTACACAATACAAACACAAAAAATGTGCTAAAAATAACAATACTTAATGTTTAAGACAGTGGTATTGCATCAGGAGAACTTTTTCATAGTACTGTGTTAATATTTCCATCACACAATTATAAAATGAGTCACACAGCCAACATATAAAATGACCTTGAACACTAACAATCATGTTTCATTAGATTAAAAAATGAACATTGCAAAATCATATTATCAATTGTTTAATTAAAAGTCATAATACTATATTTTTATTGTCCATTAGAGGAAGCACAACAGTGTAATGTTGCTCTGGCATTTAGTTCATGGATATTAAATGTCAAGCAGGTAGCTTCAATGCAGTACACAATTATTTGAATTGTCAAAATAGTCTGTAAAAGAGTTTCATGTTCATCAGGAAATGAGACAGTAATTCAGACAACCTAAAGCTTCAATCATACCAGAGAGGAAGCTTTATCGGGATGACATGCACACAATATTACATGTATTACTTTTGAGAAAATGTAATTTGCTGTCACTAGCAATTGACATTTGTGATCTTTGTAGTAATTCTGTGCTAAATTGGAATAGATGGAAAAGACAATTGTACAAAACTATGAAATGTAAAACGTCTCTTTCACTTCAAAAGGTATTACTTTATTTATTTGATATTTTCCAGGCTGCTGAAACTGTCCACATCTGAGATATAGTCTATTCTTAAAATGGTATCTAGCTATAGAAGCTAGCAGTGTAGGCAGAATGTGAAACCCAAGTGTTTCAAACAAAGGTGAGACACTGTTACTGCACAATTGCACATAACACTGTCGTGCGCACACAACATTTACTATAAAAATAAATATGGGACTCTTTAATATAGGCATGTTTTTATGCAGTAATGAAAATGTTGTGCAACTTAAGCCCTGCTCCACAGATGTGTACCTGAATATTGATTTGTTTCATCACATCATTGAGGCAGATCAGACTTAATTAAAAAAAAATGCCCCGTTTTATTCAGTTGATGACAAATAAATATATATATTTCAATATCAATATCATCAATATCAGTTTGAAAACAAAATCAATTTTTATTTTTGATGCAGAGGCTGTTGTATTCCAAAGTATATTTCAAGTCTGTCTCACAATGAGCTAATACTGTAACAGCACAGAACAATACTCACACAGTGTATGTGGGCTCTATCTTGTAAATGGAGGCACATCTATAAAGCTGTCAGCCTTTCAGGTTGATAATGCATCTGTGCAGCCTGTCCTTTAAAATCTGTCGGATTTCCCCTGACAAAAGATAAAAGTGTTCACATTGCCTTTGACCAGTTTCAAAAGTAACAGCTCTGTTTTCTGAAAAAGGAAAAAAAGTTCCAGTGAAAGTTATTTTTAATGTTCCCAATAAAACAGAAAAAACAGCTATTCAACATACATTTGGAATGCATGAATGGGTTGTTTGATTGTAAACAAAGACACTCGTTAGCATGTTGCACAGCAGAAACATAATCATGCAGTTCAATTGTAATACCACATCAGTCCACCAATGTATGATTTTTATTTTGAATACCATTAGAATTGACGGTATGAATGTTGGGGTTTGAAAACCTAAAAATAATGGTAAAAACAAGAAATCAATGACAAAACAAAGTGCAAAGTTATTTCCACCTTTATCAGGATAAATATTTTCATGTATATTTCACGTAGTACCTACTTTTATATCAGTTTGTGCTCACAGGTTGTGCTTTGTGGTGATCTGTACTTAGAGGTAGCGTATGCTTTATTATAGCTTGTGATTGTATGTTAGTGTATGCTTTGTGGTAGTATGTCCATGGAAATGGCATGATCATGGAGTGTAGTGTGTGCTTTGAGCCACTATGTATTTGGATGTTAGTTTGTACTTTGTGATAGTGTATGCTTTAAGGTAGCTGGTTCAGGCCCTTCTTCCTCCCTGCTCCCTGCTGCACCCGGATGGACCCCTGTGCATATTATATATGATTACCGTTATAAAAGTCTCTCTGGCGTCTGCTTCCCTAATGAACCGGCGTGAAATCATTAAAAAGTGATTGTGAGCCGGTGGTGGAGATGAGCCTCCACTCTCTGGGACAAAGCGATCCTGACACCTCTGATTTCTCCTGTGGAGCTTCTGCGCCTCCCACTTCATGCCTAATGGGGCGTGGATTTTAATCTGAGGCCTAGGCGATACCGAGGAGAATGAAGAGAGCAAATACAGTAGATCTCATTTCTGTAAAATGTCTTCCGTTCCAACAAACCTCTGGGTTGTTAAAGTGGCCAGCACATTATTCAGTAATGAAGGGATAGGGTACTTTGCAGATAAGAGTACTGCACTAACATTTTGTAAGTGGGACATTGGCAACCAGGAGGCTAATTCCTCTCTATATATTAAAAATGTGTCTGTATCTATATCCTGCCTATATATGGCAAACGATTGCATGACTGAATAGATGGTTTTAATCAGTTTTAGATCAAACTGAATTGTTAAATGATTGCATGATTATTTGTTTACATTAGTCTTACTTTTGTCTCTGTTATTTGTCATCAAATTTAGCAGCATACAAGGTCAATGTGGGCATGTACCAAAGAAATCCTGTTGAAGATAGTTGTTGATGTTTTTTGGTAGCATTATATGTGAACTGTAACATATGGATGGTAAAAGTGGTGTAATTAGCTGTTTTGTTTAGTTAAAGGACATATGATAATAGCCTTTCTTTGAACCAGAATGACATATTATGCAAGCAAAATATGTTCAAGGAGCAATTTTTAATTGGATGTTTCTGCCTTCAGTCATTTACAGTTACCCTCATGAACACTGGCACTGCAGTCTTGCTTGGAGAGAATACTTGTTATCTGACATGTCATTTTCTGTGCTGCAGTTATGATCCATATTTAAAACAATTTTTAAGCTTCACTTAATTTCACATAAAACATGGCTTTAATGAAAGAGCCATTTTAATGTAGCTGTTAACTGGTGTGCAAGACATTATTATTCTAATAACTAATTCATGTTGACCTTAGCTGAAAAAATGTGAGATCAAAACAGCCATGGATAGGAGTTTAGCAGACCTCAGCATGTGAATTAGAATGTGAAAACCTCCTCTCCTGTTTGGAATGCAATGGGGATACGGAGGGTGTCAGAGGATTTTTTTTTTCAAGTGCTCGTGCCATTTGGAGACAGGTAGTTCTTTCTTACCTCCCATTCAATTTGAAAGAGGAGAGGGCTGCTTAGCTGCGGTCGACATATCAAACTTCACACCATGTTGATTTAATTTAGGACTGACCTTATGGATTCAAATCAGTAAATTTTGAGGTTGATGGACAAACAGTCAACTCAGACTGATTTGATGAACATTTCTTCAAATGGCTATAATACGTTTTTGTCTAATTAATCACATCTTTTGTTTATACCTGTTATGAAATCATTTTCATCAACAACGCATCCGCATTTTGCATCTTTGATGTACTGTTCCCAAGCATTTTGAATAAACTAGATTTAAAAAAAAACACAGGCAACAACTGAATAAAAAATATTGCAGCTTATTCTTTTTATTGATCACCAAACAAGTTCAGTGCATGCCTGATCAAAATCCAAATCCCAGTGATCCATGATTTAAATATTAGCACAGTGCAAGCAACCAGCCTTTTCCTCTGCAATGGCAAGTGGAGGAGATAAGCCTAACCTGGATGATCTTCAATCAACACTCAGAATTGCTGTTTGGTAACAATTCGGCTACCCAGCTGTCTATAATAACAGTCCTTTGGGTTTATCATTGTCTTACAACCAATATTGTTCCATCATCAAACTCTGTGAGTGCAATTCCTACACGTTCCCTCCAGTTTGGAACATAGGTGGATCATATACTGGTGTCTGTAGAATGTCTCAGACTTAGCCTTGAGCTCCATATAATAGGAACTGAAAGATACACAAGGTTTTTATGCAGGTTAGGCTATTGTTGTGATGGTCATATTTTGTTATTTATTTATTTCTGTGTTTATGCCATATGTCATTTTAAGCAATTATGTTATTTAGGGTTTTTACATTGCCATACTAGTTGTATTATTATTTGTAAAATTTGTCCTTCGTTAATGTAGCTATATTGATCCACATGGCAGTAATGTTGGATGTATTCTTAGCTTTGGTATTTTGAAGTGTAAAATTTGGGGATCTGCGGTACAGTGTTATGTTCTTTTCTGCAAAATAGCATGGGAGTTACTGGAAATGTATATATTTTAATATTGTATAGTGTGAGAAGGAATGGTTCTAGCTGGAGAGAATGACTAAAACCAACACTCAGTCATTAGACTGAGAGCTCTCATAATCTGAAAATAAACAAATGCAACAGATCCTACCTCTCATGGTGACACTTTACAGACTCCATAAAACCTGCATTTGAAATATAAACAAATTATTGGATTAATGGTCTATAAAGTGGATTAATTCATCATGGTTCCTCAACAGTGAGATAGAGTACTCAAGGAAAATCTACTGTGCAAAACTATCTTAATGTGCAGAGTACCTCTCACACATGTTAATATGCTGTAGTTCAGTGTATGCTGTCACCAACTAAGCATTGTACAGCACACAGCATACTGATCAGTACACACCTAGTCAAAAGGCACATTCTGCTATTCATTACTTGGCCATGGCAACCTTCTTTATTTCTTCTTTTTGACAGTTACATTTTAACCAAAATAATTATAAGTTTGAGGGATTTGACATGTCTTTTAGGGATAATGTTTCTGAGGGATATCATACTTACACTGTGATTTCATATCTTGAAAATAGCCACTTTTTCTACACTTTACCTTAAGTTGTGGAATTACCACTTTCCATCTACAGAAGTTATTTGGGAATTTATGTAATATCAGCTGAATGGAGAACACTGTAATGGAGCAGATACGTTTTGCTCTGAAAACAAAGATGCATGAGTTGCTTTCCATCTTTGAGCCTTTCTACACCCTGCATTTGCCTTCCTATTATGGGTAATGGTAATCCCTTATTCTCCATTAGTCAGTTCTATGTCTGTAATTGTCCAGTTATTACACAATATTGTTGTAGTATTTTGAATTCCATTGCTCAATTGGTTTTGTTTGACACGTAATCAGCCATAACTCATTATCAGTCATAAGTACTTGCTGACAAAATACAGAACAAACTTCAAAATCTGTGCACACAAATGAACAAGCTGGTCCATTATTCTTATAGGTTATCATAACATATAACCCTGTCAAAAATTTTGACATTCTATTACCTACTCATGCTCTACACATACAAAATTAAAAACTTGCAGGACATAATTAAATGTGTGTATGTGTGTGTGTGTGTATATATATATATATATATATATATATATGACATGATAAATAGCCGACACCATGGAGACAGTCACAGAGAAGTCATGTGGGTTAGGGGCAAGAATTAAAACAATACAAAGTTGATTTTGAAGGCTTCTCTCTAAAGGTACAGTAAATTGTGTATTTATAGTCAGGTTAATGTGAAAGCAATGAGTAACACATATACTGATGACAAGTAAACATCAGCTGTTAACGTCTGTGCATACACTGTCCATGGTGCTGAAGCACTAGCCACGTCAGTTTTGTGAGAAATCGGGGAGCTCTGACGGCAGATAAATTTTTGTTTGTTATTTCCTGTTCAGTCATGTACACCATTATGTCAAGATCCAAGATACACCACAACACCTATTTTAAAATGGATTTCCACAAGACCATTTAGCCCTGATCTTCATGCCAGACAGTGAAGTCCTGATCAGTGCAGGAATGTCATGTTGTGTCACATTCTGGAGCTTTTTCATTCCTTATGTGTCAGTTGTCAGCACTGTGAATTGTATGCATCTTTTAGAACCTTTTCCAGGCTTGCTTAAATCTGTGATCAACTGAAAAACCAAAGTACATTTGTCCTTGTCTCCTTTTCTGATAGTCATTAGGGTCCTTAATTTCTTTATTTCTCACACATATTCCTGTCCCCTGGAATTCATATGTAACACTGTACCATGCTATACCATGTAATGTTATAACACAGGACAGCTATCTATCTACCTATTGATTCACATGGCTTGCTCATTGCTTATATCATTATCACTCAAGAGATTCTGAGACTACTGTAAATCTTTGTTTGGGAAAGTAAATGTAGCATTTGTCATCATTTCATGAGATGCCGATTATATCGCTCGCTGTTTCAATGAAACATTCTCTGCCAATTCCTTTTTCATGAAGTTAGCATGCAATAAAATTTTATTGATAAGATGGTAGGAAAATGGCAGATGTATAAAAGACATGATGGCATAATGTAGCTTTGCCTGCTTACAAACAAACAGACCATTTATTTTGCATAAAATGGAGGAATGTTTTCTGTTTTGCTTTCTGTGTTATAATTATATACAGCTGTGCTCTTTATTGAAAAGGAAAAAAAGAATTGATGAATAGTTAGAGGGAACTTCAGTATAAATGTTTGTGTTTTGTTTCTAGTGGCTAAATGGATGAAGTGGGACAGGTCCACAGGGAGAGATAACAGGCACGACAGAATGAGATAATTGCCACTGGGATGCTGTGTCTAAGAAGGGTGCAGAAGGGAGCCTAAGTCACAGGCTGTCATATTTAAACTGACCATAGTGGGGATTTGAAGAGGGTAGAGGAAGCTTTCACATCTGGAGGGACAAAAATATGCATCACCTGTGCATATTACTGCTGTCACTTTTGATATAAGTAGTGTTGTTTTAACATCCCCATTGTCATAGAAAAAAAAAAAAAAAACATCAGAATGAGTTTTATTCTTTGTTTAAGAATGAGCACCTTGGATTTACGTCTTAGCTGTGCTCAACTGCTGATCATCTGGGATACTTCCTGCGCAGAGCACAGAGAGGAAGAAGAATGGACAGAAGAACAGGAGACACTCTTCATTTGAAACATTATCATTCACCACATCCTCTGGATTTCAAAATACAGCCATTTATTGAGGTTAACATTGGGAACACCGAAAATGTGTTCTTCACTGGTTCTCCAACAGCTGTGGGCAAGAGGAACACATATTGGGCCTCTGGTCTGACTGAGATTGATGGAGAGAGAGTTCTGGGTGCAGGCTGGGAGCTTGGGCCAGTGTCCTGCAGCATTTAAGCATGATGGCTGACAGAGGTGGGCCGCACAGCAGCAGCTGCAGTGGGGCCATTCTGCATGGCAGGCTGTAGATCACAATGATAACATGAGCCTCCTGAGACACATACCCAAGAAATTACCCCCCCCCCCCCCCCTCACTGTTTACTGTAGTTGAGTTTAAGTCCTTTCATACAGTAGCAGTGTAGGTGTAGATTTGTTATACTCCTCCTCTGCAGTTACATGATATCATAATACTTCTAAAACATTTGCAAGTTGAAAAACAGAAGTCTTTGAACTTTTTGAAGGTGTATAACTTTGCATAGAATGATTTGGCCCTCATCAAGTACTGTATATAGGCAAATTCAGGATCATAATGAGGTCATTAGAAAAGTGGGGATTCAATGGGGTTCTTTTTTAAGTTTTCTGATATCATACAAAAATTAAACAGTTTCAACATGATTTAAAAGCAAACAAAAAGGATAATAAAATAAAAATGGGATTGCTGCCACTTTTGAGTCCTGAAAGATTTCTTTTTATCACCCATTAAATTTCTACAGAGGTGAAATGAGCGAATATTTGCTCTTTGTCTGCGACTCATCACCTATGGTACTGGGAAGGCATTGGCTTCCCCGTGTGAAAAGCAGTCCCATTTGCTCTGAGAACTTATCTCATTAATCTCAGGCTCACAACATCTGTTCCTGGCCAAGGAAATATTTGACTTTACAAGTCTTTTAAATTATGCTACAAGAAATGTAATTTACATTTGCACCTGTTTTTTTTTTTCACTTATCCTCTGTTGGTGTGTCAAGTGTGCTGAATGTGAATTTGAGACAGACACTGAAGGACATACTGCTGTTATCTGATGTTATTAGCATTTTCTCTCTTTTGTGATGTATGTGTGTATGTATGTGTATTTAAGTTAATATTGTTAATGTTGTTTCAGTTTATGTGGGTGATTGCTTTGGCAATACTGTGCTGATATATGGCCATGCAAATAAAGCTCATTTGAATTGAATTGAATTGAATTACTGAAGGAGAAAAGAAATGGGGACAGAACAGAAACAGAGAGAAACAGAAAGACATTGAGGAGAGAGATAGAGAGAGAGAGAGAAAGAGAGAATTAAAATTTTAAAATACTCGTATACACAATAAAATGTCACACGAAAAATTAAAATAAGACTAAATTCAAAATTAAGAAGGGACAGTGACAGAGATAAAAAGAGAGATACTGAGAAAAAGAGAGAAAGAGAGAGAGACAGAGAGACAGACAGACAGACAGGAAGAGAAATTACAGAGAGAGAGCGCAGGGAGCGGAAAATTGGCAAATGTATCATCTTCAATTTGAATATGAAAGAATTTGGACCAGCAGGCTCTCACATACTGGCCATGGATTTCTCCTGCAGACTGAGGAGAGCAGAGGTCATATCGAACTTGCAGTAGAGCTGTCTCCACAAGAAACATTCTCACTAAACATGCAGACAATGCCTTAAAAAATAAGGACAGACGAGCAGAAGTCCTTTACGCAACATTAATGGGGGTTGTGTAATTACGACACCTTGTTCTGGGAGATGAAATGTGTGCTTTGGGTGCAATCTTCTTCATGTTTAATAGAAGTAGGATTTCTACCTTCTCATTCATTATGAGCCAGCAGCTGGTCACTCATTCATCTTTATGTGTTGCGCTCCTATTACCCAAGCTGTTCCCCAGAACCGTTTTTCTTTCCCATGAAAGGTCACCACAGTGTGGTCTTTATCCCACCACGACATCCACAAATGAGCATGTTCTGTTTCTAATGGAAGGGAACTCACTAAGGGCTTTTGGCTGATTCAGAAGATCTATCCTCCGTATTCATTCTACCACTTGGGGTGGGTATTCTAAGGACAAATACAATTGGTTATTCATATTAAATTGATTAGATGTTTTGTCCAGGGGTTGAAACAATCTGAAACTGTGTGCCTCATTATCGTTATATTTTTTGAGGAAAAAAATATGAAAATTTCCTAGCCTTGCTTTGTAAATTGTCTCTTTGTCACAAATGCAGAAACTGGGACCATGTTATTGATTTTACTGCTGTCACACCACAAAATAGCAACGAAAACGAAAAAAAAGAAGGAATGCAATGTTTCATGTCTGCTATATGTATTATATATTTACAATAACTGTGCCATACTACTTTGGAATGTGTTGCACCAGTTAATCACAGCCTTGGAAGGTTAGCATGCTGTTTGTTTGTTTGTTACAGTGCTTATAAAAAATATGACATAAATTTCGCAAAGACTGCATTTCCCCATCTTACTTTGCAGTCTGTGACAGTCACCATTATGGGTCCATTCAAAGTAAATATTCCAGCATTCACAGAGAACACTTTTTGGCCTCACTTCTGACCACAAGAAGCAGAGTGTAAGCCTCTTCTCTACATAACATACCTTTAGATTAGGTAAAGTGCAATGGGTCACTTACTGACCCTGATTATTTATTATGCAGAGCAAATTCTGCCCCTACTATCCGAAAGCAGAAATCGAGACTCATCAGACCAGGCAACGTTTTTCCAATCTTATCTTGTCCAATTTTGGTGAACCCGTGTGAATTGCAGCCTCAGTTTCCTGTCTGACAGGAGTGGCACCTGGTGTGGTCTTCTGCTGCTGTAACCCATCTGCTTCAAGGTTTAACATGTTTGTACATTCAGAGATGGTCTTCTGTATACCTTGGTTGCAACAAGTGGTTATTTGAGTTACTGTTGCCTCTCTATCATCTCGAACCAGTCTGGCCTCTGACCTCTGGCATCAGCAAGGCATTTTCGCCCAGAGAACTGCCGCTCACTGGATATTTTCTCTTTTTCGGACCATTCTCTGTGAACCCTAGGGGTGGTTGTGCATGAAAATCCCAGTAGATCAGCAGTTTCTGAAATAGTCAGACCAGCCCATCTGGCACGAACAACCATGCCATGTTCAAAGTCACTTAAATCACCTTTTTTCCCCATTCTGATGCTCGTCTTGAACTTCAGCAGGTCATCTTGACCATGTCTTCATGCCTAATTTCACTGAGTTGCTGCTGTGTGATATATAGTATTGTATAAAAAATAAAAAAAATAAAACTAAATCAGCAAATTTCTTCCAAGCTCAATAAAGTTAATTATCCTAGATTTAACATTTTTCATTTTCTTTTCTTCTCTTGCAAGGATTGTTCAGGCTCAGGGTGCACTGAATCCAGGTTCAGTGCAATTCAGTAAGAGCACCCACTGTAACTTTAAAGATATACACAAAGAAGCATGGGTCTTTGCTGATAGCTAATTGTTGAACAGTTGCCTATAACTGTTACACAACTTCCAGCAATGCAAACTCCATCAGTGTTGAAATTATACAGCAAAATGGTGAAGAAACAAACTTTTCTTCAAACCAATCATGGTGGAATCAAACCAATAATGGTGACATAAAAATTCTGTGACAAGAGCACAGTTTTGTCATTTCGTTATCTTTGCACACTGTCTTCAGAAGACTGTGGTAAGTCATAATAATCATTTTAATTGCAAACAAAAGCAGCAGAAAACAGATCTGATTCCACAGGGTCAATACATGGGCCATTCTTAGCTGCTCAGTTAGAGTGAAAATGCTTTGTTTGCATTCAGCCTCACGGTTCAGACATTCATCTGATTCATCATTTTCTATATGGCTTCTCTCCAAGTAAAATGCACATTTGGCTCAATTGTATGGACAATTACACACAAGTATTGTTGGCCTGTCATGTCAGAATATATTGTGTCCAGGAATTTATCAGTATAGAGTATTGATTCTAAGCAGAGAGAACCATGCGGATGACAATATCTCAAAAATGGATTCATCCCAAAAATAAAGAATTGCCCTTAACAGCCTCTGACAATATTTGTCACAGATCCTGCAAAGCTGGGTGGAACACCCAGGCTGTAAAATAATTCGCTGGAAGTCATGCCAGCCGATGGTTATGGCCACTCACATGATGGTGACGATAAAACAACACCTGCTGTTTCACTTCCGCAATTGGCCCTCTGCATTACATAAAGACACACAGGCTCTGATTCCGTGTTTTGAACCCTCACTCAAACTGGAATTTAATTTGTAATTACCCTTAATAGATATATTTGCATCAGACACATATTTTATTGTACATCTTATGTACAATGTTTTATCTGAAATGCTTCTGTTCAGAGGGTCAGCACACATGTTGATAGGGATATTTTGAACTTTTTTATTTATACCTACCAACTGTCATAAAATAACTGTCACATGTTATTCAAATAAAAATGAAATGTTTTATTGTGCTCAACATCCGTGGTACTATTGTTAGTTGAAAAGAGTGTTTCACTTTGTTATCCCAGCTGAGCACCACATCTGAGGACCTTCACTCTCCCCCCTCAACCAAGGACTGTGCTCCAGACTACCCACACACCAAATGAGACCTAACACAAATTTTAGGAAAGAGAGGAACTTTTCTGGCAGAAGAATACTGATAGATACCTGACCATGGTGGCACAGTTGGGATTCAAGTAGGCAACATATAGGCTACATTCCTCAGCCTGTGCATAGAATGAAAGCATCTACAGACAGCTTCAAATCCTACTTTAATGTATGATCACTTGTTAAGTCAACCCCTGGCACTGCCAACCATTCCAGAACAAGATGGCCAAAACAAATTAAGAAATTTCTGATCATATAGAGAGAGGTGATGGATCTTACAGTGATAAACCTCAGAGCAGGTAGCTGAGAGGTGAAGCGGAAAGGCCCTGTTGCTTTGTTGAAACTGGCTGGCGGCAGAGTGACGTGGGGTGGGCAGGGGCGAGCTGAGCAGGTGGTATTCATCCTCAGTCTGAGGGACATGGACAGGTTCACATGTGCTTAGTGATCACTGCGAGGCCTCCGCCATCACATTGATCTGTATTTGCTCTGAAGAATGTGGCAGTGGTGAGACAGTGTAATAGGCACACGCATTAGTCTGTGTGAGGCCTCACTGCCAGTCTGATGACCCCTGAAATATGGGTTTCACAGACGCTCGCGATTTTTAAAAAACAGAATAGGCCTGGGTGCTGAGACAACTCGAGAGAACATGATGAAGTATGCACACCTAAGTGGATACTTTTCTATTGAAGAAAAAATATTTGCTTGTATATATTAGCATAATCTGTTAAAATGTAATGAACAAATATTTCCAAATGTATAAAGACTTTTACATGTCTAATCTCAAGTGAAAGTAAACATATTCAGCTTCCTGTCCTGAACAATAAGGGGACATTACAACAGCAGTAGAGGGTCATGTTTCTCTATCAGTAAAAGTATTTTTCAACTAAATACAGAACATATCTCTCATAGCAGACAAACACTATTTCCTTGTCCATAGAGAGCATAGCATGAGCCATGTACCAGTGGGATCAATATTGTTTTCTAATAAAAGCTCTGGAAAATTCATAGCTTTCATAATACAAGGTGAAATTGAATCAACAGTGATACTGTACAGAGCCTGACATCACCAAAATGTATGCTGAGACGTTAAACAGTACTAGCTTATTGCAACAAATAATCATAAATTAGAAATAATATCACTTCAAAAGCATGTTTTTAATCTTGATATAAAGCTATGAATATTGTGTTCAAATCTCTCTCCAATATCAGAGATGACTTTGTTCTAAAGATTAATGGCTGATGAGTGAAGAATGCAGATACAATTTCTTTCTGTCAAGCTTTTATTATATTTCAATAACAGACAAAACCCTGACACCCTCACACTGTTATTGCTCTCCAAGGCATTCATGAGAGAGGAAATTCGATAGTGTGGAGTCTGGTTCTCTGCCTGCTCGGTCACTGGTCACTGCATTGTTTATTGCTGAACATTGACTGTGGACACAAGGGCAGAGATAATACCATGGCTGTAATCTGCCTCTCAATGCTCAAATAATGAGTCACCGTATGAAGTACTGAGCCTGAAATAAACAATACATGACGTGCAAGTCTTAACCTTTATTTGTTGTCCTCAACATGATTTTATTATTTCCCTCTGTCTGTTTGGAGGGCCTCTTCTTCTTTACCTGTGTCATCACAGCAACATCCTCAGTCAACTTATTTGCTCTTGGCAGTCCACCATCTGAACAGTGCTGTCTTGTATCTACACAACTGCACAGTTAATGTAGCTGGGTGTTAATGTAGCAAACCACCCACAAGACCCCCCCTCCTCAGTGCTGCTTTAAGAGTCTGCGATAAAGCTAAACATATGGTCAGTGTTTTTGTTGTAGTTTCATTTTTCCATGACCCCAGAGTGGATGTAGCCAGTGGAAGTGCCCCAGCCTCAGCTGTGCATCTTAAGGGAGCTCCATCTATGATCTCTCAAAGTAATCCCAGCAACGCAGGACCAGACCCAACTGGTTTGCCAGTGTCTGTGTTAGCTTTGCATTTATTTATATGTGAATAAGAAATACATATTCCATATGCATATATTGTTTTTTTTTTTTTAACTGGAGGCAATGTCTCATTATTACAAATGCACTCAATTAAAAGTTTGTAATTGTTGTGGTTTACCCTCAAAATACTTCATCAGCACATAGTCAGCAGTCATGTAGAGTGTAAAAAAATTCCTGAGGAGGGAAAGGTTTGTGACTTTGAGAATACACAGTTCTGTGTCACAGTCAGCAGAAATATACGGTTGACTGCCACCATGTAATTGTGTGACAAACTGTGACTCATTGGCAAAACACAAAAGTACAAAGATTCCTTTGTACTTTTACAAAACATACAGATACCAGGATGTACTCTGTCCTTTAGGAATATATGAAGGCAGAACTAAATTTACATTTTGTCAGCTGCTTTGATATGTGAATATAGTCTACAGAATGCAATTGATTTGACCACATTTACAGATTATCGCTGTGTATTTCTGGAAGGATACTGATCTGCAGCACCAGCCTGGCTTGTTAAGTTTGATGTGCAGTGCTTGTACATTTTAATCCTAAGGCAACATGAGAAGTAGTACATGTTGATTGAATACATGCCATTGCTTTGGTGCTTCTTATAGAAATGACTGAATTACAGATTTTGGATGTTGAGCTCTGTGTTCAGAACCCATTGGTCAGTTCTCTTTTGAATAATATGTCTGTGATATTAACCAGCTATCTCTGTATTTCATTGAATATCACAAGAGCAATATTACAGGGGTCTTTTCAGCAAGTTATGGATTTGTTGATATCCTAATTATTGCTATTCATGACATCTATGTGGAGGAAATCTAACTGTTTTGAACAAAGACACTTTAATTTTTATTTCTGTTACACTATGTTCTGTTTTACCGTAAGCTCTGTCACTTCCACTCTTCCCCATTTTAACATACACCAGCTGTAGAAGATGGTTATTAAAATCTGTTATAAATATTTCCACTAATCTTACTGCTTAGTACAGAATTACAGTACATCTAGTTTGCAATGATCCAAACTATCCACACAAACTCACACACACAACAATGTGTTTTAAGTCTAACCATTGCCACCAGCTAATGTAGACATGAAGGCAGACATTGGGAGGTCTTTAGCAGGAGAATACCAAATGCTCAGATGCACTGTTTCCTAAACTGTTTGATCCATAACCAAAACAATTTAGGAACTCTGCAAATTGTGGCTTAGCACAATATTGAGTTTGTCTTTGCGTGGGCAGTTTTTGTCAGATGAGGGCAGATGTCAATAATTACAGACACAATGCACAAGGCCAATCTGTATTGTGGTGGTACTTTTCAGTTACACCAGTATAAATTATATCATAATGAGGATATCATAACTGAAATCCTTTATGAGTTTTTTTTTTCTGTGAACCTTGGTTTATCTGCAGCTCTAAATGTTGAATTTGATCTAAAACATTCCTCTCAGCAGACTCCTTGAGTAAGATGAACATTCTGTAGGCTTATTAGTTCACTCTCCCTTTATGTACCACACAGAACACATACTGTTCCATCAGTGGTGGCTTTTGCTAAGCATCAGTGATAAGTCTGCAGTCAGTCCAGGCCATTGTTTTTTCTCCTCTCTGACCTCTGCCTTACCCTGACATTATCATCCAAACAATTGTGCCACCAGAATTCCATCATAACTTGTGCATTATACTTTTCCTGCAGTCAGTGAGGAAGTGAAGTGAATACTAATTATATGAAGTCTATGCAGCGGACATTTCCATGACATAAACTGGCCATGGAAGGAAAGACAATGTTAACGGAATCAACCTGACTGGAATCTGAATACAGACCATGGATGGGATATCCACCTCTAAGAGTGGCTGCCAATGCAGTGGTGTATCACCCTCCAAAGCTGTTACGTACCAGTTAATGTACCACCTCCTTCACAGTTATGGATATCATACTAACACCCAGGCATTATTTGTTTGTGTCCGACTAAAGCCACCTGATTCCTAAAGGCAGTTGATCGTATGAATATGTACAAAGTTGAGTGAGTATTAAGTTCAGTCATTGGTCTATCAGTTGCACTGTTCAAAGTCATCACATACAGAAATATGCACACTTTGAAAAAATACAGTTGCCTAACAATTGATAACCACACACTGTTGATTACTTTGAGTAATCAACATATTCATTTTATAATGAATGTGTTAATTACTCAAAGTAATTCAGTCTTTGTGATCAATGAAATCTGTCAATAACACTTCATGGAAACCATTATTTATCATTACTTTTAGTTTTACTTTCCAAGGATCATATTCTCTCTCTGTTGGTGCATGTGTGCATTACCATGTGTGTGTGTGTGTGTGTTTGTGTGTATTTGGGAGTGACAAAGGAAAACATCTATACAATCAGTGTTTCAATAATTCGGCTATCAATAATTGAAGTTTTTCTCCCTACCATCAGTGCACTTGAATTGCTTAATTTGGGAAAAGATTTACCATCCTTATTAAGTTGGAGAAACTCATTCCTTCTGTTTGGCTTCTCTTATCTAAAACTACATGAGGGTGCATATTTTAGAGTTTCATAAAACAATGTGTGGTTTTAGCAATGTTTGCAAGAAAGCATGTTGTTTCATGCTGTAGAAATGGCCAATCTATGCCAAGTGAGGAGAGTGCTCCAGCGCTCAGCACCACTCCTGTCGGCGCTGGCTGGCAGGCACACAGGAGCAGTGGGACTCAGCCTGCTGCCAGATCCAATGGTTACACCATCTCTCCTCCCCCTGCTTTCTTTATATTGCTGTTTTTTAAATGATTTTTTCAATGCCTCAGGTTTGTCTGCTCAAAGTACAACTTGTAGCTCTATTCTTGAAATAGCAATTGCTCTTGGTCTGAAAATTATTATACTGAAGCAATTATGATGTGTATGTTATTTTATGAAACATGCAGAATTCCATGGACCTCCAAACATATAATTTTGTGTAAAAGGTGAAAAATACCTGGATTTTTTAATAGACTTTGACTGAATGTAAGTCATCAAAAGGAACCTATATACAAACCTGGATGAATCTGACTCCGAAATATCAGCCAGTTCAAGCCTGGTATAACCAGAATACATTTCCTTAATGTGTGCTTGGAGTTACTGTATAGAGTAATAATAATAACCATAATCATAATTAAAAAAAAAAAAGGAACAAAATAATACAACAAAATAAAATAACAAATTCAAGTTCTATATATAGTTTAAAAGCTCACTGTGACAGTTCTTCAATTCTTAATTCTTACTGAGACTGTAAAAGGTCCTGGGCTGTATGCATATTTTTTTGGTCTAGGATGACAATGGTGGTGTAAACAAAAGTATGTGATCATGAAAAACGACATGCTTGTCATGTTTCTGAAGTCGAAATAGCAGAGTCCCCTATTTCCCTATTTAATTTCTTGTCCATGAGCCAGCCTGTTCATGATTGCTGCCTAATATTCTATTAATAATTTATTTCAGATGAATCATATCTGTGGAATAAATTACGCTAAAACTGTGTAATGAAATTCTCTCAGTTGTTTTTTTTTTTTTTTTTTTTTTGCCGAAGGGTGACAGCTACTGCATGCCTTTTAGAGACCTTCAGATACACCTCATCCATTTTCACATTCTCATCCATCTTCCCCGTTTTCAAAACAACAGTCTTCCCCTCCCATAAATAATAGCCCACAGCCTCAGAAGAGGTGCCCATGCATGTTTCATGGTCCTAGTATCATATGTGGAAACAAGCTTTTGACTTTCAGGAGAGATTACAGCAGAAACGAGCTTCAAATATGCTTTTCAAACTTGCTTCATTCATTGTGGATATCTCAGTAAAAAGCTCATAAGGAATAGAAAGCGGTTTGGTTGTGAGATTGCAGGCCTTTGACCTTACCTGCACACTCTCACATGTTTTCGGAAAATACATGTTTTCCAACAACAATTCATAATCATGGCATTGATTGTTTCTGAATCATGAAGATGATACCATTTTGGACTAGGCATGCAGGCTAGTCTGTAAGCACACTAATAAATCATTTCTCAGGTAGAATAGAAATTGGCACCACAGAAAATGCACTGAGATGGGTGAGCACCCATAGAGGGAACATTAGCGTGGTGACATTGGGGACATTTTAATTGACAAAAAGGACAGTTTGTATTGAAATTAAGCTGCAATAAATCAATAAATAAACCATGTGAAGAGTGGCTTGGTGGTGTGAAAGGCATTCCTCAAGGTGTTGTAGCAGCAGTGTTATTCTTATCAAACTGAAGTTAATTATACATCATGCATAATTGATTATGCTGAGGGCTGAAGGACCATTGGCACATCAGACCAAGGGATGGATATTTACTGTATTTTGTTTCTGCATGTTTTTGTCAGAGATTATTCCACCCTCAGAAAGCTAAAAATACCCCAAACGTGTCTACTCTAGCCCCCCCAGTGCCCAGAAGGGAAGTTCTTGTAGCATAGCCGAATGAGTCAACCACCTGAACTGTGCAGCTCAACTCTTATATAAACAGAGAGATTAGATATTACAGAGACGTTTTATTTAACTCTGTGGCTTCTCTGTCTCTCTGCTGAATTGTTACTCCTTTTACTCACCCACATAGTTTGTTCTATCTACATTGTGCAGTCTCCAATGTTTGCACCCTCTTCTATTGACGAGACAAAAGCCTGAGTGTCCATACCCATATGAAAACATAGTATACACCCTAAAAACCATATTTTCGAACTGAGAAAATAACTGACATAAAAAAGATCCTATTTTAGTTACAGAAAATATTAGTCTTTACTATAATAAATTCATATAAGGGATATCTGTTTACATGTTCAGCTCTTTTATTATATACTGATCAATCTGAAATAAAGAGAATCTCAGCAGATACTACTGTACAGCACCTTATTGTATCTTCAACAAAACAGCTTGTAAGACACAATTTAAAATCCATTAGTCTGTACTGCCAATTAAAGATTCCAAATGATAAATGGCTAGGTAGTTACATAATTATATTTTTCTACAAAAACTTGAAACATTTTTTTTTATTATACAGCTCTCTTAGACATGGATTACAAGCTGATTTCAAGGAAAACCTACTACTATTCACTACTAGAGACTACTGTCACTACTGGGAGTCTACTACCTATTACAATTAGTAAATTGTAAGGTTACAATTTAGTTTTATATGAACAATGTAGAGCATAGAAAAACAAAATGTACTTCACACCGTGTATGGCAGAACATCACAAAAGGAAATGATGAAGGATCAGACTGTGCCATGTTGCATCAGGCTGTAAGGAACTGTGGGCCAGGATTCAGTCAACATTTGTTTCACAATGAAAAAGTGTTTTTTTCTTCACAATCACAGCTTGATGAGTTCCACAAACTCCAAAATTAATTTTTCAAGCAGTTATTGTGCAAGCAAAACACCCTGCTACTTTTTTATTGTGAGTCAAAGTTAAGGACAAATGCTGCTTGATTCCTGGCTGTAGCTCCTTATCATATGCCAGCAGAAAAGGAACCAAATTTGGGCAATCAAATTAAAAGAGTTTACCAAACAACTGGCATTGATGGAAGGGACTTAAATGTTCAGCATATCCTCCATGCCATAAGGCTATGATCCAACAATGTCCAAGAATGGTTCTGGGAATATGACAGTGAGTCAATCACCAGATCTCAATCCAATCAAGCATCTGCGGGATGAGATGTAGCGAGCTGTTCAGAGCAGAGGTGCACCACCAGCTAATCTCAATCAGCTATGGAGTCAACATGGGCCAGCATCCCTGTGCTGCACTTTCAGCATCTTGATCGGGTTCATAACCTTACAGCTTCAGGCTTTTCTGAGGGCAAAAAGGGAACACACTTGTTATTATGTAGATGTGCTGAATAAAGGCCTTTCAGTGGCTAATCATCTATTTATTAATGGGTAATTTGAAAGAATCAAAGACTTGTAACTGTGCAGTGGGTGATAATCAGGTGCCAATAACAGTCCTTAACAGGGTTATGAGAATTTCACCATGCTCAGCCCAAACATTTGGCATTATTGGATTTTAAATGACTTGTTCACTATATTTATGAGGTCACAACCCTAACAGTTTTAGAGGTTGAATAAAAAAGGATTTATAATATTTTAAAGAAGTTTCCCTCTTGCTTTCCTTGTTACATTGGGTACACTTTCAGCCTCTTAAAAAAGGAGATAGTCTATTTCCTATCTACAATTTTCATGTATTTAATAAGGGATGCAATTATTGTTGACTCTTAATTTTCAAAATTAACAGCTTCATCACAGTTAAGTGATTATGACAGAAAACTGACATTTAGTCTACAAGTTCTGGTTGTGTGTAAAATCCTGGTTTTATGTCCATAAATAAAACAGCTGAAGTCAAAATGAAAATGCGGGACAGTGTATAAGGTTATCAGAACTAGAGGACATTCTGTACTATCATATATGATGGGTCCTCTCTGCTGTAATGAGTAAAAAGGAAAACATGTTATTATGTTCCTGTATGGATTAGAGAAGATTCCTCATACTTTCCTGTAGAAGAAAATTAACTAAAATATTCTTGATTCCCCATACTGTTAAAAATAAGATTCTCTGTCTTTATTTACTGCTTCTGTATGTGTAAGAGAATATTGTGCATACTGCCATGATATCCATTCATTGTGTGTATAAGAGAATGTTCCCCATATGTACAAGAGAAGATTCCCTACAGTGTCCTAATACCCTTGTATCTAGGAAATGATTCCCAACATAGTCAGAATGCTCCCGTATGTGTAAGTGAAGATTCCATGTCCTCGCAGTGAGGATTCCGTGACCGCCACTCGGAGCAGGGGCTGACTGCGATTCTGGAAGACTGTCACAGCTCATGAAAAAATCATCACTTATGATCAAATTGAGTAAAAATCCTCCACCTCGCCGCACGGGAGCCCTCCCCCCCTCCTCCTCCTGCCCTCTGAATATTTCATGTAATGGAAGCACTCGCCACCGAGGAAACTCTCAGCAGCTCAGGATCGCGTGCAAATATTTACTTACACATGGGGGCGAGGCCGGGGAGCCCTGAGTGAGTTTTTGTAAATAATGATAATTACTTGTGACATGGCTCTCGGCAGGCGGCCGCTAGCTGCTCTTAACCTCATGCTGTATTGATGTGACTTTGCTGTTCGCTCCGGTCCAAAGAGGAAGAAACGGCCTGGAGAGAAAGAGAGAGAGAGAGCGAGGAAAAAGAGGGGAGCCTTGATGCATATGAATGGACAAATGTCTGTTTTGGCTGCTGAGAACGGAGCTCAATCGCAGGGCGGTGGGAACATCAAAACACGATCAAGTGCTGACAAGCAGCCGGTGGGTGGGGAGAGCTCCGGGGAGAGGCCACACTGAACTGCACTGAGGCTGAGGAGCAGACAGTGCGGAACTGGGCCCATCACTGTGCACGTCTGCAGCATACCTGCACCACCACACAAACTGTCCCCCCCCAGCACATTCACCGTACCTCCAGGCCTCCTCTCCCCCTGCACACAACACCCAGGCCTGCTCCATCCCCATGACTCCCACCACTCAATCACTGTTGAGATATAAGTACATTTGGAAATGGGTCAAGAATGATATTGTCAGTTGAAAGTCAGTGGCCCATAGTATGGAGTGCCAAATATTATGGTATAAATATTAATTTATTCACTTTTAGAATTTAATAAACGTGTTACACGTTTAGCTAAATAACTCAAACATATAACACATTTTGTACATTTTGTAAAGGTTTGATTTCTTAAATGTCTCATAGATTTACATTACATTTACATGAATTAACTTACTGAATGGGTAAACAAATGCAAATCAACTGTTTCTGTTACGCATAAATCAACAACTTAGGCTGAGAAATTGTATAGGAATCTTCCTTTCTGATATTTTGCTGTGTGGCTGTGGGGTATAGTTCGCATTAAATTACACTTAAACGAAACAATATGTACATGGCAAAACTGCAGAGATAATGAGATTTGTTTTTTTTATATTTCAAGTTTCAAGAATATGGTAAGATTGTATTCTTTGTGTTTGCTAAAATGTAAAATGTTTTTATTATTATGGTTAACATTATTACACTGGGGTCAAAATGTTTGGCACCCCTACAGATGGTTTTGAATAAAAGACAGCAAAGACAAATCTACCTGATTCTGCTCGGAGAAATAGTGCCAGGTCCATCTTAATGTGTTTTCAGCCCTGTTAAGGTTTATAGCAGAGAGCCATTATCCATGCCAGGGGAGACTGCACTAAGATCCTAAAACAGGGGTGCAAACATTTGACTGTCTCAAAAAAGGTTTAAATAAGGTTTTGAAAAATAATTGTTTTTGAATAAAAGTTGCCATGTGTTTGAGCATAACTCATTATCTGTATATTTATCCAAAGATATTGGAATTGACTCATTTTTTGATGCATTTTTTGCAACCTCATGATTGTAAGGTTTAGGCTGGACACAGAACTGGTGAACTCTGCTCTGTCCTCATCAATAGATAGTCATTGTTACCATGGCAACTTAAGTGACTCTCTGGTAACTAATCTTGATATTGATTGAACTTGTGATGGCCTTATCAATAGTCCCAGCCTTTTTGGACAGAGGGCTATAGAAGATGAAGCATGATCAATGAAATCCATTTTGTTTTTTAATGCATGATCACAGCCATTCAAACTATTTTACTTACATTTTTAAACTGTCTCATTCTGAAATTAGGGTCTGTTAAATACATACTTCCAAAATGTAGAATGGTTTTACACTGACTCACAGCCACACTCATTCTCTAGTCCTGACCTCAAGTGCCCCAAGTAGGCATTCTCCTACTAGTAGAGCTTGTTTCAATATGCCTGACTTGCTCCTATTGATTTCTTTGAGCCAGGTGCTTTTAATGCTCTCCATACAGGCTGATCCACCCCAGTGACAGGGCGGCTCTGTGAAAAGGATGCCAGCAGCAGTCAGCAGGCATTAATGGTGATGGAGCGCACAGGGGAGCAGCTGTGCTGAGTACATCAAACTGTGGTCCGAAGGTCAAGTCCAATTAAATATGTTCGCAGTGATGTCATTGGGTATGGACTTCATACATCAAACAATATAGGATGTCTTTTTTTGGCCGTATGATACAGACCGAGTGCAACCGGCCTTAAGTTTCTGTTTTGCTGGCATTGATCTCTTTCTTGACTCATATTCTTCTCTGCCTGTTCAAAAGTTGAACCAAAAAGAGCATGATATTGTGGCTTCAGTCACCAGAAGAGTGCAAAATACAGTGAAATGTGTTTAATCCCTGAAGAAGGCCAATGGTTAAATACATTGCCGTATACTGTGTGTATACTGCAAGTACTGTGTAGTAGACAATTTTGGTTTGTACTCTTCATCTGAAACTCTGTTTGATCATTATACAGCATGTTTATTGCAGCCCCATACTAAACATACTTCAGTAAAATCATATTTTACTGACTTAATGTAGGTTCCCCAGCTCTTCATTATGATTTATGCATGTGTTGTCTGTTGGGAAATACATTGCTACCATTTTGATTGCATCATTTTGGTCACCAAAATTCTTCCCATGTTTATTACATGATGCAAACAGTGGCTTGAGGACTTGTCTTGATAGGTCATCTTGGTTGCTTTTTACCCTGCAGTGGGTTTCTCTTCAGCATGTTCCCTGCTCTCTGTTCTTTCTCACCTCAGGATACCTGCTTTATCTGGACATGCTCTATACTCACGGCCATACGTAAACCTGAATAACAGGGCTTTGTCATAATAGTATAGTAATCCAATAATAATTGGATTATTGCAGTAATCCCTTCTTGGGCAATGTGACATTTCACTGTATAATCACTCATATCTCCTAAAGAGTAGCCTAAAGTGCCTCACATACAGTCATTTTGCTGTAGCAAGGCTTAAATACATCCAGGATGTCAAGGCTTTATAAAATCGCTTTGTACCACTGAATGGATCATACTTCCTCGGCTGTGGAGGGTGACAAGGAATGTGTGTGTTCTGTCATGCGCCTTTGTAACCAGACAAACTGTCCCGACATCCCAGAGAACAGCACACCGCAGACCAGCAGAACTGCAGACATGCACTGTGTAAACTGTCTGTGTGTAATGGATTTTAACCGAGACATTTGCATTTATTACGACAGATGTCAGCGATGTGTCAAGACCCGATCCCATCATCGAGACGCTTGGGGTGGGGGGGGGCGGGGGGGTGGGGGGGCTGGGGAATAACTTCCCCCTGTCTCCTCCCCCATGCTGCAGCCTCAGTGTTTTCTGCAGATTTACTGCTGGGATTTTGGTTGTCTCTGCCCATAAGAAATGGCATTTTACTTGATTTATCAATTCCCTTTTTATCTCTGTGCATAAGAGGAGAGTGTAAATTCTGATTATTAGTTGTAAGGCGTGAGGAATTTACATGGATGAAGGGGGCAGATGAGCTGCTCGACAGAGGGGATGTCAGCTTCATGGGGAGGGAGGAGGGCTCTAACATCATTACATTTTGTTCACCTGGTTTTATGGTAATGTGAATTATGCTTTCTTATTTTTTCAGTGGAATGAATGTCAAGTCTGATTTAATTTGTCCCCCATAAACTCTCAGACAAGGTAGGATTTTATGGGCAGGTCTGTTCTGAGTTAATTAGACATTGCAGACGGTATGGAAGCAAACAAAATGTTTATTATGCATGGTTCCCCACTGTCAAATTAATCAAATGAAACCATCACCCAAAGTTTTAATGTTTCTTTTCTGGCCTGCATTCACTTCCACAGTTATTATAAACATATGCTGTACTATGTAAACGCAGGGAAAGAACTCAACAACCCAATTCTCATTGTTCCAAGATGACAAATATATATTTTTTTTTCCATTAGTGGCATTGAGCAGAAAATGGTATATTGCCTGCCATATGGGGTGTCTGACTTTGATTGTGTTGACTGAAATGAAACGGTTTCATTTTCATTTCTGTATCCACTGCACTGAAGTCAAGTGAAGGAAGTTTAATAATCCAGGAAAAACACACTGTTATACTGGCATTTAGTTCAAGGAAGTATTCCGTTTTTGAGTAGAGAGTACTCAAAGTATCCCAAAGTAATGTATCATGTGTAAGAGATTATATGGCATGATTCTTAGCTTGGTGGGAAGTTGACCATGTTTATTGAGTGTCCAAGCACTTGTTTGGGGAAAGTGATGCTGTCAGGCACAACGTGTCACAATTATGGCAGGGTTTGCTGAGCCCAAATACAGTTCTGACATAATGACAGAGAGAATTTTAAAGGCTGGACTTAAGGCTTGCATTATAAACTTTTATAAAATATGTTCCTGGCCACCTATTTGGCATATAAACATTTTAATTAACAACATGTGCCTTTCTGTTGGTTTAACTGATATCTGTGGAAAGAACAAACATAATATCAAAGGATATATATCTAAGCGTTGACTTGGATGAACAGATAAACAAAATACCAAAGCAAGAGTATCAGACTGTACACTGTTGCTATCTTATTCCAATAAGCACCATGTATGTTTGAAAAAAAAAAAAAAAAATCAATGTTTAAATATGCCTGGCCATGTCTGGTTTGCATGACTTTCTTTAATTTCAAATTCTGCTGCCATGTCATTTGAACATTTATGAGGAACACCTAGTCATGCTAATGCTTAACCACAGTAAACAAATACAAAAAAGTAAGAACTGATAAATACAATTTTACAGATTTAATTAAAAACCGGTTTAAAATCTTAATTCCTTAAAAGCATTCACTGATAATGTAATTTTAAAGCTCTTGGCAAATAGAGAACTGATGTCACTTTATATGACTTGGTTATACAAATGGCTTGCTCTTCCAAAAGCTATCGCGGTTTGGCCAGCCAAATCGTGCTGCATAGAGGGGACTTGAGGCATTTGTAGTCTTTCCAATCTTTTTCCAATCATGGCTTCTAGCCTTCTGTCCTCGAAGCATCCTTTAAGTGTGCAACAAAATCCCTTATTCCGGTCATATAGAATGATTGCAGTATTTTGGCAACAAAAACAGGCAGCAATCATTTCAGTTGCATATTTTACTGCATTTTCAACATTTAACTGTAGCTACTAATCATGGTCTTAAACCTGTAAATACACCAATAACAATACAGAATACTATAACAATTCAAATGAATAAAGATTCAGATTCTTTATATTTGAATGGTCTATTTTCTACTACACTACAATTTTGGCAATTTCCAGTGTTCTAAATAACCTCCATTCCCAATCCATTTGTATTGCAGAGGTCCTTTAATATTTTATGACTGATATGCATGCTAACCCGTATTTAATATTGGTAATAATACATATGCTGTGACTCCTGTGTGAACAAAACACATTTAGGCACTCTGAATATTTGAAAAATTTTATGGTTATTTAATACCAATTTGATACAATTTTTAGGCCTGGAAAAAAGACAATTTAAAAACCAGCCAATTATTGTGCATGCCCATTTTAAAATGTGAAAGAAAAAAGTGAAAAATGATCAGAAACCAGAGGGAGAACCCCTTCTCAGTACAAACAATGTTGCTTTAGAGGTTTTCTCCCACAAAGAACAACAAATTCATGTGAAGCGGCACAAAACTCAGATAACAAAACTCAGTATTTTAACCCTATGGCTCAATCCTCACCAAACAAGAACTCTCCTGCAAAGCAGCCAGCATGCTCCGCACCCTCAAGACCAAGGCAGGCAAACGTTTGTACAACAGTGTGAAAGTTCGAGGGGCTGGCAGGGGTCAGTGAAGTGAGCTGAAAAGAGAATTATGTGAGGAAAGCACTGTTTTGATCTCCTACATTTCTTTTTTGGCAGAATGCAGGGTGCACTAAAGGAGAAATATGAGCAATGCAAGAGTGAGGAAGGAAGAGGATGTCAGAAGAAACTATAAGGGATTAAAAGGGAGTGGAAATATTAGCATCAACCAACAGAAAAAGACAATGAATCAATATTAGAGCGTTCTGAGAGGACAAGTACAAGTTGCAAAAGGCTGGTGTAGACTCAGAGCTGAGGTTGCAGTCAGATGTAACGGTGGGAGTTGGTTGAGTTGCAAAGGAAGGGTATAAATGGGGCAGAGGAAGGGAGGACTTTTCTGAGAACAAGGGGGAGGTTGAAAAGTTAACGGCAAGCTGATAAGATGCTGGAAAAAAAAAATATATATATCTAGATAGAGAGAGAGCTGGGAGAGCTGGGAGAGCTGGAGGGAGGAGCAAGCACCTCTGCTCCCCCTCTTGGACTACAGTAAGTTCTTGTTCCCTTCTTCAGCCTGGAAACAATACAGGAACTTGCACAGCAATGGCCTCACTAACAGGCAGGCTCAGCTGGAGGTGATTTCCAAGTGCGAGGACTTGCCATCAATTAGGCCTTCTATTTAAGCACAGCCTTGAAGGCTGAAAGGAACTTTGTTTTGGGCATTTTTGTATATATGTATAGTTGCTTAACAGGTTTCTCAAAAAACATTCATGAATGAACAAATGTTGCCACATGAAAATTTCTTACCTCTTCACAGGCAGAGAATGAATGTGCTGCCAGCCAAAAAGCTTGATGGAGAGGGCCACCAAAGTTTTTGAATTAACAAGGAGTCTAACAACAATATTTACATTACACTGTAAGAGGGATAGTACCTAGATGTTTCTCGAGACACCTATAATATATAGGTGTCTATATATAAGTAACATACAACATTTCAAGACAGGTCAGCGAGAATAACCCAGGTCTGATGGCAGAAGAGTGAGAAGATAAGGTTATGCCCACCCAAACTAACGGTTGCCCCACCCAAAGGTATGCAGTGTGAAAATTTGTGCCCATATCATGCATGCTCTGCAGGTACTGTAAAAACTCAAAGGAAATTCATAAGGATGAACCCTATGACACCTGATTTGAAGTCAATCCCCAGGCTGTAAGACCGTCATTGAAGACCCAGGTGAAGCCCTCACTGAAAGAGTAACCCACCCCCCAACAATAAAAAGGGTACGAAATGCCACTTGTGCCACTTGTAAGTAAGTACAGTCCTAATAAAGATGAATTCTCCCCATTCTGTCAACACCCAGTGCACCTACAGATGAAACATTGGTCTTAAAATCAACATTAAAATCACAAATTACTTTTGTTAGCAAAGGAACCTATTGGAAGAGACAGAGCAAACTCAATAAGGGGAGGGAGGCTGTTTAACCATCACAGGAAAACCCTGAACAAAAAAAGTTACTGTTGACAGTGTTCGCCAATGCAAGCTTCAAATGAACTATAATTGGATATTATGCAAGTCATCTTGGAAGAAAAATGTAGCTTTAATGTTGAATTGTATTTTGAAAATGGCCATGTAATATGACTCACAACATTAGGAATGAAGGATTCTGACCAGAAAATATATATTATGTGTATCAAACTGTCAGATGCTTGTAGAATTATGATAGAATGTTTGTGCATAGTTGGGTATTTGTGTTTTGTGTGTGTGGCTATGTTTTCATGCTGATGTGCATATTTATGTGTATACATGCACACAAATGTGTTTATACTGTTTGTGTGTGTGCTGTATATTTAGAAGCTACTCCTCTTCATGGGTGGTCCCTTATAGATACTCTGTTTTTGATGTGGGTATCTGCCCCTACAGAATTCACTGTTTAATATGGGTCATGGTGCTCAGTGTCAACTGCATTATGTTGGGAATAGCCCACAACTAAACATCCTGGAGAGAAGGATTTTGTGGGCTTTAACAGGCCTTGCTGCAGCCAGTTTTATATCAGTTGAGTGATGTGTGTCACATGATGAACTGTAATTATTCATATTTAATATTGTCATTATTAGATTGACTACATTGATCACTGTCAACACCGGAAAAGACGTTATTAAATTTAGCCCTTGAAATGCATGTGAGCAGATGGTAGAATGCACATGTAGAGATTTACAGTGCTTCAGATCATTTGTGATCTTGTTACACAATATATATCATATTGATCCCTCTCCACCCCTTCATCTTCATCCTGCAGAAAGGACATGTTCTGTTGTAAATTCAGTTTTCCTGACTATCATGTAAGACCATTCTGTATAGCTGAAGGCTGGATATTTTCAGAATCAATGCAACATAATTTGTCACCAGGAAAAGGCTGTCAGTGTCATTCTTGAAAGTATGTTTCTCAATCTGTATAGGACAAGAGCATTTTGGATGAGGGGCAAGTAAAATGGGCTGTAATTATGGTAGTTCAACATATTTTACCATAATAATTAATCAATCAATCAATCAATCAATCAATCAATCAATCAGTTAAATAAATAAATAAATACATATTTTTACTAATATGAATGTGATTCTTGAAAAGCATCTAACATGTAAGTAAAAATGCATTAAAAAGCCTCATTTGTTCAAACATCTTTATTAGTATCTAAATACATATTTTCTGAATCATTATTTCATTGATTCATCTCCTTTTCACTGGCCCAAAATGAATGATGTTGAATTTCCTTTACTGAATACTGGTGATTATTTTGGATTTAGGCTCATTATATGTTATTTGTACACTAATTATGTTGTATACCATGGTCAGTCTGCAAGGTTCACACCTATAAAGTTCCACTCTAATTATGAAAAATATGGAAAGTAATAACCACGCCCCTAGACATCTCACTTATAAATATAAATATATAAAAATCGGCACTGAAAAATCTGCTCAAATTATTCTCTACTTTTTCAGACTTTCAAAGGTTTTGAAAAAACTCAACTTTCCTCCCCTGCTTCCTCATTTTCATTTCCTGCCAATGACTTTGCCTCATGTTTTGCACCTAATGTTATTAATAATTGCTGTCTTTTCACCAGTTCTTTTCCTCCCACACTTTTCCCAGAATCTAACAGTGATTCATCTTTCCCTTTCTGCTTTCCCCCTGTATCCAATTCTGCTCTGTGAACCAGGGACACACATCTCTTAGAGCCTGTGGCCCCTCAACTTCACATAGGGTCTGATAAGATAGAGGAAATATGCACAATGGCAAACACAAACTACAAGAGAAAGGACATTCTGGTTCTTTGCAAGGCACACTGAGGAAAGATGCGTGTTCATGGTGCAGCTATGCTTCCCATGAGTGGAACTTCAGGCCCTAGCCATGCTATCACTGGATATGGGTAAAGGTCTACATTAGCAAGGAAAGTACAATTACTTCACCAGGGAAACAGAAGAGGTTAGCCAGACATTAGCAGATTTGTGAACTGAATGTATGCTGAGAATATGTGATTGATGTTGCATCTGCAGTGTTCTTACAGTATAAATTGAATAAATGAATAAATGAGGGGTTGGAAAAATTCAATATATGTGCAATCATAGAGTGTGAATGTCTTTTTTAAATAAGTATGTACACACATAAAGGTACATATAAACACCCACCCATCCATCCATCCATCCATCCATCTACACACAAACACACACACACACACACACCCACACACATTTGAGCAGAATTATGCAAGGAAAAATACGTATATACATACATACATACATGCATACATCATTTGCATACTGACCAATAATTATAACTTGCATTGCCTGTATGAGCAATTTTCAGTAATAATATGGGACAGCATATTTAAAATGATATATCCTCTCCGTGTACCAGCAGATAGCTGATTGCCTACTTCAGCAGACATGATTACTCTCACCCAGCAATTAAATCTTATTTATGTTTTGAAATGGAGCAGTGAATGCGGTGTAATGTGGGGCCATTTTCTATCATTTAGAAGCAGCATGTGTTGTCCTGTTGGAATGTAATAAGCAAGCTTTTCTGAAATGAAGCTTTTCACTTATCATTAAAGTTTTCAACTGACTGTGGCATACACCACTGCTGTTTAAGCTAAGATTTTCAGTCATGCACACATTCAGAATGAGGGTGAGTGATCCATTTTGCTGTTGAAACAGTCAACATTGTGTTCAGAGAGAAGAGTATGAGAAAAGAGAGGCCAGACTTTTTTTTACAGGAACCACCACCACTCATAGACTGAAGCATGATTAGATAACTCATTTCCCCCCAGCAGTCTGGTTTGCCTCCGGGAACGTGTAAAAGAAAGACAAATAGCACATATCTATTAAAATTCCATTTATAAAAGCAACATATGAATTCTGATTAGACAGTCTGCCGCTGTGATATGATGGACAGTTGATAAGCAGTGGCTGGATAAACACCTGAGAGAGTCTTAACTAAAATTTGATAAGCCCTAATGGACAGCTGTTAAGTAATTTTTGGATTATAGTTTTTTGGATGTTGGGCAAATAAGACTGTATTGCTAGTATTTACACAGAAAAAGAAATCTCCGACATCCATGGACACTTATTCAAGCAGACTGATGCTCATCTGCAAGGCATTTTAGGATGGCCTGAGCTTTTGTCACACGCACATTAGAAATGTGCATGCAGCAAGAAATGCTGGAAACTACCCCATCAATACATGAATAATTATTATAATTAATTATGTGACTAATTACATGCAACATAGTGACTATCACCATAATGAAGTGATGACCATTGGTAGATGCAATAATGTGAAGTAGCACAGTATATTATTTTCTTATAGTTCCATATATCCCAATGGCAGTCACTACACTTAAATGGGAAATCAGATGAGATTTTTCATTAAAACTGGAGAATACAAAATGACTGTACACTCCAATCATTGATACGTCTGAAAATGAAACGTGTCTTTCATTGGTCAGTGAGACTAACCAATGTACATAATGTAGGTGTATCTCTCTCTCTCTCTCTCTCTGTGTGTGTGTGTGTGTGTGTGTGGGAGGATGTCTGGATGAGGAGTAAAGAATGATGAATTTGTCAAGGTCTCAATGGACGTTTTGCATTTCTCATTTCTCACTTGTCAAGACAGCAGGCATCAAACAATAATTCTATCATCAATATTGATATAGAAATCTGGGATGACACATGATAGCTCAATGCAAAATATGAACTACCGCAGAGAATGAACTGAAAATTGATTCCGAAAATGATAAATAAGGATAGAGGTATGAGGATGTAATAAAATGAATTTCATATTTGTATAGTTTTATTTTCTTTGACACATTCCCAAAAAACAACATTGACCTTAACTGCTCAGCAAAAGCTTTTCTGTTTAATCCAAAATAAGGAATATATAATTGGCAACACAATCAAATGAAAAGCTGAAATGCTTACAGACATATGTAAATTGTGAATAACTCAATGGCTTTTGGGTAAATCAACATTTTTCTTACTTTGTCAAACAATTAAATGCAGTTTGTACAAATACTGCTTAGCAATGGTAACCATGCCCAAAATTATTCAGATAAAGCATGCCTAAGAATTAAAAAAGAGACTTGCATTCAAACTTTCACTCTTAGGCAATGTTCTCATTCTACAAATTGAAAATAATCTCCTTATTCATGTCGGTAGGTAACATAGGACATAAAACAGTATCTAAAGGCTTGAGCACATGTTAATTGTGATTCAGGTAATATGTTTGGGTACATGTTTTCTTAGTGCATGTGCATTAAAGCTGGTAACAAGGGCAATGGCCCTTTTCTCTCATATTTATCTAAATCAGTACTGGAATGAAGTAGTCACATCACAGTTAACATTTTTATCCATGTTTCAAACATAACAAAGCAAAATGTTACAGGATAATTAAAAGTGTTTCATCTTTGCATAATTAACAACAAAGCAGTAACCTCTCCCACAGATATGAGAAATTAGCATGGACTTGAATTCTTTATTTGCTTTCAACAAACATAACTGCGCAGCATGTGTGTGGGTGACTGAAGTTGTGCAGTATCTGAGTACAAAGAGGGACTTTCATGAAGTAAAAAAAACCCTCATATCCCAATCAGAGCTTTTCCTCACAACAGCATTCAGTACAATATATAATTGTATACTCCTTTCTTCATGAATAACACAAATAATTTGTAAAGCTCACAAATTATGTTGTAATAGATTGGTTATATCTGAAATAGAGACATCATGCTTTGATCTCTTGTAAAAGGTGTAACATGTTGAAACAACAATGAATTACTTTGCAGACATTTGCAACCATCCAAACCTTGTTCATATAATCACAAATTATGATTTTTTTTTTTTTTAATTTTTTTTCTGTCAAGTGTTTTCTTCTGATTCTAATCATCTGCAAGCTCCCCTATATGTGTACTGAAACAAGTGCGATGTGTCCTCTCTCTGATTCCATAGTGCTAATGTGAGTAATATAAGTAAGTCCATTGCCCTGTGCTGTTGATTAATGAGAGGATTCAGCTTCCTCTCAGTGTGTGTCTTTGTGAGCCCCAGAAGCCCATTGGCGGGGTAGGGGGCTCTTCTTTGCTCCTTTGCAGTTGCAGGCATGGAATATGTTGTCAGTATCTGGCCCTCCTGTTCACACTCACTTCCCCTGATTTAAAGAGCTTCTCCTCACCTTTCTGGAATCTTAATCTCTGTTTTGTCCTCCCATAGATCAGCCCGTTATTTTGGTAAGACAAAGGTGCCAGGTGGCTTTATCTTGGTGATTAACATCCTAACCCCTTTATATCATGCTGGCAGACAGTAAAGAGCCCCTGAGCACCCACTGCTGTTGCTGGATGTGAATATGTGATGTGAAGAGGAATGATAACTTCCTCTGAGCTTTAGTTTTCTGTGCTAGGAGTCACAATGCTGTGGCAGAGTGAATAGTGGTCATTTTCAAATGGAGGGGTGGCACCGCACAGCCCTTACCCCAGGCCCCACTAGCTCCCTCAGGTCTATGGACAAAGACCTTGTACCTCTGTGTCAGCTTTTTTATTTATTAATGTAACTCCTGTCTCTTGACTTCTTTGTTATGGACGTTCTCTGTATTCATTTTCAACTTTCTCGCACAATATTTTAAGTTGGTATAAGTAAATACAGGGTTATAACTGAATATAGAAATTATAAGAAATAATTTTATCTGGAGTTGTTTATTAAGTGGAAAAAATGACTACATTTGCTTTAATGGTCACCTCTTTGCATCAGTAATGATAAAGCGGGCCATATTGATAAGGATAGACTGATATGATTGTGATGCAATCAATGCCTTAACCTTTAACCTTTAGAATCCAACTGACTCCAAGTGGCATCAAGAAGTGTGTTCTGGGGGCTTTAATAACTTCTCAAACAGATATTTTCAAAAGAAACAACACATCCAGAGGCCCCACTGTCCATTAATTATTTGACATACCTAGTCAGGGTTGTAACTGTAATGCTCCCATTCACCATATGTGTATGTGTGCATGCGCGTTTGTGTGTGAGTGTGTCTGTATATGTTTGTGAATTTTCCTAAATTCCCAGGAGTTAAATAAAACAAGAAGGCAGTATGACAAAAATGTGAACCACTTAAAGAACATGGTAATCCAGTTGAAGGCAAGAAATTAGTCAACTGACCCAAGGTTAATCAGCTATTAACAGAAAAAACGCTCTCCTGTCCTGTGATATTGTACAAAATGTCTGGGCTAAAAGACATGGGATAGCCTGATTTCTCCAAATTAGATGAAAGAGTGGCACTCATTTGCTCCATTTAACTCTCGGTGGCTAATTCTTAGATGCTTCTGTTACAGTGATGACCCTCGTCATGAGGGCAGGCAAAGGACAATGAACCTGTCTGTACCTCCCTTTCAGGGGAAATTGGTATTCGGTAAGAACAGGGTGATAATGCACATAGGCAGAACTGAGTTGTTTGATTTTTGCCACCGAAATGTAGAAAAATGATGAAGAAAAGCAATCTTTTCATTACTAAAGGCATATAAATATGGTTCATTTAAGTAGCTTAGCATCTCAATAATAAGGCTTTGCATCACTGTCTGTTCCTTTGTGCACTAATGTCAGAGGGCAATCAGTCACATTAACAGATTCATGAACTACAGTGAATAGGTGATATTTATCACTCATTTCAAATGAAGTATGAAATATTACAGTGAAAGGAAGTTGTGTGGAAATGTCTGCATTTTCTCATGGTTCAAATGCTAAAGGTCAATATAAGCTGTTACCATAGGAAATGGGTGAAGCATTTTATCTTACCCTTTAAAAATGCTTTTCTCTTTCTCTTTCTAATGCAGTTCTGCAGTTCTTGTAATTAAAACACTGTCAGACTGTTTCTTAGATACTGTCACTTAGAGACAAGAATGTCAAGGAGCACATTTCATAGCCACTGTGTCGATGTGCAAATCTCACAGTCACTGATTAATACAGTCAATGACTATACACTGTGTACTAACTCCCACTCTTTATAAGGTGCCATTAACATTAACACCATAAATCAGTATGATGGCTTGGAAAGGGTTAAGAGGGCATCATTACATTTATATATCCCCTATGAACTAAAGCACAGTAATTATATAATGGAATAGCCATTTTATTAATGTGTTTGTCAGATTAGTAAAGCAAATGGTTTTTAGCAGCTACCTGCAACTTGTGCATCAATTACTTTCAGTGGGCTTCAGCTTGTGACTACTGTTCCTCTTTCCTAAAGCAGTTTTTCCTTGCTTGGTATATGCTGTCATAATTTTCAACAATCCTCTCCTTGGCAAATAAATATAATATATAATGGTCATAAAATATAATCTTTCTGTTTCTTCAACTGAAGTGTTCTGGTAGAAGACAAGTGTTGATTTTAAGATGTAATTTCTTTTAAAATGTCTTTTATAATATAAGAAAAAGAAGTGCAATCATGTAAAATGCATTTAATTAATACAATTTTAATTAATTAAATGCAATTAATATTAGGCTATTAATTGAACTTCGGCTACTTCCCTTCTCTAAATGTGCATGTTCCAATGCTTTATTTGTATCATACCTGAGTGGACATCATGCCCACGGTGGGCCCATCTCCATGACAACCTATAATATGAGACTTTTGGGGATTGCCTGCTATCATGTTTTACACCACCTGCTGAGCTAGCATCTGTCTGCATAAAACCCTCCCTAATAAAAGTAAAAATGCCTCCTGTGTTTGGAAATGAGACACAAGGTAAAGTATGTAACGTGGATTACATACTACAGCTCAGAGGGATTGGATGTCTACAAAACTGAGATCGGTGATAAAACATGTTTTTTCATATAAAATTGAGGACGTTAAACCATTCTCAGAAATCAGGGGAGTTCAAGCAACATCCCTTCTAAGACATGTTCTACTAAATATTACATTGGCTATGGTATCGATAAATGTGACATACAACCAAAAAAGTGTTATTTATTGGAAAATTAAATGGTACTACCTACATGGTTATACAAATAAATCGGGAATTGTTAGCTTCTTGTTATATTTACTACCACCAAGGCAAAATGAAAAGCTTAAACTGAAATCAATCACACTTTACATTGATTATAAAGTTGATTATAAATTTATTAAAAATAAACCTCTCCTGCCATAATTTTTACACGTTGATCAGTAAAAATAGTGTATGGTGCATAAGAGCATACCTTCCTAACCCACAGGCTACAATGCAGCACATGTTGTAATGAATTTAGTGCATGGAAACTTACTTGCTCATCCACTGCTCCTTCCCATTTAAAGGATTTAAAGGAGCCTCTTACAATAGTGAGGTTCTACTGTACTTTACATGATGACTACATGAGTTTGAAATAACATGAAATGTAATAATTCTCTTTGCAGTATCAATAGTCTACTTCCCACCCTACTCCTCCTCCCCCAACACCCTCACTTTCTAATGTTAATGTTGTGAAAGGTTATCTGCACCATTTCTACACTGACAAATATAAAATGACAGTAAAGACCCAGTGGTTCAGAATCCCATGGAATTGGTAAAGACATACAGTGCAAAAGCTGTGACTGGAAAATAAGGAAGATAATGGCATCATCAATTATAAGTGCTAAATGCTTTTCAACTCACACCTGATACTGGGACTATTAACCTCTGAAAACCTTATCAAGGTTAAGCATAAATCTTTTGATAGCATGTATCTGCAGAAAAGGAACGTGCATGTGTGAGGACTAGAGACATGTACAGAAGACACATTGGACAGATTCTGAAAGTTTAAGGGAAATAAACAAATGATGTGAGCTTTTGTTTACCTTCTATGCTTATATTAAAAATATTTTTATCCATGCGTAAATGAACAATAACACTGAAAAATAAAACTCAATTACCAGAGAGAGAGAGAGAGACAGAGAGAGAGAGAGATCTTTAGATTTTTCCTCTGCTATAGGACTGTTCAGGAGTCAGGCAATATCTGAATTTTATCTGTTTAACAGTTATTAGGACAAAGTCTTAGCATTTTAATATTCTGCTTAATATGAGCATGTTTATTGACTGGAACTCGTCCTGCCAGCCATGTAATGACAGAACTCAATTACTCTCATCATAATTCTAGTTTCTGTTGAGGAAACAAACAGCTTTGCCATACATACAAGAAGTATAATTGGTATGAATACCATTGCTCTTTGTATAATTTCCATTATCTGTCTCCATGCCGTATGCATTAGAAAAGAACAAATCAGATTTAATTCATGCAAAGTTAATCACTAATACCCATGGAGAAATAAACTCCCCTTGGTCTAGACAACATATTTCAACAAAGTGGCCATATCTGGAAACTCAAGGCCCACCACAATGCTGAGTTCCTGTAATCCCTGCGTAGAAAAAACATCAATAACGCTGTCTCCACATCTGCACCTCTCTGGTTGACATCATTGATTCTGGTTACCAGATGGGCTTGTTTGCTGAGATTTGGTATTGAATTCTCAGGTATAAAGCAGTCAAAGGAGCAGTATTAGAGGCAACCCGTGTTCTCACAACATACACATTTTTCTACCTGAAGATTTTTATCTGTCCTGTAATCTCTCTCCAGCCACAAGTGCTGGAAAATCCACCTGAGGGAACAGTCTCTTGTCTCTGTCAAAGAGCAGAGCACAGCGGATAGCAGTAAAACCAGTCTCAGCATAAACAGACACTGTATCAGAAATCTTTATGAAATATGTTAATTTTATAAACATACACTATGTTGCTTCTTTGATATAAAGAACATTTTTACATTTTACAACTTTACAAGTGTCTAAAACGTGGCACACAGTATAACATACACTTTTTTTTGCAACATTGGGCATTGGTCATTTGCTTGTATATTTTGTGCATATACATACATTATATAATTGCATATAATGTATATAAATGTATACATTTTTTGTATAAATGCAAAAAAAAGTCACAAGTCACAAGTCAAATCTGAGAACATAAAGGTGCAACTGAGAGAAATAAAGTCAAAATTCTGAGAAATAAAGCTTCCATTTTGAGAAGTAATGTTTAAATTCTCATAAAAGAAGTAAATAAAATTGTAAGAAATAAACTCACAATTATGCACGTTTTTTATTCTCAGGTGGAACCAGTCTTCTTTGGAAATTTATATTCTATCCTGAGCATTATTTATCTTCCCAGGGCTTGGAGTAAAATGTCACTTTCCAACACAAAACTTTCAGCTCTCCCCAGTATGGTCTAACCTGTCCCCTCCTTACTTCCCACCCATTCCCTGCTCAGCAGTGATAGGTGCTTGAATAATATAATTGTATACATGATACACTTATCCTTTTGCATGCATCTGTGCATAATGTATATGCTGGAGTTACATTGAATTGAGCTATGTGTAATGTTTAATGGTTAAATTTTCAGTGACAGCCACAATCAATGGGAAATGTAAGAAATTGGTTTCAATTGTCAAATTTTCCCTTCTTTGCCCTCAGAATAATCATCTAGTGACTCTCCGAACTGTCAAAGCAAGAGCCAGACATCAGCCTCCCAAACATGTATTCCAGCACAGTAACCTATTATTTTGCCTTTCAAATTTGTTGCTTTGATTTCAGTAAACAAGGACCAGTGATGTCACAATAGTATGAAATGGTGCTCTGTGTTTATATCACTTTTTCTTGGTCAGTGGTTGAGAGCAGGTAATGCTGTTGGGGACCCACCCATGAAATGACAGTAGTTAAAATACCTTTAATATGACAGCCAAATTCCAAATCAGCCAAATTAAATCTAATTAAACAGTATTTTACCCAATCTCATTCATTTTAATTTCATTTTTTCCAGTTATATGAACAATACTATAATACAAAAAAGGTCATTACAGGACTAGTAATGGTGAAAGGAATGTAGCACTGATTTTCACAAAATTATTAGTTTTCAAAGGTGTTCAATGCCACTGCTAGATGATTTTGTATGCCAGTGCTTAATGGCTCTTAAACTTTATTTATCAGAAATGAGCACAAGTCATATAATGAGGACTGAGCACATAGCACTGCTGTATGTCCCGCTGCCACAGAAGTTATCTCAGCAAACATCCACAGCACAGTTGCACATAAACCAGTGAGCATGTCCTCACAGAGAGAGAACAACATACATTATGTGTTTGGCTCTAAGGAGTGTCAGATGTGATAGAAACACATGGTTTCCCCATAAATCCCCTCTGACTGACTCCCTTCAAGGGTTCCAACATTCAGCCTGGCCTGGTGCCCCACTCTCAGAACATGCTTTACAGCTGAAAACATCCTGATCATGCTCTCATCCAAATCAGACAAACACATACTGAAATAGCAGGTATGCTGTGCTCTGCTGGCCTTATGGGGCCTGTAATATGGGGGAGCCAGTGATATGTGCGCTAATCTTCTTGTGTCTAAGAATGCGAAATCTATGTTGGTCTCCAGCAGCGGAATGTCAATCTGTCACCCTGCTCAGGAGGAGATGCAGCAGCCGCTGCCTTATTGACAGAGGCTGTTGTTATCCATACTTTGGGAACGTGGAATTGTTCTGCAGATGCTGGCTGGGATTGAATCAATCCATATTAAGTAGTCACCAGGTCCCTTGCACATGTGGAGTATCTGTGTTCAGCCTACACAACATACATGCACTTAACCATACTCATCCAGATGATATAGTCTCTCTCTCTCTCTCTCACACACACACACACACACACATCAATAGTATGGGATGACATTTGATGATGACTATTGAAAAGGGTAAAGGTATTGGTGACTAATAACTTTTTGTATATGCAGATCAGATAATTTGCTATTTTGAAATGAATCCCCTGGGAGAGTGACTCGGCCTTAAATCCATCCGAACTGCTGCTGCTCATAGTTCTGGAGACACACTGTACAGGAATGAATGGGAAGACAACAGCAGGATATTTTTAGCTTATATACTGTAAAGGGCTCAGTGAGGAGTCATGTATACTGTTCCCCTCTCCAGTGATGGAGGGAAAGAGCTGCTCCTGGAACCAGAGCCTGGCTCACTCCAGAGGCCAGAGTCATGTGGTGTATTGGGATAACTGTTACTGTACTTACTGTAGACCCAAACACAGATATGTAAATGTATGTAAATAAAGATAACAGCAGGGACTGAATGACCATGACTCTACAGTGATAGACCTATAACATTGTAAAAATGGCATGCATGTAGAAATTTTTTCTGCCTGTTTTTGTATTATTTTTAATCATCATAACCCCAAGGGTTCATGTGCTGTTGTACAAATGCTAACAATTAAATGCACATGGTTGACATATTAGTAATTATTAACTAACAAGGATTCGGGTTGCCCTTGGACTTCAGAATGGCCTGAAATGCTATCACATTTATGGGTATTTGTCTGGCAGTGGACCACTAAAGATAGAAAGAATCTAGTTATCTGAGTCAGTGGAATTCAGTCAGTCTTGTAGCACTTCTAATAAAGGTTTAATGATGTTTAGATGACTGGGGAGGCAATGCAAGGCACTTGACCTGGTGTTTATGAAACCCTAAATGAATCAGTTTTTTTTTTCCTTAACTGGCATCCCATTGATGAACTCAATAATTTATCAGTGTCTGTGACTGGCACACACTTAACATTCATGCACCAATCAGCTAAATCTATCATGTTGCTTTAGGATCTTACATGTAAGTGTTGATTTTAAAATACCTTTATAAAAGAAATGAATTGGTAATTAGTATTTGCATTAATAAGAGAATAAAAAATCGTGAAAAAAATATGTAGCTCCTTTGATTGTGATGTATTTTCTTCACTACATAAGTCCTTTTCAGGACAAGTGTTTTCATTATTTTGCTGCCACTCAATATTTCAGTAGCCGGAGAAGGAGCACTAGGCATGGACACTTTCAAGGATAGTTCACAATCAGGTTAGATAATAATGAAAATAGCTATTCATGACTCACATTAATGTTTTTCCAAAGAATTGTTTACAAATTCTGTCTTTCAATTCAGATAAGGGTATGAGGTCAAATTTAGTTCAAACTGCATAACTGTGTGATTTAAAAACGGAGGTGGTAGTTATCACATTAAATTAATAAAATGGTTAAAAATGGGATCTATGACAGACAAAAAAAACACACACAGCCTTTTTTTTGGCAAAATAAAATGCATTTAATGTTTGATTAAGAATAGGGCAATATAATATATAATGAATTCTGAGGTAGTATTTTCAACCAAACCACATTCACTAGGTGTTTTACCTTGAATTAGCAGAAATGATCCTTTGTGAATGTTATTTCAGAAATGACGATTTTTGTATTTCAACTATTTCATCAAAGCAAACATAAATTTTAACTAAAATTGCCACCCAATGACAACTGATCAGATTTAAAATGCAAAAACTCCACAAACTGTATGATACATTCAATATGATTGAATCAATTGTATGTCCATGCGAGTAACATCTGGTTGATCGTTAACATCTTATCTGAACAACTACAATGTGTTGTTTGTTTCTTTATGCCTGCAGGCCAAGATTCAAACAGGAATCAATGCACCCCTACTTAAAAATGAAATTGAAAATATTTTTCCTTTGAGTCCAGACCATTTTAATTTCCTAAGCGGGGGTCACTGGGAGGACACCTTAGCAATGATGAAAGACATTTTCCCATTTTCTCTGCATGGTCACGGTCTGACATGTCATTATCCCCTTTGAGTTAATACTTATCTCTCCCACCCTAAGGATACAGTGAGCTGCGGAATCATAACCCAGATTCTCAAAGAACATTGTGTTTTATGTGTTTCATTTTATGCTTGCTCTTCAAAGAGAAGGAAGGTGGATATTGGAACAGGACTAATTACAGAGTGCATTTCCTCAGTGTGACCTCTCACCTATATTTGTGTCTGAATGATGCATGGTACTGATTGTGTTAAAAAAATGTAACTCCAAAGAAAGTAGAATAAACTTAGCAGTGAAAACTAACTTGTGATCTGTGCGCATAAAACCCTCTGCTGATCTTCTTTTGTGCACCCCCTGGTCCTTTTTTGACAGACAACATCTGTGTGGTGCATGCTCATTCAGACACATTTAATAGGAGATAAATGTGGTGAAGCTGAATCAAACTGAAAGGCTGAAGAATAAGCCTCATCGTAGCACTTTTTTCTGAACACTTCTGTGCTGGGACAGATAGCACACCTTCCAAGGTTATGTTTGGCCCTTTGTTTGTGCGTGTGTTGGGGGGTGGGGTGCAAATAATAAATTCTGTCCAGCACTGCAGCCAAAGAATGGGAAAGGGAAGGATGGCATGCAGTCATCAGCAGAGCTGATTTCAGAACCTTGGACAGCTACACACAGGCACACGAAACCTTGCATCCTGGCTCTGCTTAGGGGCTGGAGCAGGGCCGTCCTCAAGGAAACCAGACGACAGTTGCACAGTCTCCTTCAATCTTTCTTTTAACTCTCCTCTGATCCACTAGCACTCCATATATTCTCTTTCCATTTCACATAAAAGGTTGTATCCTGATTGTTGTAGGATTAATGTGTTAAAATTAGGATATGAATGATTAGGGGAAAGGACTGCATTTTTCAGGGCTAAGCATGAGTTGGTCAAGATTTTAGGGTGATTCTTAAACACATACTGCAAAGGGAGTAATGAGTCTTTGTGCTCGATACTAACACATAGTGAGATTGCTATGGTTTCATGTCCTGAAATTATACAAAACGGATGGTATTATGCCAAAAATCCCAAGGCACAACTTTTTGAGGACACAGTGAGACCGTTAAAATATGGGCAATATCAATTACATAGAAATTCACAAAGCAATGGAAAATCCATATTTGTTTCAGAATCAGCCATAACAAGCCAAATGCATGTAATATGTTGGACACTTACACACAATTCAGTTTTCCTCAAAATGTGGTTCTGGGCTGTTGGGTGGCCCATCCTGGTAAGCCACTGTTCCAGGGTTTGGATGGGCCACATGGTCTGGTACTGAGATTGGACTGTGCCTGTGCTGACAGTGGCTAGAAGGAGGAAGTGATTTGGGGTCAGTCACCCGCCCTCGGTTCATTGACTGTGGCATGTGAAAACAAGTAGACGATATATGTATTTGAGAGCATGAGCATGTTTGTCCATTTCTCAAATTGACACTGCTGGTTGGAGCAATGGAAATTACTTTTGAATGCTGTCAGACATTCACAACTGGTAGAAAAAGTGGTGAAAATGTTTCTGCCACTAAGTAAATGCAACCTGTCCAAAACGGTTCCTCACATTAGTATTCAAACTGGCAGTTTAGAGTGCTTTTCTGCCAACCTTTACACCCCCTTTATTTCCACTTTTTATTGCAGGAAATTATTCCTGGCCATAGTGTATTGAATGCTTTACACATTGTGAATAATTAAATCAAGTTTTAAAAGTAAATATATCATTAAACAAATATCTGGCTCCACTAGTTTTAATTTTGCCTCCCCCTGACAATTCACTCGTCTGTTAATCTTGTTGATGTATTGTGCTTTTCCGCATGCACTGAATTCATCTGATGAAATCCTCCTTCAAAATGACCTTTAATCACTTGGAAAGGCAGATCTGTTAAAATGCAGCACATCAAGTATGCTTGCTTATCATGTACACATTTGTTATAAGGTATTATAACACCCCTAAAAGACATTAAACTTGCAAATGGCCAAAGCTGATGACCTGCATCCCATATGTTTTAGCTCCAAACTGTTTTTTTAAGTACACATTTCACCATTATATTTAAAAACCCTGCTGCATTGAAAACAGTTTTACTATCTAACATTTTAAGTGAATATTTGTGTATTCACCCCCCCCCCACATTGTGAGCAGCTCATTGCTGAGGTCAGGCCAGGTTCCATTGAACATCAGGCAAAACTTCCACCCAGTCCCCATTACCAACCCCATCCCAAACGCTTGTGTTCCTATTTAGGGCTTCCCCCAACCCATCTTGCCCTGCTAGTCCAGAGCCATGGTCAAAACTCATTAAAAAGTCATGAATGGTAATTGAATCAGGACCCAGTCCTTCCACTGTATGTGAAAACAGACTCTGTGTCTCCTGAGAGCAGCTCATGCAATGCAAACAGAAATATTAAATCCCACTGTGTCACTTTTCTCTTTAAAATGTATGCATTTGTATTCAAAGATGTTTACCAAACCATGACGTGTTCATGTGCTTTAGACACCAAGTCGGTCATTAGAGCAGGAGTTCCTAACGTTGGTCCTGGGGGCCCACTGTGTATGCTGGTTTTTATTCCAACCACAACTGTGATCCCAGAATCTAAACAAGCTGGTACATTTCTTAAATATGTGCTATTCATGTTATAGGGATTATTTACCATTCTAAGCCATGTTACGTCTGAGATATAGCCCATTGTGCTATATTGCTATATTGGAATAGAATCTTTCAGGTACCCTGTACTTCATGAACCATTTTCTAAAAAGGATCTTAGCTGTTGTAAGGCTAGTTATTCACTCAGCCTTTTACTCAGGTGAGCCTCCCCTTGAATGTAGTTGAATCATTTCAATATTCTGCAGCTCTGAGGCTCAGTAACCTCTTATAGCTATCCATGATCACTTTTTACCTATGATGATTCCCATAGATAATCCTCACATTTTGAATGAGCATAACTGGAAGTGCAATGTTTGATTGAAACCATGCGTGGGGTTTGTATCTGTCACTGCCTGGGTGCTTTATATTCCTCATGGTCATGATAGGAATAATATTGTCAGTAAACCATTATGCATCTTGAATCTTTAGGTGTGGAATGACAGATTATAACAGTTATTCCCAGTTATAATTTTATTCCCAATGGTATTTTCACAAAAGAATTTTTCAAAAGTAAAACAAGTAATTTTTGGTCCTGAAACGAAGTAAACGAGGAGAGACCATGTGAAATGTATGAATACTTTTCTACTTGTCATTTGAAGGAGGAAAAAGCCAGTAAGAAATATGCATATACTTGAGAAGTCTTTTTAAAAATATATTTCTTATTACATGGAATATGTTACTCTATTCTGTTATTATTAATCTATTTAGCAAAAACATATGGTACCTGAGATGATAGGTTTACAGTACACAATTGCTGCTGGAGATGAACAAAGTAATGAAAGGACCTGTTTACCTTAAAACTATGCAAAAATTCAGATTTTATAAAGACTGTATAAAGAAAGCATCATACAGAAACAGTTAAAGCTGTATTGTGTAATGTACAAAGGGTACAAAAAGGCACACTTTTATAAATATGATAAAATGAAAGGAAACTGCTTTGACTGCATAGACATCTATTGCAACTACACAGACAAGATATAACTTCTTTAAAGAAACAGTGTGTGCATGTGTGTGTGTGTGTGTGTGTGTGTGTGTGTTATGGTTTTTAAGATTACAATATGTGAATTCACAGTCTCAGTCTACTCACTGAGAAATAATTGAATAATCTACCAAATAATTTGTCAAAGAATGTGTTAGCAGTTAAGTTATAGCATGGATTTATATGTTACTAATAGGCTGTTTATAAGACAAGAATGCTGGGTTTACTCAAATGTTATAACAAAAGCCAGATATTACAAATTGACAGTTTTACACTTTTTCACCAGCCTTGGAGGAAGTCTGTAAAAGAGAGGGAATTAACTCTCAGACATTTCTCATCTCATCACTCTGTTTCCTCCCTCTTGGAGACCTGGACTCCCAGTGCAGAAAATCCATTAGACACGCTTCTCACCTTATTCATCAAAGGTGTGTCTCCTTCATTCAACTTTAATTGAATTCATTAATATCTCTGCTTAATTGATGTACAAAGGAGTGAAAGTGACAAAAATTGAGAAGATGATATCTTACCCCACCAGTATGTCATTGGTGACGTAAAAACAAAACATCTTTGCTACACTGTCTACGTATCATATCAATGTTCTCCTCCTAAAATAATTACTCTTAATAACACCCATATCTGTTTTTTTGTGATTCTAACCTCTGAAGTCATAGGCAGCACTATTTTGGGGAAAAAAAACTTCATGAAGTAATCAAATGAAGGTTTATGGGCGATGAAAAAGTGTCATAAAAGTTATATAAACTGTTGTGTCAATCTACTTAAACTTCTGGCTATTAAAGATTAAGGAATCATCTGAAAACTGAATTATAGCTCACCTTACATATCATAAGTGTCTCACCTGGGAATGATTCAAAGGTATCTATTTATGATTCATGGTGCTAAATCAACCACATAATGGACACTTGTCTAATTACTTCAAAGTCCTTTTGTGTGTGAGATCTGAAAGTTCAGTGATTAAATCTCAGATCCAATGTCTCACACCTGTCGATCTGCTATTTAATTAAGAAGACACTCTTAATTACTTCATGGATCATTGAGGTTGTATTTTCAACACCCGGAGGTTTTAAAGGCAATCATTGTTTAGCCCCGTGGTTAGTTTTCTTGTTATAAAAAGTTGTTCAGGCATGATTATAATCATTTTTTAAAAAGTTCCCTGTTGTCTGAAAGGCTGAGGCAATTAATGCCTGTCAAGTGCGATGAACCTCTATTTATAAAAGTATGAGTGGGCAGTTCTGTCAAACAGCTCACCAGCTCACTTTTAACTTGCATCCATTTTGATGTCATCTCAAAATTTGATGGGAATGAGATTCCCTTGTGTGTTATTGCAAAAGGAACATAGACTTAAAATTGTTATTAAAATCTAGGGCTAGAGGCTTTGTAGTTCAATTGAATTTTAAGTTGTTCATTTAAAATGACATCTTAAAGCACATACAGGATTGTCAAGCTTCAGGACTCATCAATCACAAAGTTATTTATGTGGGGAATTTCAGTAGCAGGATCACTTGTACAATGAGCCACATTAGTCATGTCATTACTGCAATTCCTCACCACACAATTTCTAACAATTTTTATCCAACAGAGATGCACACTGGATTTAAAAACACTTGTGTTTTCAAATGTCACTTCTAAATATTTAAAATGACTTGCTTAAGGTATTATAATGTGTACAACATTTATTCTATTCTCATTCTGAAGTCATGAAAATCTCAGAATTTGATACTAACAAATTGTTATTTCAAGACAAAGCTGAAACATGAATATTTAAACATTGCCAACATCTGTGAAGACATTCATTTTTTTCCTTTTTACCCCATTTTAAATAACAGACATATACATTTGTTTTTCTTTTGTGTACTAGGCTTGTGATTTCATACCCTAATTTTTTTTAACTCTAGAGTTATTTTGGCATTATAGGATGCAACATTAGATTTTTTTTTTTTTTTTACATTTTATTATATTTTGGATTGATTCACCATGATTTAGTACCACATTTATGCGAAACTAGTGGCTTTAGAATGTAATAAAGGTGTAGAATTTGACTCCAGCCATTACATTATACAATCTAGAATTTTGGCCTTTGTAGATTTCACAAGCCTGTATCTCTGGGATTCCAAATGGAGTCAGTGATTATGGGGCCCCCGTTTCAGTACTTAAATGAACCTAGTCTCTTCTTTTCAGCATTTCAGAAACCATAGAGTGATGTACAAACCCCAATTCTAATGAAGTTGGGATGGTAAACTTTTTATTGTGTCCCATGGGTGTAGACCATTTTCTGAGATTGTTGTCAGGGAGAACAATGAAACAGTATTCAACTAAAAGCATCACACATGGCTTTTAGATCTAAATATTCAGCCTGGTTGCTCAGAGGAACAGCTCTAAGTGTTGAAAGCTTCCAATCAATTTAGCATTCAGTTCCCATCGTTTTTTTATCAGATGTTACTAACTGGTGCACCTCATGGATCAATGTCAAATACTTAGACGACCAAGTCTCAATTTTATGCATCATCCGGATCCTACCAGGTGTTACATTGAAGTTTTTAGCCCCCACTTTTTTAGCCTCCAAAGAGAAATGTGTCCACAGACGTATAATGTACTCAATCTGGCCCTATGCCAAGAATTCTATTGCTCAGCTACTTTCCCAACCCCCAATTTCAATTACCCTGCTTTAAACAATGTCAAAGGCTTCTTAACTTTATATTTCCCCTTGTAAAATGGACTCACCTCCTGCCAGCCTGAATTAAAGTGAGCTACTAAGACCAGGCTGGACTCAACCTGACTGATGATGAGAACCCATAAAGGAGGATGGATTTGAAGGCATAGTTACATCACACTGATTCAGGATGCATGAATATTCAGCATTCTACTGTATTAAACATACAATATGTTATTTCATACATAGTGAAGGATGTAATAAAAATATATGTGATTTAAGCTGTCTCCTACTGTTTGTATGGGTCTTCCATTTACTGAGGAAGCCTTGTGACACCCATGACCCCTCAGTCTCTCCATTTCATGACTGACAGGTTTTCATTACCAACAAAAGTTTTTTTTCTTCTTCTCCAAAAATAATGAAGATTCCCTCATACACTGCTCAATGAAATGGAAACAAACCAGCTCATCTAGCCAGGTTGGAACTCAAATGGACAATATGCCAAACTTCAAGGAGAAGTTTGAGTAAGCAGTGTTCTGGCACTATTTTAACTGATATACAAATCAGACAGCAATTCTAATAGATGAGATATGGCAGTGGAATTATTGGGAAAATACAGGAAATTAAGTTTTCACTACAAAGCGCCCAAGTCACAAACAAGTTTCACATTCTTTTCTCTGACCAGATAAAAAGAGGCAAATCTCCCTTTCATGTTAATATGTAAATGAATGAGGTTTCTTTGTGGTCCATTGGTTATACAGGCTATATAAATCACATTTACAAAATGTACAAAGCAATCAATACATTTGGCTAAATTAGGATGTCTTACCACCTATGGTAACATTAATGGTTTTTTTGGTTGTGTGGAGGATTAGCTTCTGTCTTAATCCATGTTATCATCCGTCCAGAACGAAGCTGCTGAAGCAGAGGCCTGACATCACAGATTGGCTGTAATTAAACACACATTTGTATGGGCTCAATTTTGGGAAAACAGTATATTTTATTGGACAGCTTCGTACAACGTTTGACCCCACACCAGAGTGACCTCTGTCCATTGGAAATACGCACAAATAAAAGTCAGCAAGAGTCTCACAGAGAAATGAAAGGGCTAATTCAGAGGATTAACATGAAAGGCCTCAATTAGCACATCATTAACACTAATGAGCAATGCTGATCCACTCAAGTATTTCAGATTAGATAAAGACATCAGACACGTCTTCTCTGTGAAAACTCTTCTTTTCATTATCAGTTTGTTTCATTTGAGTTGAATGGTAAGATATTTTGTTGTTTTCCAAATGTTTTTTTATAGATTGATTAGGACTGTAATAGGTCCATATTCTCTGTGCTACAGACATATAATGTATTGCTAGACTGAGGTTCAACAGACAAAAACTACTGAGGATTCACTAGTCACTGTATGAGTCTTGCTAAGGTCCATGTCCTTATACATAACAAGTTATAGGAACTACATAGGAGTGAAAGTTATTTTATACAAATAACACAACAAAAATTCCTGTGATGTTTCTCAGTCCTTACTTCTTAATTATACCAGACCTGAATGCTGTTGATGCCCCCCTTCCACATTAACCTAATAAAAGGGCCAGTCTAATTCATCAGTATGAGTTTGGCTGGTGTACCTCTTGACAAAGCATGATTCTCTAAAAAGAAACCTAATTTGTCAGTCAATATCCCACTTATGAGCACCCCTCCCTTGGTTTCTGCTCTGCTGTTAGGATGCCCCCATCTTAATTTTCCCTGGGCTAAGTGACAAAGTGACCGTCCTGTTGTAAATGAGGTGAGCTAAATAAACTCCAAATCAGCCTCCCTCTCCACCAGAGCAAGCACCAGATGGTCCTGCCATTTATCTTATCTTTTTCTCCACTTTATTTATTTTTTCTCTCCTAGCTGGCAACTGAGACAACTGGCATTCATTAGGAGAAAGAGTAATCTTCCCCAGAAGAGCCTTGCGTTGCCAGGTCTTTCCATCCTTTAGAACAGAAAAGATGAATTATAATCTGTGAACAGTTGTGCAGATCTGTCCACTGGATATGTACACATTCACTCATTGTGCATGGATGCGTTACTGTGATCATTACACACAGAGGAAATGGTGTCTGCAGGGGCAGTGCACAGAACTAAAATGAAACAGCTGGGTATCCGCTGGGTAATACTTATAATAGTTGCATAAATTAAAGCCTGTTAATACAGTGGTTAGTATAAATTTACAGTTAACTAATAGGTCAATTGATGTATTAACTGTATGTGTGTCATCTAAGATATGACCAATTAACAAATACATTATGATAAAATTGCATGTTTGTAAATAGATAGGGATTAAGTACCCATATAAGTGAATGTGTGTAAGGTGTGTGTGTAATGTCTGTGTAAGTGTGTGATGTGTAACGTCTGTGTAAGTGTGTGATGTGTAATGTCCCAACAAAATACCACACCTCTATGAAAAAAAAATAGTTGCAAAAGAGTTTACCAAAATAGATGTTAAAAAATAAATTTTTACCAACCCTGCTGCTATTCCCACTCACCATCCTCACCACAAGACTGACACACACACACACACACACACACATGCTACAGATGTGCCCTTACTATACAGCTTTACCAACTGCAAATTACGAATCCAGTATAATTGGTTATTCATATTATTATCATTTTGCAAGGACCACAGCTAACAAAGTGAAATGTGCATTGAAAGGCCAAACATGGGGTAAGTGACCCTGATTTTGACATGACTCTTTTGCATTTCACTGGTGGGTAATTAGAATTTAGTACATGAGTTGGAATTGAGAGAAACAAAAAACTGTATGTTGGAAAATGTTGCTGCTTAAATATTTCTTTAGGATCTGTCTGCATTCTGTGGTGACTCTGGCTGAGCTCCTGGTTTTATCAGGGGAGCTAGGTTACCTTAGGTGGCTTTGTGGTGTCAGTGCAAAATATTCCAGCTTTTCTTTTAGGAACAACTGAAATATGCAGTCCTGGAAATGGCAGTGTCTGCCATTCATTCACTCTTTCATTCAGCCATTTACTTTTACACTCACTGGGCCTAATCTGGAGTCTCTCATGTCTTTTAGTGCTTTTGAAAGTGGAAACTGGCACACCCCCCACATTAAGGCCTCATTCCCATCCTTAGCCAGCTCAGAACAGACACACTGGAGGGAAAATTAATGGCTGACTTTAGGGGAAGCATCTTTGGAACTTACTTTTTTCAAACCCCTGCAGACTCCTGTCAGACCTAAAAACAGGAGGTGGAAACAATTTGCATAATTGGCATTTAGATATGCTATAAAAACCAACAGAATTAATTATAAACTCTATTGTTCTCAGTCAAAAATGAGAACACAAACATTTATTTCAATACTTTTAGTAGTAATTATATCACACATTGTTGAATGGAGATTTTAATGCATATTGATTATGGCTATCAATGTGTGACAATGCCAATGGCATTAAAAAATGAGCAAATACCAAAATGCCCCATGGGAAATATAAGTTTAGCATTCCTGGCATTTTCAGATAAAGGTGAAGGTGATGGTGGTGAATGGTGATGAATTTAAGTTTCCCACGTGGCTGCTTTTCCATCTCTGCTGGCACCTGTTCGTGGGGTTGGGGTGATTGCTTGGTGTTGTCATAGCACATCACCTGCAAGGCTTATGGGACATTTTTAGAATCCATCCCACTGAGTATTGCTCCCTCATAAGGGCATGGGAATAATAGTTGTTCTCCTCTAGGGGGCGAAGAGTGCTCAAAATCAATGGTCGATTGTTGAACACTGCCTGTTTTTTTCATTTTCTTCTTTTTTTAAAAAGCAAGAGTAACAGTTCTCAAAGCAGTCTGAGTGTTAGACTTACACTCCAAAATGCATAATTTATTAGTTATGCATTGAGGGCTTGTGAAAGAAATAGTACAAAAATAATAATAAAATCATGCTGTATATTTGAAAAAAAAAAAAGAATAATAATAATAAATATGTGGAAAAAATGCACAAATAAGTCAATTATGGATGCATGAGCTTTACATCGAAGCTATGATTACAGGGGTGCGCTGTAGGGATGTTTTTTTAGACTAATCACTTCAGCACACTTAAATGGCAGCATATGTAAATACAGAAGCAGGCTGGGGATGTGGAAAAGCGCACAGTGCAGTGAGCAAGCTGTATGGGCTGTGTGTATGTGGTCAGTGTTTGTTTTCTGTTGTTGTGATCACTGGTTTTGTGTTGGAGGTTTTTGGAGCGTGCTTCATGCAGAGATGTGGGAGCTCAGAGCGTTTGCGTGCCAAGTGCTCCCACAGGGGCAGCTGAGCTTTCCACTCTGTGCACAGACAGTGCAGAAGAGGGGGGCTGTGAGAACTGGAGGAGAGCATTTCTCTCTTCTCTCTCTGCCTCTCTCACACATTGCTTTTGTCCACCTTTTTTCTTCTCAGTTACCCTTTTTATCCTCTATCCAAATATATGTAGAAGAATTCTGGTTCAAAGCACAAAGCACAAAGCACAATTGTTTCAGAGTAGAAGCAACTGAGATACTGCATTGCTTTCTACCATTTTTGAATCTTCCGCATGTTCAATAATATAGGTTTGTAGTTTCACAGTATAGAAGGTATTTGAGATAGATGTCATCTTATCAGGGATGTCTTTCTCTAATATCTTGCATATAGATACTTAATGGTTTTCCAACATTGCTTTCAACTCGTGTGTTAATAATTTAACTGTAGCTCTTACCCTTTTGACTCTACTCCATATCTAGCAAAACATCTGAGTTCTTTATCTCTGCCCGGCAGCTCAAGACGTTTTTACCTCTGTAAAAATGCTTGATGTTTTTGTTTTACTGAGTGCAACATTTCATTTTCATCTGACTTCAATATTTTCAATACACTCAGAAAACAAGAGATGGGAGAGCCTGAGAGTGCACTTCTGTGTTCATTACTGTTTTAGGTGCCACTGCCGTTACAACCTTAAACTTCTACAGGACTGACAGCAAATTTCCTTTGGATTCATAGTTCTGAATGACATGAACTAAGACTTATTGCCTTTCTAACCTCTTGTCAGTGCATGCATTTCTGTGTAGGTATCACTGAAATGTTCATTAAATTACCTACTTCATTTAATTACAATGCAATGTTCCCAGAGCAGGATATATCTAGACCTTGTGCTTATATAAAATGGTAGAAAATGTTATATTTAATAATGATTATACTATAGTGAAAGTGTAATATCTAACAATGACGTTCAATTACACAGTTTTGACCATAACATAAGTGATTCATGTGTAAGCACTCACTCACTCACACACACGCACACACACGCACGCACACACACACAGTCAAGCAGGTCACAGTGCTCTTGCAGTGAATAGGCTGCATTATCACAGCAGGAGGCCTGTCCACTTCAGCTGTGAAATGGAAGCTTCCCCTCCTGTATGACTGCATTTGCAATTGGAGTTTCACTGCTTGGTAACTAAACCAATGCAGTGGAGTTTCTCTGACTGTATTTGTGTTTGTAGAGTCATGCTTGGCAATACAGTGGAGCAGAGGCTGCTGATTCAGCTGCCGATCTGTGTGCCGCACTCCTCCCAAGTAAAGAATGCCAACTCTGCACTGTGAGACCTCCTTGATTATTCAGTGTCACAGATCAACAATCGTGTTTTTCTTGTGATAATTTTTACCATCAGTTTTTTTTACAGTTTTGCAGTTTTTACTCTGTTTGTCAAAGCAGACACATGAATACAAATTGAATGGTATGAGACAAAATTTGAAGCATTACTTCCGCTCCAGCTCGCTAGTAATGTCACTGACCACTCTCCCCTTAGCATTACAATTTTCACATTCCTTCCCTTTTCCCATGTCCACTTTTCCTTCGTATTCAGGTTGCTTTTAGAATGGTTAGTGAAAGTACATTTGATATGAAGGAGCTGATTCTCTACTAGTGATTTGTGGCGCCACTGTAATTAATATCACTGACAAAATAATACAATTATTTAAATACATTACACAAAGGAACTATGTTTATTCAGCCAGCCAAAATAATTATTGCTAGGCACAGATAATGCCAATTCTATGCTGTTTTTTTTTTTTGTGCAAACATACTGCACCCCTGATATTTATAGATATTATCCTGATAGATATTATCCTGAAGTTCAAAATGAAATGGAGGGAGGTGTTTTGACATGAGTAATATATTCAAATGAAGTGTTGGACAAGCAGGAGGTATTGTCATGTGTGTCCACAGTAAAATGAAGCAGTAACCCACTTTGGGGGAAAGGAGTATTTTATATAATGTAATCATGCTGAGGAGAGCTACTTTATGAGTAATAATGCAATCAGAAGGTGAGGAAAACCTGGGGATAACGAAATCAAACAATGTAAAATGAAAGACAAAAAAGCTTATGAAAGATTGGAATGCCAAATTTGTGTCAAGGCAATAACAGAAAAAGAAGTTTAAAAATAAGGAGTGGATGGTGCCAGAGCCGCTGCTACATGTGCAGCTGGCCCAATGAAGCACAGCCGAGGGTTTGTCTGTCAGTTTGCATGTATATTTTTTTAATGAAATGGAAAATAACAAACCTGTTCAACATAACCCTGCTCTGGCCAAGAATCAATCAACATTGGTCCTTCACTTAAAAAAAGGAAAATGAAATCTGGATGAATTGAGAAAGATGGACTGAGACCATTTGGCAATCAGCTTGATGTGTCTGCTTGTGTCTGCAGTTTTTTTTTTTTTTGTTTACGCCAAAAATGTATACTAATGCTTTCAGATCCAGATGGAAATAAACCACTCAAAGAAGCATCAAAGTGTGAAAGGCATCCTGTGAGGTGATATAATTACTTTCTTCAACTACCTGGTGTTCTACAGTTGTCACTCCTGACTTATTTTGAGAAAGACTGGCTCTTCAACAGTTAGGTGCAACACTATTTCTATTTTTGGTGTGTTCTGTTGAAAGATATGTATTTGGTGAGAACTAAATAGGGAAAATGTCATATCATAGACTGTAGGTTTTTTTGGTTTGTTTTTCTGACTTTAATTGGCCAAGAGCTCAATGGTGAAATGTTCAACATTTTCAAGATTTAAGTTCTTTTTTTGTGAATAGTGTATATAATCAGATCTTTTAATTGCTTGGAAGTTGGGATCCCCAGCAAACCTAAAATCACACATTTGAGAAAATGGCCGTGGGCATCAATTAGCTCAAATTTGCATTTTGCAGGGAAAGGCTTTGTCATTTTGTTTTACCCTGTGCTTTATGAGGCCCATTTGCCTCTAGGACAGTGTAGCCATCACATCACCTCCCATTATATGCCCATAGTATTCCAGCTAGTTAGAGATACTGTATACTGGAGTATACTTGTACCTATTATATATTTGTTTATTTACTTAATGGGGAACTGAAGATAAAGAATTCCACTACTAGCAATGTTGCTACCTGCTATGTTGCTGTGCATGTGACAATAAACTCTGAATACCAATCGCATAGATCCCCAAGACAATCTGAGTAGTGTGAGGCAGGACAGGGCACAGCTCCCGAAAGGCTGGTCCCATCACCAGGAATCAGTGCATGATCAGCTGGCTGCAGCACCTCAGCACCATGGAGCATCAGGACCAAGCACCAAGCTAATTATCAATTGTCCCCTCATGAGGAATGCACCCTGCTCAGCTGGGGCTGCTCTTAATCAGCTCTCTGGGAAAATAAAATCCTGCCGGCCCCATTGTTCAGGGAAGTACTTCTTACATCCCACAGAGCTAATTGCTCTCTGTTTTATTCTTTAGAGCCTCGGTGTAGAGAAGTAGACAGGCCTCCGGGGGTACCTGCTTGCCAGTTTCCCTACCCCCCGCCTAAGCTTGTGCCAGTGGAGGACGCCCAGCTGTATTATTTTTTTTTCTGTTTACAGTTCAGTTTGTCTGTTCACATAATTTACTTTACCAGCAACCCTGTATATGTTCAGCTCTTTTTCTGTTTACCCTATCGTGTCTGTCATATTTGAGTTTTGTTAGCAAGTTTTTTCCCGACAAGAAGATAATAAACCAGCTTCAGCCGACAATTGTGGCACTTACTCTCTGGTCTGTTACTTCTTGCTGCCCACAAACACAGTTCCACCCCATACAGTGTCACAGTAGATAGTGATAAAAAAAGATAAAGAAACAGAGCTGTGATATTGTCTAAGTAACAACAGTTATTGCTATGAAATCAAGTATCACTATATCATAATGAGTTCAAATGCATGTCAGTGCATTATGAGTTCAAATGTTTACCAGTGTATTCTACGCTTCAAACATGTCACTGCATTTAAAGTCCAATGAGTTTACACCATAAATACCTGATAGAAACATTAATTTATATTTCTTGCAAAACCCACATGGGACATGAAATATATTTTGGGAACAAAGAATATAGTTAACATGGTTTGTCATAGTTTATGCTGAACTATATGTGCTTGATTGCATTTCCTGCCCCTCCGACTTTCAAATGGAGTTATAGGTCCCACCGCAGCAAGAATAGGCTGGAAGCACAAATAGCTAAGCAGCATCTTAATGCTTACAGCTCATTAACATTTAAGTCTAATTATGAGGCTCATTAAAACATTGAATTAGGTGCAAATCTCTCTCCCTCCTTTTCTTGTTTAATTGTAAACTAAATGAAGCATTACCAGTTGCAGATGATTACTATTGAGATGTCGGCCCTGAAATGTCACATCAAAGCTTTTAAACATGAATGTAGGCAATTTACTTCTACTTGTCCTTTTAAAATCTCGATTTCCTATGCTGCAAGTTCAATGGTGCAACCATTAAAAAGTGGTTCATGAGGTACAAACGATGTACCTGCTGTTTATGTAGTTGTCAAAATGTACTGGTAATGAATGGCCAGGAGGTCAGGAGAATAAAGCTTAAAGATTTACCATAAAAAAACAAACAACAGATGTTTATAGTCACAAAAAAATCAAGATCCCCTATGGATTCTCAGTGGCAGTATTACACATTTAGCACCCTTAAACACACTTAGGCTAGTTCTAAGACAAATGAGTTACAAGGACAACTGAACACTCCAAGTGTATAAATCAGCCATGCTGGGCCTGGAGGCTGATGGGAACATGGCAGTATGCACCAAACACACTGCTTTCCGGAGGGCACAAGCAGTGTATTTGTTCGATTAATAATTATTCTGTTGACCACTGATAAATTGAACACATTAAAAGGGTGTTCTATTCTTACATGTTACTCTTCAGAGTTGTGACATAGTGATGAAGTTATGTGGGGGTGGCAGAAGTGGGGAGGGGGATCATAGTATTAGACATAAAATATATAGTAATGAAACAAAAAAAGGTTTTAGCACAGCAGAGATAACTCAAAACAAGTGAATGGAATTAGCTCAAAGGACAATGCAGTCATTTTGTGCACCTGTTTTGATGAGGAGAAGATGTTTAATATATGCAGTATTAAAAGTGAAGTCATATTGGTCTTGCATAGTTTTTTTCCTCCCTGGTGATTCAAGTCATGGTCATAAAGTTGATATATTTGCATTCCTGCTTAACTGCACACTGGAGCCTATCCCTTTCACTTCTACACACCTTGCAATTGTGTAAGGGGATTTAAAAATACAACCCATGGTTATTTTATCATGCACATCTCTGATGAATAAAAGTTAGAGTTCTTACCTAATGATTGGAACAAGCTGGCATTCCGAGAGCCCAGATGCAAGCAGCTGGCTGAACTCCTCAGACGTGAATGTTAATTACACTGTGGGAAGAGTGAGAAAGGAGGTTCCCCGGAGATTAAACTCATGGAATCAGTCCCAGTGACAACGACCTGTCTACACATGTACTCATCATGGCCATGTAAGGAGCATTTTCTTTTCAAAAATCCTTTTGTGCTTTTATTCATGTAAATGACTACAGGTGCAGCCATTTAAAAGAGGGATTTTGCACATTTGGAAGGGATCTTGAACCTTGTTTAATCCAAGCTCTTATAACAGATGTATTGCTTGTTTTATTCAGACACTGGCTATTCATACACCATATAACATTCATAACAGCTTCATGAATAAAATGCATTTATTGTTACTACTCATAATGTATGCATCAAGACATTGTCTTTAGATTTATTATGAGTATTAGCTAGAATGTGCCAGCTAATTAGCTCCTATTTTTTCTTGATCATTCATAAAATTTGGTTATAGATATTCCACATAAGCCTATGTGTTGGTACTGGCCAATGAGTGGACACAAAGGTATGACAAAGGGTTAAAAACCAGGGACAACTTGCCCCATATTTTATTTCAAGTCACATTTTCAGATGTGTTATCTGTGTATATGTTGCTATTTTCAATGATAAACAACATCTGGAACATGTGTAAATATATTTACTCCTATGTATTTACACTATCTATCCCTTACTGTAAACACGTGCTCAAAACTCTCTGCTCTCCACAACCTTCTCAGCAGGCAATGGAACATTGCTGTTACAGATTATCATGTGTTGGTGCCTTTCAGTGCATTGCTGTCATTGAAATATACATGCATACTGTGGAACAGAGGCAGGTGTGGCCACTGAGCTAGGTGGTGAGTGAAAGGAAAACAGAATTCAACAAAAAAGGCCCAAAAAGATTTTATGCACCTTTAATTTTATTCCTTTTCGAAACCCAGGAAAAATCTCAAAAGAAACAATAAAAACACTAAATGTTAACACAAAAGCTAGCACATCCAAATACCAACCAAAATCTAACAAAATACCCCCAACAGCCTAACAAGCTGTATTTTAAATAGTTAGCCTAAGCAAAGGCAGGTGCTCACACCTGGGTTGATTAAAAATTGTCCACAGGATTCATTCATGCTGCCCATGAGCTGAGAAACCATGGTGTATACCATGTCATCATATCTTATAAAAGGCTGCAATAAGCACAGTTACAGTATAACACAAGAGTGCCTGTTGATGCTGAGGCTCTGAGAAAAATTAACCTGCCAGTACTCAAATTTGTACCAGTGCTAGGTGGGTGAATAGTCATTGTGGATGAACAATTAGCCAAGTGAATCTGAAGTTGTCTTTACTGAAATTCTAAAATTCCCTCAACTCAAAAAACAGTATAGTTTTTGCCATCACAAAAGATCTCCAAATGTATTCAATGCAGAGCGAGTGAATTGGAATTTGTTTGGCTGTATCGCTGCCAGTAGTTTGCTTCTATTAAGAGTCCTCATTTCAAACACAAACCTCGCCCACTGAACTTCATTCTGAGGCTGTTTTTTCTGTGACTGCTTGACAAGACAATGGATAATCGCCGGCGAGATGCGAAAGGCGAGCAAATGAAGGTAATCAAGCTGTCTTGTCCTAGCAGTAGATCAGGTTCACTTTTCAAACTCTAATTATCAGCCCTAGAAGCGGTGTTCCGCTTTAATTGTCCTGATGAATGAAATATTACAGAGTGGAGCTGGCTTGCACTCGAGCAGAATAACACCCGCTAGCTATAACGCTTGGCAAAGACATGGGAGTGAAGGTGACTGGACTGGGGGAGGGGGGTCACAAGCCCCTGCATACAAATGAAACCATGAGAGCAGTTAACCACATTCTAATTGTTTTGAAAGATAATAAGAATAATCAGCACAAGCAATGACTGGTAGGATATAAGAAATACGGCACAATACCTCACACATTATTCCTGGTGGAGTTCAAGTTTAAAGATGTCTGTTTTGGTGATATCTCTTACCTCTTTGTTCTAACTTCAGAGGTAAACTCTTAAAAGCTAAAACTGTACTCTAAGCAAATGGAATGCTAATTATAATATATATTATATAGACATCACATTGATATATAATTATTACCTGACACTTTATTTTGGATTAATGTAAACTTTCATGACATGAAAGTGAGAATGATGTTATTTTCCCTCACCCTCAGCATCGATGCCATTGTCCTTGATAGTTCATCATCCCTTTTAATTAAGGGAGGCATACCTTCTTACACATGAGTTATACTCAGTACTAGTTAAGAAGTAATATTGAGCTGCAGGGCAGCTTATCCTATTAAAGCAGTGTCCTATTGTGTGGGTATGATGGTCTGGAAGCAAATGTGGATGACACCACTGGCAACTGTGACTGTAGTGTCACCCAGGAAGGGAGGAAACTGGAAGGAATACCCATGTCACAACACTCTCCAGCAACCCAAGCTGGTCAATAAGGCACCCTCTGTCTGCTGAGTTGTGGCTGAGTGAGCTAAGCTAATGGACTGTGCTGGGGAAACAAGCTGGGCCTGATATCATGTGTTTTGGAGGACAGTGCATGCTGATCTGTGCTTGCCTGAGTTCATAGTATTGGATACAGCAGTGAAAGTTACCTTTGAGTCACAATGTTTGGATTTTTTTTAAATGAGCAGAAAAGCAAATAAAAAAGCTTCACAAAGTTACTATTAACATTTAAGTTTGATGAAGATGAAGAGGTCCACTCTACTCTATATGTTAAAGACCGAACTTAAATTCAGACGCCAGTAAAAAGGATTAGATGAAGACTTCGGACCATACCTCAGGCCCAATGCAAAAAAAGGGTTCAGATGACTTAAAGTATTATACTGTAATCTTAAAAAAGAGAAGGTCCCCGTATATTTTACTGACTAGTACTTCTGGATACTAAATTGATCTGGTCTGAAAACCTGTATGTGCTCACTAAATGACACTCGTAATTGAATCACATATTTTAAGCATGGCCTAATGAATGTATAAACCAGTCAAGACATATTCCCTCTTTGTGGGGTGCTTGGTGTCATCAATAATGCAATGTTTTGGAAAAGCCTTGGGTTTGTGTTATTTATTGAAATCAATTCCACACCCCTCATGGCTTGCAGGTGCTGAAACAGCGGGGAACGGGCTGAACAGTGAAAGTGCTCTCTTGTGACAGTGAGGGGAGAAGGGTAAATTAGGAGATATGAGCTACACTGGGGATATAATATCGTTTGGATATTCATAGGCCTGAATTCTGACAGCATATTTTTACCTGCTGTCTGTGTCTCCAGACATTACTCACAAATGCAGCCCTTTGGTTCTGACAAGTTCAAGGCTGCCACCTGCAAACTCTTTTAATGCCATAGCAGACAGTTCATCATGAAGACCCAGTAAAACAGAAAAGATGCAGGGCCATAAATTGCACCTTTCCTATAGTTATTTATGGTCCAGCAAAACATGGAGACACTGAGGTTTGGCATGAACGTAACTGAAGGTGAAAGGTTGAACTCCATGAAAGCTGGATCATGTGTATCATGACTATTCCGGTCTGTATCAGATTCAAGTGGCAAATAGGGGTGGTTTGCTGGAGCAGTTCTTAGAGTTTGATGCATTTGTTCATTGCGTGACTAGGGTCCCAAAGCACATCTTCATGTGATTAATTATATATGGAAAAGATTTAACTTGTCCTGTAAAACTATTCTTTGTTGTACATTATTAATCAAACTAAGTGCATGCATAAAGAATGTTGCTCAACACACAAAATGCCATCTTGAGGTACTTATATTGTGGTGCACAGTTTGGTATTCATACTATACCCCCCATCACAATATCTTCTTTGTCACAAATCTGTGTATGAGCATATATTGTCATTATATACTTAATGAATGTTGTGGAATAATGACTCAGTACACATTTCCATCAAGGACAGTTTCATTCTTACTTTGAGGCTCAGAATAAAGTACTTCGGTGGAGACTGAATGATAAAAAATATGCATTTCCAAATTTTGGATCAGGACAGAAAAACATGTTCACTTCCATAATTTAGAAGCCCAACAAACAAAATGAAAAGAATGAAATAAATTTGCATGAACACCATATGACCTTTAGCATTGAACAGCAGTAGTCCCAGTGAACAGTAGTCTGCAACTTCTGATTACATTATTTCTCTTACAGTTGAGGAAATGACATTCTTTCTCTTTGCAGATGCTGCAATCACCTCTTCACACATTCACTTCACCCTTGCTTTTGGATCAATGTTACTCCAAAAATCGAATGCAGAAGTTTCTCCTTCACTTATCTCTGCCCAAACTTATCTAGCATGACCTATTCCCTATCTCTTATCTCTACTTACACCCCTATGTTGGTATGTTCTAATTCTTATCAAGGACTGCCCCGTGGTAAACCCTCCCCCACTGCCCATCCTTCACTGCCCTTGCCTACAGGGGTTGAGGTGACCCATCGGTGGACATTACGGTTACTCCTCCTGTTAGCTGTTTCCTGATTCATTTGCTCTATGATATTTGTAGGTCAAAATACGATGGACAGCAGTGACCATACATTTTTCATATCTAACGGACATTCTGCTGATAAATCACTGGAGCGTTACACACCCTAAAACAATTTTATTCATTGATTCGCTTCATTGTGTGGTTTTTGTTCCATCTATAATTAGGTTGTATATCTCCTCTAAGGCATTAACAAGATTGTATTTATTTAGAATAAAATGACACACACACAAACACACACACACATTTATTATAATAGCATGTGAATGCAAATAACGTTGAATTAGATTAGCAGGAACTGTAAATACTTCTAAGTGCCGAGGAGTTGGGATCACAGAGGAACAAACATTGCAGTCATTTTGCTTTTTTTATTTTGATATTTTTATTTTGTCTGTGCCGCGTATGGTCTGAATAGTCTAACCCCCTGTTCCTATTGTTTGTTAAATATATTCCCTTTATTACCAAAAAAAAAAAAAAAACTTATACCCTCCTGTGTGAAGGATTCAGCACAATATGAGAGCAGGCCTGTCTGAAGCCAGTGGCAGTGCTGAGAGAGAGGACCAGAGGGAACGGGCATCAGTGACGGGCAGACAGGAAGACAGGCTGGCGAGCGCTGCCATCTCTCCTCTCTGTTCCTGTGAACCTCTTCAGCACCAACCACAACACATCATCGCAGCATTTCAATACGCTGTCAGAGAGTACAACAGATCTGGTCAAGTGACCCTTCAGCCTCGGGCTGAGGCTCTGATAACTTGACACAGTATTGTTTCCCTGCTCCAGTTCTGGCAGAGTCACAGAGCATTTGATGTGGGTCCTTGGCTGTATTGATATTGTCAATGTATAATTTGTTTTCCCCCCTGGACTTCGTTCTATAAAAAACACTGACTGCCCGCCGTTTTTCTTCTATTTTTCACAAGTATCACTCTCTGCCCATAAAAGCCCATGCTGTAATCCCAGACAGATGCCTTTAAGGAGCAGCAAGACAAGTCATGTTTCTCTTTACTAATATGGGATATTTAGGCCTGGGTTGACCTGCGGGTCAGGCGGGTTTGGGTAATCTTACTAGAAAACATGATGGGTTTGGGTGGGCAGGCCAAAAAGTGACAAAGCAGTGTTCCGAGTAAGTTATTAATAACTTATATAAACATTGTGAGTGCAGAGGGGCCCGTTGCCCCACAGCCCAGCAAGCCCACTCAACAAGCTCCATGAAATCAGCCCTTGGTGTCAGCATTCATATTTATGTGGGTTGGGCGGTGCAGATTGGCTCTCATAACGGGTCGGGTGGGTGCAGGTATTAAAATACCCTGACTGCACATCGCTGGTACCAACTTTTGTGTTGTTTAATATCTTACCAAAAACATTTTTCAGCAAAAACAGGAATGTAAAGATAATTTAATTGAGAACAGCAAATTTATTCAAGTTAAAACTTTACTCAGGCAGTCTACAGGCAGCTCCCTTTCAAAAAAGATGCATTATTAGAAATTAATTAAAGAATAATTTAAAGGTTTACAGTCATTGGTTTTCCTAATTTGAACCATGCAACTCATAGGTTTAGCTATAACAATTACAGACTCCTTATTAGAAAAAAATCAAAGAGCATGAAACATGAACAAATATGGCAAATTTATTGCAATTACTCAAAATATGGCAGTTTGCCGCACTGGATAATTTCAGAGAAATTGCATTTTGAATTAATTGCTAAAATGTTCTGATCTTTAAATACAGTGTACTCATCATGATACTACTTCAGTATGGGTAATCACTCTTTATGGTAATGACCTGCCTGCACCCTGTTGAGGCTCGAGCAGATGCAATAACTGTGCACCATGGGGGATAAGTTCACATTTCATTGCCTCACAGAGCCCTCTGCCTTAGTTAAAGCTAACCTGCCATTGATTATGAATTCAAAATCCCAGCACAAGTAGGTTTAATTTTGAGTAGAGCCAAAAACTCATTTGACAAATTAAATTAAGGCCTGATGGGCATGTCAACCAAAGTTAAATTTTCTGATTTTTTCTTCGTCGTCCAGACTCTGATAAAAATTTAATTAGGGATCTGACAGATGTCTCCATACTATATCCAATATAAATATTTAAATACTATCTTCAATCCATGTTTATTTTGTGTGGCACTATTTACAAAACTGTTTTTTACTCAGTTCCACTACAATGGACATATTCCATGGGGAAATCAGGAGCCTGGAAAAAGGGCCATTTGGGAAAAGTGGGAAATTACTTCCTGACTCATAACTGGCAATCAATATCATCCATTCACATGTATCTGTGTAAAAGGTTATTGCAATCAATGTCCACCTCAAATCAATCAAAATAAAGGAGACATATAATAGCTGATTTTAACATGTAATTACAATTCAGCACAAATGCCTAAGGTAGTTCATTGTATGTGATTCTACCCTAGATGGCTGGGTAAAGTTTATTTTATTTGTCTACATGTTGTAATGGAACAAATCACTGTTTTCAGTTTCAGTTTCTGCACAAAGAAAATACACCATACGTCAACCTCTCTTCTGTATATATCATGCAAAACAAAATATGATGGAATATGTCTATTCATAAGCATATGCAATAACAATTCAAAATACAGGAAAAAGTGTTTATGTGTATGTGTGTGTTTTTTTTAATTGACATCTCAAATGGCGAAAGACATCTTTAAATCAAGGTTACAGTTATTACTTGTGAGACCAAGTGAAAAAAAAAAAAAAAACAAGCACTACACAGTAAACTGAGCGGAATTCAATTATCATCATCAACAACACATTTTAAGAATTTTCATACATAATATTAACTTTTTTTTACATTACACTACATTAAAGGCATTTGTCAGACGCTCTTATCCAGAGCGACTTACAAGGCAAAAATGCATATGAATGGGACAAAAAGCGCAAAGATAACCCTGACAGAATAGATCAGGACTCCCCTATAGACTATCTAAGGAGAACATTAACAATAACCTAGGTGAAAAACAAATCACAGTTAAAAACAAGTGCAGATAAGTGCAGAGACATTGCAAAGAGCAAGTTTTTCACTGTATTGCATGCCAGTGAGATACAATATAATTATATCAGTCTCTGGCTATAGTTCTCATTTCAGTGTGAGTCAGACAGAGTTGATTCTTGGAATTTACAATTGACAACAAGCTTAACTGTTTTGAATTTAATGTTGCAGCCTGTCTTGAAAGATTGCTTCTCTCCCTCTCAAGGGACAACTGTAAATGAGTAGCAGATCTGAGGCAATTTTTTTTCTGCTTAAACTGATTTCATTTCTGAACAACAGCACAAACAGCACAAGCAATTTCAATGTAATTACCTTTACCACAATCTGTACATTATGGACATGTTTTCTTCCATGTCACCCCTTGTGTATGCGAGACTTTAAAAAATGCTTGACAAAAGGTAAACAAACAAATTACTGTGTGGTCATAAATATACACAATGGAATATGTATGTCCTTCCAATAAACCTCTCCAAGGACAGCAACTGAATGGAGGCACATATCCCATTACTGGTTGCTAGACTGAGGGACAGCTGCATGTTGATTGGCATAATTCTTATCACCCTTTGGAGAAAACACACTCCTTTTTTCCCCCAGTTTTGCCCTGTATTTTCCTTCCCTGAATCCTGCCAAAATGTTTATCCCCTTCAGCAACCCTCTCCCACCAGCTTAAGAGGTGAGGTGCTTTAAAAGTAATATGAGAGGTACAACTGGCTACTGTGGGAAAATAGGGAACAATTACAAAAAAATGGAAAAAATACATAGATACATATATACATGTCTTTAGGCCTTTATCTTGAGGTCTTGAGATATTTGTCCAGATGTCATGTGTTATAGACCCTAAGAATGCCAAGTGTAGTCATTGAAAACATTTTTTTTCCATTACAGTGAATTGTTTGTCCAGGGCCAGGTATGGCACACTCATTGCTCATATTACCTGATGTGGGTAAAGTACTGAAACATTTGCTCAAGGTTATAACACGTAGCCACCAACTATTTTTCACACATGCCAATAAAAGTGGAACAATCACTCGTTCAACACAGTATATCCATCAAGCATGGTCTCAAAGTGAGTTCATACTATGCACATGACCCTGGACTCACCCAGCCCCACACCATGTCTTAAACATTGCTGGAGTCTCCATTATTGCTCTCCAAACTCTGATATTCTGAACATTCTGATATTCTGAATTTTTCACTCATTCTGTGAGTATTTCCCACATTTTTATATCATTAACTCCAGGAATTTGGTCTTTGATCTTAATTTAATGTTTGCTCAATACCCAGAGCATCCATTCTGCTGATGTGAACAAGAGAGTGCTACAGAGATTTATTGACCTGAATCTGTTCATAGTGAATTCTCCCTTGCTTTACAATCAGTGATTCAAGCAAGTAACAGTAAAATCATGATTAACACAGAGCTTCACTCATCTAAATTGCATTGATAATTTTTTTTTTTTTTGTAGGTTCACTCCATTTAATGGAGGAAGGTTAATGTTTGATAAGGGTGACATGTGAAGTGGGTTCAGCTTGCATTAAAGGAACATTGTGCAATTTATTGACAGAAACACATGTAATAATGTAAAAGATTGCAATGTACTATTTTGGGTGTTGTAACTTGGACATTCACTGTTTTATCAATACATCATGTCATTATTCATAACAGTATCAGTTATGATTTGTAACATGTATTATTTCAAAAGTTGAACATATTCTTAAGATACTATTTTCACAAAAATGTGAATTTTAAGGCATACGCCTTACATTTTACTAGAGAGAACACTTTTATACTTATGGAAAAATATTTAACATTCGTTTACTGTCAGGATTGTAAACCCAAATGTCTTGATTTACTTCTTGTTGGTTTTACCTCCATGTCTCCATGCTTACACACAGAGTGTCAAATCATTACAAGCATAAAAATTAAATTAGTTCAGTAGCTGCAGAAAGATACTGCATATGCTTCTACAGCTAGTGTCTGCTTAGCCAATTACCCGTCGACAGAATTTTCTAAATCACATTTCTCCTCAACCCTGAAGTCACATCACAAGAATAGGCAATAATCTTACAGGTTTTTGATAGGATTAAACTGGAATAGCAGTGACAGTTTGTAATGCAGTTGTCTTAATTATAGGACCTCTGCAGAAATGACAGCAAAACTAACGAACACTGACGTGCCCAGAGGCTGTTTGCCTTGCTGTCAAAACATCAGGCAGTTATAAATCACCTCCTGCTTCCCCTGTGCCTGCGCTGGGTGCGTTTTTAGGAGAGGTGAGATCCTCCAAATCAGCTTCTCTCCACATTGATTGGCTCTGGACATTCAGAGGGACAGAGGGACAGGGAAAAAGGGGCCTTGGATGCAGGTTGCAAAACACAGCTATTCTGATCAGGGGGATATGTACTTAATTACTTTGAGGGTACCTGTATATGTCTGCATTTATACCCATAACCATTGATGATCATTTAATTGGAAGAACAGAATGATTTTATTGACCAATGTCACAAACTTGTCTGTTGTTCCACTGGCAAAATCATAAAGGGAAAAAAAGGATTTTTTTGTGAAATCTTAGTTTAAATAGCACAAAACATCAATTGTTACAGTGTCAAAATGTCACTCAAGCATGGAAAAATAGCTTTCTATTTGTGAATCAAACCTGTGATATTTGAACTTTCACTACCACCCAATTTCCTGTACCATCAAGTCAATACAATATTAATATATCTACCTTACTTCTAACACAATGGAATGACTCACTAGACTATTGATTGGTTATGATAGAAGAACTTATCAAGATAAGGTGCCAGTCGTATTTTTTTCTCTTTTTTCTTGGTACAGCTTCTTAATTTTGATACCCAGCTGACAATCTATTGTTTTTACTTTTATTTAGCTTGTTATAAATGCATCATTGTAAGCCAGAAATTCTTGATGAAACTTCAGGTCCTGATAAAAATGGCAATTGCATTTAGACAGACACGCAGTGGCATTAGCAGTATATACATAAGCAGTGACTCCAGCAACAGCACTCTTCATTGTCTCCTGGGAACACAATGAGTCAACTTAGTAAAACTAAAAGCTACTCTGAGAATTGATGCATATTTATATATACATAAATATGCTGAATTCTGGTTATATTCAAGAGTTTACTGAAACCACCATGATATAAAGTGAAATACAACTGTAGCCACACCCCAGTGCGGTAATACAGACTTTGTTGGCCGAGTGTTTGTGTAAAATCTTCCTGGGTTGTTTGTTATTCATGCATCTTGGTATGTGCACATAAAACAAACATTAGCAACAGACACATCCGAACATTTCTCCTCAACTCCCAATTAAAATGTAACATCATTCTTTATTTATTTAGATTTGATCTTTAAAAGGTTATCTATAATGCATTTTACAATTGTTCTCATCTCATTATGTCTCAAAAGTTATTAAAAAAAAACATTGCCGGCATGAGTGTGGAATCTCTGTTTCTTTCTCTCCCTATACATAGGTGCAATCATGATTCCAGTGTTTCTTTGTTGGATTCTGTGATAGGATTCTGGGCAGTCACTGACACCAGAGCTGCTGTAGAGACAGAAGGAAGGAGGGGGTCAGATATCTGGTGAAGTCATAATCCTGTGAGATTTAAATTATTCAGAAAAGGTGTCTGGTTTGGCTGTGGCAAGGCACCCTAATAGGCCTGAGTGAGAGCAGAACAACAGCATTCATTGGTTTCTGTTGCCAGAGTTTAACATACAATATATGCAGCAATAAAATAACTTCAATAAGTTAAAGTAACTGAAATAACTGAGATCTGTTTACTATAATCATGGTCGCACTTCAGATAATGCCATGCTTAAGGTGCATAAGGCTTTAGACTGTGCAGAAAGTGTTCATTTCAGGACATAATCATGCAGACACAGAATCCGTAGGAAAGTCAGACAAAGTTGGAATCAAAGTCAAAGCCAAACTTCAAAAAAGTCTGTTTTTAGGACATGCCCAACAACCATGCATAAACAATGATTATACAAGGAGAGAGACAGAGTCAGTGACAGCCAGGTATTCACACCTTTCATCTCCCCTGTCATGAAGAAGTGGGCAGACGTATGGATGTTAACCTTTTAAGGATAGTCAAACCTTTTGAAATATTTGCCTCTAAACTAAATTCTAACAAGAACAAATCTTAACTTTGCGTGCAAATGCACAGGATATTTTCCTCATTGCAAAACGCATATGTTATTAAAGAAATTACTATTAATAATCCACAGAGTCAGGAGATGAAGCTGCAATAAGGGCAGTGGGGGGGGGGGGGGGGGGGGGTGGGGGGGGGGGCGTGGTAGCCAGGCAAGCGATCCTTATAAATAACTGTTATTAGGCGTGACACTCTCTGTCGCTGGTGACCTCGGGCAGGGCCGCTCTATGATTTGCGCATCGCTGATGTGAGCGATTGAGTGGAAAACCAGAGCAGGGGAATATGAGCCAACAAATGTATGCTGTGGCTGCTCAGCACTTGATGCCACTGTAGGTCGTCAGAAACATCAAAACACAATCTACTGGTAGCCAGAGTCAGGAGAGTGGCAGGATATGGCAAACACATCAGCTAAAAGCCACTGTGAGAGAAAGGCGTCTACAAGAATTGCTTTCATCTCAGATGGCTATGGATTAGTCATCCATCGAATGTTTGACTGAAAGCATGGAATCGGTGGGGTTTATTTATGATTTATGTTAAATGTTTACTTATGCATTGTTGAAATGTTACTCACCAGTTACTGATGCTATTATGATGTTCAGCTGTTATGCAAGCTCCAGCTTGTATGTTGATTCTTATGAGATTAATTTGAAACCACCTCTTCAATAAAGTTAATAGATATAGACTAATCTGAGAGCTGGAAAGGCTGGGGTTCTGCTCATATTTTTTGCTGGGCTGGCAGGGCTGGCTGTGTTCCATGCAGACTGACCACTTCACAGGCTGAGGAGAAGCCTGCCTTAACATTGGCCATGGGGGTGGCCTGGGTCTAATAGCTTGTGAATGTTAACTGGGGTATGAAAGAGGATAAAAATAAATCTCTGGGCAGATACAAGGGCGACAAAATAAATAAATAAAATGGCATCCTTGCGTGACAAAGACTGTTGTAACAAGCTTTAGAAAATGAAACCAGAGGTCAACGCAGATGTGTGCCTCCTCAAATGTCACAGTTGTTGAGGAATTGTTGCTGAGAGCTGAGCAAATGTTAACAGGATTCTGTGCAGGGCCTGAGAGGAACAAGGTACTGGGAGTTTACACCATTTTGGGGGGTGGGATTTTTCATACATTCTCTATGCAATGATTGACCCTAGGTAAATTTATTTTATTACATTATTTTTGTTTTATTGTTATACTGGGCTATTACCTCACATTTTAATAAAAAAAATGTCATATGCAGGGGTGTATCTACGGAAAATAGCGCCTATGGCAAGCATTGAAATTGCGCTCCTGTCCAAACATTTGACACCCATTTCAACCATAATATCAACTCAAAGATACAAGTCAAGCTTGTTAATCTTTTAATTAACAAATTATGGCACTACATATACATTACAACTACACCCTCCTTGCTTTCACTGATGTAAATTGGTCTATGATGCAGATGAAATTGATAAAATTGGTCTAGATGATTAAAATTATTTTTTTCACTATCTGAGGATGGCTTGTCTGACTTTAATAGAAACTGCTGAGTGGTGCCACCCTCCAAGTGGTGCCCAGGGTATGTGCCATTCCTGCCATAACAGAGATACACCACTGGTTATATGACATGTATGTATTCAAGTCTTCTTGAAGGGTGAAACACTACTTTGATAATTAGCCATACTGTGCTCGTAATACTATGCTTTTTATTTTATCTGAACTGAAAGTGAAATGTCCTCATGTGAAATTTTGATGCTCTTGGACGTGAATAAATACAGCTTGGTTTGGGTCAGGTTCAGGTGCAGTCCATTGCGTGGTTGACCTTCACATGCCATGTATGCGAGATCCCATGGGTGGCCAGGGTTCATCCCCCAATCCCACACCCTCTGAACTGTCATCTGTCTTAGCTACATCTCTTGCTCTATTTTCCAAAGAAGAAAAAAAGAAGAAAATTCTGAGAAGGACATGCTGCCTGCTCTCCTTCAAGATCCCTGCAGGATTCAGCATACCCTTGTTCAGAGGCAAGTAGAGGCAAAGGACCATATTTATTGATAAGGCAAATTTTTAGAATGTGTTACTTGCACTTTCTTATTTTTCTTTATTTTATTTAGACTAATGAAATATTTCCACTGTTAAATGTTCAGCTCTAGTCTCTTTGGGATTGACCCCTGCACAGGTCAGCTTTCCACTTTTTTATAGCAGTTACTATATCAACATTTCCACTATTCCCTTCTTTGTATTTCAGAGACTTTACCCTTACTTGCGATTAGCCTCTGACAGTCTAAGTTTTTTTTTTTTTCTCTTTCAAACGCTGTCATAAGGCTTCCACTGAAAGCCAAGGCTGACATTACACTGTCAGTCCTCAAGGAGGGTGCAGTGCACGTCATCTCTGGCCGTCTCTGAATGTCAGTCTCCTCCTAAAGGGAAGTGCAATCTATTCTCCCTGTTGCAAGAAGACATTGTTTAGCAATCAGTGAGATTCTGACTCATTAGATAAACTTAATACACGGCTAAATGTATACGAAAATGTGTACAACACGAAATAAACACAATAACATATTAATAAAGATTATTGTTATATTATTGTATATTATTATTAACAATCATATATTAACAACAACAAATTATTCTTGAATATCACTGTGCATGAGGAGGCATTGTTCTTCAGAAACTCACTCCCCTCAAAAACTTGCAGATTTTCCAAGAGCCACAACAATGTACGAGAGCAGCAGTGCAGCAGTCATGTGAAGAGATATGTTGACTTTTGTCAAAATACTTCCTCATCACTGTTTTAAAATATACCTGGATGTAAACAACTATTTCAATAACCTTTGGATAGTTTATAAAAAAAGATTGAATTTTAAACAAATTGAATTCTTACATTTTGTCTATAACATGTTTACTAATGCCCTCCATTCATAAAGCTTGTTCATTGTGACATGTGTGCCCCCTGTCTTTGTGGTGTATCTTCTCTGTCAATGACCATTAAACTATTTGTAGCTTTGTGGTTGTCTTCCTCCCGGATGCTGCCTGAAGCATAATAGCCACTTGTAGTTCATTATAAATGCATCTTTTGAGGGCAGCACAGAATTAAAACATCCATGAAGATGATTTATGTGTTTTGATGAAAGTCTTCTCAGGCTAGTGTTCATCCACTGGTGGTCTTCCACTTGAAGGTGGAGTTTGTCAGCAGATATAATGAAGATGGTGAGTACATTACTGCAGGTATTCATGGGAAAACTTAACCACCCCCAGGAGCATGCACACACACACACACACACACACACACACACACACATACATACATACACACAATCTCTCTCTCTCTCTCTCTCTCTCTCACACACACACACACGCACACACATGTGTACTTCTCAATGCAGAAGCTCTCACAGCATTACCAGGTTTTGAGAGGCTTAAGACATGATAAATTGTGGTACTCATGAGGTAATTAGCACACCCCCCAAAACATCACACTTAGCCATTCCCAGTTCCAGTCTGTGGAAAATATATAAATCAGACTTCAGGAATAAAGAGAAACAGATATTTTCCCAGGGGTCTCTTCTAGCTAAATTCAAGTGAAGGTCTGTGAACATTGATTTTAGAGGTCAGTTTCAACTGGGGCAAACAACATATCTATGTTCTATTCTGTTTACTTAATCATAAAATGCCTTACAAAAGTAATGTTTCCTATCTCAGAAAATACACAGCACTTCATCTGTCTGTTTCCTCTCAGTCTGTCATGCTACTGACACACTTGAGGCCCTGCTAAAATCCAGCGTTAGTAAACAGCTTCATGAAATGTGATTCTTGTTGTGTCCAACACTGGAACTGAGGAGTTGAAAATCATGTTCCATATGGGCCTCAAAGTGAGCCAGGTATTCAAAAGGCAGTTTTGGTTCAAAGTTCAGATTTCCTCAAAGGAAAAAAAAGCACAAAACAACTTTGCTTTTATTCAACTAGAATAAAATCCTTACATCCAGAATAGCTTCAGAAGGAAAGATATATTGTCATTACTTTTACATTTGCCAGATGCATTTGGATTTGTATCAGGTTCTTAATCAGGCTCTTAATCAGGATCAGAAAAATTGTGAGCCTGCTTAAGATTGTTATTGACAACAGTAACAAAAAACATATAACAAGAACAAAAATGATGATGGTGATAATAATAATAATAATCTGTACAGTAATCTCTGTAGAAGATAACACTACTTATAATAACATAATCTTAGCTGTATGTTTGCAGGAAGAAGCCTTTTGGAAGTGTCAGTTGATCTCAGGGGGTTTCATGCTGCATAGTGTGAATGCCCCCCTGAGGGCTCGATCCCAGTTCTTTCCCATGATTCTCTGCTGTGTGGTGGAAAGTGACAGGCCATCAGGGGATAGCAGCCAGATTGTGGCTGAGTGGAGGAGGTGGGGCTTTTCCCAGCCAGTGTCACAGCGGATGCCTGGAGATCTCTGCAGGAGATCCATGACATGGCGCTCCATGTCCCCCGGGAGCTCTTGGCACGCCATGGGCTGTGATGTTATCACATATTATGGGCGTTATGTCTAGCATACACAAACACAGCATGAACCAAAAGACATAGCAAGGAGCCACAAGCACAGAATCAACCCAAATAATATGAATCTCTTCTCAGCTTGGCATGTGGCCATCAGCAATATCATCTGGCCATTACAGATCACAGCTTTACTTCATTATACATAGTGCTGTTGCTATTTTTATTTGTATTTGTTTTTGTAGCTGTGGTTGTTGTTGTTGTTGCTGCTGTTCTTGTTGTTGTTGTTGTTTTAATGGTGTGTGTGATTGTAACTCAGATCTGCTCTTTTTTGCAGTATGCTTGACCATGCCATGTGTTCATCCTGAATAATGTGGTGCTGATTGGCCATGCCAGGATAAGCCTAGGCATTCCTTGCACTCCGCTCCTCTCACAGGAAAATGGAGCCCTTGTAATGGAATCATCCATGCCTTTGAAGGAGGCTTGTTGGCCTGCCTGGAAATAAAAAAAGGATTTTTTCCTCAGCATTTCCTCAGCGACTTGACGGATTAGAAATAAAGACATCACTCCCTGTGAAGAAGATAGCAGGAGGCTTTTATGTGAAAGCTTCCCCCTGAAACGGTTTTATTCCTCAGACTGCACGAATTCCCAGGAGGCTGTATTAATTTTAATAACATGCTCTTCAAGTTCTGACTATTCATGCCATGGGTTGTTAGACTGGAGAACTTCACAATCCTGTTCATTAATTTATTTTCTTTTTCATTCTTGTTTCGCATGTGATATTCACATGCTTACTGACATAATTCAGACAAAATTCTCAGCATTGGGGTTCTAAATCTGTAACATCCCTTCCTTCTGAGTACACAATTAAAATAGTACATATATCTGATGCATTTCCTTTCATACTGTTAAGTGTCACATTCTCAGATGATGCACAATTAATTTGTAGCCAAATTATGATCTAAATATCAAAGAACTGAGAAACTGGCATACAATTTGGGAAATACTGTTACCATGAAAATATCATATAATGTTTATAAAATACTACAACTTCTATGTATAAGCAAGGTTTTCTGTCGTTTTACTATATATCTTTACTTTTATACTTTATTGCTTTAAATATTAAATCACTTGTTAAATCACAATTGTAAAGTCACACAGATGTATAATCATGAATACCACTCCTGTATTATCAATAAGAAATAACAATGGATATGGCTGTTGTGTGGTGCTCATAGACAGAGCCTGAAAATATTAATCCATTAACTCAATAACAGCAAAACTGATGTCCTAATACTGAAATATGTTAATAAAATCTTGTGGATTATTTTATGTCCTCATGTAAGGATGATATGTTCTCTATATACTATGAATCACAATACCTTTGCTGTTTAAGTGTAATGGTATTTTCTAAATAAAGTAAATGTGAGATTGGATTTATACTTTTTAATCAATTCCAATTTTTACCCGAAGGCTCTGTTCAACACACCAAAGCTTCTATCGAATAACATAGACACTGTGACCAGAAACACATTTTAAATCACTCCTTTTACTGCCACCCTTTTTACAGCATTTGTGGAAAGCAGAATTGGTGCTCACAGCTTACGCCTACTCAGTTTTTGAGAGAAGAGTCTCTCCTTAGCCCACGTAGGGGCATTTAAATGCAAGTGTTATATATGCAGCTTTAAAGCAAAGTTGCTGCTGTAGCATAAAAGTGGAGTGAAGCAGCCTGCAGGCTCCTGCCTGCACTCGAGAGCTGTGAGAGATCAAAGCTGCCGAGCGTGGCCGCTGCCTGAAAGCACAAGCAGCTAAGCCTTTGATCCTTCATCACTGTGACTCCAGTTTGACCCTTATGCTTTACTTCAGGGAGGCCACACAAAAGACCCACTGATTAATAAACAACTAGATTGGGGCACAAATTGTGTTAATTGCGATTCATAGCAAAAATAAAGAAATAAATAAGTGCACAATGAAAGTATGAAATGTTTAAAAAGGAGAGACAAACACATCAAAATAGACATTGTGGATTTCATCTGCTCTTTCCAACATGCGTTGGAAGGAAGACAATGATGAGCAAATTTTAGATCTCCAGCTTAAGTATTGATTTTCATAAGAAGATTGAGTGAAGAAGAAATTGAATTTTCCTGCATAAGCTGTCACACTTGTGAATTCACATAAACATCAATATTTAATGGATTTAATAGATCCCATATATTCCTATGCGGTGGGCTCCAAAAGCATTCTCTTTTATTGTAATACACATTTGTTGATGGATCTCAATGGATGGAAACTCAGTTCTGCATTATACTCCTTTACCCCTTTCATGCTTAATCATTCAGTAGTGTGTCACTCACCAATAAAATACCGAGTGTTGATGGCATCACAAGTACACCAGCCACTGGCCAATGGGTACTCACTGCACTGGCCACACATTATCACTCTATTGATTCAAAGGTCACAATATACGAGGCCTGAACCGGTTGATCTGACGGTGGCTTAGCCATGGCAAGAGCTCACCTAATGTTTTATTTAGCTACGGTAAATCTGGTAACTTTTTGTGGTAATTTCACATGTGTTAATAATCATATCTTCAGGTATTATCTGACCAAATTGAACTAAACTGATTTTTTAAATTTATGCAAAGTTGTCTTGGTAGCTAGGCAATGTTAGCTGTCCAACGCACAATGACACAACCTCTCTTATTGCCACTAATTAGACCACTAATTCTTAGCCATGGAACTACTTATTAGCATTCATTATAATGTGTTACAGTGCAGGCTAGGCTGATTTTAAAATGTAGACATGATGCAGGCTTGCTTCTCCTCATTCCATTGAGAAGTAGACATTGTATATACTAATTGTAGAAAAGGAAGAGAGGGAGCAAAACCTTCACCCCAAGGCTCTAAGAGTCTTGCTAGCTCATCTCAGCTGTGTCTATTTAATCACCCTGGGGCAGGATAGGGTAAATCTCAAACATCCACCTCTTGCCTCCTTGACCCTGTCAGGAAGTTGCGTTTACTGTGGAAGTGCTTTGAAAGAGAACAGGCTTGAATGTCTTTCTTAATAAAGTACTGTTGGGGGAATACAACAAAGTTATGATACAAACTTAAAAAATAAAATAATAAAATATGAGTCAAACTCTCTTTATGCCCATGAGGGATTACAAAGCTTAGAACTGAAAGTTCGGAGTGCTTCTTCCTCACGCGGTCCATGGCAATGTCATCACAGAGTTCTCCTCTCGCTTAGCAACAGGAATTTCACTGAAGTCTTCCATCTTTGCTCTTTCTTCTTCTCCTGTAGGCCTTTCACAGATTATTTATGGTGTTCGTCTGCAGAGATGTCACTTTAACTTTAACAAGCTTTGAAGTCAAAGATCTTGACACAGCGGTAAGTTAGCTGTAAAACAAAATAATACACTCCAACATGTCAGCCCCACTGTTTAATAATGTAAAACCCCTCATTTCAAAACCACAAAGACTGACCTCTGAAAACAATTTTGATAATGATGATGTATGTTTAGAGGGAATTTGAACTTAGAGAAATGAACAACTTCCAATAATTATTAGAGTTTGGCTGACTTCGTTATAGTTACGGTTGTCATTTTATGCTATTTGTGGCAATCCTGTCAGACTGGTGAAGAAATGGAACAGGAGAATAACATCACATGAGAAGGATTCTTTGTGTGATGAAGCTTGAAAATGTAATTACGGGGCAGAAAAAATAAAGGAAACACTTTCTTAAGACAACAAAGGACTATTTTAACTTAACCAAATTGCAATTATAATGGGTTTTAGGCATGTGTTTCAGATTAATGTCAATATGAACTACCAATTTGTTTCTGCAATAAAAGTCATTTTCAAATCAACATTTTGATATGAGAGTTTTAAGCAGCATGAGAGTTCTAAAAGATTTTGAAAGAGGTTAGAGGAAAGCCATTTCTTGGTTGTCATTTCTGGTCGATTGAAAAATTAGATCACAAGCATGTTCACACAAATGTCACGGTTTTATTAAAAAAAAAAAAATTGAACATTTGATCTTTGAGCAAACTTGTTCTTTAACATTGAATTCTTATCATCTACTGCTAACACCTAATACTGCATTCTGCACCTCCCATGAAATCACAAAAAGAAGAAAATACTAACATAATAACATTAAATCTTGTGGGATTGGTTCTCAGGAAAATCTAGTCAATGACTAAAGATTCTGCCCACTGCTTGAAACTACAGGGACCAAACCTTTCAGCCTTGCAGACTCTGGCCTGGCCTCCATAATAATGGCAGGATTAATTATAAATACTGGCAAAATGATTGATTAATATTTCATAATGTCAACATTTTTCACTCCCTAAACCTTGGTGTCCCGGAGGTGAGTTGCTGCCGAGCTCGTGACCTGCCATTAAAGCACAGGGGCGCGATCTTGTGGAACACACTGTCACATGTGAAAGGACAGCCAGTGAATAATGCATGGGGCAGAGTCGAGCAGTCAGGTGGGTCGTTACCATGAGCAGCGCTCCTCATGCTGACCTCTTCAGTGTTCTCCAGCCATGGCCACATGGGACACCATGAAGAAATTAACACAGAGCTCTTTCCGGTAAATGACCGAGCCATTAAATTGGGCATAAAATGTTATGTGTAGTGTATTAAGCAAAGCCTGAACAGGTAATTACAGGTCTGCCATAAATATGAAGTCATCATGAACAGAAGACAGATAATTATATGTCATAGGTTAGGAATTAATTTAATGGGGAGGAACCCTGAGGACCTTCATAGAATGGAATACAGTTTGCACTGAATTACCTGAAACAAAGTTAAGGCAACATATCCAAGTCATACCACACAGATCAGCCTCAAATGATATGGTAATTCATGGAACCCTAATGCTAAGTCATGAGGTCATTTACAGAAACTCAGAGTTTAGCCAAGGGGCCATAGCTGTCATGGAACTCTAGTGGTTAATTGCAGACCCTCAGGGGTTAGTCATGGAACTCCAAGATTCATATATCGTACTCCTTGTGTGACTATCAGAAATGTATTTCCATGATCTAAACATCATCCTTACATGGCGGAGACAGAGAACAGACAGACAGCATGAATAATTTCATGCTGAAAGCAAAAGGTGTAATTTCTTCCACCCTATGTCTCTCTTGGCTTTGAAATTCAACTGAGAAATAAGACCTTTCACCCTGACGTTTTATGTAACCACTTAATGCACCCTCAGCTGAAAATGCTGCTGAACAAGTGGTGATAGCAGCCTCTAAATTATTCATATTGAGTCAAAATATACTTAAAATGATAAAACATGAGTTTTCTTTTTGCCTCATGTGGATGGATACTAGTTTTGGATCATTACATCAGGTAGAGTGCTTAGTGATCAATCTGACAGCATTCTTTTCATTCTCTCCATAGTGCTGTCATTTGTTATTCAATTGTTCTTTCATAGAAATATGCAGGACACATTTTGAATGATACCACTTGACAATAACCAAAAAAGGGCACTCGTTATGCAGATATAAATATGCCAAACAGTTAACACTTCGTTCCATCCTTGATTACTTCTATTGATGGTAATAACATATTGAGTGAGTACAGGGCATGTTGCAAGCACTGTTTTACAGTCTATGCTGTTAGATGTATAGGGGGATCTGTCCAGGATCTGCCTGCCTAGACCTTTTTAGACAGTAATATTAACATTAGTGTAACTGTGGTACCTGTGGTACATGAACATACCCCCTTTTCTTGGTTCCAGGTGCATTGAGCTTTTGTGTCTGTTTACCCCTCTTGTGTTGCTCTCCATTTGAGTCACATTCATAAATGACTTAAATCAATGACCAACAAAGCAAACATATGACTGAATATCAGTCAAATGCATCCTTGAGTGGCACAGTCCTACCTTTATATCTTTACATTTTAGACAATCCCATGCAGCTATCCAACAACATCACATTGGTATGAAAAAGAGATTGTGAAAATGATTGTGAAAGGAGTGAGCGAGAAACTGGACTGAGAGAAAATGCCCCCCCCCCCCCCCCCCAACAGACAGATTTTCAGCTGCTTTACTCTTGTTATTGAAAATTAGCTGGAGAAAACAGATGGAGATGGTGAATTGGTATGCAGTTCATTGTGCTCCTGGATCCCATCTGTTGAGGAAGCTACTGTATACAGCCCTGCAATTGCTTGAGATGGATTAGATAGATGCGCAGTCACTCGGATTGCTCTCTGAAACTTAATGTTTTGTGGTCTAAGCAGCATTATGTATTTCAGCCTCCATTCATATGATGGCAAAGACATAAAATATTCACACAAGCCAAATCTACACATGCACATGTGTATGCCTTGTCACACACACACACACACACACACACACACTACAAACAAATAGACATGAACTAACATGAAAACATGCACACCCATGTCCATGGTCTCACACATACTTACAAACCTACATACACATCCATGCAAAAGCTCATAGACACAAACACACACACAGTAGGAGGATGGAGCAGACAGTGTTTGTTTAAATGGAGACAGAGACCCAGAGAGGGTGGTTATCTGATCTGATACTCATGGAGCATGAGGGATCGATTTTCCACCCTGCTCTATTCTAAACCATTTATTTACCCACAAGTCCATTAGTGCGGTTGTGGAGAAAATGGTCAGCAGGCTGTGCTTTAATTGCATTGTTATTGATTTTTTAATCATTTTGCTGATTGTAAAAAATGTAATTTCTAATCTGGCCTTGCAGGAAGAGAATGTTTTCTTTACATGATCAATGTGAGTTATGATATGTGAAGAGACAAAATAATGGCTTGGAAGTTATGTTGCTTATTTATTGTTTGCTGGTATCTGTCTGGGATGGTGATACTTTCACAGTGACAGGGCCTGTAGTGTGAAGAGCCATTTCACTGTGCATGACATGAAGGTTCCTGCAGCATCTGAGGTTTCCACTGTTCCACATTGCCTTTTGTTATCCTTTTTTCTCCCTGCAATCTTTCCTTTGTCATCTTTCCTCCTTGTAGTTCCTCCCACGTTGGCCTAAATAAAAAAAACACTGTGGTTTCCCCTACTTTTCACCATTACCAAAATGCAGTTTTCAGTCTTGTTTTCACATCTTGTTCTCCCAGACTACTGGAAGTGGTCTGGCTCACTTTGCCGCCACCCCCCCCCCCCCCCCCCCCCCCCCCCCCCCCCCCCCCTTCCTCTCTTCATTAGGGTGGTACCAAATCTGCCCCTCTGTGCCACTCTGCCTGCAGATAAAGGCAGCCAGTTGGTCCAGACGTCTCAGATGCCACTTAACTCCTGCAGACTTTAGCAGCCGGTTTCCTGCTCTGCGTGGCGCCAGAGGTGGGGGGAGGGTGGATACGCATCTCGGCTGCTTTCTGATCTCTGCGCCGAAACGGCGAATCGACAGCCGCGGAGCGCGGTGGTGCTTGACGGTAAAGTTTTTGGAAAGCTCCCGGTTGCATCGCTGATGGATTGACCTCTCAGTAACCGATAGTGCCAGACAGTGCTGTCACGCCGTTTATTTCAGGGCTGTCGTCAGACGTCAGGAGGATGAAGTGATAATCTATAAACCCCCTGCCCTGAGTGGGCGCGTTTCCCGGCGACACAGCTAGATGGCAGTGACGACTGCTTTAAAGGCTCCCCTGTGACACTGCCAGCAGTTTCTCCATCAAACGCGTCTGGGAAATTTACATACCAAAGCAACTGTGTTGATGGAAAAGCGATATCATGTTATCTTAAGCATCATCTTAACTCAGTTAGCATTCATACTATCCCAGTTTTTGCATTTTGCATGCAGCAAGCTGGCTTATTTAGAACACAATGTTTTTTTGTTATCTGAAGTACACTGTGACATACATAATGTATGTGTGTTTTTTAATTAGTGTGTTGTGTTGTACTAATGAGATGGTCCTGGTGCAGGGTAGGATTGATTAATGCTTATGCTTGAAAACAGAACTGAGAAACAGCTTTGAGCATCAATATCAAGACTGGCCTAGTACAGAGCTGTACAGAAAGCTCACATTGGATGATGTTTTATGACTGGCATGCACTGCAGGACTTCCACAGCAGAATGCTGCATTGTTTGAATATTGTAATCCATTTGTACGGTGCTTTGCCAGAGCAGCTGACATAAAGTGCCTTGCTCAAAGTAATATCCCACTGGGATGTTAAACTGTCCCCAGATCCACAGTGCATTGCTTTTTCCATTACTCCATAACTCTTCTGATAATTTGAAATCGCCTCACTTTCGCTTGTGCTTTACACACTACCCGTTTACTGTATATAGCTGGAACTTTACATCAGCAGAAGGCAGGGATAGGTAAGTTGGTGAAATGTAAACACACAGCAAGCAATTATGTCTCCCACAACATTAATCATGCTATGTAATCAGTATAAATGTTCTTCATGTAGGAGTTTGTTCCATTTCCTCGATTTCCCTCAAATGTAATTTTTCACAAGAATAACTATCGGAAAAGTCACACAGATATGCCAGTGCTGTTTTCTTTATGAAGTTCAATGAAGCTGGCATTTAAGATATAAGCTTGCAATCGACTAAATGATAACCATCAAGAGGCATTATTTGTAAGCTGACATAATATGGTTATCATCATAGGACGCTTGCAATCCATTTCTGTGACCAATAGAACTTGTTTGGAACAACAAATAGAATCATGGCAATGCCATTAATATTAATTCAACAATTAACAAAATAATAAATACAATGATAACAGCCTTGACTCACTCTCTTAATCCAAAGAACAATAGATAGACACTTATAGTTTATCAAAAGAAAAATATTAGATGACAGTGTATTTCTTTTGGAGGGTATGGTATCAAAAAGGCCCTGTCATTATGACCTCTTGCAGACATGGGGAAAATGTGAGGATCTGCAGATAATTCAGAACTGTGATTCAGACCATCTGTGTTCTCCGTCTCAGAGGCGGGATCGAGCTTCTTCACCTGTCAGAGGGCATCAGCTACTGACAGTATTTCCATATGACACAGAAGGTATTGTTTGTGATTATTTGGAAAGCAGTCTTGTGATTTGTTTAAACATAAAACCAGTTTAAGCTCCTAAATCTCAAATGATAATTAGTTGTCTGCATAGATGAGTGTTGAAGGCTGTCTCCTTTGTCCTTTTGAAGGACTTTCTGGTCCTATGGCTGGATCCCTAAATGTATGCAGACAGTGAGGGAAGTCTGGTGTGGAAACTAGCACTCTTGTACTTTATGTTGGACAACACAGATTTTGGAATGCATTCAATTGTTTTATATTTTTAATCCCGAACTGTGATTGACAACCCCAGACACCTGAAAATGGCTCATTCTTCAGACAGTATCAAGGAACATGTGATACCGATTGAATATGATTACTATACTGAAGGTGACGGTCTCATCGATACCAGTATAACACAGGATACCAGCACATGTGACCCCATATATTCTTACATGTGTATTGAAAATTTTACATTTTCAAAAAGAATAACATTAAATGCATTAAGGAATGACACAGAGAGAGGGGCATGTTCTTTGTATATAAAAATTTCCACACAAGATGCCTCTTGTCCTGGTAATAAATTCTGCTGGAATCCTTGAATCTTTATAGCAATTGATTGTTCTTCAAGTTCTGTGTAAAACTGGAGTCAAAGCCTGAAAATGTCCTGTCTATTTCAATCAGTCCATGCCATTTTCTCAGGGCCCGAAGCGTGAAAGTGGGTTTCGGGGGCGGCTCATGATAAAGAGAGAATGGAGAAGAGCTTAGCCTTCTTCTTTATGCGGAATGTGGTCAGGGCCTCTGCAAATCCACATTTCTGGATGACTGGGAACATGGTGAAAAGGCCACTGCTTTCTGAGGTAGGTAGGCGTTCCCCTCTCTCTCGGTATGTACTGAGTGCAGGTGGGTGTTTGCTGAGCGGGATCTGACACATCAAAGGGCAGTGCATGATATGTTCTATTTAGAAGAGCGCCACTGGCCCATGACTGCAGCCAGTCGTGCCATGGATAAACACCATCCCTTGAAACAGATCAAATAGACTGAGAGAGAACCTGGGGTTGTTCTCTCAGGGGAGGAATGAGAGTTTAGCCCACAATTAGCATTTTAGGCACAGACACACACACACACTCACGCACACACACACTTTGTGTGTGTGTGTATATATATATATATATATATATATATATGAATAAAATTTGTTCCAGGGAAAGGAAAAAGAAAATGAAACACAGAAGGGTAGGATGAGGATTTTTTGTTGTTCAGTTGAGGGGTCACAGTTGGTAGGAGGGTATGGGTGATGGGTGCTGAGGACCATCTGACATTGCTGAGGGGAGGAACTCTGTTTATTTTTGTGTCATCTTTATTTATGGCTGTAGATACTGCTTCATAAGCTGGCAGTTTATTTACACTATGCCTTGTTATAATTAATAGCTGTTGACCTCTTTTCTTGGAAGCACTTCCACTCAGTGAGAGCTTCCCCTTGAGCACCAATCAATAAAGACAGACACATCCAACCATACAATCTTGTAAAGTGTTGGTTTGCATGGTAATACCAAGAAGAGGAAGGAAAATACACTATGTATATATTGAAATACTCACTGTTACCTGAATTAAGGAATGTTGATGCAAATAGGTATTATATAAGTATACTACAGCATAGTTTTGCATGTAGCATGTTTTATAAATCCATCTGTCTAACAAGAACTCTAGCCATGCCAATGCTATTATATTTTAGTCATTCCAATGTTGCAGAGACTGAGATCTTTCCACAGCCTCTCAAATATGTATTGCACATGGGATTAAATAGAACAGATTTCAATTCCACATTTATAATTTAAAGCATCAATTCAACAACAGACACTAAACATTAAGACTACTTCAGTGATGTTTTGGCAGTTTCCTTATATGAGCTGTATGTTTCACACTGAAGCTTGTCATGATGAATGTCTGAGGTCTAATCAATTACGCAGTGTTTAATTGCACAATCACACAATCTGATCACACCACCCCACCCCAGCAGCCCTCATCCATTGAGCTTCAATGGAATGTGTCATTATCAATGTATGGATATGAATATGGTGTGCACAGATATGTTTCTATACATCTATGTTTAAAAGTGATTTAACTCTTTATTTGGTCAGTTTATAACCCTGAGAGATTCACACAGCTTGCTCGTGTACTTGGTCATAGGTATGTCTCTGGTATATATTTATTCATAAAGTACTTTGAAATTATGGCAGTACAACTTTTAAGTATTATAACTAACTGTAAATTACATGAGTTTAGCTTCTAATATCATGCGGCGGTTTGGAAGAGCTCACAGTTGTAGGTCAATAGTCTTGCAGCACAAAGAACAGCAGGGAGCATCATGTTCTATGTTTAATTATTCCTCAGGAGAGCAATAAAGACTGCCTGTACTGAAGCAAACACCATCCCTAGTTCAATTTAGGCCAAGGGCATATGTAAAGACTGAGGAATTTTAATCAAACTAAACTTAAAACATTAGCTTGGATGTGAAAACAGACTTGACTAAGCACCTTTTCATAATATAAAACGGTATATGCTATATCACACCTTGCCATAATATCACACAATAATAAATAAGTCACTTAAACAACTTATTAAATAAGTGACAGCTGTAGCAGCAAAATCCAAAATATATTTAATTTAAGGTGTCAGTGTATTTGTTACCTTGGCATTGGTTGGGGATTGAAGCAGATCATATATTTAAAAATGTGCTGAAATTAAATGCTTACTTCAGGCAAATTGAAAATCTGGATTGTCCATACATATATGAGATCAATTAAATGAAAACATTCATTACAACTGGTTTGTAATTTTCACAAGGAAAGTCCCTCCATTTTTTTCATCTGGAAGTATCATCATCTTTTTCCCTCAAGCTAAACTACTTTTAACATTGTTGTTTTCTGATGAGAAAGCATCACAATATAATATTTGAATTCTATTTTACACTGTTTGTTTAGCATACTGTATGAACAAGACACACAGTTCTAGATTCCGGCAACTGTCCTCACACTTTCCTTTACAAATAATAGCAAGTATTCAAGACAGAAAAATACAACATTTGAACAAAACAGAGCCATCTGTAAGCAGGGAGATCATGGCATGATTTTTCAAGTTCATAATGAATCCATTTGAACAGTTAAAAAAAGAAAAAAAAAATGCTTCAGCCCCTAATCAAAAGTTCAGGCTGTAAAGCTAAGACTTAAAAATAGACATACACTCTCAGGTGCCTGCCAATTAAAACATGTCCAATGTATTTGTTAGTTAAATTAGAGCATGATTTTAAAAGCATATTTCTCCAAAGATGAAAACATTTTCTCCTCGAGTGCACATTGTGTGCATGATAGACAAAGTATTCAGTACCAGCAGTGCCATCAAATGGCTGTAATCACATATCAGCTCATGCTAATTAAAGCTCATTTGGGCATTAATGCCACAGCACTGAAGAAAAAAAGGTTTGTTCATGATAAATCATCAGGAGATAATGGGACTGTAACCCTGTGCTACCTGTTATCTGGAATGCATGGATAAAACTCCCATGAATACTGCAGTGCACATAACAACAAGGAAAAATACAACGGAGTAGCTGGAGTCAGTGCAATTAAACATGTTGTTTGTCAATTCAGAACACATGGAAGCAGCCCACAAAGCTTTGCTTTTGGACAGAGGCGACGGTATTCTGAATGGAACATTAAGCTGGCTTTACCTAGTAAGCACAGTGTACAGTATTTATGTAAAATGTGAACAGGAGGCACTATCTTTGATTATGGCAGAGTAGAAATTGCATTACAGAGGTAGCAGATGTGTGTCAGCCTGTGAGGATGGCAGGCAGTAAGCTCTCAGATTCCTGAGATCCAAAACAGGGGTGCACAATGCATTTTGGGCCTGGGACAAAATCTGAATTATACAATTACATTAACAAGAACCAGATACCAATACAATGAGAAGTTGATTTTGATTTTCTGGGTTTTCCTTGTTTCACTGCACAATGGCAGGTCCTATGGATGTCTGAGTACTTTGTCAGTCCTCTGCTACGGTGACCTCTTTTTCTTGAATGGTTTGATAAGCCAATTTGTATGACAGATAAAAGGGGATTATGATCTCATAAGAAAGAGTTTTCATGAGTTTTATAAGGTGAAACCACCTTTGCGAGAGAAAGGTCCAAAGAGATCACCCACAGAATTGTGCATGTCCAAGAATCTCACAAGACTACAGCTGGATAATAGGACGGTTAAGGCAACAAAGGAAAGCTCTTCACCCAATCTATGTATGTGACATTTTCTGGAAGGTGACTCCCATCTCAGCTGCTGGCAATTATCACCTTCCAGTCTCCATTGAAAAGAGAGGAAGCTAGGGAAAAACAGTAGTAGGAAAATTCTCTAAGATTGAGATTCTCTTGATGAATTGGTTTCTGAGCAGGAGGAACACTGCTGATTGTATGCAAATGCATGCGTGTTTATTTTCCTCGAGTCTACATGTTGTTAATTTCCAGCTGCCAGTCAGACGGGTCCCAGAGGAGGAGCTGGCTCATCAGAGCAGGAGGGGGGTTGTGGGGGGGGGGGGGGGGCTTCTGTGAACCTGCACCATCGGAGGAGCTGTCAGCACCGTAGCCTCATGTAAATGCAGCAGCAGAACCAAGTTCACTCCGAGGCCACCCTCAGCGGAAATCAAAAGATTGGGGCAAATCAAATGCATTTGCCCCCCAACTGAAGTACGTCTGTTACCAATCCCCCTCCTCAAGCACACCACTACCCCTCCAGCCCCTTCAAATGCCAATAAAGCTTCTTTCTCTCTAGTTTGGGGACTCCTTCCTTTCCAAGATCACCTATGGCCTAACTGCTCCCTTTAATTATAAACCATGGAAACAGATGACTGAATCAGCTGGAAGTAATTGTAATTATGTGGCTTATTTGCATAATTGACAGGACCTATCACACTGGGGTAACCCTTTCATTTAACCCAAGGACAAAGCCAATATACCCTATGATACCACAATTGAAATTATCATCATTTTGGAAGCACAATTTGAGGATTGAATTTATAAGTGATAAATGTCATCACTTGTACCAATAAGTCATTTGCTGTATATACAGTTACAACAACATCTATAATAATATGACGGCTGAAATTATTAGGCAAATACTAACAAGCTAAGGAGGCTTTGCAGTACCACCTGGTATACTGCTATCTCAGCAAGTCAACAGCAACTCTCTTATATCCTGAAAAAAAACTTTCCTTTGCTTTCCTTTCCAAAGCCATTGCAGCAACCTTTAACTAAACACAGCATGGCAAAAGCTTAAGACAATCAATCTCTATAATGTAGGACTTTTGACAGTAAATCACAAATTACCTCAGTGCACGGTGATAATGAATGCAGAAGTCCACCATATCTGTGGTTGTTCAGTAATACAGTTTTTTAAGTTCTCTTTCCCCTGGGGCTGCTGCTTTTTTTATGTTGCATTATACATATAAATCACAGGTCTAGACACAGAAATAATTATATGCTGGATTATATGAGTTGGTTTCCCATGCCCATGAAAAGCAGGGATCCTCTAGAGAGTTTATCTGTGGGGTTTCAGCTTTGCCAGCAGGTCATTTATTGCACAGAGTTATCTATGCGTAGGATCATTGTCCATGGTGTGGGATCGTTCACAGGAGAAGGCATCCTCTGGGAGTTCAGCAGGGTCCTGGCTTCATTGGAAGTGGGGCTTTCTCTCAGTTGTGTAGGTCTTCTTGACTAGATTGGAAATCCGTGGAATCCAGTGTGCAGTATCCTTGTTTAGAGTATGACACAAAACCCACATTCCAGTTAAATTACATTTTGTCATATCTCTATCCATGTATAGAATATTGGCTTTTCCTATTGGATGCGAGAACTTTTCATATTACAGTCTTTTTCTCAGTACTTCCTGACAATAGGGGTGTGTGTGCTTGATTTCTGTAAGCCACCACATATCCTCCCTTGCTTGAGGAGTGTATACAAATGAGTGTTTAATTTTTTTTTTACCACAGGAAGGAAGCATAACTAACAATTTAAGTACACTCACCTTGGCACCACAGGATTTTTAAAAATAATAACCAGGCCTGATGAAGGCATCTAGCCAGAGCTGTGCTGCACTGATTAACAATCACCCTCAACCCTGCTCGTTAGGCCATCGTGTTTATGGCCCATTAGGCCTCCAAGGATTTGGGTGACAGCTATAATCACATACAGCATGCAGTGTCCCCTTCCCCACTGTTTTTCAGAAATACAGAAACTTTTTATAGTTTAAGAGACTATGTGCTGGCCATTGTGACATAAGAGACACTGTATATGAGCCAGACTCAAGGATTTGTTCCATGTGATTAAACAACAGCTGCTCGCTGTATTCCCAACAAGTTCATTGACTCAACATATACACAATTTGTAATACAACTAGTTCACCAAGACTTTAATGTGGACTGAAGTATTATGAGTATATCTTATTAAGACTGACATATAATGGAACCTACTTTTCTGAACCTAATCTTTTCAGGTCATGCTCCATGGAGGCCTTGCCAAGTCTCTAATTACTCTTTAGCAGTGGTAATTCCTACAGGATTTCATATTTCAGTAGACTGTTCATGGTACTCTGGATCCATATTTATTCTGTTAGAGCCCATCATTATGGAACATCTCACATTATCCCTCACCCTGCCATTTCATATGGTTAAGATTAGCTACACATTAATGTACAACCCTAAACATCCATTCTTTTTCATGGCTCTAAGGAAGATGAATACAATAAAAAATAAATATAACAATAAAAGATTTAGAATTTAGAAGCATGAAAGCTTGAACTTTTTTAAACCATTCCTGTTGGAGCAGTAAATTAGAATTTTAATTGGCTGTGTACATACTTTTCCATTCATGCACTTGATTACATTCTACAAGCCATGATTAAAAGGGTCAAAACCTCCAATGAGAGTCAACTTCAGGCTGTACAAGGCTGAATAACCTCTGGAGTTATAATGAAGTTTTACATTGTTATTGTCCCTGAAGATCCCTTAATGTAATTGAAATATTGCACTTGAGGTATACCAGTAACTTGATACATGAATATAACCGAAGGCAAAGTCAAATGCATTAATAACAGTGAGCTTCAACACCATGAAATAGAATTAAACAAAGCAAAATCCAATTCGGACACTCCCCTGGTATTTCTGACTCTTAATAAACAAATCTGTCATAATACTCTGCTACTTTGCTGCAGGTCAGACAATATGACTTTTTCAGTGGGACGGCTGAAACATTTTCCGAATGCCTCTGATGTAAGACTGTGCTCTTTCTGTGTCAGGGCACCTCTAATTACTCCAAAATTACATGCACTTTATTTTCTTCATTTTGGGATTATGCTTTCATGCTTTTAGTCTGTGCATTTTTGTTAGTTGGCATTGTTAAAGAATGACAAATATCCTTTCCACTGAATGACTTATTAAAATAAATACGATGTTTGGAAGCAAGATTGTTGAACTTTTGGAAATACGATACAAAAGAATTCAGCATGTAACACTACTGATTCGTCATCTTAGATGTTAACTAGCAAGCCTTCTTCACTGCTGTTCCTTCTAGTGGAAACAGTATAGTATAAACAAATGTACCATTCTTTAAGCCCTATTTCTGCAAAAGAGGGTGAGCAAACATTATAGAATGTGTGTACCAAGAAAATGAAGTATTTAGCTAGAGAGGTACCCAGTCAGACATTGTCTGAAGAATCAGAGGCAGCCAGAGCTGCACAAAGATATTTTGAGCACATGTTCACCACGTAAAATTGCAAGACAGACCAAAACAACAACAGTTGTGCAAAAAGACAGAAAAACACCATCAGAACAAAAGGAGCACAGAGTTTAAAAACAGGGATACACTGCTCACAGTAGCTCTTGTAGATTTGGGCTAGTGCTCAAACTTTGTTACAATCGTAAAAATACATGAGGAAAAAGAGACTTATTGCTCCTTTTTACCATGACAAGAAGGTATTTATGATAAGGCATGTGTATATATACAACACTGTTCCTATTGTTTCTTCTGTTATTCTCTTCTGTTTTGTGCATGTATGAGAAATGGCAAAATAATAATAATAATAATAATAATAATATTTCAATATTTACATAAAATATTAAAATTCATTAATTGAAGTTTGAGGTGCAGTATGATTTGTCAACACAATCCCCCCTGAAGTTTCATTTTTCAGTACTTTAAAACATCCACATACCACTTCCTTCCTCTTGTCAAAATGATACACATTTGTGGGGAATTTTGTTATTTTGTTCCATTACATGTTGGGGATTTTTATTTTTAATAAAATGAACCAGTCACAGCCATGTTCTGTATGTATGAATATATACATTGTGACACAGATGCAGGCAGGGCCACAGAGCCAGATGGAGAGTGAAGGAAAAAAAATATTTGGGGGGGAGAAACACACACACACACACACACACACACACACAAACACACACACACAATAAAAGTTCAGACCTTTGGGAAATAGTTCATTGTTGTGGATTTCAAATATTTCTCCAGTTCTATGTAAAGGCCAAATACTTTTGATTAAGAGTTTTGTTTTTTTTTGGACGTAAAGGATTTGCTTTGCTTTTATTATAATCAATAATAAATTGGTACTTTATTGTGGAAAGTATTTTGGTTTACTAAACTAAGCACAGACCTACTGAACGGGTAATGATGCTGAGCTGTAGATATTTACTGAATCCAACAGCATATAGTGTTTCATAGGATTCACTGTCTCACAGACTGCCTTAGATTACCTCTCATTCTGTTCTGTGTTTATATCCAGAGATTCAAATAAGGTTACTCTCATGCTTCCTCCTCAGAAAGCAATTTGTGAGGTGTCAGTGGGTCTTGATGTATGACCTTATGACATATCTGACTCAGCCATGGACTGATAAATGATAATGTCAGAGATCTACCCTATGTGCTGTGCTTTAGATCCTTTAGGCACACAGATGTGTTGAAAATCTATAATTGAATGGGTTCAGTGATAGATCAATGTAGCCTGCAGGTTAAAATATAAATTAATGTGTCTATGAAAAAAAAAAGATTAAATAGTGGGACTCCCATCTATATTTCAGATCATTTGACATTATAAGCCATGTCAGACTGTACCATCTGACATAATAATATGCATACTCATAAACAGTGGAGAACAAATGTCAGTAGACAAGAGTGAATGACATGAATGATGTATGTCTCTGTGATCATTTCCCATGCTAAGATATGTGCTTGGTGCAAACCTAATTTTTTCACATTTTGTTCACTGATTCCACTGAATAAAATTAGCCAAGTATGTTATTGTTTGATTGAATATGAGGCCTCTTTGTAAAACATTAACAAACGGCAGACCTTTCACATTGAAACTAATGTCCCAATCGTTCTAAGAGAATTAGGTTAATTCTTTCCATGGTAATCTTTGCTCTAATATATCTGTTCTTGCAGTGACATGTTACTTTTCACCAGGTGGAAGCAAAGCAAAGAATTCCCTTTTTAAAGTGTCTCACACTCTGCGATTCCTTTATTCATTCTCCTCAATAAGTGTTGAAAATGGCAGCGCACAAAAAAGCTAGGGAGGAGGCCAACAGACTTTACCTGTTTAATAAACAAGAAACCTTGGATATAAGAACATTTGCTGATGAAAACTATTGAGTTAAGTTAAACAAAAAAGGATTCAGTTAATGCATATATTTAGATAATTAGCAAATACATAGCAATAGTTTCTTTTAATACAACATTTTACAGGGATGAAAATAAGGATGGTCTCTCACCTCAGCAGATAACCAAATCAGTCTCTCTTTATCTATTTCAATTAACCTCAGATGTGTCCTCTGTGGGAGAGGGAAGCAGGCGAAAACCCTGCTGGTGGATGTTGTTGTTTAAGTCAACAGTCATCAGTGGTGATAGCTGTAGTGCTAATAATCTCCGCCCCCACCGCATCTTCACCCTGCGCCCAAGCCCAGTGCCTTTGATTTGCGAACGCTGGAGACCTGGGCCTAACCCTGTCAGCTCCAGCCCACCAGCCCTCTGTGGGGACTGGGAGGCCTCTGATCTGGCAAATTGATAGACTGCAGGGAGAGGACGAACCCGCGAAAGCCGGGCCCTCCTGACAAGCGATTATGCTTTGTTCTTCTTAACTTTCCACAGCAGAGCCATCTGTGGGCAGCATTCACAGAGAGTCTTTGGGGATGCAATGGCATGTGGACATGTTTGCAAATACACTGAAGCCTGATGAAGCCTGGCGAGCCCAAAGCCATGCAGGAGTCAATGAAGAGTGATTAGGATCAGTGAGAGACCAGCTCTCCAGATGAACGTCTTTTATTGCGCCACGGTGATACTGGATTTCATTAGAAATGATTGCTTTAATTAGACCTAGTGCCAATAAAATTAAACTGTCATTAGAGGTGATAAATGTCAGTTTAATGCTTTAAAGTGATATTGATGTTTCGCCCATCACGTAATAGATAGGGCAATTGGTTCTTACCTGTCTCAGAGAGGGAAACTTTGTATAAATTCAGAGATTAGATCTTTGTGAGAAGATCTTGGGATGTTGGGGTTTGTTAAAATTTTTGGAGAAGGATACATAAAAAACTATGATCTGTATGAAAAATCAACCACAGCTGTAATGACATGAGCATGGGATTTGGATCATGCAGTAAATCATGACCAATTTCTACCAAAGCTGTTGCATGTTTTCCTTTGAACAATTATTTATTTATTTTTTACTTGGAATACCAACTATATAGTGAGTGGTCATAAGAGTATTGGATTTGCTTCACTTCACAACAAAGGCATAAGTATAAAAGACCGCCTCTCTGCGAATCAATGCTTCAATACCCCTTCCCCCATTTCGACAAGCAGTGTTACTAAACTTATATCAAACAAAGGTTCAATCATTCAGATGAACACTGGGGAGCGATAAAAAAGATAAAAAAAATCAGCTGAGGTTCTTGCCGATTATAAAAGTGAAAACTGAGAGTCTAAATCAGAAAGAGCAGGAATTTGTTAGTTTCAGGGAGGACTCTCAGTGATGAATACTGGGGTTCTCACAGGTTAAAATGACCTGCAGAAAGACAGTCCTAAGGGAGGATGGGGCAAGGAGACAGATGAGGTGATGAGGATTTAAAATTCAGTGTCCTAGCTTTGTCCTCAGGTGAACACAGCCACAGGCATGCTGTTTCATTTACAGCTGAATTCAAGTGTGGACAATGAAGGTTTGAGCCAAGATGTTTTCAGAATTGTAATTCCAGGTTTGTGATCTCTTTGGTAAAATAAAATGTGTGATCTTAGTCGCTTTCTTATTGCACTTAACAATATTTTGTACAAACTGTTGTGTCCTTGTAATTACATACTTCTAAATTCATGAATTAAAATAAATGCCAGGCTACTGCTTCTCTACGTAGAACAGTAAACAAAAACATATACATGAATACATATTATTGCATCCCTATTTTCCAGTATAGCAAGCAGTCCAAAAAATAGGGAAAACCACATTTAAAATTTGGTTTTATGCAATTAATTCAAAAAAGGTCTTAAAAACACAGGGGGTGGGAGCATCCAAACGATTAGTGTAAACATTAATTAAAATAAAGATTAATCATCAGTGTGTGTGAGATATTACTTGCACACATTTTAATTGAAAATCTAACAATAAAAATAGGAGCAATTGCTTGGATAAACACTTCCTCACTGCAGAAATTCTTTATCACCAAAGCCCATTTCCACAATATTAATAGCACAGTAAATATTTAAATAGTGTCAAAAATTAAAATATGATATTCTTAATATGTATCAAACAATATAAACAAATTAAGCTGCATAACGAGCACTACTTAATGGCTGGTTTAGTCTTTCGTCAATGTGAACATAGCTACATATATATGTGTGTGTGCTTGCATGTGTGTATTTAACATAAATTCAAATTTCTCTATAACACTGATCCCCGAATTTAGGCAACTTGCCTAACTGAAATGAAAATTGTTCCCATGAGAATGAAACATTGAGGATTGACAATCGTAGAAATACTATACTGTGAATAATGGATTAATTCATCTTCACCATGATGTGGTTAGTGATAAACTTAAATAAGGTTATCAATAACTACATCATGTGGGGCGTGCTCCAACAAACCAATGCCTGTCTTTACCCTGTCAAACCAATCATCTGTCAATGTGGGCATTTTGCCCTCAAGTAAAATTGAAGTTTGGAAGCATTTTGACAGCAATGGTAATGTGGAGATGATGTGTTCACATGCATGAAAACACAGACATACAAATGACACTCACAAATCCCTGACATGGCTGACTGCTTACAGGATGAACAGTTCAAAAATCTAGATCATCCATGTAAGTAGCATACTTATCTTATCATAGAATCCATCACATTTACATATTTGAACAAAACTCTGCTTTAGGGATGGAATTGAATTACCATTCATATGTCTTTCCTTGTGTGTGAGGGAGCTGCAGATGATGAGAAAGTTGTGATACTTGGGAAGACATCAGTTAGCATTTGTGACACATGCAGGTAAATAGCTTGAGTTTTTATCACAAAGATGGCTACAATTCAATCACAGTCAGCTAGCCTGTGGTCCAGAGGGAAAGGAAGATCTGACAGGCAATTCGTTGTACAGAAGAAGGGAAGATGGCCATAGATGTAAATGTGAGGAATCACTCAGAAGTAGGACTGTCTCTTTAGCGTTTCCATCTCCCTGAGCCTCCATCAAATTACAGTAAAGTGAATAAAGGAAAACAAACACCAGTAAGGGCATGGCGTTGCCCTACCCCCTTAATATACTCAAAGATAGTGCATAAAATTTAAGCCAGTAGGTGAGCTCTAACCAGGGGTTTGCCCTCTGCACCATGCTGTTGCCATGTAAGGTGGGCTGCAGCAGGGAGACGTGTCCTGACGCAGTAACCTCCAGTCCAATTCTGTTCAGGCCCTTCCAGTTCAAACAGTCAGGTGATTCCATTTTCTCTGCACCTATATCTTCAGACCTCCTCATCCATACCCCAACATAACCTCAGTGCCTACATGTCAGATTTCCTCAGCTCTACTGGACTCCTGATGTGGATGGGACTGACTGTGCACCTGGGCCACATTGCCCTTTTGTAACTCAAAGTCATTTGCCCACTCCTGCCAATATCATCCAGCCCCACGACCCTTCACATACAATCTGTCCCTGTACGCCTTTTTAATAACATTTTGCTCTATTATATACTAAACCTCAGTGCTACAGAATGATAGCTCTGCTTTTTTCATTCAGTAAGACTGTATGTATATATAAGTACACTACTGTACATATGCTTTACAGTATGAACTAAATGATTTGCATTGCAAAAATTTTGCATTTTTTTTCTAAATAATCATAAACATTTCATCTTTAACATTTCATTTAAATGTTATTGTAACATTTAAATGATACATTTATATTATTAATAAAAACATTTTCTCATACTGTCACTGAACATGCTATGTCAGTAACAAAATAACTTTATGATGTATGCTGAAGTCTGATGAAAATGTACCATTCCAGAATATACATTGAATATATAAACATGTTGGTGCACCTTGGGTGTGAGACTCCACTGTCACTTGTGGGGTTGTCAATTTATGGTTGGTTGTAGTTTGTAATTTATGAGTTGCCAAACAAAACAACATGCACAGCATATTTTCAAGGATTACACTGAACTGTTTCATTATATGAGCATACAAAAAAAAAAATGTGAATGTAGCACATTTGAGCCAGCTACTTACAATCAAGTTAGATGTAGTAAAATAATATGGGTGTGCAATAAATTAATGCAATTAATTTATGTTACTAAAACAATAATATGCTGCATTAACACTGTATGTACAAATATAAAATATTGGAAATCAGTAACAGAAATATGGAAAAGGTATGTTGCTGATTTTTTTTAACAAACATTTTATGGATATACCCATTGTCTAGCATCTTTCATGTCATCAAGATACAGATGAATAAATAAATAAATAAATAGACCTATATTTGGCCATCAATAAAGATAAAAGAGAAATGTAATGTATTTGATTTTGTAATTGATAAAATTTGGTTCAGCTCTGTCAGATATATCATCCTTTAAAGCACATCTCGTGTCTGGTGCAGAAACAGAAGTTCATGACCTTGTGGGGGCAGAAGAGTGCCAGGGTGAATCAAAGAGCTGCATTGGGTTTGTAATTCACATCACATTCTGCTGATAAACCTGTGCTAAGAGACAACATCTCTTCCAGGAGCAATAGAGACCAACACCAACAACCTCCTCAATAGAACATTTTCTCACCACGTTTTTTAAGTTGAGTACAAAGTACAAATCGAGCAGCATTTCTCTTTTGTCTCTTGGTTGTGAAGTATAACCCTGTGTTGTTTTCCATTTATCATATTTTGCTTAAAAACACAGGTGGCAAGTGCATCATTTAAAACTGACATTTAAGACCTCACTGTGGGATCTATTTTGTTGATAAAGGCAGAGGAAGTGTATTCATATCACAACAGAGCTACACTTGATTCACACCTAACATAAATGCAGCACATAGACTTTAAATGCAGAACTTAAGTGTTGGATTGCAAATAAACAACAGAAATTCAGTACTTGAATAAAATTAATTATAATTTCATTAAAAAACTGTTCAACATTATGCTGACAGGTGCTGGTATGAAGTTGATTGTTTACATGTACTAGTTTAATTTTTCCTTTACTATAGAGGGCCTGTCTCTTGGGGGTAGTTGTTTTATTACTTATTTGATTTCATTCAAATTCGAGTACATGACAGAGCATGGATAAAAACAACTCACGTTAAAAATGATTCAACAATGCAAAAGTAAAGATAAAGGCAGAACTGGCCATTTTCCAAAACTGACATTTTCAAAACTCTAGGGGGAGGTGGTGTAAATGTCTATAGAACAGGTCATGGGTTAACAATAGCGTTGCAAGTCTGGATGGCTGCCAGGTCATTTTTATGACAAAACAGAAAGCAGCACCTCAGGTGATGAGAGGCCCTAAACTGGAGGAGTCGCACTTCATAACATATTCTTGAAGCAGATTTATCTAGGGGCACCATATCTGTTATAGTTTTTGGCAATTTACTTTTCCATTTTGTCTTCAGCAAAAGAAGGTGTGCGTGTGTTGTCTGAGATGTGGCTGTTTCCTGGGAGATCATGGATGACTACAGTTCCCAAGAGAAAGGACTGGCGTGGATCATGGAAACCGACAGGGTTCCATGATAGTAAGATACAGACAACCTCTAAGTATTCAAAGCACCCAAAGCACATGAAAGACAGACAGAGTTTGCAAGCGTACTGGACATACTGTACCTTATTATGCTTAACTGTAAAACATTGTTTAAATAAAATGATCTTTTATATTGGAGCAAGAGAAGAAAACACATCCGTTACAACACAGTCAAACTGCAATATCTCAGAACCAACTATGTGCATCCTTGGTCTGGACCAGACAGGCTTCATATATAGATGACAATTAATAAATAATAAGACCCCTTGGAATTTGTGGACAGGGGTACCATCATTAAAAAGAAAGCTTTTCATTGCAGAAAAAATGCATGAAAACTGTATGACTGGTGGGTGCCACTGGCTCCCTCACTTAGGGTGTAATGGGAACTGATGTGTTCCTGTGGGGGGGGGGTTGTCTAGGCTGGGGAGATCTAGGCGATATAGGCATCACACGTCAGAGTCTTCAGTCACTACAGATGGTTTTCTCAATAGATTCCCAGCTGCACTCATTAAAGAGGGGACTGCAGTGGGAAGCTGTATAATTTCAATGTAAACTTTAGTTGAACCCGAATTTGCAATTCTTTTGAAATCTCCATAACCACGTCATGAAATATTAAAGACGTATACAATAGTCGTTTTCTTTCAAGTCTGTTATAATATATTCCCTCTTTCCACAGAGGAGGAGTTATAAATAGATGAGTGGCAGGGCTTTTTTTCAGGCCTCTCCTCTCGAATCCTGTAAACAGCAAACGAGTTTCACATCTTCCATTTGACATCTCATCTCGTTCTTCTGACTTCTCTGTCTGCCAATAGCATGCAACATTTCAAGGAGTGGGCTTTGTACTGAGGCAGATCCACAGCAGCACACATGGGATAATTGAAAGTTTTGACAGCACAGCAGTGTCACAGGAGAGAGATTCTATTATATCTATATTACCTTTTGTTTAAAAATATATTTTCCTATCCTCCCTAATCCAGAACAACTGGCATGGCTTACAGTTTTCCCCTTACCACTAATTCTTTAGACTAACTACATGGTCATCTCTGGATTCGTTACATTGATCATTCCATCTCCCAGCTGGGAACTCCAGTTCATATGTAGTATGTATTTTCTTCTATTTAATAGCATGGAATTCTCTGAATTAGGTCACATATATTAATCCTTAGCAACAGTTGTCAATAAAGTATTTTTAACAATGGATAATGCATTTATTAAGAATCTATTACAGATATTGAACTGCATTATAACCAAAAGTGTAACCCTTTTTAATTTTCGTTCTTGATTTAAGGAGCACACATCTCGTACAATATTTCACTACAAAATTTCAGCATTTAAGCATTTTTGTTTTTGACTTGAGAGTGTGATCGGTCAGAGCTTAAAAATCTCATATGAAACATTCTCATTTGTACCTTTTTACATGAATATCTACAGACTGGATATTAGAATAAGCCACAGTAATGATTTCCTGAGCTTCCTGCCCAAACTAATCCCAGCTCATTTGTTTCAAGTATAACTCAGATAAGCACTAAATCCCGAAAATGCACAGAATTCTGTACTTTCAGGGATTTGAATGCATTTATATATGAAGAATTGAAGGGAACCTGACAGCTGCAATTTCCTATAAAATTGATTTTGTTCTTCTGTGGTACAGGTTTAAAAGGCGTCAATCTAAGAATAATAAAGCAGTAACTGAAAGGCTGGGTGATAATGTTGTGTGGTGCCATTTCATGGTACGTACTTATTAAACATGTATAGTTTATAAAGGTATTGTGCTTTAAATGCCTGTGTGTGTCATAGCATAGAAAATTCAAGTACTTTCATCAGACAATTAAACTAATTGCATTACACATGAAGGATGGAAGCAGGAGAAAGTACAGGCTATGCTCTTGTTATAGACGCTGAGTGACTGATGTGGCATACATGGCATAAAACTAAAACAATTTTTTTCTAAAAGCCCTACACAGAAACATTATTATGATGATGATGATGATGATGATGATTATTATTATTATTATTATTATTATTATTATTATTATTATTATTATTATTACTGCTGTTGTTCCATAGTCATTAAAATGTCCAACTTTCTGGTGAGTCAAATATGTCAGACAATCACATTCAAACTTAAAAAGTTCACTGAAAAAAGAAGTGGCTTTTGGTTCTGTCTGTAAACTTCCAGTCAGAGATGATTTGGGGGTACGTGAAGGGCTCCTCACTACAAAGAGATGCACATTGTCAGGCCAAGGGATTCGGAACATCTTCAGCCAAGAGTCAAAAATGCTGCAAGCGAGAAAACACCAAAGTCAGGGTGAAAGGGATGCCTTTGACGGGGTGACTTCTTAATGATGCATGCGAAAGCCGGCTTGTGTTTACAGCTTCTGGCCGAGACGACACGCATCATTTTGAGTAATACTGCTGTCAGGCGCCTCAACGACAAGCAACCCGAAAATCTTGAGAGGATGTTGGCTCAGGGAGTGAAGGGCCGCTCTCCCCAGCTGCCACACAGAATGGCGGGCTCTGCGCAATGCAAACGTGGAGTGCCGCAGGGAAAGTGAACTCTGACTCTTCCCCTGGTGTTTAGAAGTACTTGGAGAAGTTTTCACAAGATAATCCCTGCAGAAATGAATAATGCTGAGAGATAGCCTATTGTGGTGACAGCTGAAGTGTTTTATTGCCTGTTACTGTAAAATGTTTGGATGGCTTATACTGTATATGAATACATTGTATACCAAATTGCACTGGTTACCCTAAAACAGAGGTGAGGTGAAACAGAGGTCATGTTTTCTGAGTTTGTCTGTCTATGTGCCATGGATCATACTGAAATTATTTACATTTGACCCAATTAATAAATTGATAAATTGAATGCTTTCTATAACAAATATTTGCTCTCGAATGCATAAACCTATAGACCCTATGCTATTACAGAAGAGGGGCATGAAAGACCCCTTTTAGAATCAGTGATTGCCTCCATAATAAGTCTATCCTATCCTCATCATTATGTTTAAAACAATGACTTAAATTAAATTATGCTTTGGACCATAGAAAATATTTTGATGTTTGACATGTTCATTTAGCACATTTATAAACATTTCTAATGCACAGATAAGAATGAGTGAGTGGTCAACCATTGTTATAGCCCCAGTGAATGGATCATGATCCTGGTTTAGTAACAGTTCACTATAAGAGAGCTGTGTGGGAAGTTACATATGTAATACCATTAGATGACAGAGATTTTCTAAACACATAGCTTGGATGACATGCGTTCCATTGTATATCTTTCCACCTTTTTGCAAGATCTCATAATATTGCTTTATAGTTGTGCTGTATTTCATTTCAGAGAGAGTGCAGATGAATGCTCCATGATTTCAATTTTATATAATACGACATAAGATGAGAATAATCATATGAGTTATTATGAGTCATATCTAGTACCTCATTTGAGCAACTATCTCTGAAAAAGGCCAATATTGTATTTTACTGACAAGTAGTGCCTCACCTACCCTCTGGTTTGCATTGTAAATGTTATGGTAACTGATTTTGGACAGGCTACAAACACCTGCACATCAGCTGTAGTGGTTGGGTTCACATTTTGCTGCTGCAATGTTATTGTTGTTATTTGTGTATTTATAAGTACACACGTGGCATGAGTGTGCATACATATTGTCAGTTTAATACATTTTCATTTTTGATTGAAGATAAGTATCACCCTGTTTTTAAATGGGCTACTCTTGTAGTTCCCAGCAGTCAAATCTATGAATGAACTAAGACAGACTCACACTTTAAATACAAATGTATACCAGCAGATGATAAGTGGAAAAAAGTATTAGTCTTTCATTCTTACATAGACAAGAAGTTATAAATCTTAGCAAATGGTATAGCAGTGAGATAATTTAATAATAATTTGATTCTGTATTTTTCATTAATCATTTCATGTAAATCTCCCATTTTACATGAATTGTGGCACTAGAGGATTATTTCAAACTTTTATTATCAATAGAAAGAATAACATATTTTGTTTCATATTCACCTTTTTTTTTACACTGGTAGCAATAAAAGTAACAAGTAGCTAGATTTATGTGTTATTTACTTAGTTTGCAAGTTAGCTACATGTTTTTCTTTTAAATTGTATCTGTTGTGGCTATTTTGCACAAGTTGGCCAACCAATCAGTTGCCTAACAAAACATAATTTCTACAACAAAGAAATGAATCTTTTGTTATGTAGCTTATTCATTTCCCACACATCGGTCTTCAGCAACAGTGACAAGTCCCTTTTTCCAATTACATTTTCATTTGTCCTGTAATGTAATTTTAATTTTTATGTAGAAGCATTCCCAGTATAATGCCCCCCTTTTGCATCATTATCTGAAAACTATCAAGTATTTCAATGTAATAAATACTAAAATACAGTAATAATTAGTATATCGTAGTAAAATAATACATTTTAGTAAATAAAAAGGGCATTTGACTTCAGGTTTTCATGATGAGGCATCTGAGGTGACACACATCTCAGCAGTCCACTGAGTGCAGACAGCTGAGCGGACGTCAGCAGCCTCTCTGCTGGGGCCAGGCATAAGCCAGCCAGATGGATGACTGTTGATGTTCAGATCAAAGCCTAGACTCATATTCAAAAGAAGTATTTTATAAAACAATACAAATCTAAAGGCTGTATTTTGAGGATGCAAATAGCCCATTGCTTGTGCAAATGCAGCTGTCGCAGGAAATTGATATTTTTGAGTGGCATAGAACTGCACTTGAATATGTGTGCAAGTGTGGTTATTTTCAATAACTTTTATTTCTACTTGCATGAGAACATGTTGAAATACTAATTAAATATTCTACAACTGAATGATGGACAGCAATAAGGCGTAGAAAGTAAAAACTATTAGTCTTATATGTGTATATAACTATGAATGAATTAATCAGTATCTCACCTGGTTCAATGTCATGTGAGGTCACAGACACAACTTAAATTCTATATATCTGCAAAATTAATTATGAAAACTCCAAATGAAGGACAAATAAAGACAAGTTTCATTCCGTGTTTGTTCTTTCGTGCTATTTCCCTGTTTGTAAAGACTGGCTGTAATACTGGGCCCCAGCAAGCAGGTGACGTATGAAAGGACAATTTTGAAAAACTGAATCTAAGTATGCTTTAGAAACACTGATTTTTCTCAGACAACCCACTGCCAAAGAACGTTCATCAGAGCAGGATTCATGGATGGTTTGAATGGTCCAACAGCATGGTTAAAGTAGGACAGGGGCCTATTTATAGATGGAATCTAAAAGCAGTTAATGTTAATGTTGTTTCTTTAAGACTGGCCGATCAACATCAAAGAACTAGGTCACATGAGTCACTTCAAATCACAAGTCAAGGGATTGAAATGGTTAAGTCCAAGGCAATAATTGGAGCAGACTGGATTTGAAATGTGTATCGATTGACATTCTGTGGATGAGAGATAAAAATGCAATGTAGACAAACTAGTCAAGGAATATGCAAGTCCTTATTTATGAGTCCATTCAGCAAGGCCACTCTGCAGTGTTCCTATGGTACACCTATCCCCTCTCAGATGGATCCATTTAACCAAAATTATTCTTTGCAGCCCCCTATTATTTTATGATGGATTGCTGAGATCAGAGTGCATTTCTGTTCTAAACAATCAACTTTTTGGCTTCAATGACCTCAGACTGGACCAGTGAATATATTACCCCCTTGGATTCACATATTGGAATTTCAGATGCAGTGCGAATGGCCCCAATAAATCATAACTTAATTATCTATGGTCAATATTGCTAATGTATCATTCGTTATAATTACCAGTTGTGATTATGTATGTTTCTGATACATATTTTCAGCAGTCCATTTAACACACCATTAATTTCCCTTCCAGGCAAAACGGCCAGGAGTGCTTTTTGGATACACCTCATAACAAGTGGCCAAATATTCCGCTATTAATCTCTCTTTTTGGTCTTTCATGCTGTTTAATCCATGTTGAGTGTATTTAATGGGTCTAATCCATTTCTGTAATGTGGATAGTGTGCTTCTTGATTGACTCAAAATGACAGTTGATATCATATCATAAATGTCCTTTATTGTGCAATTGATATTAGAGAGGAATGTTTATGAAGACAGAATGTAGTACATTACTGGAATATGAAACACTTTTAAATGGAAAATCTACATATTATATTTAAAATTACCTGGATTTCTGTCTTGGTGCTTTTATTTGTCTTTTCATTTTAGAAGATGGCTACATGTTTCTGCAAAATTTTAATTGAGCTTTGATTGTTCAGCCAGCCCCCCTCTCACATAAGAAAATAAATGAATAAATAAGTAACTTAAAACTAGAAGAGCGATTGATAGTCGTGTTGTAGATTTTCCACTTAAAGCTTAGCAAATTACACAACACAAATTTCGCTGGTGGCAATGACCTGGGAAAAAGTCATTTTTAAAACACCAAACAAAAAGAATTTTATCAGAGTAAAGGGAGCAGTTATATATTTAGAATTACTATGGTGTTTCTTATTTGGCCTCCAAACTATTGCCTTGACAAAATAGTACAAAAATGTTTCCCACAGGTGATTTTCATTATTTCTTTATGACCTAGGTGCATACTCTAATTTCAGACAGCTCTATTCTAGCAATGACTTAAATATCTGTAGTCTGTTGAAGAGGTGACACCATCTGCTCTTTTGGTGAGTTTGTCAAATCCAAAATTATATTTAAATTATATACCAAGGAAGGCTCTGGGATGCATTTTTGACTATGGGAACATAATGAGGCAGAATGACAAGCTGAATGGGCTGCTTCAATCATTGTATTTCCCATGTACTTAAATTAGAAATCAATAATGAACAATGCATTTAAATTATTGTAATATGCAAAAATAATCAAGTACATAATTGCGTATTTTGAAGAAATAAACCTCTTTATTTAAGATACTGAATGCCTATCATATTTTCAAAAACACTAAAATAATCTTAGTTCCAGTAGTGCTTAATTCTGAAAAGAGATGCCCAAATCAGCAGCAGGGGTGTAGATAGGAATTCTGGGCCTGCTGGAATAATATTTCTCAAGGCCCCACTTTTTAATTCACACATCTTTCTACAATTTTTGTGTGCTTCTATAACTCTGAGCCCCTAGAATTGTCACCAACTTTCACACGCTTAGCAGAGGCGATGATCAGCAGAAAGCACAACCTTGTCATAACTGGCCTGTTGATCGGAAAAATTCAAAGGACTAATTCCACACCAATCATCATTTACTCATTAAATATGTGGCAAATATTTTGGGAGCCAGGCTAATTTTCAGGTGACCTGTCCAGATAATTAAAGGTTTCATTGTTGTGTGTCAGCAGAAAAATAAGTTATTGAGCTTGTCAGACCTGGCCCTTCTGCCCAGTATTGGTATAATTAGTGAAGATTTTCGATAAATTGAACTGCAGGCCACCAGCAGACAAACCAGCTGACACAAGTGTTTCATGTACAAGCCAAGCTTGCAATATTTTTCCAGGCATACACTCTTGTATTAAAAAGATCTGAATGCAAGCATTGAGCATGTTTACAAGCCAGCACAAGCAGGAACAGCCAACAAGACACAGAGAAGTTCAGAATGAGCAGTAGAGGCACTACCACACATTAACTGACAATGCAGCATACTACCTGGACCCAAAACAAAGCTGATCGAGAGTTAAAATTTTGGACTCAAATCCTACTTGAGCCTTTCCTATCTGGTTTGCAGTAGAATCAGCAAGGGGACTATCCCATGCCAGCATCACCTGTTTCTGTATTAAAAACTAAATAAAAAAAGGCAAAAAAGGGTAGGGCTTCAAATGGGGTGGGTTTTTACAAAAAAAAGATGCCTTACCAGTACAGCACACTATTTGATTTCATACTGGTACACCTGACTGGCTCACTCACAGCCCTGCATTTACAATGCCAAGGCTGCTGTTGTTCACATGCTGGAAAGCCCATTAAATTAGAGATGGTGGCTGGTATTTGAAAAAAGTTGTTTCAAGATTTGTGCTATTACCTGGTTTCTGTTTTTAAACTTTATTATAAACCTTAGCATTGAGTAAATGCTACCTCCTTAGTATGTGATGAATTGAGTTATTTTGAGGTTGTGACCTCATTGAACACCTTATCAATGCTCTCTATGCAAGTCCATGCATTTTGCTGATTAGGGAGTAGGCATTCAATTATATTACAGCTCAAGGTGATCCATCACACCGTCGATGACAAGCTCATCTGTTTTGCTTTATTCTGTATCAAAGAGGGGGTGATAATCTTACTGTCTATATGATACATCACAGGGAAACATACTCTCCCTCTGAATATCGATCATTTGTTTACATCAATGCTAGAATCCCCTTGATTAATAAGGGACCCCGGGAGGTTACCAGGCCTGTATTACATTATGGCACACATCAGCTTTACAGGTGTCTTGTATATCATGTTGAAATGGCTATATGGAAATTGTGTATTTAATACATTATTATGGAGTAGTTGGCTAGCTTCTGCCTTAAAATCCAGGGCACCTTCACCGTGGTAACATCCTGATTTATTAATAGGTATATTCATCATTATCTCTGTGATGACAATATGAATTGTTTATTCCATTAATTCTTTGTACAAACATTTGAAATAAGAATATATCACCGATGCCTAGGGATATTTTTAATATTGATATGAAGAAAAGAGAGATTGTAAATTGTTTTTATGATTATGCTTTTTATTATTTTGAATGTGAAAGTTATATCAAGGTTTAAAAATTCTAACACATGCTTTATACATGTTTAATTTATCTCAATGAAAGCAAAAATAATTGACCTTCTGCTTACATTGCTCTCACTGTATCTTTTTTCCCCTCCCCAAAGAGTGCATGCAGTCACCCCAGTGCCTTTCTCAGGTGACATATGCAAAGCAATTACCCACTGACATTCAACAAACACCTGCATCAGACAGACAGTGTGTAAGAATGAGACTCATCTCACTTTGGGACCTGTGACTGGGATGGGCTTATTAAGGTAAACATGATTTATCACCTTTTGTTCAAGGTAGTGTGACTTTCCTTTGACTTGACACAAGTCAAACTCTTTTAATTCCATTATACATCACATCTATGTGTGAAGGAGCCTGTGTGCTTGTTTCTCTTTTCTGAATTGAACATGCTCACATTTGGTCTACTGATGCCACCTTGGAGAGTTTTACACATTGACACTCTTAAAGGGCACTGGACTAAAATTCCCTTGGAGCGCATGCCAGAAAAAAAAAAAATCAGGTAGATCTGGAATTACAGAGTATAAGCAGGACTTTTCACTGTCCCCCAGACTGCAGGACTGTCAATAAGTCACTGCAGATGCTATACATTATCTAGGGGATTTCTTTGTATAGGGCATCAATATTATGAATACAATTTGTCATATCTATTAAATATATTTTGACAGCTTTCCCTTGTTAAGTATATGACCTTACTATATTTGCAGCTCATTAGCGCCCTGTCTTTGGTTTTGCCAAGTACACTGGGCTCTCCTAGCCACCGCTACTTCATTAATCAGTGCTCATACACTTTATTCAGGTAGGCCAAGGGCACCCTTTCCCAGTGCATTGAGTGACTCAGCTCTTTAAGATCCAAAACAAATAGAATGACTTGAATCTTAAATGGAGTTAGAAAAGAGGGAGAAAGTGATAATCACCCATGCCCCCCCTCGTGACATATGCATGTGCTGATACATCTGATCTGATGATCTGTGGGATGGCACTCAACCCAGAACATTTACAGAAATAATTGTGTCATTTGACTTTGATGATTCCACATGCCTCACAGAAATACATATCTTGTTTTTATATTTCCCTCTACCATTTTGTCTTCTTCACTTCCAAGCCACAAAGTTACATATTAATAAAAAGACTATTCATAAAGGTTCTACCTTTATTTTTCAAAAGACTGGTGTGTAATAAAGTTTCAGTAGTTTATTCGAGTTATGATCCATATAAAACATTGCACATGCCAAACTTGTCAAAGTAATTAGTTATTAAAGATAGATGAAGAAGAAGCTGTGGAAAAATGAAGGAGTGTTTTGTCATGAGAGATGAAACAGATTAATGAGCTGGTGACATGCTTTTCAAAATATCTGTATAGTTTCACATTCTGGCAGGTCTTCTATAGATAGCAAGCACATAAATGTATTATGTTTCAAGCTCTGGTGAAAACTTCCCCAAATATGTTTGCAGTTTAAATAATTTGCCTCCTTTTGTTTTTCTCTCCTTAAAAGTTTCACCTCTTTTTTTGACACATTATTTTATGTCTTGATGAATCCAAACCCTACCAACATAAAGCAATAAAATTCACAAACCTGAAGGATGCCAGAAACATCTGCTCCACATTAAATATGAATATGCCTGATCCATACACACAGTACCACTGCTGATATAAGCATGTTCTGCTACAGATTTTCATATGTGGCAGGAAGTACTTTATCAAGGGCAGAGAGCCATGGAAGGAGTTAATGAATAAATGTCACACTCTGCTCTGTAATCTCCATGTAATATGGCTTTGTGGGTGATAATATATTTTTTCATTATTTCATACGTGGCATTTGGTTAAGTTCTAATCTAAGACTTATGTGAGCATAGTGGATAATTAATTGTAAGGCTCAACCCTCTCTGACTTTAGCTGTGGTAAAAGGAACGGAGGCACGGAATCTGAAACCTATTGCTGAAAATGAGATATTGCCCCTTAATGAAGCACACATTTCAGAGACATGCAAGGAATTCATTAGCTTGTTTTAATATTTCCTCTGTGGAGGATTCTTGTTGGCAAATGGGGAAGCAGGCAGTAAACCTTTCAATTGTGACATCATCTCCCACTTTCTAAAGATCAAACCAATCAATAACAATGATTGATTTGATCTTTAGAACATTTACCCCTTCCAATGCGTTGCATTGTACAACGAAGAGCTCAGCAAAACAATGATTCTAACATGTTGGGGAACACTCTCATTCGATTTATATTTATTCTCAGAAAATAATACTGTAAGTATCTCAACAATTGCTGTTCAGTATGTGTTGCGCATACAATGGGAGAAAAGTATGCCTATTGTTTAAAGTGGGGAAAAGTAAATTAAACAAAAATAAAACAATGTTATATCCTATAACTGGTTTCTGTCAGGCCACAAGACCTCATCCACATTAGAAGTGATGTTAACCCTGGCTAAGTGGTGGGGAGGTATATCCTGGTGAGACATACCCAGGCATGGTATGCTTCTGCAGCTGTGTGCAGCAAGCCTCCTCCACTGTCTGGAGCAGGGACACATGTACGGAAGGATTACATTTGGAGACTGTAATTTGGTAGCGAACTAACATTATGAAAAAAAAATATTATTCAGTCTCACGTTATCTGTATAGTTCACAATTGGACAAATGTGTGCAATAAAACTTATCTAAGCTTTACAAATGGTTTAGTGGAAAAAGAAAATCCTAGCTGGCAATACAGGAAAACATAATGCACCTAAACATTTTCAAGCATCAGACTTGACACAGACTTCATAGATTTTGTGTGGAGGGCAACAATGTGTCTTGCCTCTTGTCTCAGGAGGCAATACGTTTGGCTGTAGCTTTGAATCTGGCCTTGACAGACTTTTTTTTTTAAATACAGACTGCTTAGTTCAGCACCTTGTATTCACATCATCCATAGTGTGGTTTTAAGTTAATTTGTAGCACTCCTCAGTGACATAGACCACAATTCAATCAGCCTTTGAGCTGCAATTAAATGCAAATGTACTGTTTGCCCTCACAAACAGCTCATAAATTGCCAAAAAACTGAATTTGACAAAGAAATAACAGAAGTTTTCTTTTAGTTGTGGGATGATTTTAAGAGAAATCAGACTGCATTTTCAGATTTAGCACTGACAGTCACATGCATGGACTTGCTACTGTATGCATATGAGACAAGATATTAACTACTGTCATCCACAGTGCTCTTCTTAGTTAAAGTTAGAATAATGTACTATAGTGTGTAATTATCTATTGAATCCATTACATACATATTATATTTCACAAAAGGATTTGTCTGATTCGTACAATAAGTATTAGGATGTTACTATTTTTACAAACATGTATAACCAACACACACATACAATAACAACATTGAATTATAGTTTCTTCATTGTGCAGTAAACATTTGATTCAATATTGGTTGATATGTTTAATGCTGTATGTGATCATCGTATGTGCACATCCTGCCTTATTTGGCAGGGGAAGTATCCCCTGGTTTATCTCTTAGATCCAGGTTTAGTCACATCTCAGCAAGGCCACACCATTGCCTGTAGAAAGGACATGCATACAGTTGGACTGCAGTCCCAGGCTTTGCACTGCCATGCACCATGCCATGCTTCAATAGGACTGAGAAACAAAGACTAAATTGGGAACACTTAATGTATGGTGTCCCAGATGGCAACACACTGGACCATCAAGCAGCTTTTCTGCAAAAAGAATGCTGTGGAGTTTATCCAGTAAATACTGAGATGGACAGTACTGTAAAGCCCAGTGTTGGCATTGTGAATCTGTGGATAATGACTTGAGTGATGGCACTATGGCTAATGACACTAAAGGCCTGTTTGCTTATTGAATTATTACAATTTTGTCCTCAATTGCCTATATACATTTCCTAAGACTATAATACATTTATTCATTTCACAAGCCATTTGATAGATTCTGGTGTGACAAATTAAAGAAATTATGAAAGATTTGAATTTATTAAAATGCTTTTGCTTTTAGTACCATAATTTATTATTTAAGGACAGTAGCCCTTTTTTTCCAAATTATTACTGCATAATGAGCCCTACTCCCATACAAATAAAATAGCAATAAACACAGTCAATGTTTTTACAAATCTCAGTACTGTGGACAGTAAACTACATAAGGAAGCAAAAAATTAAGAAGCAAGTCAAAAGTGTACAGAAAATGTACACTGAAAGGGAGAGCAGCAAAAAAATATATATATTATAAATATTATAATATTATAAAAATATTATTATAAAAATAATAATAATAATAATAATAATAATAATAATAATAAAACCCGGCTATGCCACAAGCCATGTTCTCCCTGGTTGAGCAGCAGGGGAAATACCCTCTGACATAAGGCCTCCTCCCCTGGCATGACTCTGTGGGTACATCCCCACAGGTCTCCTCCAGTGGATTCACATGGTTGTGGGGATGTGATCCACCACTGCTATGCTGAGAAAACATCAGGTTCAAAAAACATGAATATGCAGGGAGACAAAAAGATGAAAAACATTGGGCTAGATCAAAAATGCCAAAACTTATATTGTCCTTAATTACAATATGCATTCACTGATCTGACCACTGCAAAGAATGTTACCCATGCTGGCAAAGCTCCATACATCTTCTCTAAAATGAATCATTTCATGTGAAACCATTTTATCTCACTGGAAAAAAAGGTTTTCTTCAAAATGACGCATGCATCATCATATGACTAGTTTACTGAGCACCAGTTACAGTTAAATTAGTTAATTTATGAGCAGGCTTATGTCTATGTACAATAGCCTGTTGAAAAAGATGATAATTATATAAGTAAAAATTTTGACCTGCACTAGAAAAAATAGGTCCACTGAATAAAGTATCCAACTGTACATCTATATCTAGGGTATGCTTCTACAGTTTTATTCCTGCATGCCTCCTCCACTGCCAGTACCCATGTAGACTAAAAATGGTGGGTGGTCAAGGAACCAGTTGTGGACCATTATAGTGAAAGCACTGTACCAAACGACAACAGGCATGGGCTACTCTGGGTGTTTGCTAGCTAGCTGAGTTTAATATTAGGAATGGTAGTGCCTCCCATGTGAATACGAGTTTATTACAAGATTATGAAGACTGTGCCAAATGTGTGATTGTCTACACAGTGATTTAGAACTGTGATGTGAATGAAAAATGAAAAGCTGAACATGTCCAGATGTGTTTTTGCAGAACTGATAGAAGTGTGTAATGCAGGGTCTACAGTCATGGGTCAGAGTGCTTTTGAGTCTCAGCCACTCCTTTGGTGAGGTCTGCATTGGCAAGGCAACAATTGGCTCATCATTGCAATGGAAAAAATCTCAGTCTCAGTGCTCTGTAGCAGTCACTCTTGCCCAGCTGGGTGCCTGAAGTGCATGAACCAAGCGTGCTGCGTTTGTGCTCCTGCAATGCCATTGCCATTATGTAATGGGTGACACATCTGTAGTGTGGAAAGAATCAGCAGCTCATCAAGGAATCACATGTTCATAGCTCCATCCTCCTGTTTCAGTGGACTGATAAATTTGGTTTGTGACAGGAAAAAGGGAGGGGGGAAGATGAGAAAACAAGTGAAATGATTTAAGTATGAAAAAATGGTCTTTCTTGTTGCACATGAATGTCGAGATCACAGGTAACAGCTGTAAGAATGTACTTGTGACCAGCGGATACCCTTTCCAAAAACTATAAATCTCAACCACATATACTCAAGAGAGAGTAAGCAAGCCTCAGGAAGTAGGTCCAAGAAATATGTTAACATGTCAAGTAAAAAATCCCTTAACAAGTACTTGTGCTATATGCCCATAAAGTCAGCAATCACAGATAGGATGTGTATTAAAAATGATTGCAGGAGTCTGTTTGTACTGGCTGTCACGCTTTCCTCTGAGCAATGAGTGATGCAGTTACCCTGTGGTTCGGAACAATTCAATCTGTTATGGCTGCTGCTGGCTCTCAGCATCTAAACAAAGTGTGATACATGGGGGTGGGGGTGGGGGTAATTGTTGGGTGTGAAAAGTCTCTGTGCCATGTGGAGCGTGCATACTTTGCAAAGCGCTGGTGTCCTCCGGCGTCGTCTGCCTGGCTGCTCTGATTCACTGGGAAAGGGGCAAACAGATGCCTATCTCAGCCATTCTCTATGGCAACACTGAACCCACGGCCCAAGAAATGCACTCGCACACTCTCAGGGATCATAGTCCTGCATGTTGCTAATCCTATGTGCTAAAGCAGGTGGAGAAGAATCATAGTTGCTAATACATTAGCTTTCATTTCATAACAAACTATTACATTTAAGCAGTAATAGACGAGTTTGTAATCCTACATTAGCCATCTATTAATCAAGCATGAATCTGTTGCCCACCAGTGCTTGTATAATGGCCTCAGATGACATTCATGTGTGACATTGGCACTTACAGAATGATTCCCTGTGTGCAATATGCTGTCATAAAATTATGTAATGTATTTCCTCAGTGGATGTTGCTACTCAGGGTGAATTACAATGCTTTACGTGTATAGTTTTATTGAGATTTGAAATGTACAGTTGTGTTCTTGCCTCTGTGCTCATTGCTGCTACCTCCTCTGTCCATTTGGAAGTGAGCAGACAAGCACCCTCTCCTGTGAACCATGCAATTCCAGATGCTGCTTCTTTTTACTGCACAGGTCACCAAATCAGCTCACACAAACACTGAAATTAACTGAAATGGAGGAGAACAGTTAATTTGCTGCATGTGCAGTCAGCCTGTGGCTGCCTAGTTGACCAGAGGGGCTGCTGGTACATGAGGAGACATGGGCACCTTGCAGACAGGAATTCCACCCTTCCATGTGCAATTTTATGGCCGATTGTGTACAGCCCCATGGGCCTTCTGACCCCAGCCAGCGCCAGTACAGTCCACAGTCTGGTCTACTCCAGACCATGGGGCTCATCCAGACACAAGAGCAGCGCTTTAAGAGGATCAATCATCCTGTAACCCAGAGTCATATATACAATAAAAACCTTCAAAACACATAATGTTAATTGATACCATATTGAAATATTGTTAAAAAATGCATTTATTTTCTGTAAAACCAATCTGCCTGCATATGACATGTGAGTAATGAATCCAAATGTTATATTCATAGTTATTTCAGTGTCATGACTTCAGCAGCTAATGAAAATTCATGTATGGATTGTAAAGAATAAAAAATTGTGGTTTATAAATTAATGACTCAAAGTTAAGAGTAAAGTGCTTCTCGGTTTGATTGGAGAGAGGTCCATAGCTCAGTGATGTGTCAGCTAACCCTTAAAAGTATTCTCTTAGTGATGCACACTATCTGTGGGTCAGGAACACTGCAACATGATTTATTTATGTATATCTATAACTCTCTCACTGTGCTTGGTTTATAGGACAAACAGACACACACACATATACACACACACACATGCACACGCATGTGTGTGCTATGTATGTAGCTAGATTGTTTTGCAAAAAGATTTCTGTTCTGCATCCAGCACACATCACTGGCATAACACCCAGGAGAGAGGAACACCTGAAATTACCATAGTCCTTTTCTTTCAGTCTGTGAGGTGCTTTAAATTGCCATACACACAATGTTGAGATACTTGTTTACCCTCCTTTGTCTCAGGGGCACAGTCAAATTTAATCCTGTTTGAGCCTCCCATCTCTAACTTGAATGAACAGACAGAATGCAGATGAGGCTTACCTTTGCTTAACCACAGGCTACAACAAACACGTCCTGCACACCAGCCTTGACTTTGATTGAAAATATAAATGCTTGAGCATTTCCCTAAGCATGTGCATCAGCAAGGATGTTTGTTAAAGGTGAGTAAGCCTTGTTTTATAAAGGCCCAATTCCTATGGTGGGTATACAAAGAAGGGAATTCTGATCACATCCAGTGCTTAAGGATTGTGAATTTAAATTTCTGGTGAGTATGCATGAAGCCACGACTCATGGGATGGAAGCTGATCTTCTCTAACCCCAAAACAAAGTGAGATCTGTTCAAGAAATACTGAAAATGCAACCACTTCTATCCACATTCATTTTCCTTCTTAGGTCTGCAAACAAACGATTGCAGTAGAGTAAAGAGTAGGCCAATGACAGATTTTTGTACTAATGTAGGTAAAACAAGTGAGAGCTCTTGCAATAGCAACAGCTTTTGTGTATTTATGCATTGAATGCATGGCATGGTCCACTCAGAGCACTCTGCACATAAGCACTGTAGGAAGTAGGCAAGGAACACCTATTTAATTTACAACAAAAAATAAAATCTCTACAAAGCAACAGGCAGACAACAACATAAAGCCTTCATCCAGGCCGTAACGCTGTCAAAGGATTATGTGATTAATTATGTAGCTGCGCAGGGGGAAATACTCTTCTTATGCTCACTGATGCTGCTGTGGGCTTGCAGTTTCAATATGGCACAGTAAATCAGCAGATTTATTCCTCCTCAGTGTTTGAGGGCACAGCACTGGAAATCGGCCTCAGCTGAATCTAACATTTATCATTGGCTTAGTCTCCAAGACCTGATAGCGACACCCATGTGAAACTGGAAAATTAACTGTTGTCCACCCACTCCTGCAGAGAGGTTGCTCTAGATGTTAAAAGATAAAATCACTTATCATAATGAGAGCTGCCTGCCAGATCCTGCCTGGTCCTTCTTTTACTAAAAGCCGTTGTGTAAAAGTAACAATATTAACCTCTGTTAATTATTTTTGATCTACAGTTACTAACACTGAGTGTGAATGGTGAGGGAGTAATTAGTTATGCTCTATTCAAATTGCTAATGCTCAAATGTTTGAAACTGGTACAAAAACAGTTATACAAAAGACCTGCAGTTAACCTGCACCCTGTAAAACCTTCCAGACCTCTCAATGTCTGAGAATGACAATAAGCCATTCACCTTCCCTTTTAAAAACAATTCTATTACAACAAAGGTTAATAGACTGTTTTCAAAACAGCATTCGTGTGGTATTTCTGTTTCCGGGCATATTTGTTGAGTTTGAAACAAATAGCCACATGTTATACTCTATTTGTTCCTGAACATATTGCGTTCATTCAGGATTAAACCACAACTAAACATGACCGTAGAAATTTAAATCATGAACTGTGGGTCAGCCTGGTTTCATTCATATTGCCATAATGAGCTCCCTTTGTTAGACAGATTTAGGAAAGTATATTGATTTATTATAGATACAACATTGCACAGTATGCTTAAGTGTTAGGTTTGATGGAAAAAGGGGGATAGTTCAAACAATAAGCCAAAATGAAAATTGTTGATTGGCAAACTGCATGTGGACATAACGGAAACCTCCAGGTGATACTCTGGCTGAGAGTGCCCCTCATGCTACTTTAAGCCACAGAATGTTGGGCAAAGCTTTCTGGGATTGTTTTCAGAACAAACCATCTCTTCCTAGGAGAAAATCTGACTCTGATGACTCTGCAAACAAAAAAAAAAAAACTTGGAAATAAGATTCTTGGAGTTGTTGGGACAAATGTGCTTCAACCACACTTGAAGAGGTTAAGTCTATATTAGTGAGTGGGACACTTAGTAGAGAACAGTTTCATGTTGGGCCTCCATGAATTTATGAGACTAAGATTCAGAGAAAAGAGTAGCCTCAAGACTCTGACCTTCAGTGTCATCAATTTTGGCCCGTTGTTTGAATTTTCCTTTCATGCTGATGTGCATTCCCAAAACACTGTTACTGCCTTCATGGTCCTTTATTGCTGGTTACCCTCTTGAAGCTCGAACAAGAGCTGATCTAATGAAACGCTGACTATTCAGTAAGCTTGACATTCATTTTGCCACAAGAAGTGTAGTCGCCAACTGAGCAGTTCATGAATTCTACACATATCTGCATGGTACGTGATGTGATTTTAAAATGTACCCTATGCTGAGTTCTCCAGACAGCAGGGGTATAAAGCTGGAAACTGGGAGGGCAGTCATGCCATCAGAATCAAGTTCAGGTCTGAATTCAAGCTTACTAAAGGCATCATTTCCATTGAGTTTTCTTTTTTTTAATTACCTGGTCAGAGCCAGACCACAGTTACGTTCTGTGAATGTAAAAAAGTTCCCTGCTGAATTAAAATGTACTATAGAACACTGAGGTTTAATTTTGCTGTGCCAGACCTATTCAATTACAAAGGAATTGATCGCATGGTGCAGGGTACAAGGCTCCATTTCCTTCTTGAATAGAACTGTGGCCTTTGGCTCATGAAAGGAAATCCTATATAAATGTGTGGCTGAAATGTAGAACAGTCAGCCATAACTGCATGGTGGGACTATCCAAAATCTTACTCTGTGGTAGAAATGTCAGTCAGTGTTGTCAAAAACACATATACCAAGCTGGTACTATGAAGTAAGAAAAATAAGATCACGAAATGTTTATTTTATAAGGGTCATGACCATCTAATAATGAATCAGAGATTTGAGGGACAGGAGCATGCACAATCAGCTTCATGCTGGATTAATATCATACTTGTTGATCTATGTATCATGATATAAGTATTATTTTTATATTAATACCATGACAGCTAGAAGAAAATGTGCATGTACAAAATCAGGGCATTTGTTTTTTGGAAAAGGGTTCCTCCTTGGCCCTATGAAGATGAATCAGTTTGGAGCTCTCTGTTTGTGAGCTGATAAAGGAATGGAAGCAGAATCATGTGAGCTTGCAGCTGTTCCTCTGTGATGAACAGAAAGCGAAGAGACACAGAGCTGCCCTGCAACCACCTGCATCCTGCGATTGTTCCATGTGTGACCATTACTGCCAGCAATGCCTGCTGACAGTAATTGCTAGCAATGAATTGCTGGCAATTCTTCTAATTTGCACTTGTCAATGTTTCGCAAGTAATATTGCAGGCAATTTCATGTCAATTGAGCGCAGGCCTGCCCAAGGTCAGTGCAGCAATTGCAATTCTGGAATATTGCATTGATAAGCAAAATTGTGCAGAGTGTATAAATGTAATATGTGTGTATATCTTTTAGTGTGACTTGTCATCACTCACAGGAATAAATGTGAATTAAATTTAGCATCCTAGCATTGCAGAAATGGTAATGTATAATTTGTTCATTACTAACCTACTGTAGTTAAACATTTTATATTATATTATATATTATATTATAGTTTTATATGAATAATGAGTTGTCTTAATTCATTTGTATCAAATGTATTGTATTGGATAACAAATATATTTTCAGTCATTTGCAATTAAACCAGTTCTTCCATAGAAATTTTATATATGAAAAAGCACATGGGACAACTAGATAAATGTATCTAATTTCAATTTGTTGTCAAACTGACAGCATGCATGAACAACAAAAATTTAAAAATAAAAACACATTCAAGTACTTTAAATCAAACAACATTTCTCATATTTTATCATTAAAATTACTGTAACCGTGTATTTTTTGGCAAAATATCACTCCATATAATTGGCAACTAAAATTGTAATGTAGACTGTATTTAGTTCTTGAGCAGTATGCAGTTGATCTATCAGCTTTAATAAAAGATGTGAATTTGCTTTGGAACTGGCAGGAATCAGTTATAGTGCATGGGTATAATGTCATTCTAGTGTCATGGAAACTTTTTTTGACTAGTATTTTATGTTCCATGTCCTGTTATACACAATTCATTTTCCTTCCCTCCATGACTCCTTTTCAGCTACCCTATTCCTTCTCTTCCTGGGTGCATTCCAATATTTTTGCTCATCTCCTCCTTTCCTCCACTCCCCCACTACCTCTCATCTCCTACCCAAAAATATGTGGAGGAAAGGTGGGGATCAAACAAGAGGAGGAAAGGAGGAGATACTACAAAATTGGAACTGTTAACCTGATTCTCCCCTCATTAAAGCCAATGTCAGCTGTTGATGAAGTTGTAACTTTGACTGATACAAAGGATACCTTCTCACACGGTGCCAGCCCTTTTTATGCATTAAAATATTAATGCCAGCTACTTGCATTCTGCTCATGACTTAACACAAACATTTGTACAAGGAAATAAAAATACCTGCCGCTATCATGACATGCTTAATTTTACATTGGTAAAATTACCATCTGCAACTAAAAAAAATGTGAATATATCATGTTCACGTAGATATGTTTGAAGAAGCAAACAGTAATGTTTTCCCATTGATGTAAATTTCCCATGAGTGTAAAACATTCCATGTGTTTTAATCTGACTGGTCATGAGCACAATAATGTCACTCAGAAATGTGAAAAGTCTTCCGTGGAGGGTACATCAATGTATCCGTTGTTTGGAGTAGACGAGGAGGCAAGATTTGGCATCCTTAACTCGCCTCCTATGATTTTAGAACATTGGAGGGAGGAAGGACACATAGATCAGTTTCCAGGGCATAGAGGAGACGAGGTGGTAGTGGAGGAGAGGAGGATACAACTATGAAGTATCGGAACACACCCCCTGTCTTCTCTCTTCAGTCTTTCCTCCATGTTCTCTCTTCCCTTCTCACTGTATTTCTCTTCCTCTCTCCCATTCTCCCTCTCCCTTTCCCCTATTGCTCATCATCCTGTCCCCATGAGGAGCTGTTGCCAGAAAGATGGTGCTGCCAGCTTTCAGTGGAACGAAGCCAGGCCCTGAACAGTGATGCTGTCTTACTGCCACAATCTCAAACAGGCTTCAATTTATCACCAAGATAAACCTGTGTCTCACAGCACAACTAAACTGTCAACCTCTCACCCCTTAGACAAACCGATGAAAATTATACCATAATCTTACCTCTGGTTGGTTTCCAGATGGAACAGAGTGCACTGCAGGGGGAATGTGGAGAGAGATTCTTTTTTTCATTTTATTTAAATGTATCCTTGTATAAGAAGAATATACATTTTACAAAGAGGTTTATTATCACAACAAATATATAGTCAGTACAGCAATTTCAAAGTTTTGTATTCCCATCATTAAAACAGTGTCTGTGATATACTTCTCCATGATTGGTAACTATTGTTTTGTATGTGTTAGGGCACACCATGAGTGTATAGAATAGTGAGTATTCCATTCTCTTGGAGATGATGATTGGGGTGGAACTGATGTATGTTTTTAGACGGGTGAGCAAAGCAACAGAATTTCATGCTGCTGATTTTTTTTTTTTTTTGGTTGAGGAGTGTTAGCAACCACAGAGTCACAGTCAATATCACTGCATGAGGTGAAAGTAGGAGCACAAAGAAGCGAGGGATGAATAGAAAATGAACGAAAGAGGACAGGCATGCTAAAGAATAACAAAAAAAAATATGTTGACAGTGAGAGACACCTTGTTTCTTTTTATGTGGAAGCTTTAATTAAAGTCAATGGTTCATAATCATTTGTCATACACAATTTTCAAAAATTCTTTTTATTTTGGGGCAGTGGCAGTGATGGACATATTCTTTCTAAAACTTACAGTTTATTACAAAAGTGAGTATTGATAATATATGTGTGATAGGTGTGATGTCTCAACTTGTTTCTTGCTGATGTGCTTGTGTGTGTGTGTGTGTGTGTGTGTGTGTGTGTGTGTGTGTATGTGAGTAGGCACATGCATGTGAGCTTACATGTGTCTTTGTGAGGCAGGGATAAAACTGCAGAGAGGTCTTAGTCTGCCCTTCAGTGGTGGATGTCTGCAACATAACAAGCTTTGTCCTCTAGCTTGCTCAGTCAGGGGAGAGACTCGGGGCTCGGTTAAACCCTGGTGCAGTTTAGCTGTTCTCATTCTGAAGAACATGATAATGCACTGTATCCCATGAAGGTCAGACCCAATGAAAGTTATTCACCTGTAATTCTTCAGCACTCTTGGCATTGTATGAGCTGAATACATGGAATGTATGTAACCACATTAGCATTTAATCTCCAAACAGATGCAGTTAGCTTTGCATTACTGATTATTTTCTATGCATTACGTGATTAAATGCTCTGTTCATGCCTTGGGTTTCTTTTCACCATAAACCACTTTTGCTTACTTTTAATAATGTGAGAGAATTGTATTGATTGGTGTTTGAACATACGTGGCACGCGTGTGAAAGCAGTGCAGTGACTTCAATAAATCACATCTAAAAGACTGAGCCTTTTCCATGGTGAGTCCTTCAATCCGTGACAAATGACAACAGTCCAAGGAAGACAGTAATCAATCTCTATTACATTTACAAATGCTAAAACAATGTTCACCTTTTCTCCTTGTCCACACATACATTAGTTTTTTTTTTTTCTCCACACATACAGTAGTTGCTGAGCTCGCATTCGCTCAAAAGCTAGGATAATAGTATAAACATTATTTTCAAAAGGTCAACTTTCAGGCATTAAGCCCTGAGCAGCTTGCTAATAGCTTGGTGGGCTGAGAGAGACATTGATCGAGGTATCGTCCCTTAAGCCACTCCTAAGTATGCATGCTTATTTGTTCCTATAATTGAGCTTGAGGCTGTCTCACCTTGTGGAACACAAGAGATACACAGTGGAAGTAGAAATACTCCTTACTTTGGTAAGGTGTAGGGATGTGATATTGCTGTAGTCTATGGTTAGACAGTCCCTTGGGCTAGTCAAGCTTTTTGGGTAAATGTCAAGATCATCAAGTTGAACACTCTTTATATTGAACTGGCAAATTGCAAATAAACTGCTGCCCTTTTGTTTTCTTTTTTTATCAAAAGGAGGTTAATTTCTACTGTATAGTATACTAATTTGAACTGTGCATGGTGTTTGTTATTTTTATCCCCTTTGTACAATAACTGGCAGTGATTGGGGTAAGATATCACAGTTTGTACATTAAGCAATGTTTCAACATTGTTTAATTGTATCTGATTGGAAAATGAATGTTTTAATAACTGACCCCTGTCACAACCAACCTGGCTCAACCCTGTTAAATATTCACTATGGACTGTCATTTTTAATGCAAAGGATATCCTTTTAAAGAAGCCTCTGAACACTGAGGTGTTTTAAGCTTTTTCACTTTTGCTTATCACATCAAGGCCATCATATAATAGAAAACCATACTATCTTTGTAGCCTTGGATTAAGATTGAGGACCCTACAGAAAACTGCTGATTACTACTTGAAGGACACAAATCCCACAACCAGGAGGACAAACAGCTGAAATCCAACTCCTCAAGAAATACTACCTAAAGCTGTAAACAACTGAAACTTTCCTACTAATGATTTGTGAAATGTCCATATATGAAAGTCCAAATGTTCTTATTTCATTCCAATAGATTGTTCTTCACAAATCTCCAATTAATTGTGCAGCTATGAACAAGTTTATCAATTCCACCCAATGGATACTCTAATATAATTATATTGGAGGGTTTCATGCCTTGTAAACCATATTTTACAGCATAAATAATCATGTTAAATGGTAATGATTAGTGAGCTATATTGCCAAAAGAAAAGAAAAAAAAAAACAGAAAGTGAGATAGGGGTTTGGACAGTGAAGATCCATGCAGATGGCTCTTGGTGAGTGATAGCAGCTCACAAGCCATCCTCATGGGTCAGAAAACCTGCATGATCTAGGAAAATGCCATCTCTGGTAATGCACGGTTGCCTGTGTCCTCCAAAAGGGCAATTGTTTCCATGGTTACTTGTGAAAAATGCCACATTCAATTGTATAGCTATTAACTGCATTTAGTAATTACACTATACATGTGTTTTTCACATGTTACAAAATGAGTGTATAAGAACTTGATACCTTTGTTTCTTTCCTTTTTGATTGTTTAATAGCTGAATAAATGTTAAATATACAGTATAAATGTTAAATATCACAATGTTGCATAGCATGGTATTTGCCATAAATGATAATAATCAATATGATGGCTCATTCTCAATAGCTATCAACATGGATGTGAAATAGATCTGAATTGCATATTGATTGCACATTTACGTTTTCAATCCATAAAGGCGCAGTTATTATTTATTTTTTTTCTTAATGTTGTTGTTGTATATTTCCTTAAGGACATGTTTGTCTGTGCTCTGGAATTTATATATGTATAAGAGTGTTTTCACATTAGTTTCAGTTTTTATAAATCTCAGTTTGTATGTCAATTCTCATGTAAGCTCAAATCTATGTGTGTAAAAGTTGTATAAACGAGGCTGCTGGTCTGAGTGGATACTCTGAAGGTGCCCATTTGTCTTATAAAAGAAAGAGTTGCATTCATCCATCTTAATAAGCTCAACCTCTGTTTATACAGAGTCCATACAACAGCACAGAGCATTTAAGAGTAACAGCTTTAAAAGTGAATTACACTAATAACTGTTAATGTCTCACAAGTACTCATATTCCCAAACACACACATACACACACACACACACACACATATGCATAAGAAAGCTGGAGTTAAATGTCATTCCTGGTCTGGCGTCTGGCCTGAGCCCTCTGATACATGGTGTGGGTCTGAGTGGGATCCACTCCTCCCTGCTCTCCCTCACTCTCCCCTGCTCTCTGACAGTACCATTCAGAGAAGTAGTAGGCCGAAGCTAGACACTACCTTCAGCAGGACTGAAGCAATGCTTTTAACATCTATTTATAAGCACAGATCCAGCTTTCATTACCAGAAAGAAACATTCCCCTGTTGTGTTTTTTTTTTCTACAGAGAGCCCAGGAAAAAAATCAGTATATCAGTTAAATATCACAAATACAAGTGACTTAGCATAGAATAAAAACATAATGCAGATTATAACTCAAATTGTCCTTTCTAATTACCAGTTTCTGTCTGTGTTCTTTTCATAGCACTTCCCAAAATGTGGCAAGAGAATGATATCCATCAAGTTGTATACCCTTTACCCTCTTTTTTGGAACAAGTTAATCTTTGGAGTTTACGTTAGAGGGATTTGTCAGCTGCATACACTGCTGAAAACATAGACGTAGGTAAAGATCTTGCCAATGACTTTTTGGAATGAATTACTGAGAATGAAATAATAATACATTAGTAACAATAATACCAACATTGTAGGATAACGATCATTTTCCATTTCTCATCCTTACTGTTATAAATGTGTTAATTTCTGATTTAGCCACATTGTTGAGGCTGTTCAATGGAAACACTCTGAAGCACTTGACTGACAGGTATTTATTTTTTCTGGAATGACCACAAATGACAAAAGATATGTAATCATTATAGTTAGTGTTATGGGTAAATTATGACCAGGCATCAGCCTATTTACAAGCAGACCCTACATGCACTTCAAAAGCCTTGTGCCAGCAACAATGCCAGACTCTGAGAAATTGTCAAGAAATTGGTTCTAAGAAATTATTATATCTCTCACAGTGTTTCTTTTTTAACATGGTTATTACATTTGTGGGTGAAATTACTGGTGAGGTTTGTACAACATGAATATAATCAATTAGATGGTCAAACATAAGGCCTCATTATTTAACTTCACAGGAGGCAATTACTGTAGATGGGATCTGAGAAATAATACCACCCCTCACCCCTCACCCCCACTCCCACTCCCAACCCTCAGCCTTTTTAAATGAGCCTGTTCCATATAAAGATGTATGAAACAAACAGTTTGTCCATTTTTCCCCGGTGGAGAAGGGCACAATGGCAGTAAAATCATTTTATGTGCTTAGCCTGTCGCAGCAAAAATGTAACAGTCTTTCAGGCTTATTAAGATGAAGCCCATAGTCTCCTAGACAGTTTAATAACTGTTCTTTATGTTATAATAACGCAGGCAATTTTGGCGTGGAGGGTTTCAATTTCTGAGGCAGCGTCCATCATTCGGAGGAGAGATTAGGGTCCTGTGTGTGGCTAATCGGTGACAGAGTCAAATTGCGCAGACTGTAGCTCAAGTTGTTGTTAATGAGGCCATTTGCTCGTGGCGCCATTCAAGGGGAACTAATCGCTGAGCACGGAGGGGTGCTGGCACTAGGGGGCAGTCAGCTGTGGGTTCACTGGTGAGGATCCAGCCTGATTTGTGTGGGTTACTGCAGGCTGCCTGTGGTTTTGTGCCCTTATCTTTGCTTTGTGGGAATTATACACACACCACTTTGGGTTTTTGTGCTGAGAGAGAAAACTGGAAGCTTTGCTCTCTGTATTCAATTAAGTTTTGTTCATTGGGTAACAAAAAAAAAAATTATATGATGGGACGTGGCAATGAATGAATGAATGAATTCATTCATTCATTCATGTTTCCCCTACCTCTCAAAAGATGAAAATTTAAAATTTCCATTGACTGCAATATACAATTTCACTGAAACCTCCCAAATTATTATTTTTTTCCTGCATCTATTACTTTAGTGGATGTTCATTAATCCTGGCAACCCTAGTGACTTTGACTTGCAATAAATAAAACAAAGCCAAATATTCTACCTTGCTATAAGTGCTGAATACTGCAGAACTATTGTGGAAAAGGTAAAGAGAAATCCACATATGTAAAACACCCCATATTTCTCCAAAATCATGATCCACAATTGATTTAAATGCCTGCCAAATAATACGAGCAAGTGTAAAACTTAGTATCACTCTGTTATCCATCAGTTGAAATATTGGCACAGAGGTATAATTTATTGAATGGACTGATGTTCAGCTATAATTCTCCAGTCTTGTAATGATTAATAGCAGCGTTTAAACATGTACATTTCCTTTATTAAATTCAGGCCATATTAGTCTTTCAATATGATTATGGGTTTGTCAAATAACCCACTGACTGCAATTCATGGGGTGAGCAGAAAATGTTTTTTTTTTTAGACCAGTAACATAAAAAAAATGTAGTTTTAAACATTCGAAATCCATGATAAATGTTTTTTTTTCTATGCATTTGCACAGTACTATATTAGAATATGTGTCATTGGCTATAACAAGCAGAAAAGTATGCTTTTATAGTGTACCTGGTGCAGATTACTGCTCTGTTTAGGAGAGGAAGAGAAGTTCTTTACTGTGAAATGAGCATTTCCTTAAAACATTTTTAGATTCTGATTCTTGCTGTAGTCAGAGAAAGGATAGCATTCACTTAAAACATTTTTTAAATGTGCATTCTGGCCTCCTTGTTCACTGGGGAGATGACCTGAAATATCTACTCTCTAAATTGTCCCAGTTCCTGAGTAAAATGTTGTGACATATTTGCTAAGAGTTCATTCATAATTTTGTTTATAAATCACTTCATAAATTTGGGTCAACATTTTTATTCAAAAGGATTACTAAAAAGCACACCAGCATTGGGCTTGATTCAATTAGATGCACCCAGTCTCTTTGAGGGTGAATGTAATTCAGTCAAAACAGACATTCAGGACACGTTCACTGGTCTCCAATAATTCTGTTCTGTTGATAATTCTATTGATTGAATTGCACAATTGTATTTGAAGAGACAAAGTGTGCTTGTTTGAATCTATCATCGCAAATACTCTTGTCCAATCCCACTTACAAATCACAGGTTTTGCACTGTATTTGTGTGTAGATGGGTATTTTCCAAATACTTCAGACAAAGTATGAAGAGATCTCCAGGTAAAGCAGCCATCCCATGCAAGAAATTAAAATCTGCAACCTTCTGGCATTATTAGTGAAGTTTATGACACTTGTCAGTTCATTGCTTAGAGAAATCAACTCTGTATAATGTATAATGATGAAACAGAGCCCCAAAACAGTACTGAGCACAGGGCGGCCCAGCTCACCGTTCCCCACTATCCCCAACATGTGAGGTCACTCACATCGCTGCCTGACACGACAGAATTCAGCTTTTGTCAGACCAGCCCGTCTGATATTCAGCAGCCTGAGATATCTTACTCCATTTGTTGAACTATAGTGGGATCAAATGTTGTCTGAGATCACAATCTGCCCATGTCCACAGGCAGAGTATCTTCAGAGTCCTTACGTTTGACTTTATCAGAACAATAAGATTCAGTACTGGCCTGTCAGGCCCTCTTTCTGCAGGTTACACACAGATAGGTAAACATGTCTATTTGACAGTTTGACTCTCTCTCTCTTGTTTGGGGGTAGGATGGGAGAGATAAGTATAGGTCTCTAGTGGCTAGGTTCTTTTAATTTGCTTTAGTTTTGTTTATTGCAGGGTGGTTGTAAGGGTTGGTTGGGATGTACAATAAAGGGATTTTAAATGTCAAAGTCTCTCTCTCCCTCTCTCCTGGTCTAATACATAAAACCAACACATGAAACTGCTCAAGAGGGAGAAGCAGACGATCACACAAACATCTACTTCCACCATTTTAAAAATGTTATGATTAAAATTAGACTACAAATATTATGTCATTTACTCATTTAGTTACCTTGAAAACACTTGCTCAATAATAGTATGTCCTAGCACCAATCAGTGTAAAAAAATACTAAAAAAAAGGGTTATAAAGCCATTTTAAAACACTGCAAACTCATTTTGCAACCATTGCCATTTTGCAAATGAGCCATTTGCTCATTTAGAAGAGTGAATTGCATTCATTTGATGTTTGATTTCCTCTTTTAATGAAAGCGAGAGCAGGACAGTCATTTGTTTTTTTTTTTTTTTTCCCACAATGAAACAATTCTTTTTTAGCTCCTTCATTTGCATATTTTTAAACCCAGTATATAATATAGATTAAATGCTTCATTATTATTGTATGGTAATTCAACAAAACAGCAAACATGTACGTTTATTTTTCAGAAAGTCACTTTAATACCTAGAAAAGAGCAATTTTTTGCCAAATGTATCATTGATATTAGCTTATATGTTTTTTTTCCCCCATAATTCACATCTAAATGTGATATTTGAATGCTGAAAATGTTTGTTAGTAACTGTTTAGATTGTGTGGCATTGTTAGTAACTGTTTAGATTGTGTGGCATACCATGTACTTATGAGTTGGTGTAAGGCCACTTGTCAATGGCAGACATTTTTGGCAATTTGTTTATAGTGTTTCATGTCCTTGTGGTCTGATTTATTTGAGAAGAAAAACTGTGAGATATGAGAATCAAGGAATAAAAATAATAAGCAAATAAAAAAATAATAAAATTAAAAATAAAACAGAGGCCAAAAATGTTCATCTATATTGGAAAGGCATATCTAGGCAGCTGAGCTGAAATGGTAGGCCTTTCAGTATGTCCTACACTAGAGTTATGTTTAGTACTGAAAGCACTAACGAGAAAACAGAAAACTATTACACTTGCCCATATATGTGGCAATAACCACCACATTCTGAGATTGCGATACAAACTATGACTGACATACATTATGTTAGTGTGGCAGTTCCAACTCCAACATTCCTTGCAGTACACTCAATTGCTACTTTCAAAAACCATATGCCATGTTTTGAATGAAAAGGGGTCAAATGTAATGGTTCTGTTCTCATCAGGAAATGTAACATCAAAAGGTAACGCTTCCTGTGAGGACTGAAACACAGACACTACTGCCTTATGTATTGTGTAAATCTTTATGTGACTCACTGAGTCATGCCATTTAGATGCGGATGAAATGAGCGTTAAGGTCAAGGAAAAGAGGGTGAATTTTGGGGTCAGCAACTAGGAGAGAGAGGCCTGTGTGTGGGGGTGGGGGATCAGGGGGAACCTGTGTGTCAGTCTGTGAAACAGGAATCACTCTTTGAATGACAGCTCAGACATTTAATTAATAGCAGCTCAACTGATCCTGTTTATTTTTAGGAAACTCACAGAAGGTTGTCATGCACATTTTGAGACATTTTTAGACAGGCCATTTATCAGTCTTGCAAACAACATGATCAGTGATTGGCACGCAGATTTCCACTGATGTGGCCTGGAGACTGAGGCTCGGGCAGAGATCAGTCCCATGATGTGCTAATCTCATACACCACAGGGGAAACAGATTATCTAAATACAGGCACACTTGGCATCTACTTCTGAAATATAATCATGGGATTATGATGATGATGGCCGGCATTATATTATTTGTAGCTGGAATCTTGCCATTTATAGGAAAGGATAAAACAAACAACAGCATCAAATTCTGATGTCATTAGCCCTCACACAGGAAGACAGCATGTGGTTAAAGCTGTGAGTGTGTTATTAGCCTGAACATGGCTGTAAAGCCCTTCCAGACATGCTGGTAACAAACTGCCATTCAGGAGGCTGCCTGGCACTGGGTACTGACTGTGAAAAACATAAGGAGAGTTAGTGAGAGTTGAGGCTGTCTGTGCGATGAATATCTGTATGTCTGTTTCGTCAGCACATGTAAAGGATCTGTCTGCGTAGACAGTGTCTGAACATCTGTCTCTATAAGCCATATGTGTATCTGTATCTGCTAGGTGTACTCAGAATTTAAGCTGAAGCAGAGTAAAGCCTTTCTTCTATAGGTTGCAAACATACTCACCTCTGCCTTCATGTCCTAGATACATCCTCTATTACCAGATAAGATATAGCTACAGCTGCTGTGACAATAAACTTTATATATGCATTGCATATTCATGAAAGAAAATAAAGAAAACAAGTTTTTAGAAGGTTTTAAAGTAAAGACATTTACAAATAAGTACCATAAGCAGGCGACACTTTGCAATTACTATTTAAAACAAAACAGGTGGGCTGTGCACAAACCTGGGTAAAAATACAGACCAGGTGGATTTATGTGTGCGGTGGTAACCATGACATTTGGAAACATTTATCAATACAGTCCTTTGTTCATCAAGGTAAGTACACTCTATGAGCTAAGACAAACAGCAGAATTACTGATAAAATTATTACTGGGGCAACTATAGAGGTTAAATGTTTTGGTGTGAAAAGACTTGGGATTCTGTCAAATTCAGTCAGTTTGTTTTCATCTTTACGTTTAAATGTTAAGTCCTAGTTTTTTTATGTTAAGTTAATTTGGTCATCCCTGAACTCAAAAAACTCTGATTGTGATTAAAGGAAATGGCCAACTGAATTTCTTTTTTAATGAAAATTATGGACAAATGTTAATAAAATATAATCTACATTTAAAATCCCAGAACTTTTATATACAGGACACATCTTCCTCTACGTTTTGGTCTGCAGATGCTCCCCCTCTCTTTTTCCTTCTCTTGGGTGTGTGGTTTAACGCAGTGTCCTCCAGCGGGTCTGATAATGAGATTTGGAGATGCCGTAAATAAAGCTCTGTTCCTCCTGCAGAGACACAGCACACTCGATTATGTAAAACAGTCCCACGCGCTTCCTTTGAACTGCGGAAAATGTGCAGAAAATTTGGAACCTCTGATGCATTTATAAAAGATAATTAGGGTTCAAATGGAGGTTAAAATGGTGGCTGCTTTGTAAACTGATGTTAATACTAAATGGTTTCATGCTGAATTGTAATGACAGTTTTTTCAAACTGAAAGTTTGATGTTCAATTTTACTGCTTTCAAATGTCGAACACAGAAAAATTATGATAAGTACTTTGTTTTAAAGAACGCCGTTATGTGTATTTAAAGTTCAAAGCACTGAAAATTGACATCATGGAGCGCAGTTATGCAGAAAATATTATTGATACAATTCAAAACTGCAGTGTTTTAAAGTACTGGGCTTACAGTAGTACTTACACTTAGGCATACACTTTTGCTGACATTTACAGTGGGGCACATGTATTAACTACCCTTGAAACTCAATGGGAAAATACTATTGAATACTAAAACATGAAATTTTTGACAAGTATGTTGTTAGACACAACAAGCATCCACACCTGGACCCCAATATGTTAGATGAAACATTAAACTGAAAAGAAAACTGAAAAGAAAGTAATATAGCCTTATTTGCTGTATCTTGATATTTTTCTACATCTCAATAGATTTATGTTTGGATAAAAATATTCTTCTCATCACATCACATTTCCTGTTTTCTCAAACATAGTTGAGGATATATTATGTTATAGGTAGGGATAGGCAGTAGGATTTGTATGAACCATAATTTGGAGGAGATATCATATAGCATCACTTGATGATGTGGATCAATAACCACGTTGGACGTAGACAGAAAAAGAGATTGATTCAAACAAATCAGAGACTGACAACTGAGTATAGCACCACATCAAAGGGTTCATACAACTTCATTTCAAACATCATGAAGTATACAGAGTCACTGGGTTCAATTATTCCTCTACATGGTAGAATTATACCCAGGACATACACACCTGTATTAGGTGATCAGACACACCCTAACTGTTGCACACATTGTTTTCTCAAGATATTTACCCAACCCAAGACAACAATGCTCCACAACAGATTCCTGTTTTACAAACCCCAGGAATAGCAAAACACCTTCCATGGCCTCCCAAACTAACAGACCAAAACATCACTGCAATACATACTATAATATTAATATTTTGTCAAATATTTGTGTTTTCATTATTTCTGTACCCCCTATGAAGGACATTTACAAGACACAGATATAGTTTATTGAATGAACACAACTACATCTTCTAAGACTTTTTAATAAAAGGCAAAATGGATTTTGTGTGTAAGACAGGTAATACACATTTGATTTGATTTGTAAACCTCTTCAAAACTGAGCAGAATATAAAGCGATACTCCACAAAGACAATTCAGGCATATTTTGCAAAAAAAAAAAATAAATAAAAAAAATAAATTAAAAAAACAAAACAAAATGTATCATCGCAAATTATTTACAGTGAATGATGAATCTTTTAAAAATGTTTTTATATCCTTCTATACTTTTTAAAATGAAAAAGGTGACAATGAGTTTGACCAACCCAGTATGGGAAAAGGGATCTAGCCTTTTAGCAAAATGCGCATTTCTCATTTCCAGCTGTGACTGCCACTGTATCGCAGTGCTTAAAACCCCAGTCGTCGCCATTAGATATTCTTTTTATTTTGCCAATGAATATTATAACTTACATCCCACCCTCTTCACTGGCCTCTTTTTCCACATCATTACCTCACAATGTGCCAAGACTGTTAAATAAAATCTTTTTAGAAGCGTTTCACATTGGCTTCTTTGGCTAAATGCTCTTTATCACAGTTGAGGAGGCAAAGATAATGCTGTAGGTCTGGTCTCCAGCGCTGTGCAATTACCTCGTGTCGGAAAATTGCTATCGTTAAATCTTTTGCTGAAATTACCATTGGCACTTTCTGTGTTCAACATAGAGCTATTTTCATCGGTGCATTGTGAGTGGGGGGAAGTGGGGGAGGTATTGTGCTATTTTCACCAGGGTATTGTGATTTTGGGTGGTTGGGTGGGTATCTGGGGACAGGCCTAACACAGTTATTCATCATGGCAACACGCCAGTTTTAAACCAGTCCCTAACTCCTGTTATTGTTCCAAACAAACAGCTTGCAAGAATGATTGCAAGCTGTGCTATTCACATTTGAATGTATCCACTACAACGACATAAAATCGACATGTGCATTGCACTGGAAATTAGGTTTAATGGATTTACAGTAATGTTACAAGTTAATGGTTTTATAAATTTGATTTCAAATAATACAAAAACACAAGGTATTTGGAATATTTAAAGGTATGCGGAACTTCATGAGATGTTTTCATACCTCTTTCATAGGTACTAGAATTGAGTTAGTATTACTAGAAATTGTATTATTTTTCTGATATCATCAGCATTGTAATCACTGTCACCAGAGTATATTGCGGGATTCTGGTTAGATTCCTATTTGCTTGGGAGATAAGGAAATAGGAAACTAACCAGATTATTATGCATTCCCCAAAAGTCTTAGAGTGTTTTTTATTTATTTTTTTTTTTTTTAGTTTCATAAAACCAGTACAGGGATGTCAGCTAATACAATCCCCTAATAGTTATCATTTAGTCATGCCATATCATCATGGATGGCATATGTCAAATTAACAGTCTCAAAGTAAGAGGTGAACTATCAGAGTAATTACAGTTTGCTAGCTTTCCTATTATAATTATTATAAATTAAAATCCATGATTCAAATCATTCATTGAATATCAGAACACTGTAAGAACATCCCATGCTCCTTTAATGTTCTCTATGAGAATTAAGCGGAATCCAATAAACTGTATGTTGAAAATACCAGTACATTTTTAGCTGGGATAACACAAGCTTACATGCTTCTGCACCACTGTTATTACCCCAAAATCCTGTTCATTGCCTCTAAAAGCTATTTACAAAATGAGGTGCCTCTTTTACCGAGGGAAAGATATTTGGACTGCGATATGGTACTCGATCAGCAGTCCAGCTATCTGTCTGAACTCTGCAAATGAAGCTCCAGCATGCCAATTATAATTGCATATTCCACAGGGAGGGATTTTCCCCAAAGGATACTGACAATTTCTACTTTCCCCATGGTAAATGCAATACTCTCTTAAGTCTGAACATCACCACCACTAAAACACAAGTATAACTGCATTACTCTTCTATTCATGTTTAATACTTTTTTCAGGTGCGGCTATTCATTTACTAGTCACTGCAAACGTATAAGACAATGAAAAAACCATGACAGAGATAGCAAGTGAGCAATCCACACACTGCAACAGATAAGACATGAGGTCTGACAAAATTATTTGTCAGCTCATGTACTAATCAATGCTCAGGTGAAAAAAGAACAAAAATATGGGACAAAGAAAAAGGCTGTCATTGTAAAGGAATGTATTTGTAGTGCATGGCACAGAAAGCTGGTTCTCTGAAGAGTTTAACTTTCAAGCTTGTAAGATTTCCTTCGTTCAGGTAGAAGCTTTCATTGATTTCATTTTTTCATGGCTGCTCCTTCATTCATGAAAATAATTAAATTGTGCTCTGGCAGTGCACAATTTAAAATACTACCTCACACCTCACATTTTACCTTAAACATTCAGAATGGGTGTACGAGTGTTTGGCTAGTCTTTGATATAATGTATTTACATGTGTGGAGGCAAGTTTCAATCTCAAAACCTGAACATACTTTTAATTTGAATAATGCAATTCAATACAATAATTTAAAAACGATACAAATATTTTTAAAAAAAATCTGGGTGGGAAAGGAAGAAAAATTCATAGTTAAGTCACAGTAGATTGTGGGAATAGTGTCAAACATCAAAATGGTAGTTTATCCACACATAATCCAAGCGAATTCAGAACAAAAAAATGAAATAACGTATTAAACTGAAATTATTATTCATATGTTTGACAAATAGGTGTTGAGCGAGCTGTTGAGACAACTCCAGTGGAGCAGAGACGTGGCGCGAGTAGATGGTTATTAATCAGTGTCGGCACCTCTCTCTGCCCCAGCCTCCTACCGGATGGATGTCCAGGGTTATCAAAGCTTGTTTTCACAGATTAAAAAGCACACCTGTCTGCAAAGATCGATGGAGACAGTAAAAAATGGCAGATAAGCCTTGGGTAAGAGGAGCCTTTATTTCTGTCAGAGATAACCAGCAAGGTTGAGACCCACATCAAAGTACAACTTTGAAATTGCCTGAAAATTTGAAACAAGCAACTACTGCCACCTTCCTTGCTAGGACTCACCCCACCTCCACAAACCTTCCCCTATTTTATCCTGGGTTTACACAAATTGTACGACAACTGTATGGACACATTGGACGATCAAAGTTTATTAATTTGATCATCACAAAAATACTTCAATCATTCAATGGTTGCTGAAGAAAAACATTGGTTATGGAGCAGTTGAAAATGCTGAAGGCCGACAAGCCACCCTTAACCTGTCTGATATAAATCACCGGAAACCATAGGATATAGGATGTCCTTGTCAGTCTTTGTTATTTTAAAATACTGAGGTTGTGGAAAGAGAATAAAAATATCAGCAGCTATTTTAGTCACTCTAGGCGAAACCATGTTTCAGTCCAGAAACTATGTGCAATTTTTAAAACTGTTATTCACATTTGATCACATTACAAGGGAACCACACTGTTGAAGGATGACAATTCATTTCCTGCTCTAGTGAACTGAACCATGACTTAAAGGGCAACCACAGCCCAACTTGGCAAACTGAAGGGCAAGGTGCCTCCTCTGCTTTTATTTTCAAACAGAACAGCAGATCGCCTGACAATACATATTTTTTTGTTGCCCCCTTTCGGGGACAGTAAGAGAGGAGAAATTACAAGCGTGCTGAAATGAATCACATCATTTCATCCAAATCACTAGTTTTCATTGCACAGCTAAACTTCTTTGATTTTGATGTAATGATTTTTTTAAATGATTTAAAACTGATTAATGAGGAAGAGTAGCTTGCTTAATGCGATAGCGGCACCAAGGATTACAGAGTATAGATAACCACCATCACAAGATATGTTCAAGAAATTCCAAGCCTTGGATTTCCACTTAATTTTAGTCAAAACACTGAAAATCTGTTTTGGACTGGCAGCCTCACATAGGTATAATGTAATGTCAATACCAAAGTTAAATGCTGTGATGCTGTGAAACAGGTTACAGAGAAATGAAGGCATGGTGACAAAGTGAGGCATTTCCTGTCCCAAACTATTTGCCCTATATGCTATACTTGGAAGCATCACCATTCTGAAGGTGATTCTATCCACCAGTGGGAATGGTGATTTTGAATGATATTACAGCAGATTCTTAAGGTACTACAGCCTAAATTAAATCACACTTTTCTGTTTGACTTACACTACACAGAAAAATAGAAAAACACATTTATTGGAAAAAAAAATTACACTTAGATGGTAAGTAAAGCATAAATATTGAGTGAATTCAAACAGACATCATCAGGAGTGAACAATTAATGGGCTACCTTCTTAGACAATCCTTTTTAAAGAGATTTTTTTTTACTTCATTATAAACTATAATTACCAGCCATTACACTGAAAAAGGTAAAGTACATTCACCTTAACGGGCAGAATAATTAATAATTAATTATTATTCATAGGGTTCACTGCTCACAATGGCTAGCCATCCTCATCTTCCACTGCATACCAGAATCCACAAAGTGGATCCACAGTAGTTTCAGTGTTTTTTCATTTTGGCCAGAAACATGGGCCCCCAGGTCCTTCCCTCCTCTGGAACCACAAGCAGCCCATAGGGACAGTCTGGGGCGAAGGTGAAGCGATGGGAAAAGGTGCGGGCCAGCCGCCCCAGATCCTGGAGCTGCACGTTGGGCCATGAGGTCAGGACTCCTTCCACCACTGCATCGTTCTCAGCGCGGGACAGGGTGCAGGTTGAGTACACCACCACTCCTCCAGGACGTACTGTCACCAGGGCTGAGCTGAGCATCAAATTGCACCGCCCACACGAACAGAGGGACAAATCAAAGCAGGAATAGACACAAAAAAAAAAAAAAAAAGCAAAATATGTCAAAAAAAATCTAACAGCTCAGAATGGCACAAACATGCACTGAATGCAACAGGATGCTCAAAGAGAAGCATTTCAAGTCTAATTATCTAGATGGGGGATTACACAGTGGTACTACTGCACACAAATGACATATTACCAAAATATAATTTACTTAATACATGTTACAATCATGCCATCCATTGCTTTAACATCAAACAAGCAATCTGTTAAATAAGCTAAGCAGTGGATATTTTTCCTCACATAAGTGGGAATATGCTGCCTAACCTGCGCTCTCCACAGTGGACATGTTCCCTAGTCTGTCCATCAGCAGGCAATCTACCAGTATCCCACAGATATTAGCATCTTATAAGTGTAATGGGATCTGTCCATAAAAAAAGGGCTACCTTCATAAAGCTAGGTTTGAAGAACAATGTACAGATATTGGATTGCACTACACATAATGTATGCCATCACATAATACACAGATATCTACCACTGAGGCAACAAAACATTGCAAATATTCTTTCACAGTACAGGAGAATACATAGAAAGAGAATTACAGAAAGGCAATTAGACTATTCAGCCTGTTGTAATCCCATGAGCTTTGATCCAAGTCTAATGGAAGCTGTTAGAGTAACATACACACTCTATACAGCCACTTAGTAAAGGGGGTCATAGTCCCTTGCCTGAAATATGATAACCGGTTATGGTGAAAATGAAACATTTGCCATTTAATATCATTATTCCTCATTTGAGGTTTCTGTCCCTCAGTGCATGTGTGAAGAATTAAATTACCTGTGTGCTATATGACTCTAATCAAATCAGACCAGGAGGTCACCTTTACTAAGTCCCCATACAGCAAGATAGGCATGTCGCAAGTTACACTGGAGACTGGCAGAAAGACGCCTAGGCGACAATGTATTATCTTTATCCTACAACAAGAATTGTGCGATTTTATTATCAGTGATAAATATACATGGATTGAGTGCTAGTAAAACAGCTTGGGTAGCTGCCTCTCAATCACAAGGGGCACATTTTATTTTCAAAACAGGAGATATCACAACCTGATTAGGTTTGTATTTTGAAACTGTGATGGAAAAAAATATAGAATAAAGATGATTCTAAAATGGGTTTAAATTGTGGAATAACATAATCTTGGATGTTAGGCAAATGACTTTTAATTGCTTCCATAGGCTGAAGGTGAATCTATTTATCGTGATTCAAAATGTGTTGAATATCAACATAAATTATTAAACTATGATGCCTGAACACATCTGTGTTGGTATTCAGATTCATTCTACTTGTTCTGTTCATTCCTTGCAGCAAAGACTTCATAACATTTTCTAATGAAAACTCACTTTAAAAACAAAAATAGTAAAAAGTGAATACAATCTGGAACATTGAAAGCATGACTACAAAATCTGAAAACATTTGTCTGGATCCAAGATTTCAAAAACTGCCTCTTCAATGGATAATATATACTCTTTTGTTTTGTCAACTTAAGAAAGCGAAATCACAAAACATTTGGATCATGAAAAAAGGTTTGTCCTTCTTAATATTCTACATACCTGTAGAACAGATTTTTTTCCCCCAGGACCTAGCAAGGCATGGGACCACAAATGGATTCTACCCAACATGCATTAAAGTGGCTGAATGGGGAGAGAGCTATACACTCCTGTTTCATATATAGATTTAGACAGCAAAAGTTGCAGTGGTGGAGGAAAGAGGGTTCTAAACAGCCCTGAGCATCAGACCAACTGTTTCATTAGCCCAGAGCTCCAGGAGGAAACTTTCATTCGATTCATGCAAAGAAACTTCCCAATTAGGACATGAGATCAATTTTATTTTAAAACGACGACACCACAAACACAAAACCAGCAGCAGCATTTGGTGTATTTTCGGGCCCAGAGCAGCCATGGTGGTAGCGCTGCAGGGGCTTGAATGCCTGCAGCGGGGCTCTTCCCACACAGATTCCTGCTCCTGAGCTGCCCATGCCACAGAGACGTCCCACCACAGCTCCACAGAGCCCGCGCCGCAGGCCCGGTCTGCCACACACTTATTTTTAGATTGGAGAGGGAACATTTATACACCCCACCTTCCAAGTTTCCCCACTGTCATAAATGAGATATTCAGGATGTATGTGATACTGCCCACCCTGCATGCTACTGCTATTTTGCTAATTGTTCTACAGGAGGAAGTCAGGGAGGGTCAAGGGCTCATGATTTCTTTGGCATGAGCTCTGTCTCCTCTCCTAATAGAATCCTTCCAGGCTCCATATTTCCAACTGGCAGGATTAAAGCAGGATGAAGCAAAGCAATTTGCATCATTGGATTAACCGGGGAGAAAAAATTATTGGAAGTCAAGTCAGCAAAGGTGTTTGGTGGGTCAGAAGTGCCTCTGCACAGCGCGTTAAAACAAACCCCATTTGCAGGCAAAAGCAGAGGTGCCGTGAGGATTAAGGCCGTTCATCCCGCAGCATAAACATATTCAGACTGCAGATGAGCATGGCCTAGACTGTCCTAATGTGGCACTCCATAATTGGACAGTATTATGATACAGGAAGGCTGCTCCATGGCTTCCACACTGGAGACATTAAGATAGCAGGTGCACTGCAGAACAATGAAGGTGAGTTTGCATGGCAGAGATAGGATGTGTGTCGTTGGAGAAGAAAGATGCTCCACTTAACGCAATGACATTGCACTCTGTGCGCTTCAAATGAAACTCTTTAAGCACACCTCAGACCTTGTGGGCTAGGACAGCTAAATTGGCTCTGGGTGGATTCAAAGAGGCAGATTTATTTAGTTTCGCTCACGCTTTAAATTGTTTTGCAATAACAGTCAAATGGAAATGGTGTGTCTTACTGTCTACATGGACGTACTGAAGCGGTAACTGTTCATCAAACACCTATATGACTACTGGAGCAGAAAGGAAAGCATACATATAGCATACACCATTCAGCCACTTCAGTACTGTTAAATATTGTAACTTCGTTTACATGTGGTTTAAAAACACCACTTGGAGAGATCACTTATGGACACAGAGATGCACAAATTGATATGGACTTCGCAAAATGACATTAGTCCTTGAATGGAAAAATGCAGAGAATTACATTACTGTTATGTTTTGTGTTCACTACATCATCTTGTCTCCTGCACTGTGTGGAAATGCCACTGAAAGCGGGCCATTAGAGGACAAATTGTCAGGAAAGATATATATTGTCTTTAAGGGGCCATTTTTAATATGTGGTCTCCTAGCCAAGCATCAGCTCCACAAAATGGAAATGCTATCGTGCGACCTTGCGCAAGCCTTGCGTGATGTATATACCATGCAGGGCGGTACAGAGCGGAGAGCGCTTTTCCGCATAAACGCTTCTCAGTCTGCGAACAAATACGAAAGGCCCGGCGAGTGAGGGAGGCGCGGGTGAAACAGCCTGGAAACCAGCCTTTGTGCTCTGCAATTTATGTGCCACATGAAACACTAGGACCTTGAGGAGGAAAATGAAGGGCACCATCTTAGAAAAAAACCTCCAAACAGACTGTAAGAGAGGACGTGCCAGGCTGAATGGTACGCTTAAACCTGGCATTCTGAGCATCAGGAAAAGAAGCAAAAGGCAGACATGCTTTTTCCAATATTTTATAATAATATTTTAAACATATGTATAATCGATTGCTAGTAAGGCATTTTAAGGCAACCAAGTTTTCTAGGGGGAACTTATTTTAAATGCAGCAGATATGACTTACACTGTTACAATTTGGTATTACTTCTACAGACACCAATGAATAAGCACAGCAACTACCTCTTCTGTTCTCCCTGAGGTGCATAAATTCCTCATTCCCAATTTGTGTGAATTTGGAGTTTTATTTGCTTTAGAGATAATCCAATCGAAACAGTATCTGAAACATATAGAATCAAAACATTATAATATGACCACGTACACGTTTTAATTAGAAACTGACTGAGGCGCTACTGGTTTACAAAGTTGTTTCATTATCATGGCAGGTTAGGAGCAATGCTCTTGTACCATGTATTGTCCAATTTCTGCTTTCCCTCTTTTTTCATTGCATGCACCTTCAACTACACAATGCATGCTTACAACTTGCAAAGTAATCAATGAACACCTTTGACAGTGATGTGCACTACTTCACATCACCTCTGTGCAAAGCACTAATTAATGAGGGAAGCCGCACAGAAAGGTCCTCTTTCCAAGGTTTTGATAAAACTTCCTGATCAAATCCTAAGTTCATAAAGTTGTACAAACTGTATGATAGCATTCCAGATCTTGAACTGAGATCCTATTGATTTTTTTTTTTGGCTTGTTTGTGAAAGGAACAAACAAAAAGCTCACAGCAGGTCAGAGGAGAAGCGTGCGGGTGGGCTGCGACGTGTCTCTCTGTGGTCCCTGTGGAAATGTCCGGGGGATGTCAGGAGGCAGGGGCCCACACTTTGGGCACACTCTGTCCTTCTGCAGCCTTACAGATGCTTCCCTGGAGCTCCACACTCAAAAGTGATCTGCGATTTCCACCGCTGCGCTATTCATCTGCTTATGAGATGCCTGTATAAAGGGCGACTTACACAGCTAGCGTTTTCACTGTAATCCATTTATCCTGCTGGATATTTGCTGAAGAAACTCAGGTTAAGGGTACGACTGCTCTAAGCCTGCTGGGATTTGGACTCACAATAGCTGCGCCAAAACAGTTCCCTCACCATTACTGTTGAAGTACTATTTCTAATTGGAGCTTGGCAATACATTTAAAGGTTTGCAGGAAAAAAGTCCAAAGAAAAAAGAAAAAGCTTCTAAAAATGAACCCTAGGGACAGAGTCTAATTGGGATGTGCTGAATGCATAGCAATCCAGTAGTGCTCACAAAGCAGATTCACAAACATCCATTTAAACTCAACATGGGAGCTTAAATCATTTTTATCAAAGATCGGCACCGATGGAGACAAGAACTCATAACCTGCATCCTTATCCCGGCCAAAGTTATAAGCAACACAGATGATAGGTGCATGCATGATGTTGTCAATTTGTTTCTCTCCCAATGGGAGCTCTACAGGCTACCGGTTAATGGGTGTCATGATGAAAGTCTCCTTGTCTGAACTATCCATGATTGGAGAGCAAGCCCCAAACAATCCTGCAATTCTAGAGCTTAACATGATAATTAAAACTACAATTCACTCGGCCTTCTCTGATATTCCAGGAATGTCAACTTGGTACAGACACAAATTTCTGATGGGTTCCTCTCACCCCTGTAATGTGTCACACTGCAAAGGGCAGGTGACAGAAAAGGATGAAAGCTTGGTTGGTGTAAGGCCGGTTCATATGCGACTCACCTGAGAAGCTCTTTCTGTAGCTCTGGGAGTTTGGCTCTCTCCTGCAGAAATAATGCACCCTGCTCAGGCTGACCTGTGTACAGCCAGCTACGGTCATTAGAACACGGGGCATCCACGAGGACCTGAGGAATACACAGATACCACACATCTCAGGTAGTTAAGCACAGATGCTACACACCCAAGTTCAACTTGAGAGTAAAACGCAGATAGCACATCCCTGGTCTTATGGCCTTACAGTTAAACACAAGTACCATAGACTCTGACTTCACCTGACAGACACAGACACTTAAACAGCTCAAGCTGGATTGTATTATCCTATATAATGTGTACTTATAAAGTATGGTGATCATTTTTTTCCAATCCTGACACAAAAGCAACAGTTTTAAGTAGGTACCACACACAGGGTCACTAACAGCTATCGCAAAAAAATGACTGCAACTGTAGCTAATCTGCAGTCCTTTAAATTAAGTAAATATCTGATGTTTGTGTGTGTACATTTGCACTTGTGTGCTTCAAAAATGACCTACTCCTGAAACTCCTGAAATACTTGGATACAGGGACCACAGTTATATGGAATGCTAATGGTGGTTAACAGCCATGGTCCTTGCACAGGAACCCATTAAAATGGGAACGTAGTAATGAGAGCCAAATCGTGTCCCTCTCTCTCCAGAAGACAAGTAATGCTTCCTTCATTAAAGCTCTTTCTTGCTAGATGAGAATTAATGTTCCTCTTTTTTTGCCATTCAAAATATTTATTGGCATGAATTACAAATATAAATACTCCCCAAGCATTGTATACAGTAGTAGAACTAAACAACAACAACTGAAGGCATCGTATAATATTGATTAACATATACAGAGGTATACTTTCTCTCTCTATCCTACCAGGCTACCAGAGTAGAAGTGATGCTTCCTGTGTTTAACTCGCTCTCTCTCCTGATGAGAAGTAACAGCTCCTGTATGAACCCCGGCGCTAAGCTCCTCTCCCTGGGATGGGGCCTGGATTACTGTGGGCCCCCACAGAGACACTCATTAGACCACGCACACTACACTTAATTGGAGCTGCTTCTTTTGAATAGGCAATTGAACATCACTCCTTTTTGTGTCTTAATTGTGTTTGTTCTCTCCCTATTACCGGGCAGATTGGCTTGGCGGCAGTGTGTATAATAAGGGCCTGACGCTTATTGTCCGTTAACACAGCTAAAATGCGTAAGTGGAAAATGAGGCCGGCTACGAACTGCAGCACAGGGCAGGGACAGCGGAGGGAACAGCAGAGATAATTGTTCTGTCGTGATGGAGCATAGGGGCTTCCCCTCCATGGATTAAATCAAATTCTGCACCGTGTGAGCCTGCCAGGTCCTTTCATTATGGGGATTAGGCCTGGCGGTTCGCGCAGAGTGATTCATCTCAACATAAGAAGCATTAGTTAAGCCATCAGCCTGCAACACATTCTGTATGTCGCCAATCCCAAGTGCTGTTTTCTTGGTGAGTTTTTTCCCCACAGAAAACTTTCAATAGGACTTCAATCCAGGCCCAGAACAAAATGCAATGATAATGTAAGCAACACGCACACCCTGGTACCCTGACAGCTGTCAGCTGGTGAAAACAATTACAGCAAAGGAACAAAAATAAGGAATAAGTGCAAAACAACAAGATGATTTGCTGGTGGAGTCCGTTATCAGATCTTCACATTATTACACAAAATAATGTGCTTACTTAGCAGACACCTCATCCAGGTGACAGACAGTGCATATACTTGTTTCATACTCAGTGTTCTACAGCCTCTTTACATTAATGGGTTTGCTGGTGGAGCTGAATTGTTTCACAGGATGGCTCTTACAAAAAGACTAACAAACTCAGCAGTATCTCACCAGGGATTAGACCCCAAGTCCAGTTCTTCAATCACTGCTAAAAAGCCACTGCTCAAGATACTTCCTTTAGATTAGATAAATCCATGAAGATCCCTGACTGTACAGAACTTTCATTTGTGCAGGGGAAAAAAGCTTGAACTCTTAAGCAGCAGCCCCACCTGCTGGACAAATGCAAAAAATACTCAATAAGATTGATGAAAATTGATGACCTTCAAATTCCTCTGGAGTGCATATAAAATTACAGGCAAATAAGTAAACAAATGCCTCATCCAGATGTCTCTGAACATCTGCAGACTAACTGATAAAACAATGACACAATGAGAGTATTAATCTGCTTACTCAGATCAGTCACTCTGATCTGAGGAAGAGCATAACCTTTTCAAGAGTGTTCATCCTAGTAGGGTTCAAAAGTCTGAGACCACAGGAAAGTGGTCTCAGACTTTTGGACCCAACTGTATATTGTTTCCTGGAAGAGACTGGTAGCCCATCCATTACATCGACTGTATCTGAAACTGTAATATTCAGTTTTAAATGCATACAAACTGCTCTGGTGCTTTCGACAGTAGTTAAGAGTGTTAAGAGTGGGAAAGCTCAATGTCTAAATTAAGACACTGAAAAAGGGGCCAATGATCAGGTGCTTGACCCTTGAGGATGAAGGCTACCACCACTAAAACAATGCATGCTTCACTAGTCCAAGTAGAATTTCCTTGGCACCTCGGGTAGGCAAGAACATAGGCACCATTATAGCTGAGGGAGGCAAGACAACACCTGATTGATAAAGCATGGGTGTGTGCCCTCACACACTTTTATTTAGATTGTATGGCCAAGATGGTCATCCCCACCTTTCAAACGTTTCCTTTGTGCCAACTGGTGAGTACACCAAGGTTAAACCACGTAAGTGTGACGGTAAATGTAAAAATCTAATAACTGCACCTCCTCATAGGGGGTGAGTCAAGTCATTAACTGTCTGATATTTATTGTGGACACTCCTTTTGCAACATGGGGTTAAAGTTCTGTGACAAGAGTCTGAGGGAATCTATCCTGTGCTTTATGAGGGACACGACAAGGGCATGGGAGGCAGTTATTCCTACCTTGTCATATGCCCCTTCCTCGTTTTGCCTGAAGACTCTACCATCCAGATTGAACACCCTGATGGCATCCTTCAGGGGCTGTGGAATGAAGGACTCCAGAGTCTGCTGCAGCCACCTCCTTCTCTCACTGTCCCATTCGTTGCAATGCAACTGTCCTGAAACACAGGCAGGCTTTGTGTTCTCAATGACATTTACCTGAAAGTGCTGTACATCTCTTTTTTTTACTAGTATTGTTTCCTTGTAAAGATGCTGATTTATGGGCAGAAATGTTTTTTATGGTAATGATGACTGTATCATTGAGTTAGTGGTAAACTGTAGACAGATAAAATGAAACAGTCTGAGCTGTCAGCACTGTCTATAAAAAGATGTGAATATATGAACAATGAACATATTACAATACAGCCTGAAATGAATGGTGTCCTCTAAGCATAGTACAAAAAGAGCACCACACATTTTGCTGTATTCATGTATTTACAATTTGCATGTTTGTGAGTGTTCATTATAACCACTTTAAAAAAATCATTTTACAAATTCTTAATTCATAAAATTTTCATTTGTATTATGAATACGTTCTTGTACATGCTGTATATAAAGTAGATGGTGCTGTACTGGATTGTAAGTCAGTAGCTAAGAAGCAGATAGCAGTGTCCTTCAGCCTGGGTATGGCTATTATGGTAGTTTGTACTCAGAATGATTTCTACTTCCCAGGTTGCAGATATCTGCTACCTGTCAGTAATCTTTCATTCACTCATCCTCTATACAGAAGCTAGATAGACACAATCACATATAACATGGTACTGAGTGAAAGACTCAAAGTCCCCACCCAAGGGAACTAATCACACTGCAGCACATGACTACTCATTCTGTAGTGGATGTTCACAATCACACTCACATACCTGAATGTAACACCCACATCAGCACCATCCCATCCCTCTGTCTCTTTCATACAAATACACAGCCACACAATGTGATGCCCACCCTCTCAAGCATGTACAAGAACACACATGTATGAGGGATCATGCACAACTGGACCTAGTACCTCTACTCCTTCCCTACACAGCGGTCAGCCCAGATTATGGCTAAGAGACCTGACTGAGCTTGGCAAATGCTGCTGAATTGTGTGAGAGAGAGGTCGGGGATTATGGAGGGTTCGTGCCAGAGAATGGGCTCCCTGCACTCTGAGACACTTGCTGTTTTCAGAGGTGTTAGAAACCGATTCTGTTAAATCCCAATACACAGGAGGCCTAATAAAAAACAAATACTGTGTCTGTTATCACACGCTCCCAGGCAGAACATCCTGTTTACCTCCTGAAAATTTGTTTACTTTCATCTAAAGTGGACAAGGGGCTCTGGGTCTGGTATTACACAAAGGGATTTACTGGCAGGTGTTTGCGCGTGCTTTCACGTGTGATACTTTCAAACAATGGCAAAGTAAACATTAATGGTAAAAACAGATTTTTTATCCACAGGAAACTGGAATCTAAGGGCTACTAGGCCTACCTCACAGCCAGCAAGCCTTCATGACAGTAAAGATTAAATGGAACCTTGAGGATAAGGCATTACCTGGGGTGCAACTCTGAAGGATGGCCACGGCTTTGCCCCCAGGAGCCGAGCACATGTCAAGCACCCTGTCCCCATCCTGCACCCCAAGGGCCAGAACTGGCAGCAGGGAGGCTGCATTTAGCAGGTAGTACTGTTTGAGATGGCCTGGTTGGTGCTTCTGGGAGGGGAACCGATTCTGGGTGTGGTGTACCATACACCGCAAGGAACCAGATCCACATTCCTGAGACAAGAGGCTGGAGAACCCTTGGACCTGTAGGAAGTGGCTGAGCTCATCCAGCTTAGAAAAGCGGTTCAGCATTAAACCATACTGCCAGCATTGAGGATCCAGGAGGACAGCCCTGAGACAGCAACAAGAAACAAAGCACTCTCCTCATTATACAGTCCAAAGGTGACTTACATTCGACCATGTTACACCTCCAAGGAAAGACAACAGGGGGCGAGCTACTACAGGGCCAGATGTTTATGCGAGTTAAAACTTTGCTAACGCCAATAACCAGTACAAACTATAAGGTGCGCTGACGTCGGAACAATAAGCGTTCCACACAAAGAATGTGTCTACGATTAGATTGTCAAATTGTATTTCATTTTGGCAACCTTGCTTTGGTCCACAGTTGGCCGAGCTCCTCTTTGTACTGTTTGTCAAAGTGTTCCAGTACGAGGTGGCACACCTGCCTTCGCGAACTTGACTTTACCTGAAGGGAGGGAAGAAAATAAACGCTGTAATAATGCTTTAATAATAGATTGTTCTTAGTCATAAACCTGTGTGCTATTCGTCATTCTTTACTTTCCTCAGTAATCATCTTCAATCATATTTCTAAAACAGCATTCAGTCGTGCACCGTAGTTAGTCATGCCTTCTACATTTTAATCACATTGGCTATGGGTTTAAAACGTATTTGAGCAGAACTGAAGTCAAATACGGAACTTCTAGTATTAATACATATATTGACCAAAGCTTCGCTTCATATCTGAGTAGTTATATTTAACTAGCATATAGTAATACGGAATAACACAGTATCTACTAGCCGCAAGTTTATATTTTCCAAGCATAGCGTTAGAATGCATCATTTCATTTAGGTTTCCCCAGCGTCCGGGGTATGTATCATACGTTATCATACAAGGCATTAGTAACTAATTTATCCAGCGTTCGTAAGCCATGTGTTGACATGGGCAAAACACACCAAACGTTAGCTAGGCTAGGTTAGCTCTTTCGATAATAAGAAAGACGCGCAGTATAAGGTTAGGGCTGCAGCAAGTAGCACAAAACAGGCTTAATTGTGTAGCTGTCTTTACTTGAAATTCCCCTCACCTTCTTGCTTTGACCTATACGTAAGTTTGCCGAAGAGTCGAATTCGAGAATTTTGCGATCAGTTGTGCTGTACGAGAGGCATCCTAGTGATGTCACATGAAGAACGTTGCTGAAGCCATTCCACTTGAAACTATGTGCGCATCTCCAGCACACAGGCATAAACATTTCAGGTAGCCCATTAAAGCCAAACGAATTCAACGCTGTTTAATGTAAAGCCGGTTGCTTGTAAAGTTGCATAGCACGTTCACTTTCGTCAGGCTTCGCTACGGACGCTAGTTGTCCGCCTTATATTACCGTCCGCTTCCCGTTGAGACCTAGTGATTTTAAGTTCCGCCTCTAACACGCTAAACTACATTACGCTGCAAAGGTGACGCTGTTTGTGTATCACTTAAGATGTATACTGTGAGTACGGTGACTTGCATTATGTAAGGCGAATACAATTCACTGTGTTTTTGTGACTATGCATACGACAGTAATTGCATTATACAGAGGCCATCTTTCTTTGGTGAAACAAATAAATGTTGTGACACACTTCATTTGATTGGAAAATGATGCATGTATTTAATGAAATTGTAAAAAGCTCAGTACAATGTGTTTTAGTTAATAAAGAAAAAAAGGTGGTAGAAAAAGACTGTATTCAAATCCAATAAATATTAAACAATATCCAAAAATGCGTGGAATCTATGTAATATGTTACGTACAAGCGTACAAAAATGAAGGCTTCAATAAAAAGCAAAATAACAATGTATAAACCATAAAATACGTATGTTAGCCATTTATGAGAATAAAGGGGCCACTAACGTCCAGTACTTAAATACTAACATGACGCGTCTAAGTGGCGATTGAAAAGCTTACTTTACAGACATTCAAACGAACACATTTCCTTTTAGAAACATACAAAAACGTGTATGAATGGAAAACACCGTTTTTAACATTACATTACCCTTTTATGACAGCTCACTTCAGCATCGTGTATATATAAGCCAGCAATCCCGAAGAAAATTAAAATGAGCCTCTGAAGTATTGCTTGAATGAGACTGGATACCTACATTTTTTTTAATGCAACACATTCAGCCTGAAATATATTTTCCCTTGTATTATCTGCAGTTCTTTACATTGTGTAAAACATATGGCCACACATTCATTTGGTTTTCTCAAAAAACACACTGATCAGTTAGCAGTGAATAACACCTCTGATGTTTTGCTTCCCACTAAGCTGTAAATTAACAATTTTAATATGTGTATTTTCGATAAAGGGTATGTCATGAACAACACTGTAAAAAAAAAAAAAAAAAAAAAAAAAAAAAAAATCCCACACATGATTCCTCTGAAAAGTGTTGTATTCTAGTATAAATCTACAAAAAAAAAAAAAAACACACACACGCACATTGGAGAATCTTGTAAGTGTAGAAGTAGAGAAAACACCTTTCAGAATTTTGTATTTGGACAAACAGATTACATTGTATGAAGTGAATATATAGAAAAACCCCTCGACCATTTTATTTTTCATAATCACTCTCACTGTATTTGAATTAATGGATTTCCTCACTTATATTATTGGGAGTGATGGACCCAACTGTACAAAATAATTTTAAAATTTGTCTTGCTCTGAAACTGATCCAAGGCTTTGAAAACAGATGATGCAAGTGAATTAAGAATAACATGGTGACCACAAAAAGCCTACAAAATGTACAAATACCAGTAGTAAGCGATAGAAAAAATATATACAAATTAAAATGAGAACTGCACGTATCTTTGTCAAAGGTGTTTGAAGTCTGTTAGTAAACAGGAGCAAAGCATTCTGAAGAAAAAAAAAGATATTCTCTTGAAGCATACATAAAGAAACACTTTACTGTTTCCTGATTCAAGTCTCCAGACTGTCATTGGGTGGCCAGATTTAATAATCCACGGCAGAGTTGAGATAAATGTCCATCCCAGTAGTCCTGCCCTTTGGAATGGGGTCTGTGTCAGCGTTGCGTAGTGTTGGTTGGGTGTCAGTTTGCTAATCCAGAGGAAGAATGGGCTTGTGTACTTCTATACACCACGCCCTTGGGAATAAAAAAAAAAAATGAAAGAGCCATGATTTTGGGAGTGGGATAAGCAAACCACCACAGAGGGATTAGGAAATGACATCGTGAGTGTCACTGTTAGGTCTTTGCCTAACAGAGACAGGAGGGAGGGGTTTGCCATAGAAATCTGGAAGGGGAGGGAGAAAACATGATTTGTATTAACAGAGACCAAACATAGTTCATGTTCCCTTTTGAATCAAACAACTGCACAATTCATGTCAATACAGACTTTCTAGACTTAACTATAGAACCTGTGATACACATAAATTAGCAACACTGTCTTAACAAGTGACTGCATTTCATGATAAGCAAGAAATTAAATTTAGTACATCTGATGTTCCCTATGAGGTTAGAGGGCTAATACTACACTACTCCTGTATTTCAAAATATTACATATAAACATTTTGTGTCACATTTGGCCACAAGTTAATATTAAAAAGCAAGTGATGCTTTGTAACTTCAGAGACAGAATTACATATGAACGCATCAAACAGACAGACATGCATTATTGTGGGTAAGCTCTGAATCACAGCAAATCTGCCATTGTCTTTGAAAAAACAATGTAAAAAATAGCATTTTAAAAATCAGAAACACATCATACATGCATGGTAGAGATGAAAATAACTCAAAAATCTGCTGAGTTACATTTATCTTAACATGTTTAACAACGGAAATCCTTATCTATAATAGAATGCAGTCCCAAAGATTGAATGAACATAACTGAGTATAATTTGGAAGTAATGGGAAAAATACACCAATGTCAAAAGGTCAAATACTGATTTCCTCAAAGTCTGGCCTTTCCAAATAGGATGTTAACTTATGACATCATCATAAGAAGTTCAGTACACTTTACAAAAGGTAGATCTTACATGGTAAATGCTTACAACATCTACCCAAAAAAATCAAACAGCAGAGCAACCATTCATGGTCAACCATGCCTTTACCAATTTAGATCTACAAGTAACTCTGATAGGGTATGGCTAAATTGCCTAATGTTCATTTAATGTTAAGGCAAGACAACAAAACCCAAATAATGAGTCAATGCTTGGTCAGATTCACAGCTGCAAAAGTAAGAGCCGAATAGGCTTTTGGAAGTCTGGATTTTATGAATGTCTTCATCTAGCTGAGCTTATTTCAAATTCCAGTCCGCAAAAGTGATAAACCATTCTTCACACAGGAGAAAGGATAACAATATGCACATTAAGCATACACAGACAGAGGGTGTTAGAAAAAGGTGATAATGGTTAGTGGTAAAGGTGATAATGGTTAGATAATGGTTAGACAAGTGCACAAAAAAGACAAACCCTACAACTGACAAATGACAGGTGATCAGGTGTTGGACTGAAGTTAGAAGCAACAAACTTGCAAGGCATTGGTGGGTGACATGCACATAGCTTACAGGCTGAGGAACATTAAAAGTTACCAGAACGTCTTGTATCTCCAAGAGGCTCAAGTTTGGGAAGTCTAGTAACTTTGGGAGTAGCCCATCCAACTAAAAAAATTAAACATTCAACATATTAAAAACTTAACAGACAATGTATAATTGTATCTTTTCTTTTACTTCTTACTCAGTACGAAAGACAAACATTTGTATATTCTTAAAAATGTTGATGTTGGCAGTCCTGATCATCATACAAGCCACATCTCTAGCCTTGGGGCACAGGGTTGGAGAGTTAAGAGTCCTTCTAAGGCTGGGGTTGTAATTTTTGAGTGGCATTTTCCCCTGGGATGTTGAGATAGTAGATGGTGCTTTTACCTGGAGGTGGTGGAGGGGTGGGGCTCTCCAGGGCTGCCTCCTCTGTTCTTAGAGGATCCACCCTGTGTTTCCTCTTCAGGCGTAGTTTCTTTGTCTTCTTCTTGGCTTGGTCTGCTGTGACGGGTAATACAATTACATTACTGCTCTTACTTTTAACACTTTAGGATTCACTCCCACCTATAATAAGCTAGTGTGAATGGAAAGAGTATGCATATGAGTGAGACACACACCTGACTCTGCACTCTCAGGAGTCTGTCGTTCACTCTCCTCTTCTCCTTCCTCCTCCTCTTCCTCCTCCTGTGGCTGCTGTGTGAGATCAGGACTTTTCTGCTCTTCCTGTTCCTCCCACTGCCTCTTCCTCTCTTTTTCCTTCTTTAACTTGTCCTCATTCTTTACATAAAACCAACATTTAATAATTTCACCAATTACCACAATCTAATTTATTACCTTCTCTTCTCCTGTCACACTACTTGGTGGCGTAATGTCTAAACATCTGGGCTAGACATTACCTGCTCTTTCTAAAAATTTAGCCTAGGTGAACTGGCAAACATTGCTTTTATTTTCTCTTTGAGATTTTGGTCCTAAATCCTGTGCTATAAAGCAGAACATTATGGTTTGTAGGTAACTGAACTGTGTCAATATGAATAGAGCTGAATAGCATCCAAATCACTGTTGACTAATTGGTATACACAGGGATAACTTGAGACATAATATTCCCAAACAATGCTGACTTGTAATCTAAACCAAAAATGATTGAGAGAGCGTACTTTTGTGGTTATGTAACAGTATCATTTTAGTATTTATTTGTTTCTCCTGCAAGTCTTTGTAGTTAATTTATCTGGACCCTTAAGAATTGTTGGTGTGTCTCTTGCATATGTACCGTGTTACACATGCACTTTCACAACCTACTGGAGTCTGGCTCTCACCTCTGTGATGACCGTGCCGATTGGCTGAAAGGGGTTAGCCATGTTAGCCTCATCAGGCTCCTCCTCCTCAAGGGTCCTGCCCTCTCGCTCTGCCTCCTCTCTCTCCCTCCTCTCCCTTATGGAGGACATGACATTTCAGCAAACACTTCCCACTCCCACACAGTCACATAATGCTAAAATCTAACTAGAACTGCAGCTCCACTGGAATACTTCCTTTTGAAATCAGGCAATAAAATAAGGCCAGCTGTTTGCCTGTCATGGAAACTAATTCACACTATGACACATCTCTGGCAGATGCCATTCCAAGCAGTGAGCCACAAAAACAGCTTTGTCAGATTATATTAAAACTAACATCTCACAGTTGGGTTTTTCAGGGGTGTCAGTGAATGCGAGTGTCACCTCTCCTCTCGGACCCGGCGCACTCTCTCAGCTCGCTCTTTCTTGTCCTGTTCCTCTTGGGCCCTCTGCTCTGCCGTGTCCTTCTGTACTCGCTCATTCAGAGCTTCATAGTCCTTGGCAATGTTGTTCAGCAGCCAGTTTAGCCCATTCTTAATGGACTTGTCCAGCTTCTTCCCATAGCCAAGGACAGCTGAACACGGCTCCTGAGACAAGCATTGCAGTCAGGAGGCTACTGACATCACAAAAAATGTGCTCCTGCTTCAATAATTCTAAATACCACAGTTCTTACGTGCTACAGATGATTTAGTGGATCCCTTCATTACTATCTCCATAATTTAGCCAGAAAAAGTACTGTTTAAATTTGAGGATTCTTTCATTTACTCAGTGACTAAGGAAGCAGAAAGGTTTTACTGCTCAACAACATGGCTCACTATTTGGCAGCATTCATCTCCTGCCCACAGAGAATTACTTACTATTTGACAGAGACATTTATTTTCATTCACAAGTTTCTCAAGGGACAGATATTCGATTATATCAGCCTCGTGCATTGCGCCATCTCGGTCCTGTTTGTTTGCCAGCCTGATGGAAAAGGAAAAAGATTATGAGAAACAGACTCAAACACCGGGAGAGTGATTTGCACACCATGTTCTTGACAGTCATTAATTTACCATGGGCTTCATTTGTTAGATTTCTGAAAAATGCACCCTCGGGCATTTACAACCTACAATACCAACCCTGTGAGAAATACATGAAGCAGTATATCACTTAATGGTTGGACTACTGGGTCTCATGCTTGGACACCAAGACCAACATTCACAAATGTACATAACTTTGTGCGAAAAGTAATTGTTTGTAATGCGTGCTGGTTATTGCCAAGTGAATTGTTAATGACATATAATACAGATGTGTACTTAATGTATCACGGCCATTAATGTACTGTTCCTCCAGTGAAACAATGTCTGATCGTGCTGTATTACATGTCTTTCAACATGTAACAATTTTAGCGGTCTAATTAGGCTTAATTAGAGGCCTGTCTGGTGTATAGCCCTGTTGAAGCACTGGGTTTTAGCTTGTGCTGTACCTCAGTGTGTGGTACTGAATCCTGATCATGCCAGTGCTAACTGTGTCAGGCAGCCCAGAAAGATGTCTCCAGCTTAACTATGCAACACTGACACCTCGGATGGCTACGCCCTCCTCCATCTCAATAACTGCACAACTCAGATGGTCGACAGCAGAGAGAAGCAGTGGCTGGTAGCACCCACTTCAGAAGATATGTGTGTGTGCCTACTAAAATAGGCTATAAAACAAAGGACAAGACCTCTTCCATTGTTCAGTCAATCATTTCAAAACACTACGTCCTTCGATAAAACTTATGACATTATCTCAACAGTAAAACGTGTCACAACCTTAGAGAGAAGAAGATTATCTCTTACACATTCCAGAAAAGCTTCCCCCGTCCGGTGGTTCCCACAATTGTTTACAAAAACTCCACACCAATGATTCACTTTCACGAAGAGGAAATATTACTGTAATATATTTGTCAGTTATCTCATTTGTAGAGCTGCACAACAAACCCTTAAAACAGGTTAAAAAACCCTTAAAAAAGTCTCAAATTGCACAGTTCACAATGACTCACCACTGAATTGTTTAGCAGAGAGGTCATTTTGCTAGGCATCATCAACTTAATAGTGAATAGGTCCCTTTTTGCCTTCAGACCTGCCTAAATCTGTCAGGGCATGGACTCAACAAAATGTCGAAAGTACAGCACAGGGATTCTGGCACACGTCGACTGAAATGCTTCCCATACTTGCTAATTGGCTAGTAGTTGATCTCTACTCTGAACCCATTTCATCTCATTTCACAGGTGCTTAATTGTACTGAGACTTGGTGTGCCACTGCTGTAAGCTGAATTCACAGAAATGTTTCTAGAACCATAACTGGACTATCCTAGCCCTGTGACAGAGAATATTCTCTGGCTTAAAAAGACCATTCACAAATGGATAAACTGCTGCCTTAAAGGGATGCTCCTGATTGGCAGTGATGATCAGATGTTTTGTGGTTTAAATGTTGCTACCAAGCGACCCTGTGTGTGCATTGAAACCACACCCGACAACAGTACACTGCGACCACCAGCCTACATTCTTGACATACAACAGGACGGATCCATAGACTCATGTCCGTTTTGCTGTATCCTATTTCTTGCATCAGAAAGCAGTGGGAACTGGGATTCATCAAGACCAGGAGATGTTTTTTTCTCTATTTTCCAGAGCTTGCGTTCAGCCCACTGCAACCACAGTGTCTTGTTTTGTGGGTACCTGCCTACCTGATTTAAGTAGCATAGCATGATAATGTGGCACTGTCACTGATTCAGATGTATGTTTCATGGACAGGTCAGGTGTACCTGATAAAGTGGCTTCTCTGGGTCTAACTTATCATGTTGTACAATGGAGCACCATGGCCGAGAAAAAAACTCTTCTGTTGTATACAACATCTCTTTTGCAAACAATTTTATTTAAAGGTTTTCCCCTTTTCCCTATCCCAAACCTAGCCAAACATATCCTTCCACCTACAGCAACCCTCTCCCACAGACTCAGAAGAAAGAATCTGTGGACACATGACTCCTCTGATTCCTGTGACAACAAACACATGCTTGTTTCCACACTGCAGATGTATCAGCAATTATATACTGCCTATGTCATTGGAGGATGATTTATTTATTCATTTGGTATTTAATGCCACATTGGCACCTAAGGGCATTTCATGGCAAGATCATGGCAAAATATTGACCATTAAAAACTGATCAATAAATAGATTGAGTATACATTTACAAATGTGGTTACAGAGTAAAATAATCCTTCTAAAGCAAAAAGAAAAAACCCTATACAGAACACTTTAAATGTATTTGTGATAAACATTCTGAATACACCTGGAGACACCTTAGTAAAAACATCTTTCAAAGATCTTTCAGAATAAAACCTTTGCCTAATGGCAGTAAAACCAGAACAGGTTACTAAAACAAGCTTAAGAGTCAGAGGAGTCTTACAAGGGCATTGGGGGATGAAAAGTCAGCATACATTCAGTTTATGCACATGCATGTGTACACAAAAAAACTAAAGGAATACACTGTAAAAATAATTGTTTGTACTACTGTATCATATGTATTTAAACTGTATTCACTAACGGCTACAGGGTGAAAACTGTAATAATAGTGACAGAAGCAGCATGGAATGTCTCATGGCTATAGACAGCATTGTTTCTATACATGGTAAACAAGAAAACAGATATTCTAGATCAAGTCCCTTAACAGCTGAACTCAATTTTTCAATGCAGTTTCTCACATAATAACATGTAACAAATTTACCAGTGTTGTGAAATTTAACCTCTGAAAAATACTTGTTACCAAAAAGAAGTAGCAATTTTGGCCTGGAGGTTGTAATAACCCTGAATGTTTACATCTTCATAGCTTTTACTTTATTAACTTGAAGAAACCCCTTAGCCAACAAGACAGCCTAAGAATGAGAGGATTAAATCAGCATTCAGAGACTGACAGCACAAAACTTACCAAGTGATGAATAATCAAATAACCATTATTATATACACACACACAAAGTACATTTTGCTTTTGGTGATACTTTTTGCTTTTGTTTACATTTTCTTGCTGACAGGACTGTCAAATAGTAAACATTCTTGATAAAGAAAATTGAAGACAGCAGCAAACTGCTGGGGAAAAGGATGGGGTGAGGAGGTTACGGCAAACGATGGGAGCATTAATGAAACCTCACAACCAGAGCTATGCTTTGGCTGGAGGGCAGAGAAACTTGGCTTGTAGTTGTCAAACCACTGAATTTAAGGATGAAAACTTTTAACCATGAAGTTGCATTTTTCTTTACATTTCCAACCTTTCATTATGTTTCTTCCTTTTGTTCTGGAGTAGCAAGCACTTCAGAGGGACATCTGATTTTAGAAAGGCTTGCAGCTTGTAATCCGTCTGTGCTCTCCCTGAATGGCACCAGGAATTCAGGTGCATGTCTGAAACAATCAGTCAAAGCCCCTGTGCTCACATGTGGCAGTCCCAAATTTATTGGGACTGGGAGAAAAGCAGGGCCACACCAAGCTGCATGTGGCCTTTCTCTAGTCTGTTCAATCACATCACCCTGAAGTCTTCAGATAGCATAATGGGCACGGCCACTAGTTCAGATAAAGTTCTCTCCGTGGAGCAGCCCTGAAGGCGGGGCCAGGACTGGCTCAACCAGATTTCCCAGGAGTCTCTGTTGTTCCTCTCTCTCTCAAAGCTGGCAGAAGTTTTCCGAGGGAACTCACTAAGACAGACTGTCTATTTGACATCTCTGGAGTGTAATATTTGATTGTTTGGGACTGGAGAGGCTAAGGTGTAGGAAGTTTTTTGTGGACATCTCTCTCAGACAGGAAATCTGATCTCCTGAGATGTTCTGAGTTTTGAAAATGGGCTTCCACGTCCTCTGGCTGAGCTCTAGCTGAAACTGACACCTCTTTTTTGGTGACTCCGAATGAAACAGGATACAACTTTATCACCAGGTAAAACTTTAACATACACTAACTTCTTATTTAAAAGAAAATAAGTGTTTTAAGATGTTAACTAAATGATTCAATGTTCAAATCATTCTATTCTCATACTGTAAATATAAGCAGATAGTGATTGCAGGATAAGCATATATAATGACAGAGAATAGGTTCTTTTCAATCGGTTCCATAGCTTTGCCTCTGCACATATTACTGTTCTCTGCTTACAGGAATGTCCAGAAAGGAAGTAACTAATGATATACTTTGACTGGAGGCTCATACATACCTAACAAGTTCCACATTACTGCTACACAATATGTCTGATGAGCACACAGAGCAGCGCTACATATTTGAACTGCTAAAGAAGAGTATACATCATGAACAGGTCTATTTCAGATCTTTTGAAGTGGATGTATGATTGTCTATTATCAAAGAACGAGGCAACATGTTCAGTATGTCAATATTTGTATTGTATAACTGCTATAGATAAACACAAAAAAATTATATTTTTCACACCGGCATAATCTACTGTAAAAATATGGTTCACAAAAAAAAAAAAAAAAAAAACTATTTTATGTTACCCTGCTGACAAATATTTTCATTCTTACTGTACTGTAGTTTCCCTTCAATAACTGTCATCCAATATATTACTTCTCAAGAGTTAAACTCAATAAACAACAAACAAGAATTTCATCCAGACAATACTTTGTCTTAGCACTGCTCCACTGCAAATAATTTTATAGCATAACTGCTATTTGAACAATACTATTTAAATTACTATTTAAAACTTCTACACTCTATTAAAATTAGTTTTAGTCTCTATGCTTACAGAATGCACTTCATAGAAAGAAAGTGCATGCAAAATTAGGGTATGACAATCAAATCTCAGCAAGTTAACTTATATAAGCTTCTTTTCCATAGAGATGCAGAAGGTTCTAGTAATTATTATTGCCTACTACATAAAGTTAACAATGGTAAAGGCTATCATCCAGTCACTTTCAGTTTGATTTATAATCAATTTGGAAAGTGAAGGCACATTCACGCATTGTCTGGATTTCTCCACCAGTGCTATTTGAACGAACTCACTAGCCTGGGTAAACACATTCCAAACTGAACCTAGTACACATTGAGTAATGCATCAGAACAATAAAAATCAGCTTATCAGGTTTTAATCATTCCTATTTCCTGTTTTTCAGTTATTGCATTTTAGAGTCTTTGCAGAAGTACAGCCCTTTAACACATAAGAACCTAGAGAACCTCGGAAAGGATGTCAATTTAGTGCCCTTTCCCATGTTAAAGAAAAAAAACTCTGTCTAAAACACCCCAGTTTATTTAGAACTGTTTAAAATAGTCTTGAAAACACTAAGCAGAACACTTGCTTGTGCAATGTTTTAATCTGACTGAAACCAGAAAACCCTTTTCCCTAATCCTGGAAAACTTATGGGGGCCTTCCCGTCTGGAATGACAGAACATTAGAGAAACAAAGGCCACTGTTATATTAATAATCCATAATCTATAATCTTTTCTTTTAAGAAGATTGGGAGATTCATATGTACACACAAAAGTATTCTCTCTATCAATCCTTGCAAAAATACGCTTCCTGTAATTGAATACTAACAGATATGCTGCACTTTCTTTCAGTCTAGAAAAAAAAAAACTGACAATACATCCCTTCCCTCCCTCTAAAATTTCCAAAGGTTATGTGAACACCTGCTTAACTACACACAACATAAAACAATGGTACACACACACACATTAGGCACAGTCTTGCAAGGGCTGAGTAAGAGAAATCAAAACAAATGAAAAATACGTGAGCAGTAGCAGTATGCTTTCAAATGACTAGCTCTAAAAGGTGCTTGTCACTGAGGGTTGGATGGGCTCTATAGGTTCAAACCAATGTCTTGGCTATGACTATATGACTACAAGTCCACAGCAGTGAGACAGCTGTATATTGAATGCACTTAAGTGTATTGCTTTCTATTCAGATGGCAGGAGCTTTGATTCCTATTTATGATGACTGCAGTATTATTATGATTTATACAGAATGTAACATCATATAAACATGATTCATCTGTTTCACCCTTTAGAAATATGCTTCTCTATGTGGAGGCCAGGCAAAGACCTTGGCGGTCACAAACATAAACCCTATTCAGGCCAAGGGGCTGGGAAATTCCATTCCTCAAGGTCTATATCTGTCTATAGATTTCAAACCAACCTCTGCTCTTAATTATTCTATTAACCCTAGATCCACATGATCAGGAATTATAGCTAAATTTACTGATAAGTTCACAAATGACGACAGAAGACTGTCCTTATTTCCCAAAATACAATGCTTTACTGTGGTCTGGTGAACTTGTGTTGGTGTACATGGGTAGTTAGATAATTACAGCAAAGTAATTGTTGTATTAGTAAATTTTGCTTAGTCGTACGTCCACCAGTGCTAATGGCTGCATGCATACAATAGTGACCATCAGACAATATCCCAGAATTGTGTACATCTTCTACATGCTACATGTGTACATCTACATGCCATGCTATCATACGTCCAACTTACGTCCATTTTGAGATACAACCGGCTGGACAGAATGGAACTTGGACATATGTCTGGGAATTGCTGTATTTGCAAATATTCCAAAATCCAAAAAAATGAAAAATCCTAAACACTTTTGCTCCCAGGCATTTCGAATAAGGGATACTCAACCTGTATTTTAGTTAAGACTGCAATCTAACAATTTATGTTGGCTTTCCTACACTAAACCGTGCCTAGAAAAACTCAAGGAAGATAATGTTGGAATGGAAATCATTAATTGTGTTTGCATTTGCCTTGTGATTATGAAGGAAATTAAATTTAGAACACAAACAAACACAAAAACCTACTATACAGTCTTGACTGGCAAAGACTTTTTTGTCATCGACTTCCTTCTTGTCAGAGGCTGAGAAGGAAGGGAGGGTCTGACTTGTTTGAAGAAAAAACAGTTACTGATACCACAGATCTTTTCTTGTGAAGACAGCAAGTCAAAATTGTTTTTGCACATATATGTGCACATCGGTTTTTACAAGAAAAATACAATCAAACCTGAAGCTGGAGATAAAGTGCAAAATAACTGTTCTCAATGATTACAGCTATTAAGCAGTGTGTTAAAAGTGACTGCCAATCATGCTGGAATTCCTAAGTGTTATGAGCTGCAGAAACAGATGTCTATCAAAGGAATATCTGAACATGCAGAAGGTAACACACTTTGATAAACTGCCATAATGAAAAATCTACACTTAACATTTTCCATTTAAAATTAGTCAAAAGATATTCAGTTCACTTGTGAAATTATGTAATATGATGTTAGCTGCCTTATACACCCAACCAAAACCTCACAAGAAGAGTACAAGTTAGAGAGAAATTACCAAAAAGGCACTCTATTTTCAGGAAGGCTATCGAGTGCTTATCTGGTTGCAGTGAGCCAAGAAGGTATTTAGAATTAATTTCAATAAATCTGCAATAACTGAGATATTTGTTAAATCTTTTCAGTGGGCTCTGACTCTGTCCTTGTCCCAGAGGGAGCTCTCTTCCTGTTTAGGTCTGCATTTCCTGATACTACAGTAGACCTCTGCCACCATGTTGCCTTTTTGTTGACTTTGTTTTGTTTTCATCTCATATCTGAACCCAGGCTAGCCTTGTACTCATTTCTCAACATTTCCATGAGTAATAGCTGTCATGGTAGTATGTAATGTTCTGTTGCAGCAGCACAATAATCACAGAAAATTTTAACTGGGGACGATGCATCTTTATGAGAACTGAACATTTAGGCATTGAAATGCCAGCCAACCTGAAATTATAGTGTTTAAACAATCTCTTTACTGCAATGTTCAATCATCATTCTGAATAAAAATATCTACTCTGGTTAAACAGTATGACATTTAATAACAAAGGCAGCGTGTAATTCAGAATGGATATGAAGAGACATTTAGAGAGCCAGTGCAGGGGAGAAGATCACATCAAATGAGTTCCAGAGATCACAACTGCCATTGATATAACACAATGGCAAATAAGAACAAAGGGACAACCCTCCACCCCTAAACCCCTAAGTAAACAAAAGAGCAGTCTGCATGTACCTATGAAGAGGAAGTTCACTGATAAAACAGCACATCTTACATTTGCTCATCTTAAATGATCTCCATGAAAACAACCAACTAAAATCTAACACCGACAAACCTGAAAGGAAAAAAGGGATATATTTTCACTGAGAATTAAATCAACAAAGATGAAGTGCTCATTTAAAAATGCTTTTATATTAAAAAATGTGTATGGCTGTCTGTGGTGTGAAAACATTTTTTTAAAGGTAAACCATGTCAATTTAAGTTGGCGTACCAAAGTACATATTTACATAAAACAGATCATATTGTTTCCAGTAACCATTTCTAGATTCAACTGTCACCAGGATGGTGACAAGAATGGGGGCGGGAACAATGGGACTATAAAATTAGTCATCCAAAATAATCCCCAATGATGAACAACTCCTGAAGTATTTATCTGTACAACCTGTGAAACCGGGAAAAATTATTTATGGGAGATTAAATTAGGCGATTTAAAATACTTCATGTAACACAATGCATTCTGACTTTTCATTACATTAATAAAGCCATCTTTGCTTAATCTCAGGGCTAAAATACTGGAGCACAACTGTACCCATTGCAGTGTACTGCAGAGAACTGATCTCCCATACCCCAGAGATTTCTGCTCATCCATCCCGAAAAGAACTGGTTATCTGTCTTTTCAGCGCTGACCTGCAGCCATGAAAGATCGCCTGGAGGAATTGCGGCTGAAGATGAAGGAGGCCAGTGAGGAAGAGCAGGACAAAAACAAGCCCTTCAGCGATGAAGAGGAGGAGGAAGATATTGCCCCTGCAAGTCCACAGGCTGTGGTGTTTGAGGAAGAGCCAGTCCTAGAGAACTTTCTGTCTGAGGTACAGAGCATACGCGAGGCCATCAGTGACCTGGATGCCGAGGTGCGAAAGTTCAGCCAGCAGCAGAAGAATCTGGTGGCCACCATGCGGCGCTTCAGCGTGATGAAGAAGGAGAGCAGCATCACACGGGACATCAAACTACAGGCCGAGAGCATCCACAAGAGGCTGGACACGCTGTCCAAGCAGGTCAAATACATAGAGGCTGAGAGTGGGCCAGCAGCCGCTGCTGTCCGTATCCAGCGTACCCAGCATGCTGCACTCTTCCGCCTATTCCAGCAGGTCATGAGGCAGTACAATGACAGCCTCCTCAGCAAACAGGACAAGTGCAAACAGTTCATCATCCGCCAGCTGGAGGTGTCTGGCCGAGAGGTGTCTGAGGAGGAGGTTGATGAGATGGTGGAGCAGGGCCGGTGGGAGGTCTTCAACGAGAACGTCTTGCACGAGGCCAAGATCACGCGGGCACAGCTATCTGAGATCGAGCAACGACACAAGGAGCTTCTCAACCTGGAGAGCAACATGAAGGACCTGAGGGACCTGTTCCTGGAACTCTATATGCTTGTGGAGGAGCAGGGGGAGCACATTGAGAACATCCAGGCTAACGTAGAAAAGACACAAGATTATGTGCAAGTCACCAGTGAGAAGTTCAAGATGGCCGTCAGGTATAAGAAGAAAAACCCCATTAAGAAACTATGTTGTTGTTGCTGCCCTTGGAAAAAATGCTTGTTGCCATGAAAAAATAGAAAAATTTTTTCGGGCATGGATGGCAGTATGGAACATGGTGAAGAGATGGTATGGTGGTGGAAAAACAGGATGACACACTGGACTTCCCTCTGGCGCTGGATGCTTGGAGCAGGTACTACAGGGGAACAGCTGAGCACTAAGACTGCACTGTGCTCAGGGAGCGGCCCAGGGTCCTCACAGTAGCACTGCTGTGATCCACTGAAGTACGTACACTGCCAAAAATGGTCTTTAACTTCTGTATTTATTTATTTATTACTTAGCAGGAATTTTTAAATTGTAAAAACGTTGTAAAATGTGTAAAAAAAAAAAAAGAGACTCATGCAAGAGCATACGCACATATTTACACAACTGATAAAATGTGTGGTTTACTTAGGATTTTATTTGTCTTACATTTTATATAAATTCTATTAATATATTTTTAAGTAATACTAAAACTCAGAATTTAGTCTGAGTGTTCTGACATGTTTCTGTAGTCTGCCTCAGATTAAACACTCCAGGATTAAGAGCAAGTTTCCTGAAGAGGCATACCATTTAAGCAACTCTCAATGACAGACATATGGGCTGTCTTTCAGAACAGGATGTGGAATGAATTTGCTTTCAGAATTGTGTGTATGTAACCATAAAAGCCATAAACTGAGAGAAACAAACGGTCTTTGATGAAAACAACTTTTCTTTCAGAGCAGAATGGAAATACTGAGGCATCCTTTGCAGTGCTCTCAGATCAAATTGCATGGGAGCCACAAAAAGCTTTTCAGCTGGCCTTCTTACAATGTCACCTTACTCCTGCAGAACAAATATGTTAAATACAGAGGTATGCCATTTAACTTCTGCTAAATGTAGAGCACTACCCAACCTTACTTCCCCATCTGTGTACAAGCTATATGCCATTCTGGGCTGTGCTGTGATTAGCACTTGCACAACAGGTGAAGCCCCTCTCCCGGCTAAAAATGTTATATCCACATTTTTTTTTAAATTTGAGAGGCTAGTTACCCCACTACTGAGAAGTTGTGTTAGTGAGTCAGCAGGGAAAGGTGTCTGATGTCAGAGCAAACAGTGCGGGAGAGTGGGTGTGGCTGAGACCATTCGTGTCAGGCACCAGAAACACTCGTTTGACAGAAAAAGAATAGAGCAGTAATGTGCATACTGAAAATGTGCTCCAGGTCAAAGTATTTACATTACAGCCGGCAAACAGAAGGGTCAACATTATCAAAAAGTGGAGCACACAGGCCAATAGTGCCCTGTATGATCTACAATACTCCACCTTATTTGAACCTCTAATCCATAACTATTAGAAAAAAGAGAACTAGTTGTCAGATTTTCCTGCATTCGAGTGAAGTAGTGTGACTGGTGTGACTATAATAACAATGATAATAACAATGATCTGGAATATTACGTGCTTGCATTATTTCAGTGACATAGGTTTATTATTTTAATGGTGTAACTATAGAACAGAAAGATTTTTTTTTTCTTTTTTCTGGCTGTTCACCAAAAAAGACATGCAATTCAAGCCAAGCTCAAATGCAGCTGTTCTAAGAGGCAATAATGCCACCCAGTGTATTGCTGAGGGAGTACATGAAAAACAGACATGTGCACTGCCCCACTCTGAACTCACTTCACTTTTTATTGCACATTTTATTTATCTTTTCACAGGTGAGTGAATTCCTAAATCAATCTAAATTCCTTGGTTAAAAATAAAATACGTGCTAATTTAAATCGGTCTTAGTAATTGTTTTACATACAACAAAAAATAATTCTTAGAAGACTGCAAGTATGACCATGACAGTACAACTTGCACATTTAAATGAGCCCAGTCTGAGGTACTCACACAAGCACAGGCTTGCCGGCAATGCGGGGGTGGCGCAAGACCTCGGCCATGATGTCCTTGGTCTCCTGGATGCGCTGGACGTCACTGGAGTCCACCACAAACACCACACCATATGACTCAGAGTAATAGTTCTTCCAAATTCCCCGAATCTTCTTCCCACCTCCAAGGTCGAAAATGGTCACCTCGAATTTCCCTTGTTTCAGGTCTACCTTGGAAAATCCCACAGTGGGGGCCACATCCTCTGGGTTTTCTAGATATGCATGGCACATAATTACAAAGTAAAATTTCCACATGTAAGTCACTTCTGTCACTTCTAAGTTTCAAATATTTATAGTATGACTATTAGCAAATAAACTTCAGCTCCTTCTAGAGTTTTTAAGTTGTACAAATATCCAGCTTGCAAACGTTGAAGTACAACTGTAGTAACTATTTATGAATTCATGTAACATGGATGTGTTGACTAAGTTTATATTTGTAGCTACAAACTACTACACCTATTATGCATGAAAGCCAAATCAGGCCACTGTGGCTAGGTAATGTGTTGCTATGCAATCTGATAACCATTTGAAAATCTTTAACGCTTTATTCATGTTTTAAAATGTAATACTATTTAAAGGTTGCTGCAAAGTGAGTCAAAACATTGCATGCATCTCAGACTGTATAAAACAATGCTTGCATGTGAAAATCATGCAATGCTTCCCGCTGAACCAGAGCCAACTTAGACAGCCACTGTTTAGCTCAAGGGCTGTGAAGGCACATAATGTGAAATGCAAGCCTCTCCAGCTGCAGCTGACAGGTAGAGCCGAGAGCGGGGAAACCTCACCTCCCTGAATCCCTCGCACTGTTGCACTCTTCCCAGCATTGTCCAGACCCACCATCACCAAAGTCACTTTTCTGAAAATGAGAACAGTAAAATATTACAAAAACAAATGGAGGAAATGCTCATTCAGCATTACCAATTATGAAAACTGGCAATGATAAAAATATAATTTGTGAATGTACATTTTTAAAATCTTTTTTGTCATTCAATGGTGTTTACAATACATGAAATGGGCCTAATTCTGAATTCATCACATTGCATTCATTTGGTCACTTTATGCATACAAGAACCATTAATTGGGTTGGACTACCTAATTATACCTTTTTGGTAGTCCTGTGTGTGTGTGTGTGTGTGTGTGTGTGTGTGTGTATATATATATATATATATATAATTTTATACCTGAAAGTAGGTAATCAACTCATCCAAATATTCCAACTTTCTTAAAATATCTTTTTCTGTTAAGACATGTAAGGTTGCTACTTCTGCAGCATGTACGGGAGCCACCATGGCCACCACAAGTGAATTGCAAAGGGAATGGTATATATTGAATATTTTAGGGTTCATTGATTTATTTTTCGCCCCTTTTTTGTTCCTGAAAAACTACTTTTTATAACGGGTACTTCAGTTGAAACCAATTTCGATACAAACATTATATCTTCCAAGCATAAAAAATGTTTCTTGTTCATGTAAGATTATCACGATATTTTGATTGATTGCGCGATCACAATTTATTCAGGAAATTTTCAGTTATTCTTTGAGTAGCCTACCATTTACATCTTTTTACATTTACATTTTGATTTTAAATTACTGGTACACCTGTGTATGACCCATCAGAGGTGCAAAGATCACAGACCTAGTGTGTATAGGTCATAGTCAGGGGTATACTCATCTTCATACCTTTGGACAGGTTAACCTACATCACAGCAAATTTTTCCATGCTTCAAGTACCACTGCTGCGTCCCAAGATTGGTGTCTATGAGCACTGATTGAAACATTCTGTATTTAGTATTCCAAGAACTACCAGAGCAGACGTACCAGATTTTGGTGCCACAAAGCTGTCTCTCTCAGCTAAATACAGACACAGGGTTTAAATGTGTTTATGCAAGCAAACAAGACCTCAGTCCATGCCTTTTAACTTAATGCTTATTAACACAAGCATGACATCATGGCAGCAAACAAGCCAATAATTCCAATCTTTGAGAATGTGTGGTGGGTGTTTTATCCAGCTTGCACACTGACTTCAACAGACAAGATCTGTGATTTTTCAAATATCATCTAAACAATTTTGTTTGACTTTTTAAAAGAAAGATTGCTTTTATTGCAACAAACTGCAAATTTAATTCATAAGTAACAAGTAAGCTTAAGATACACCCTTCGTAATGTGACATTCATATAAAATGTACTGTTGCTGCCAGGGCTGAGCAATTGACTACATGATCAGATCAACCCAATCCCAATGTCCACTTGTAGATATCATTGCCCCCGATGTGACTGTCTTAGGGGCTTGTATTGCTAAAAAGTGAACATCTGTTTCTGATGGTGTTTCTACACAGAACATTCTTAAACCTCCTACCCATGATGCAGATGAGTTTATCAACTTCTCCCAGTGAATGCTCCACAATATGGTCAGGTTTAATACAACATAAATCATTTGCTTAAATGAATGACTTGAGATCAATTTTCAATTAAACTAGAGATTAAGGGATGTAGGAAAAAGGAAAAAAAATCTTAGAAAATAAGAAAGAAGTTCTGGTGGCAGAATTCCAAACGTATGGCTTTTATTAGATGGTAATGGCCCATGGACCACTCATCCTCATGAGCAAGACAGTCTGTCTGATCTCTGAAACCGCACACTCTGTGTCATGCAGGGTTGGCAATGTCCTCCAAAGGAGCAAGCACAGCCATTGCTCATTGTTTGTTAAATATTTAAGGTGATATCTATATGTTTAGGGAACTTTGTTAATTATATTATTATATTACTGTTATTTAGTAATTATTATGTTACACATTTGAAATAACATTCACACAGTACTAAACTGATATGTAGCCATTGAGCACCATTCTTTTTTTATGTGACAATGTTAATGTTATCCATATGAATTTTTCACAGCTCAATATTTGTAAAGTATGAGCTGTTAATGGCTCTCAAAAGTCTTACTGTCCAGCCTTCCTGGTTATACATCATTATGAAATATGGCGTACATCATACATTGTTTTAAAACCATAAAGAAACCTTCACGGAAGACGGAATCTTACACAAAGTTGATTTACTCGGGTATAGGGAGTGAGTGAACCCTGTTAAAATATTAAGCTATTTAGAGAGCAATCCATATAGCTAAGATAAAAAGATTCTGAAGTCACAGTCCCACTGATGTGAACTGTGGCATTAATAGCAAATTTTTATAGCAAAAAAAAGCAAAAGTCTGTGGCTCTGAGAATGTTTTAGCCTTTGTCCCAACCATTCAAAATACTAACCAGTTGGCTTAAAAAAAAAAAAAAAACTGCTGGCTAGACTAAAAAAAAACCCATACCTTTAAATTATTTAAAAATGTTCAATAAGCAATATGATCCCTGTCTGTTTGGCTGATAGCTTTATAATTCCATGTCGGTATTCAGACAGCCAACCTAAACATCAATATTTCCTTCTTGATAACATTTCATGTGCTTTGAGATTTCTTTTCAAAATCTGTTGAGTTTTCCTCTGCTTGTATTGTTGACAATGCTAAACAGATTTTATTCTGGTCAAGGGTACTTCATGGCTATTATTGCAATTTACTTTCAACAAAAATTTGGGCACTAGCATAAAGAGAATATTTTTTCACAATGGATCCCCTTGTATAACATTAAAGACGTACAATGTGCAAGTGCAAAGAAGTGGTAATTGTACACACATCTAGTTGTAAGACCACCAATGTACTTTTATGTAACATTTCAGTTAAAACTCAAATTACAGGTTTGTTGTATTACATCCCATATGGGTACATTACAGAAGCTCTCGATATGCATGCAACGACTTAACTGGCCAAATAAATTAATGGCCTTCAATGAACTGTTAAATTAATAGTTTGACTTGCAAAGTCATTTAGTCTTAATTAGAAATAAACACTTATCTTTATTGGTTATTGCAAATTCAGTCACACTGTAGGGACCACAGGGTCTGACACAACCATTACAGGAAACTTTTTACTTGGACACTGGACTGTTTTTTTTTTCCTTTTTTCAATAGCCTGAAAATAATTTTGACATCAGCCATGCCATTTTCATAAAGGAGGGATGCAATCAATTGTCTGCTTCCACTTGCATCATTTGTCCAACCCAAATAAATGCTCAAACAGGATGTTGGGTGCCTTTTTTGCATGCATTTTGAAGAAACAATAAAATAATTTCTGTTTGGAAGTTTTTTATTGCATCCCAATGGTGTAATCAGACCAAGAAAGAGTACTAGCAGTGATATCCATGAGCCATTAAAAAAAAAAAAAAAAACTACTCAAGCAATTCACATATCTCATGTAAGACACTATGAATTCCATATTAAACTTGTAAATATGTAACATAAACACATATTTGATTTCTTGCTAGTGTTTAAATAAATGTATTTACTGATTTGTTGTTCACTATAGTAATTGCAATTATTGTATAAACTGTACTTGTTAAAAATATTGCTCTGCTTTATTTCCTCCTGCTATTTTAAAGATGTCTTTGCTGCCCTACAGCTCATCACATATTTCCATTTGCTCTATGTCCTGCATGACCTCTCTTTCTCTGGTGTTAAATCTTTCAGTCTGCACTCTTTTTCTTCTTTCAGCTGGTTGGTTTTGTGGCATTTGAGTAGGGACTGTGTTGGGCTGGCTCTGGCCCTCACATCCATGCTACTGTACATTCTTGGCACTGCATTAGTGGATGATGTGTGGACCGTGGTGGTGAACAGAACTAAGGGGTTGGACAGGGGTCTGGCGAATGACAGTGACTATAACCAAGTGAAGCCGCTGGCTGTTGACTTAGGTTTTATGTTGAGTTGGGGTATATAAGCAGGAGTGAATTGTGTGGAGGAAAATATGAAAATGTAAAAAAATAAAATAAAATACCACTTCACATAGCATATTGTAGCTTGCTAGATAATTATGTTAATTGCCCAGAATAAAGTTTCATAATAGCAGAATATTTAAATATTACCTAATGTGAAAATTAATGCACATGTCTGACCCATTAAGTCACTACAGACCAAAATGCTGCATTTATACAATTATACTTCAACTGGGGTACAATAAAAATGGAAATCAGATTGAAGCTAAATTTTGAAATTTGAATTATTTGAAATAATAACTTGTCGACACAAAATGGATAACAATTTGTCGAATCAATGTAACATTCCATGCATTTACCATGTTATAAGCTGGTATGGTCATTTGAATGTGAATACTGATAAAAACTGGTTTAGAATAGGATAACCATGATATGTACTTTGCAACAATAACAGTTCTGGTCATTTCAAAACAGGATTGGGATAATTTTAAGAAAGGATGAAAAAAATAATAACAAAAATAGCTCAATCTTATTTCTAACCACCAAACTGAAGTCACATTTGTTATAATATTTACAATACAAAAATCAAAGCCATTTAGACAGATTCTGGTAGTTTATGAAACTGTTTATTGGCCATTTTTATTGGTGAATTGCATAGTGAAATGGCGTTGCTCAGTCAATTTCTCCTTATTCCAGCTTGTCATCACTTGAAGTTGTGTTAAATTCCTCAAAAATATGAATACCTTGCTATCTTTCTACAGATATACAATTTGAGGGCAAAAGTCTTTGTAGCCATAAAATGTAGGGTTGAAGAAGCTTTTAAGTGTGTCTTGGCTGCGAGTTGTGGTACTCATCCGTGACATTTTGGGGGTTGGGGTGGTGGCTTAAAGAACAGCAGACAGGAATGTTACCCTCACGTGGTGGCGTCTGCATTATTCTTGTTGCACACAGCTATCTAATGCACCATATGTGTTGTGTGAGAGGTGAAATAACACACGTCTTAAGAAACTTTTTGTTGCAAATATTATCAATAGCGCACACTTCTTAAGCATGTAATGACCATTAATTAAAGTAATTACTTATGCCTTGATCACCAGCTTGCATGGCCTCTCGATAAGACTTGTTTTGTTAGCAGCATTAGCTAGGTCTAATCTATACATAGTTATAGGCTATTAGATGTGTAAGATGACCGAACAACCCTACAAACTGACTACATTTTTCATCAAAAAAGCACACACAAAATAGCACTTCTCAACTGAACACATCAATGCAATACTGCTTTTGATTCCACGCCAACACAAGCACAAACACAAACACAAACAGAAGCAAACAGGAAACCTAAATGCCCTTCTCGGCATTGATACTTAACTTCGGCACTTCCGCCGCAAGGACATTAAACACACGATCCAGGCAACAGTCTTCCGGAGCCAGTAGGTCTTCATGGGAAGCTGCTGGAGGGCTGCAGTGCTAACTGACCATATCTCTCAACTACTAACCTCAACCCACCTCGTCATCCACCCTGCCCCCACTTGTGCCTTGGTTACAGACTCCACCCATAAACATGGATTAAGAAGGATTTCTAAAAAGCTCCTGTAAATCAGGGCTCTGAAAGCACATGGGGTAACCTGTCGCATTTAAAATTACCACAGCTTTCAAGAAGCATTCTCACTCTGCACTTATCCTACACATGTAATTACAGAGAATCATCAAAGGCAAGACTTCACTACGTGCTTTACCTTTTCTAACTCTTAAAACAACATCTCATATGGCACATTTCATGGTTCCAAATAACCTCAATATTTTATTAGCTTGATTTTCATTTTTTTTTCCCTCACCAATCTAAAGCCTTAACTCCCTGATTGAACAGTGACTCCTACTCACAGTCAGCGCAGATGTGTATTGACATACAATACCCTTAAAGATGTTGAGTGCTCTATTCTGTTGAGGGGTGAGGCAAATATAAGGGAGCAGTGAGTCAGGTCTGCCTTCTGCAATCAGGAGGCTGTGGAGCCATATGTAACGACAGCTGTATATGTGCAGCTTAACACTGCAGCTGAAGCAGATGTAATAGCAATACAGGCCAGACCAATTGGCTGTGTCAGTAAGAGCAGAGCACACAAAGTGGGCACACTGACTGTCATGAAACAACACCATCATCTTACTATAAACTCAGCATCTTAGTTACTTCAACACACCAACCATATATATATCGGCTTAGCTGAGCCTGGATTAGTTAACTGTGTGCATCCTCACAAAACAATGACCTTGTCAGTCACAATATCACCATTCCAACCCTGCCTGTCGCAATAGTAGCCACTCACACAGATCTTCTCTATCACAACATGGCATCATCACACCCACCTATACTTACTAATCAAACCACTTCTGAAACAAAATCTGAAACAAAGCAATCAATCTCACAGTTCCCTAGCATGCCATGTATTAAATATTAAACTTTATTCTAAAATTCCATATAAATGCAGCAGGTGTATCAACCAAACAGGCTGTCCGCTGGTCATGATGCCTTGCACAATACTGGATCATTAGTACCACTCCAATCCTACCTCTCACAACATACTGGCACACAAACTGCACATTATACACTTATCACTCATTTCCTTTTTTAAAAAGAACTGTCACAACAACTAGGACATTCAATTTCAATCTCTACATAGTGACACAGACAAAGTCCACAGAGGATACCTCTTACCACACCTTTTATACTCAAACCTATAAAAGGTAAGGAATTTCCAAGATAGTTTCTTTGGTAAATTAGTTTCCAGGAAGTGCATTCATTTAAGTGAAATTAATCACACCGTTTTGTATTTCAAAATTTCTAAGAAATATATAGTATGGCATATCTAATAGATGTAAACTATGTACAAAGTATTAAAATGAGGAAACAATAAATGAAAACACTCACCTTGAAGGCTCTCGCCAACGTTTCAACCAGTTGCAGCAGTTCGCCATCAGGCTGAACATTGCACTTCAAACTCATATGTTAAGTGAAAACTGATCACAGGCAAACTGCAGCTAAGTTATACAAGGAGTTTGCTAGCAGATGGTAACATGCACACCCTGTACCAATGCATTTTTTTCGTTATTACCAAACTATCGTTAGCCCCAGTAGACAGCCACCTGGGTGAAAAAATTCACGAGACATAACTGGACAGTGGGCTTTTGGGTTGGGATGCGGAAATAGTTCTGCAGCACCAAACAGTCAAAATTGCCCTGTTGATACCTGCTGAATCGTAAGACATTGACTATAGCTAGCTAGCTATTTGATGTAACAACGTTAGCAAGCTTAAGAAGCATTAAATAACTAAAATGTCAAATTAACTACATGCTGTGGCGACCTAACGGTACCTATTAAAATTTTCTTTTCTGACCGGTTCATTATTCAACTCAGTTGGTTGAGTTTCAAAGCAAACAACAGTTTAAACTACTACACGATACAAAAAAGGATGTTCGCAAAGACACAGAAATAACTGTCAAGCCAGCAAGCTAATTAGCTGGCAAATCTTGCAGTGATTTATTCGCTAGCTGGATATCTAACATTAGCTGGTTAGCTACATAAATAACGACCGAGTTGTGTAAATGACGACACCGCACAACTGTAACGCATCTAAAAAAGGTAAAACTTGTATGTGAAATACCGCCGAGGATTATTTCGGTGGGGCAAAAACAGATTTTAAGCCTTGGACACGATGCTACCAAGCTATCTAATAAGCTAAACTAGCTTAGCAAGATATTACCGCTTTGTTTACACCGTCCCAGTTTGCTGCTATGGCTGCAGCCGTGATTGCGTCAACGCTCCTGTACGAAGACAAGACGCTCTTGGAAGTACTGCATAGAAATTGGCCGTATGCTCCCCGTGGTCTGATGTGGAACTTCACATGGTACTGAACAAGTAAGCAAGTGCTTTCCCTACGAATTTGAAAACTGAGCCATTCGTAGCAAAAATATCCTTTATTATACTTACTCTTTAGTTTTGCGTATTTACAAACTTTTATATACTTTTACTTGTATTTAAACTTAAATTATCGTTGTGCAGTCGAATAGATTATTCATGATATCAATTACTGAAGAGAAAAAAAATGTTTGTCAAGTTGATCGTGAGACGTTAATTTACTTAAATACCATTACTTTATCCATACAAATGAAGAGTATTAATAACAGTAACAACAGTATATTACAATTAATACAATTTGACGTCTGTGTTTTTCATATGACCAGAGCATGTCTTAATTTCCTAACAGATTAGTGTATTGTTAAACATTGTCACACTGTTGCATATCCTTAATTGTATTGTTGTATTCATGTCACAAATTGCTAGAACTGTAATGTCTAAAAAAACCCCAACAACCCCCACCCCCTAATCGCTATGAGCTGAGAGAAACTGGAGAGAAATGATGTAGGATTCGATAACTCTGACAACCAGCTAGTATTTTTCAACCAATCAGGCAAGAAGACTTAATAAATAATACATAAAAATGAAAAATTAGTGAAAGAACTCAGTCACATCAAACATAAATGAATCAGAATAAAAGACCATTTAAAATATATACAATTAAATAATAATAATAATAATAATATAATCCAAATAATAGATTCTGTGGATTGCAGTTCCATCTGCAGGCGAGGGGGTCAGCATACCTAAATGGTAAAAGGGTTTTTTATTTTTTTTGGGGGTTTTTCTTGACACTGTTAAATAAAAGGGGATACCAAGTTGCAGCAGCAGATGGAGCTGCAAGAGAATAATAGATCCAGTGTTCTGATATAAAGAGTAACTCTCCTACCTGGCCCTCCTTTCCCTGTTGTCTAGATTTACTTAGAATTATGTTCATTTTTCTCAAATAACAGAGTGAATGTGCTTGTCAGATCGGATTTGCATACTTACTTTAACCTTTCACATATTTTTGCAAGACCCTTATTATATATATTCCTCTCAATTGTAGAACTATTGTAATACATCTTTATGAGTGAAGTTGCACATTTATGTAAGTAGCACTATACTTCATTTTGCAAGGTTGGCTGTATCTGTCAAGTGACATTTTTATCAATGCATCATTGGGGTAATACCACAAACACACTTACACACACAAACACATAGAAGTTGCATACAGTATGTGCTGAGATTCTGTGGTTAATCACCATCATACAATAATTTGAGATATTTGAGAAGTTAGTTGCATGATGAATCGGTCATTTGGTTGACAGTAGTAATGTAACCACACCAAAGCCCAGCTTTGGAAAGTGATTAAGGTCAACTTGAATATGGCCATCCATCACGTAGATTTCTGTCAATGTTGGTCAATCTTTGCAATAGTTGACAAAATTGAAGAACAGAAAAAAAATAGTAAAAGCCCCCAAAGTATTGGTGTTCTGGTGTGTTTTAACTTTGTTTGAAAATGACCTTGGTGCTCGATGGCTAAGTACATGTACTGCAAGTTTAAGCTGACACAATAAAAATATGAATCTAAATTATATTAACTGACCAAGCCTAAGTACATAGATAAAAAGGAATTGAGTGAAACACTGAGGCTACACCCTTAATCTGAGTATGACAAAGCACACCGATTCCCATATCACGCACACTACATCAGATGGGACTACACAATAACCATTCCAATCCAGGCCACTTGTTTCTTGACAAAATTGTTTCTATTGTTTACAGGTCCATATGTAAAACCACTGAAAATCATGCGCAAGGCATACCTATAACAGAACTAGTGTTTTTCACGTGCACAGGAAATAGATACAAAACCATTAAAAAAAAATCCCCCCATGTATCTGCTGTAACCACTTGGATTTCTTGATTTACAGTCAACAATGACACACTATTTGAACCACAAAATTTTGGAAATGCTGCATTTCCTTAATTTTGATTTATTCTCGGCCCTCATTAGCTGAACCCAGCTCCTGGGACAGGACCGTTGAGGGTATTAGTACAGGATGTCCCACTAAAGAGAAGCTGGGATTTGAGCTGTGACTCAATTTCTAGATATCATTGGAGTGACCACTTTTGCAGCTGCAACATTCACCATGACTGCAGTGCAAACTACTCCAATCTCACATCTGAATCTAAACCTGTTCTGTAAAGTTTCTCATGATTATCATGACCAAACCAGATACAGGTAGGACATAGTGTCATATTTGAAGAGCATATACATCATTAGAAAAGTTTTTTTAAAAACCCAGTTAAACTTTTAATATGGAAAAGCTCTATGAAACCAGGCAAGGTTTATTTTTGTTATTCTTTCCTTATCACATACTGTATTGTATACCCTATTTATTTGTTTTCATGATATGTGTTGTACCTCTGACTCATCAACACATAAGTCTTTTTGATTTATGTAAAAGGGCTTCAAGGTCAAAAGAGCCAGGTATGGAGAGGTACAGCAGCATAATTGGCAGGGTTTGCTGTCAATCATGAGGGTATATCCTGTTCCCTGTCAGTAAGAAGTGCATGGAGTGTCACACTCAATTCACATAGTAAAGTAATTCTATTTGCAATCAGCCTGCATCCATCTTTTAACAAGTAAATGAAATTGCAGATACATTTTGTGCAAACTTTTATATCACTTTGGGATGAAGCCAAGAGGAGGGAGAATATCTGTTAGGCCTACAGCATAATTCAGACAATGATCTGTGGAATTTTTGTGCAAGGAATAGGGAGACAGTATTGTGGAGAATGTGTATGTCAGACAGTCATTTTCCAAGAGAAATAATATGAGTGTGAAGGATTCTGGGTGGGAATGGAGGAGAAAAGAGTGTGATTGGCTTATTTTCAGGGGAGTCTAGAGATGAGGGATCACTGCCATGACACCTAACTGGAAAGGCAAAGACAATTTGGAAGTGACACAACAGTTTGACAACTTTCTCAGCTGAGGGGAGAATGAGGAGGCATGATGGGAATGCAGAGGCACGGAGGATCCTTGATACATCACTGTGAGACATGCAGCAGGCCCCAGGACACCATGGGCTGAAGCAGTACTCTGTCAATAAGAGTACTGACTCCAGATCACTGATACCAACATGTCACATGACATCCCAAAGGCTTTGGCACATCCTTGGCAAATATGTCAATTAGAAACTCCAAATATGCAACAGATTTTGATTTACAGTGACAAGAGATGCTGAAAATCCAAAATAGTAGAAAGATCATCTCTGTTTCTGATTTTTGATATTTAATAAGCTCAGGTTTGTAAGGGTTTATTATCTGTCTGAGTGGATGTATTGAATATTTCTGTGAAATAGGAACTATTTATGAATGATGTGCACAGGTTTGATCTATGGATGTGATTAGGTTTCTCTGGTTTCGTGTCCTAACCCCTACTTCCCGCTGTGCCCTTGGCTTGCTCCTTCTCCCCCTGTGGGCGAGCGACCTTGCGCCTCCTCCAGGACGAGGTTGGGGATCTGGTAAAGTTCACCATGTTTCTCTTGGGGAACCTTGTCCAATGCTGGATGCACAAGAGTGCTGTTACATCTGTCCGTGTTTCTGAAACTGATGGAGGCTGGCTTCCGCGAGGGGAAACTGATCCCCGAGAATTCAGAGTTGCAGTCGAAGAAGCCTGTAGCTGTGACATTTTGATGTCACAGCTGCCACAGTTGTTCTTCTTGGATTTCCCATTGAAGTGACTCCCATAAATAATCGCCTGACTCTTTTACACACAGGCAGCTGTTTTTCCAATGCGGTGACATTCTTCCCAAAATGTTTTGGTCCAGAGACATCTTCCGACAGTGAGGTCCAGGGAAAAAGGTTTCAAGCATGGAGAAGAGATATCTGGGAAGATATGGAATAATCTTCACCCAGTAGGGTGTAACACAAGACTCCAATTACACAGAACACAAAAAAGCAAATCACCCAAATTATATTTAAAGCTGTAGTTCTTAAACTAGTGCTGAACTGAAATGTATCTTTATCAAACCAGCATTCACCCATTTCTCAAAAATAAACACCAATAAATTATGAGATTTAAAAACAAACATAAACAAATAAATAAATAATATCAAATGCTTCATAGATAGTGTTATATTCATCAGCTCAGGTGAATGAAGATGTTTTGGGTGACGTTAGAGACAGATGATGTGTGTTAATTTTTACAATGTGTGGAGATTGTAAATTCATTTAAATTCATTGCCCTAAATTCATTTCATAGTTAATAATTTATGGGATTTGATGTTTTTCACACTCTGCATGCACATGTTTTGTTGTACTTGTTGCATTAAAAAAAATAAAAATCAGCCAGAATTTTCAGTGTTTGTTCACCATGTCATGATATCTTACCCATGTGGAGTGCTAATCAAACCACCCAGGTACATAAATCACACTTACTGAGCTGCAAGCAATTTCTGTACGTATGATATATGCATCAGAGGCAAAAGAAGCAATGGGGGGTTATTTGAATCGCTGAGGGATGCAGGTGAATATGAAAGCTCAGGGTAAGCTTAGACATCAGTGTATGTTTCTCATGACCAAAACTGTAGGAGTGTTTCACATGTGTAAGTACTGTTCCAAGTAGCACCATTATCCTCAAGGTATTGAGCAACTGCACCCCAGCCCGAGTACAGAAAGACACTTTTGTCTCCGGAGTAATATGATGGAGGTGTGGAGAGGTAGGTTGTGGTACTGATGGGTTCTCACATCATCTGCAGCTTGCATCAACACCTCCAGACAGGAGGGGGGAGTACACATGCAGGTGAAATAATGCCTGAGGTCTGTACTTCCCTGTTCACCCCAATTAATATGTCACTTAAGATGTGGAATCTACCAGTGCATCTTACTTCTGTATTAAATGCTAAAATTGGACACTGCTCCAGTGAAACAGGTGAAAATGTTTTATATTTTCTCCTCTTTTTGTATTTTTTTCAGTTCTTGAAGGCTTACATTGATTTAGCATAAACAGTAATAAGTGAAGTAGCAAAGAATATGCACATAAAGAAGACATTCTATTAATCCTTCTAAATCTATACATTTTCATTCATTTTGTTTATTTGGAGTATATTCTTTCAAAATGTGATTAGTGGGTAAATAACTTCCCAAGCAGGCATGATATGATAAAGTGTTTGTACAGGTAGGCCGGGTAGCAGAAACATCTATGAGTCAGGGCAGAAGTCAGGCCATGATGAATGTGAACTATAAAGTCATATAGGGGGTCACTGTATATCCAGCAAGACATCAGAAGTGCCACAAATAGACAGCTACTAGTGATGTACTGTTTATAGCTGGTCATATACTTTTGTCATGTCAAGCACATTATTGACAACATGCATCCATAGTGATGACAGATTGTAGAGGTTACTGTATGAATGCAGGGAAATTATTGCAGGAGGGAAGAAATCAAACCCTGTGTCATATGCATAGTGCCTAATGTAGAATGATCTCATCGGCTGTCAAAGTAATTATTTTCTATAAGCATTCATTATTTTTCTGAAAACAATCAAACACTCATGAGTTTTTATTTTTAATATTAAAGACACAAGTCAAGAAATCTGAGGTGCTGCTGGGGGTTTGGAATTGCCTCAAAGGAGAGACAGAAAGCTTGGCTTCCAAAATGAGCAGGAGAGAGAAAGGGTGGTTTACAACAAACAAGAGAAATGGAGATGGCAGAGAGTCAAAATGAGGCAAATGAAAACAACCAGCCAGTGCAGAAGAGGAGGATCACAGAAGCTACCAAAGGAAACACAATCAGACAAAAAACTCAAACCCAAAGTCCCCAGGGCTCCTGTGAGAACCAGCCAGTCTCTTGGCTTCCCTGGATCCCTGGGCGTGTGCGCAATGGGGCAGTGATGGGCGACACCCCAGAGCCCTGCAGTGGAACCCTTACACAGCCCTCCATCAGCCTCTTTCACTCCCCTCCCTGCCCACTGTTTCCCTACAGCTACCATGCAAACGCTGATCAGTCACACAGACATGTTCAAATGATTTGCACAGTGTTATGTATCAAACTTGAACCGTTCTAACTCTGCACAATCATTTATTTATGGCCCCATGAATTATTCTTCCTGATATAAGCTGTAGTCACGTAATGCTAATGTGAGGATTTGTGCTGGAGAGAGCCGGTGGCTGCCGGCCTCGTCAGGAGGTGTACCGCAGTGCCGTTGCTGTTCCATAAGGCTCTTATCCTGCACAACAGCACGCTGCGCAGCCAACACACCAAACAGGCTCCAGCGCTCCATGTCTTCATTTCCTCCACTACAGAGGACAGCACTCTTTCTTTGATTGGAAATGGGCTCCAGTGGGTCCTGTTTAATGTGGCTGGCTCATTTCGATGTTTAGGTCAGTTCCAGGATGCCACCATTGATTTTAAGAACTTGTTTTACTTTGCCCTTTTTTTGTCGTGGTAAAGTATCAGAGAAAAATAAAAAAAAACTTAAAACAAATATCATTAATACCTGCCAACATAATATGTAAACTTAACACCTAACATCTTATAGTAATACAATGTTCCAGCATATAATTTTTACATTTCATTTGCTTTATGCTTCTTTTAATAACTTCAAACAAAATCCTCCAAAGTAAACTTTTTATAATATTCCTTTTTCATGTTTTATGTAACATTTTTTCCAATGTAAAAGGGCTGTAACATTCATTTTCTTACTCTTTCTTTCCTTAAACCACAAGTCCTTAATCATGTCTCCGCTTAGCTAACCAAATCTAATTTATAATTAGTGCAAATGCGGGGAAAGCTCATTTGTTGGTCACAGGATTCTTTTCTTTTTCTTTTGCCTGCATTATTTGAATTCCATTTGTTCAGTTAAAAACACAACCCATGCATAAATCAGTCATTATCTGGGCCAAATGATGGAGAATAATTGCATTTGGGTTTCCCTGGAAAACTTCAGAACAAAGGAACATGTGGAGGAGTGCTCATCTAGGGTGGAAAACAGTCCCGAAGGAGGTGTTGCTTTAAATTGTATTGTACGCTGTTTCTTAGGAGACTAAACAATGTCATGAAGTTATCATATGCAGCAATATTCTTAGTCAATGGAACAATTGTAAGGTAATACATGAATATGTAGAAAAATAATTGAACTGTATCATGACTGGATAGTGAAATTCATATAAGGAAGAGCATTTGCTGCATTGCATTCTGCATTGCTGAGTACAGTTTCAGTCTTGTCCGGGTATTTTTAGAGCCCTCTTTTAGAGAGTTTTATTTTGCTGTCTGTGCCACCAGACAGACTCGAGTGAATCATAAACAGGCTTGTTCATGTCGTAGGCTCTTTCTCTGTACCCTACTTCTATGATCTTTTTAGTTGTTTTATATTTTTATGTTTCTTTTTATTTTATCACCTCACAGTTTTAAAGTCCTCTGCTAAAACAAGCCTGTTTTCTAAACTGACAGTCTTAATGGTGTGAAACATTAGCTCGTTTATTTCCTGTGTAAGTATTAAAAATAAAGTCTAAGAGAACAAGAGTTTCCATAAATATAAGCATAGCTGCATTTGATCTTGTATGGATAAAAACATTTTGAACTTAGCAATAGGACTGTTTTCTGTTCAAATGGTCTTCTGAAACTTTTACAGCTTCCACAACTTATTTTGCAAACAGAAATTTGTTAAAAAGGTGCCAATTAAAAAAGAAAAGTTCCCTCTTAACCCTCAATTACTATTGAAAAAAAAGGAAAATGTTATGTGCATTATACTCATATGTTTTAGTACAAGTCAAGGCAGTTGAGTTTCTTATACTTATATTCCAAAAACACATTCAAGCGCGCACACACACACACACACACACACACACACACACACACACACACACACACACACACACACACACACACACACACACGCACACTCTCTCTCTCTCTCTCTCTCTCTCTCTCTCTCACTTGTCTGATTGTTTATCAAAGCAGTCAAGCAGATTGCCTTAATTATTCCATTAATAAGGTTGAGATATCTCAATATTTTCACATATGAAGGCTGAATGTGTCATTACCCTGCACACTAGAAAAATGAAAAAAGCGCCAAACTTTAAAAATCTGAAAAAAAAGAGATTTTCTTACCTTATTTACTGTAACAATTTAATGTACACCAGTGACTAATTTTCTCTCTTGTATTGTGATGCATTTCTGGTATGTGTATAATGTCTGTCTTTTTTAGAATTATTTGTAAAATAAATGATTTCCTCTGACACTGTGATTAGCAATGTATAGTTCAAATGTAGAATTTCAGATGGTAAATATTGTTACAGTACGCATAATGTAAAATGCATTGATCAAAATGTTATGCCCATAGGAATGACTTTAACATTTTTAATTAATATTTTAATATTAAGTGCAATTTAATCTGTCCCTCTCCACTTGTACATTCTTATTTTCTCTCACAACAGACAGAGAAACTGTGTTGTACTGTGCTGTACCCAAATACAGTACACCACTTGGTGGTGCCTTTATGAAACATAAAACCACTGACATAATTCAATAGCTTTGCATTGATCATTTTAAATATATAATGATGTAAAATGATCATATTCTTAGAAAATGTCATACATTCACAATGTATCAATACTGTATTTTTCTCTTCCATTTCAAGAGCAAATAATTATTTGGAAATATATTTCCACACATTTTTCTTCTAAGCCAAACAGGACCCACATCACTGAGGGGTTGAATAGTTCCTAGATACCAGTATTTTGTTGTATTGTCTAATTTTTCATTTTGTGTAATCTTTTATTCTGACATTTATACCATTAACTGCAAGTGTTTACTAAATGAAAATCTGAACTCATTTTGGTGATGTCATGAATATGCCATCATTTCTGTTAAAAAAATGTACTCTGTTGAGGTGCTGTATGTAATTGATCAATAGCCTATAGAATATATGGGATGCAGGGCCATTGACAAATGAATTAATGCTCAGATGTTCTTAAACTCTGCATTTTGCATACACTTCCAAGGTCATATTTGTCTTTTTGTATGTGGGTAGAGTGCTTTTGAAATCTATCCTAATGATGTACATGCTCCAATCTCAAACTTTATCTCTCAGTACATCAGTGCTTTCTGCCCATTTAGCTGGAGTGAGAGTAGACATTATGGGGCCTGATTGCCTCATCTGCTGCCCTGAATAGAGACTGGGTCATTTCCCTGTCTGCAAACCAGGCTATGGAGATGCTGGCCAAACTTGCCAGAGTGCTTGTGTAGCATATGGTTAAGTATGAACAGGACTCCAAAAAATGTATTAATCGCTATACATTGTTTTATTTAATGTGATGAACAATGATAGAATTTGTAATACTTTTACAAAACAAAATATGTAGTACAAATATACATTTTTCTAAACACATGAACATTTTACATTGGTTAAATGATGCCACAAATACAGTGAGGTGCTGTGCAGTAATGCCTGTCAGGTGGCTTTTTATTTCTGATCTAACAGCATATATTGGCCAGTTTACTTGACAATGTGCCAGTATCTGTAATATGTTGAAACTAAATACATTGGAATTAGATATGCAAATAGAAAAATATATTGCTGTTACTCAAAAATTGATTTTTCCCCTTTAAGTATTAAAATTAGCTTTAAATAAATTAGATGCTACACTGTGTTTATAATGGTAGAAAGATGTAGGATTAGTTCTATATCCAATGAGGCATAAACAACGAGTATATTTTATTGGTACAAGAAACTATACATAAGTGAGTAAAAGGGCAGAGGAAAATCCCAGGACTCACAGGGTTAAATATGGTTAGAATAGTATATGTATTTTTTATTTTCCAATTCTGCCCAGTCTGTTTTTTTTATATATTGTAAATCACAAATCCAGTTATGATCCAAATTTTGATCATGAGATATTCAGCCACGTTGACAAGGATAATGTTTTTTCCAGCTCTCAGATGTGTGCTTAGTAAAACACTGATGTCTTACACAGTAATCGTCTAAGAAAAAAAAACCTAATTGTTGCATTGCTTTATTGCCAAAGCAGTTAATTTCTTCCGCGTCATTTTATTGCATTTTCTTTATTCCATGCTATCTTTCCAGAACTCATTTTGAGCTTTGATCATGTTCTTTTGCTCCACACCACATAAATACCACAGAGAAAGTCATTCCTTGTGCATTCCTGTGTCTTCTGTGTCAATGGGAAAAAAACAGCTGTGGCTCCAAAATCGATATTCCCTGAAGCTGCTCGTAATCTACAGCTCCTGGTGTGTTTTGTCATGTTAGGTCTTTAACTGATTGGTTAGCTTTGCGATTAGAGTACACAGGTAACGGGCCAGGATCATGAGTGATGACAGATGCTGAGTGAATGCGATGTGGAGGAGTTGTATTGACCAGGCTGAGCTGCTCTGTTAATTATCTCCAGAAGGAATGCTGTATTTTGGCCCCCCTCTGAGTGTCCTTGAATGGGTGGGGGATTATGATCGATTTCTCACATGGTGTTGATGGTTTTTGGATCAGGAAAGGACACAGGCTGGCTTTTTATGAGGTGATAACATCAATGTCATCCTTAAGGACATGACATCATAAGATTAGGTATGGACACTTATGAGTCAATTTCACTGTCCTGTGTATAAACAAATTTCTTCATAAAATCTCAGGACAAAGCTTTTGCAAACATTTAAACAACAGAATATCACTAATTGTATGTTGAGATGAAGATACTAGAAGATGACAAAGATGAATGGCTTTAATGCAAATTTTAGAAAATAATTGCTTTCAGCTGTGTTAGGTTGAGCCTGGTGTCATGGCTATGGGATGTTACACTCCCAGTACACTTTCACTACATGGGAAATCAAATCAAATAGTTCATTTCAGATTAAACTGCCCTCATTGTCAAACAGGCCAGTGTTCATCCTTCACATAGCCAGAGGGATAACTGAAAATGGAAATTCCTCCATTTAAATTCCAGTTATTACTACAGGTAGAGAGCAATTAAAATACATGAATGGCATAACTCAATGTCAGTGATGATTCAGACCTTTTAGATATATAATATCTTGTCTTACTTTCCAAAATCGACTAGGTTTGAAGGAAAAGCTTAACAATAGGCCACTCAACAGACATGACTTCACCCTTCAAAACAGAGAAGCACCATCTCATTGTATTAGTGGATCTGTAGAATATGCCATTGTGAGAATGGGTTCACCTGGTCATACAGATGAAAATTCATTCCAACACAGAGGCATGGTTCATCAGTTACACTTAAGTATTAGATGTAATGAAAATCACATTTGGAAGAATTGCTGTTTAAAAAGACTGCTGATATCTGACACAGAAAATGCTGATATAATCACATTTCAAGTAAGAGTGTAGCTGTTCTCAGTAACACACATAAGAGAACATTCATTAATCATACCGACAGTGTCTGCACCATATTACCATCATGTCCTGACCAGGATTGAACCCATAACCTTCCTGACTACAAAGCATGACTACCACAAAGAGACACAATTACCTCTGCAATGTCACGGTTCATACTGTAGTAGATTCACCTAGACAGTGCACACTATTTGCACAAGAGCACATGATCATCTTACAATGTTTTAATGCACAAAGTGAAACACAAATATCCTAGCAGTTTAGCTATCAGAACACAGCTGAAACCTAATTCTGAATTTGAACCACTAATATCCTATCCATACTTTTGGCTACCTAGCCTGTCTTTTAAATACAAAGGATCAGAATCGAGAAGCTGCAATTTTATTGTGGTTTATTTTCCTGAACATTTTTGTGGCATGCTCCATGGGAGTTTTGTTGTATCATTTCCAAGTAGCATCTTCAAAGATTCCACAAATTAGTGTTTTAGGTCAGTGTAATTTCCATCATATATGTTAATCAAATCAAATAGCTTTAAAAGTTCTTAATAAGATATCGTCCCTGTTTTATATGCTGTAGTTATTCATATTATACACAAATACATTGCTCAGGTTGTGCAGTGAGCCCACACACATATATATAGATCATTTCTCATGCAGAAAAGTGGTGTTTAATACCTGATCTTTCACACTGAGAGCTCAGGGGACCATTTACAGAGAGATCACTATCATCCGCCTCTCAGCAGCACACTGCTTTACTAAGCTCTAACTGCTTTGATTTTCATATAGATATTTAGAGTGCAAACACTGACCAGTGAGTGCTGGAGAGTGGCTGATAACCCAGGATAGATCAGCTGATGAGCATGCTCCAGTATTTTCTATTTGGTAAAAAAAGGTTGTTGTGTTGAAAATCCTTTGTTAATTTAAATATCAGGTCTTTTCACTTCCAGATTTGTAGTTTAAATAATATGTTTAAAGTTAAATAAAATTGAGTTCTAAAACACTAATCCTTTTGTATTGCATTAACAAATCACAGCAAAACAATTTTTTTATTATATATTGTTTTTCTGTAGACTCAGAATCACTATGCCATGTGAATTAGTAATAAGATTTTCAATGTCTACCTCAAGTCTATCCAGATGTAAAAAGATCTTTAATTTACCCTCAGTTTTTTACTTTCCATCAAATATTTACTATGGATTCACAGTTACTTATCGTACAATAACCACAATAAAATGTCCACCTGAAAACTATTCTCTCAATTTTAATTTCAGTTTCTAGATTTAAATTCCATAACCCTGCATGCCACCATGAGAATGATGCCATGTAGACCTCTCTGTGCCACTCACTCAATATGCTTACTGACGCCCCTGCTGCCAGAGGAGGCCCAGTTTGATTTAAATTCGGTGCTTAACTGAATGTGGGCACAGGCCTGCTGTGGTCTTTGCAACATGTTTGAGAATCACAGAGTCTTTGTTATTCTGTAGCTCCTAGCATTGTTTTAAATGTTCACTCTTTGGAATTTAGTGACTGTGCTCTGAGCATTATTTTTCATGATCAATACCAAAATGACTGGCCTACATCAAATGGCAAGATACTGTTTTTTTTTAACGAAACAGTCTTAGGCTATTTGATTTTTACATGATTTCTACTTTAATCGTTTTCTGTATTGAGCGGTTTTCTGTATTGCCCATAACACAAGGGTTTGTGTTTAAGAATGTTTTTTTAACATCATCACAAAAGTCAGCACAACACATGTTTCTACATTCACTGTTTTTATTTTCAACGTGGTACAGTTTCATGAGCTGCGAATCTGACGTTGTGATTTATTGTCAGGAGATGAAAGAGGCACACACTACAGGTGGAGGGAAAGCTGAGAAGCTCGACTGTTTTCAGTCACTATGTCCAAACAGCAGATATCTGAGACAGAGTGCGAGAGTTTGTCTGTCTGAGTGAAAAGATGAAGCATGGCAATCAGCTGCTCTAAGCCTGGTGTCCTCCTGCCTTCTGAAGAATGACCAAAATGTGCAGAAACAGTGAGCGTGTGTGAGATGGAAGGCATGCGCTAACTGTCACGTCTTAGGCACTGGCAATTCTTGATGTTTCCAAAATGCACTTTTTGATGAATGACGCACAGGCAGGACCCCATGGTTATTGAACACAACGTTCAAGTCGCATTGTATGCCATAAATTAGGTCCTGGCGGATGTATTGAATAGCATGTCTCTCTTCTCCAATTGCGTCCAGATGTCACTACATTTCAATTAAAGTGGAAGGCAGAAGTACGTGTTTCATAAAAGCAGAGTTCCCAGGGCAGGTGCAGGATGATGAGAGCGTGAGACAGCATTCCGAGCTGGCACGCCGGACCCTCATCTGTGACTGACGCACAGAAATCGAACCCTGGTCACCACACAAATGGAACTTTATTATCCTTCTGTGTTTCTCTGGCCGCATTTGTTATTTATTATGACGCCCTGAAACCCAATATATCACATAGACGAGTCTGTCTTCAATGTGTTTATATATTCACACTCATTCTTACCACTGCCATATAGGCATGCCATAAATCTACAAATGTAAAAAAAAAAAAACCTAAAACCTACAAAAATAATAAATAATTAAATAAATAAAATGACCTCTCAAATACAGGGAAAAAATGAATGTTGTTCCCATAGAAAGAAAGTTATAAGTGTTCTTAGACTGGAGCAACGAAAATCAAATTAAGCAGCACATCAAGCAAACCAGTTATAGATCAGTTGCAGTGTGCAAACCAATTGTATTATATTTGATGATTATACTTTTAATAAAATGACTATGTAAAAGTTTGTCAGTGGTTTGTCCTTCATCAGGCAGTGGAGTGCTGTTTCTCCCTTTTTGCATAAGCCATTTTTTTCCAAAGCGTGACTTTGAGAATGGCCTAAGTGAAAAGAAAGTGATGAGAAAGCCATCGTCTGTTTAATGTATTCTGAAGCTGAACGGCCATATGGAGAGCCACTGCGGAGAGCTCCGGTCAAGAGCCGTTATCCTTTTCATCAGGGTTATTGTTATTCCAGTCAGGCCCAGCAGACCACATTACCCATGCTGTGTCGTTATCTCCACATAATCATACAAAAATGACAAACTAGGCAGCCTGAGGTGATTAATCGATTATTTGGGAGTATTTATCATTCAGTTAATATTCATAGGTTAATTCATATTTATCATACAATTATGGTCTAATTGTCAAATTTACTTGACAAGTCACAAGATAAATTACAATTAGCTAGCCATTAAAAAGAGACTCTTTTTACAATTCAATTTTTGTCGCCTAAAAAGTTAGATGTAGAAATGTAACTTGGAAGAGACAGCCAAATAAAATAACGTAACACCCCGTTGTTGTCTGGTATTGTAACTGTATCCGGTTCACTATTTTCAATGTTTTCCTGTGTTGTAATTGTACCCAGTTCAATGTTATGGGACAATTAGAAAGTAAAAATTATACAACAAATAATACATGAAACCTAGTAATTGTTCATTATTTCAGTTTAATAATTATATTGAGCAGCAGTCTTTTTAATATTATAGAAAATAATACTATTTAAGCTTTTGATGGACTTCTTTCAATTCATAACAAAAAGGTATCTACTAAGCCCTAAAATATTCATTGAGAGCCATTATTCCTTAACAAGTATTAAATATTAAATAGTGTTGAGAGAAAGTCACTGATTGACATGGATTTTTGTTGTGTGAGGGAAGAAAAAATGAAATTAATGTCCTAAGCAAGACGGAGAAATAAATACATGTCTAATGCACATATATAGTTGTTTTATAACTATATGGTGGCCGGTTATTCCCATGGTTTCAAACCCCGAATTCAAGCCAGCCTCTCAATCATTGTCCAGGAAAAAAAAATATTGTGGCTTACTAAGACTCACCTGCATCACATGACCCCTCAATGATTATGTTAGCTACAGTATATCCCGAACCGTCAAGAGAGGAAAGCTTTTTGAAAATGTCATTAGGCACTTGCACAAGAGCCAGGCAATGAAATAAAAGTTCTCTGAGTGACATTCGCGATGTTATGAGAGGGAAAACAATTAATTTGGCCGCGGTTTACAGCATGCACAGCATATGAAAGAGGAAGCGTGGTAATGAGCGCTTCGGGCGATGTCACCAGTGGTCTCGCTAAGGACCACATTGTCGGTTCTCTGCACAGAGACAGCTACTTAAATCAACTGCTCATTCACACTAGCCCACGTTCCCACTGGTAAGGAGGGAATAGAGTGCACAAAGAAAACACAATAAATTATAAGCATTATTCCAGAGTTAAGCTTTCAGTTCCCCCTGTATAATGTGGGATTACCATTTCCCATCCATATATTACACCGATGAAGTCATTTAGAAAGCACTTATGCATGTGCACAGGGCAGAAAAAAATACAGAAGGAAATATTGTTATAAAATACAGTTATTTTATCATTTTAATCATTCTTCCACCCACCCACTGCTTTTCCAACATGCATATTTTTGTTCCCGTCTAAATGATGTAGCCTCATTGTTACTCATTACCTTGGTGTTACTGTCACCTTATTCTTATCAATGGTGTTCCTGTTACTTTAATAAAGACACGTAGAAGGTGATCCTATGTGGAAAATACAGAAAGCATTTGGTTGTACTTCAAAAGAAAGGTTTTGTGTATGGCTGAAAGGATTGAATAAATCATTGTTTTGCCATGGTGTTTATATTCCAACACATTTTAATATTTTTCTCAAGAATGTTAAAATTTGATTTAATGTATCTGTATGCACAACAAATCTGTTGTCAAAATCAACACAGTTTGGGTGTACTTGTGGGACTCACCAAAAAAGTGTCATAATAGCACATTTGACAGTGTGAACACCCACATTCCTAGTCTGATATGATTTTAACAATCGTGATAGTTATAGTTTCTGAAATGATCACCGTGACCAGAAATGTAACACTTATACACTTTTGCCAAGAATTTAACTAATTCACACTTGTTGTCTGTTAATTGGTAATTTAAAATAAACTGTAAATTGGAAATTATGTTTTAAAAGCCCTTTCTGATCACAAAAAGGTAGTGTGGTATGAGCTGTAAGAGAGTTAAGGATAATCTGAGAAAGGCTAACTCCAGAGAGAAGGAAGCTGATTATCATGAATGTTGAATTATATATTGAACAAGACTAATTTTACCTCCAGCCAGCATGTTTTGAGCAATTACAGGGAAGACAAGAATTGGTAGGCCATTTGCAGTCATTTAGAAGAAGTAGATGAGCAGCTCTTTACTGCTGATACAGTCATATTACTTCAGTTTGTTTGTTCCTTTTTAATATTTTTTAACAGATGCAGTCACAAGGTACCGTGCATTCCAGGAAACTGATCCTTGTGAACATGTATCAGGCCTCTCTCCCCAAAATGCTGCTTTCTCCTTTCCTAGGATTTCGTCTTTTTTATAGCTGAGATGGAATGTCTCTGTTTCTTTTTTTAAAACCCTCTGTGTCCAGAGGCTGAGGTAGAGGATCTCTCCCCCTCCCCTGTCCCCCCGTAAGTCAGCCGCTCTGGATCACTGACTGCGGAGAGCTGTGATGATGTCACCTTAATTGCTGGGGCCCCCAATGCCCCCAGTTCAACAGCTCATTTTCAGCTCTTACTTCAGCCACCTGCTCCCCTCAAGTACAGAAAAACTCCCAGTCACAGCAAACACCTCTCCTCCACCACATACACACCCTCCTAGACTACACACTCCTTTCGTACACCACACTCACACACCAAGATCCCCCCCTCCCCCCAAGACGGCAAACACATCAAACACATCCCTTCAACCATACACTCATCTTCCCTCTACTGCACCTCCCTCTACCTCTTCTACACACGCACACACGCACACATGCACGCACGCACGCACGCACGCACACACACACACTTTTACCATATACTTTTACCATATACTCAGTTTGCGCAGTCACATCTGCCCCAATCCTGGACAGTGAGCTGAAAGTCATGAGAAGTCATGACACATCTGTGTGTGTGAATGTAAGTGTTGCTTTACTTGAGTTAACACGCATTTTTGTTATGAAAACAGAGACATGCTTGAATTAATGCAGTACATCTCTCACTAAGTCTCATTTTTATGTGTAGTTTATGTACTACTTATTGTGTATAAGGATGTATTAGAATAAATTCATATTTCTCCAGCACTTACCCTCCAGTTCTCTGGGCATCACAGGGAACACAAACACCGTCTGGCCCCCAGTTGATGCAGGGAAAATGAGGGTAGTTTGGGTCCAGGAGACACAGGGAAATGATGGCAGTTTGGGTCCAGGAGACACAGAGACATGAGGGCAGTTTGGGTCCAGCAGACACAGGGCAATTTGGCTCTTGCACATAAAGATGCATGTCCTTTAATAACAGCAACTTCTTACATCCTGCTGTGAGCTCAAGGCATTTGGTGAGGTTTTCACACAGCTATTTGAAGCAGGATGCTCCTTAGCTTACCAAGTTGTGAGGGATACTATCCTTGAGGATGCCATCTCTGTCTGTTGCTGACAGTCCCCTGTGCCACTGTCTGTCTCATGCAGGAGACTGGCAGAGGCTGTCCGGGGGGGCAGCCTTTGTCAGTCTACCTGCGCAGACACTCGGGCTGATGTTGCAGCCGGCTGTACAGGAGCAGTGAGAGGGCTGGGGGGGTCAGGGCTCAGGGGGCATGGAGGAAGCATATGAACACTGACAGTGATGAGAGATTTGGGGAGAGTGGGGGATTCTCCAAATATGGTATAACGCTACCACGGTTAGGGGGACTGACACACACACACACACACACACACACACACACACACACACACACAGATCAGAAATCATAGGCCATGCCTCCTCACTCAATGTACATGTGTCAAAAACACTCATCAACTGCATTATCAACCTGATAATGCAGCCCACCTATTGATTGCATCTACATCTCAAACACACACACAGACCCAACAAATACAAACCATCCTTTTTTCATTGCATTCACATCCACATTTTAGCATACCTAAACACATACATAAACCATACATGGAACTACTTATTTTATATGTCGTAAAGGGCATATGTTTTTATGGGTTGACTTATTGAAATTGCACTGCTTCATTGGGAAAAAAAATTTACAGTCATTTCTGCAATAACCATTATAAGTAATCATCAAATAATTTAATTGTTATGGATGTATGGGTTTTGATTGATTTTATTTACTGGTAGCTAATATCTAAAATCTACACACACACACACAAACACACACACACACACACATATATATATTTGTTTTCATGGAATTCTGTAATATTATATACATGTAAATATGTATTATTAATACTTTATTTGCATGTGTTTCACTTAATCTACTTCTAATATGTTTAAACATTTGGCAACCATAATGGAGCAATTATCAGACATCTGGGTGCAGCAGGCTGGATTTGACCATGAGTACCCTCTGACAAACTTGACCATGGTGTACTGTGTGCCAGAGCCATCCTCATCCAGCCAATCCTATAACATCTGTTCCGGATATATTGACTTAATTGAGCTGATTAAACCAGACTAATTAGGAAACAATGGCTTCAAAGCACCCTGTCGCCTGGAAATTCTGAAATATTTCTGCTGCCTCTCTCCGTCTGCACTGATAAAAATCTAATTCCATGCTTATTTAGCTTCTTTTCCTCTACGCATTTTTACAGTTAACAGACCTCTCTCCCAAGTCTGCTGGAAATATAATATGGTTTGACAGTAGAGGGCGCTGTAGTGGCATGGTTGCCATAACAGTTGATTTTTTCAGATTTAGAAAACCACAGTGCAGAACGGACAATATCCTGATTTTGCTGAATATCTTTACTTTTTGTACATCCATCCATATAAAAAACACATTTCAATACTTTTATTTATCACATACTACTGTTATCATAGTATTATTATATTTTATGATAATTGTATACACATCATTTGACCTAAATCATAAAACACTGGACAACTGATAGAACTGTTTATTGCTCTAACTTATTTACTTATTTAATTTATAATTTAAATAAATTAAATATAACAAACATAAACTGCCTTTTGTTAAAAAAGAAATCCTGTTTTAAATGTTCATAAATGTTCACTTCAGTGTGACAGTAAATCAATAAATTGTGAGCCCTCTCTCTCTCTCTCTCTCTCTCTCTCTCTCTGGCATAGCAGGTTGGCACAGGTTTTTTTTTTTTTTAAAGAAGGTCTCGATAAGGAGATTAATGTTCTTTGGGTAGAATAAAAATGATATGGAGAGCTTATTTGCACTGAAATGGCCTTGAGCTCACACCAAATCAATTCATTATTCCTTCAAAAGAGTTTGTCTCTCCTCTCCCTCTGCTGTGAAAGGTAAATAGCTGCCTGTCTCGCTCTATTGAAATGTAGAAGAATTGAATAAATTTTGCTTTCATCCCTGCCATTGAACTATTTTCAGACCTTTTTTTCTTTAGCCTTATAGTGTATTTATGTGAGTGCCATTTCAGTATCTCCCCCTCAAAAAAGGAAGAAGTCAAGAGTGCCCGGCGAGGTTGCAGGAGCCACTGGTAAAGCAATTGGCAGAGATATAAGGGGAAAACGTTTGGGTTTCAGCTCCCCATTGATGATCTGAGTCAATTCTTTCCCAGCATTGTGACACACGCTTTCCCAGAGAATGGAAAATTAAATAGATTCATGTGTGAAGCCGACCAACTTTAAAAAGCCAACTAATGAGAGACTACTGCAAGGCAGTTTAATCAAGTCTGTAGAGCTTTCATTTTATGAATAGATTCCAGGCTCACATCTTGTGGAAACATAGATGCCTGCATGGTTTAAAAGCTCCGGAGGAGAGGGTGCTTTCTGAATAGCTCTGATTTAGCGTTCAGTCTGAGGCGATGTCTTTGGAAACATGGGAAACCGAAGACACTAATCAAGCTCTCTGGGATAGGAGCATGACATTGGCGTGCACTTATTCTCACCCCTCAAAAAAAGAAAACCATATTTATGTCTTATTTGTCTTTGTGCTTTCTTGTAAGCTGTGATTACATTTACCTCCTGGTGCCCATTGTTTCTTTACAGGGGCAAGGTAATTTCAAGTGCTGTTTTTGAAAACAAACAATATGTGGTGGCATATCTGGTAGGGTTATAGAAGCAGTGGTATAATATGCAGTAGAATTAAAAGGCAATGGGTAACTTAATTAGTCTGTGAATACAATTCACACAAATACACCCATGCAAACACATTCCCCTACAGCTAGGCGTCACATATTGAAAGTCAGCTTCTGCTTCCCGTGAGAACATTCTGCCTCAGGTAAAAGATCTGTGAACAGTAGTCATGGTTTGGTTTGTAGCTTTAAAGAGCAGGTCACTCTCAGGGCTTGAACTGCCCTTTTGATGCCCTGCGTCTGGGAGGAAAAGGAGGAAATGGTGAAAAAGCGGGAATAACCTCATCATGACCTCTTTCTGCATGAAAGTGGTGTCCGCTCTCCTCCCCTTGTTGAAACAGCAGGAGGGGGTAACTCGGACTGACCCCACTTGACCAAAGCAAGACCCCATTGACCTTAAATACTCAAGATTATTTATCCAGAAATAACTGGGCCATGGTGAAATAAGATCTTGTTTTTATATTGCAGGTTTTCTTTCCAAACCAAAAGCATTTGCTTTAAGTTCACTGCTCTACTCCAAACAAAGGTGTACTGGTATCCTAAAAAGTCAATGGAAAAAGTACACAGAGTACACAGAGGCCTACAATAAGATCATTGGTTAAAGTACAAATGTGTGTGTTTGTCAGGCTGACAAGTCTCAGCTACAGCCATCTTCAGCACTGCTCATTCTCTTTGCCCCAGAACAGAAGAGAATTTAAGGTAAGTACAGAGGTTTCCCTGTAATGAGAGCATATACGATGTAGAATGCTAATGGGACATCATGCAATGAAATAGAAGGGATTTTCACTGTCCTAAATGGATTCCTTCATCAATTCCTTCCATCCCATCACCTGCTCCTCACAGAGACACAGCCAGCTGACTCTCCCTGTGCAGACCACATTCCAGATGCTCTGTCTTATTCTCTTTTGCATGCTTTTTACATCTAAGAACTCTTTTCCTCCAAGCAAATGAACTCTGTCTGCTGTTTCACTCCTTGTTTCATTTCTAAGAGCGACAGGCTGCACTTAAGTAAAACAAACAAATTATTGTCTCTTTTATGAAGAGCAGTTCCAGAATAAGGATCTACTTTCCTTTTGTTTTTCTTTTAAGTGCCACTTGTGGTTGGCTTGGCCATTTTCATTCACCTTGTGGTGATACATTTATTTTTGGATTGAGGGTTATGTGACTGTCATAATATATACACTGTCAATTTTAGATCTTTTTGGATGTTGTTTTTCACATTACTGTACATTTTGTCAGCTGCGTGTCAGATTTTAGAAATCCTTGTGAAACGACTTAACTCAAGCAATGCAGGAAATAATACTGACAAAACATAAAGTAAATATATATAGTATAGTATTTATATGAGTATATTTGATGACATTTTTCAGTAATACTTTATCTCCTTAATTAATATTCAGTTGTTTAAAATATCTTTCTACCATCAATGTAGTGGATACAATGGTACAGGATTTTGTATGTCCAAAGTAGGTTAATGTGTTCTAGAGCATAGTGGTGCTCAAAATGAAGAACAGGGAGCATGTATGCATTTACAAATCACTTTTTCAATCTGTGAAATTGAACAAAAAGTGTTAATCCAAAGCCATTGTCATGTAGACTGGAAAAAGCAGGTGCAATTCCCTCTGAAATTGTTAATGAGATTGTATATTCATTGAAAAGAGTGGTTTATACATATTCATATAGCCATTTCTCATGAATATTGCCTTTTACTAAAGATTTGGCAATTGCGCATGCACGTTGGTTCAAGAGCAAGATAGTTTTAGGATCATAGCATTAATATACACTTCCTATCTTGAATCATGGTGGTAATTATACTGGGATTAAAATAAAAAAGCACAGGAAATCCTTTCATTCCCCTTCCTTACTTGAAGTAATCCTAAATCCGTGTAAAGATGGGAAAGATAGATGTTTTTATCCATAATAATACTTAATGTATCTTTATCAGGGTTTGATCCTTACCCCCACCCACACACAGAGACACACATACACACCACTGTCAGTGGCTCTCTTATGAAAGGTTTACAGTGAATGGTGCTAAGTAGCTCGGGCCCCTGTTTGTCACCTGAATCCTAGGATCTTTGCAGAAAAGGATGAGCTTATGAAAGCTCCATTTCAGCCTGTCGATTAAAGAGCTAGCCTTATCGGATGTGAGCTTGGCTTTAGGTCTGCATTTTATGGAATGTCAGCGAAGAACAGGAAGAGGGAGCTAGGATTAAAGAGGCTCAGGGGAGAGAGAGGAAAGACAGAGAATGAGGAGGGAGAGAGACAGTAGGGGGGTAGTCACACGGCCACTCTGTTCTTGTCTTTATCACATAGCCTGGATCTGCACCCAAAGCAGCCCGGCGGTGTCACATCACAACCCAGAGCCCTTGTAGAACCATGGCTTTCTCCAGATGTGCTTCACCTAATCAGAGTCATATGGAAGTAGCATGAGGGCAAAGAGGCACAGAGTGCCAGATGATAGAGACCAGGTAAGGAGACCATTCAGTCCAGGGACTTCTGTCCCATTTTCTGTACTCCATGTTTATCCACCCTCTCTCTTTCTCTCTTGCTCTACCCCTCCCTCTTTCACCTAATCAGAAGAGAGCTCAAAGCATGGACAGCAGACCATGAACTTACCACATTAAAAAATAAAAAAAGGAAACAAAAGGTTTTTTAATATTTTATTTCATTCATTTAGTTAGTTTTTTTTTTTTACTGTTGTATAACCTGGGTCCAAATAACCATGATATACTAAGGAGAAACTCAACCAGCATTGTGTTTACCACACTCCTAAATATATGGGTTAGGGTAGCCCAGATTATTTCACATTTTAAAAAGGCCCCGTCTGCAGTCTTTCTCAACAAGCAAGCATGTTTACATTATCAGGTTGCAGAAACTCCGCTGACTTCACCCATCCTATTATGTCATCCGCCAGCAGAAGAGGCATCTCTTTGTGTTCAGCTTCAAGGCCAAAAAAAAGAGACACATGACGCAGCTGCCTCTAATGACATCTCACCGTGGCTAATGAGCGTAGCCGTGTTACGAACCGAATTAGGCACCATTACCGTGTTGTAATTTTAGAGATAATTAGTTCGCTTGTCAATTTTACGTCTGCTACCTTTGCAGACCTGAAACCCGGGCCTGGGGGACTGTGGGCTGCTGGTAAGCCACACAAGGAGGAGTTTCTGTGTGGGGTTTAATTAGGGAGGACTGTCTCTCTTTGCTTGCTCTTTTTCAATCACCCTTCTCCTGCTGAGTTTGACACCTCTCTTTCACCTGCCCTGCCTGCTTTAAGTTCTCTCTTTTTTCCAACCAGGAAAAATAAGTTTTCACAGTCCTCTTTGCATATAGATTGGAAGTTATATTCCCCTTCGTTAAAATATGCAAAACTCATGGCTATTGTAATTTTTCACGAACATTCCATTTTTTGGAAGAATTGCAAATCATTTTCTCTTATCTGTGCCCATTAATAAAATTTGAATAGTTTAATTAACATTACACTTTGGTGAACCAAGAGAGGAAAATGAGAACTGATATGAAAATTTGACCTCTTTCCATCAATAATCTTGATGAATGTACATTTGATGGTGTTTCTTTGCCTTCCCTCAGCTGATTCTTTGTGTCACAGCACTGGGCCTGTTGATCTGCTCGCACTCCACAATGTGGTGTATGTACATAAAAAACATATGACTTCTTGAATACCTTTAAAAAAGGTCTTGTTTGAAAACACACTGAAAAAAAAATCATACACAACTACACATATTCATGTACACACAACTAAAATGTTTCAATATGGTCGTTCAAATTGGAGTAGGGAGAGAAATAGGGGAGAATTAAACAGGCAAACATAAATAACAAGTGAGATATCACAAAATGTGAATGTGAATGCAAATACTGAGGAAACACAGAGGATCTCATATTCCCTTTGGCTCCCCCAAGACAGAATGGTATAGGTATGGATACATAAGCACCAGCATCATTTTCATTCCCCGGATAAGAATGCCTTTCATCTGTACACACATCTTTTTCCATCACTGCCTTCTACTAAAGTCAATGGAAATGCATGACTGGAATGAATCTGTGAAGGTGGTTTGCATTTCTGGATCCTTGGAGAGAGAAGCTGGCACCTCAAGGGGGACTTGAGTTAAATCTGCCCATTACGTGATGAGGTACAACATTGGGAAAAAAGAAAACAGAAATCCTTTCCCTTAATTCAGACAATCTATCATCCTTCAAAGCCGCTGCAGCTCTTGAGCTCCTTAAACACTGTGTTTACTGGCCCTGGTCCATTAACTTGTTGAGGCTGCTATTACTCATTATGCAATGGAGGAGAACAAAGGTAATTGAATTACTGTGGATATACACAGTAAAAGTGAGGGGGATTGAACCTGAGGTTTCCTGATTTCTATCAGTGCGTGATGTCTCTCGGCTGAAAGCCCGGACGGAGAGCCGTGGTTTGCGTTTTAAAAACAGACTCTGAATGGCCAAGGTCTTCGCAGTCATGGAGCGGAGCAAAGCCTTGCCCTCAGTGTCTCTGTTTGCTTTAGGCCCAAACCCAAGGAGAAACGATGAGCGCGACTCCTGAGCTGTGTTTTGACGGAAAACGTTCTTCCCACTCGGCAGGGTAAGTGTGGAGGGATGGATGCGCGGAGCGGGAGAGAGAGAGTGCATTAGCATGGATCTGTTACAGCTCGAATCAATCAATGCTGAATCCACGGGAATGTGTCCCGCTTCAAAGCCTTATGTGGGCAGAAGAGAACGAAATGCTAACAGCGCTTCCAATTCCTGAAGCCTGCAGCTGCAGGTCATCTGGTCTCACGAAACATAGTTTACTCCGTGACAGCCGGACCGAAAATATCGTTTCAGCCCAAAATTCATCCCCTTTTGATTTACACTTTGCGACTGTGGGGGGACGGTGGAACTGGTCCTAAGGTATTTCCTGAGACAAGGAATAGTTAAAGGCCTTGTTCCCCTGCACATACATATGTTGCTAATTTCCCCTCATAGTGTTCAAAAAATCATATGCAAATGCATTAGTGATAGTGAAATGTTCAGGGGTAATTGGACCATTTTTACATGTGGACATTGAACATTGAGCTTGAGTCTTAATTTTCTAAAGGTGGTAATTTTACTGGTGCAATAGTTCTATTTAACCAGCCATTGACTTCCTCTGCTGTGGTTGTACATCATTCTGGTCCCAGACAAAGGACTTACAGCCTCTAGTGACCCTATTGCACCAAGGAAATAAGTCAGATTAAGATACTTACCATTCTCCTGATCCTTTGTCCTTTGCAACATATGGCAGTCCTTGGAGTCCAAGGACACCCCAATCTCACAGATACAGGGAGATTCATCACTGCAGAAACATCAATCTCTCTTTACCCTCTGGAGCAGAAGGGACCAGCACCTCCACAAAATGTTCCTTTTCTTTTTTCTACACAAAGATGCTGAGCGAAGACAAAAATAATCTTTCCCCTATTTGAGCAAATGGAAGCCTGAATCAAGTAACACAAAAAGAGGAAGGTGCTTTTAAATACCTTCCTTCACCAGCTTTACATACCATGTGTATAGTATGTAGTATATGAGTATATCCGAGCTACACAAAATCAATATTCACTTATATAAAGGCAAAATTAACTTGGTTTAATACTCCACCCCATGGTGTCAAATTTAAACAAACACAGGTGGGTCATAACTTCATGGGTCATATTATTATTATTATTATTATTATTATTAGTAGTAGTAGTAGTAGTAGTAGTAGTGCCAGTAGACTACCATGAGCATAGCGTATGAACAGCTACAAAGTGAGGACTTCTGCACATATAAGCACATTTGTATAGGCCATCCTTGTCTTCAGATTGTTTTGTAAACATGGCCCTACTGCACAACACCTCCCTTCACCATCCCAAAGCTGCAGCAACAAACTATACTTGGAGTCTACCAATGTGTCACAGGCTTGTCCTATGTAGCACCGAGATAATCTGACTTTTGGCTAATGGCAGTCCACTGTAAACCAATGGGACATATGGAGTATGCAGTCAAATGATCATATGAATCATGCAGAAATTAGCCATGGGAAAAGTACTAAAGCTGCAAAAGTGGAAGCTGCAATTCAAGGCCTCAGAGACTGTGTGCACTTAGAAGCCGGAAAGAAATATGGATATAGACAGGATTTTTTGAAACGGGGTGATATCAAACTCATACCATTAAAAAAAAAAAAAAAAAACAGCTTAAAGCATGGTTATTTAAACACACTCATATCAGTTTAAATATGTGCAGTCTTACAATCTTTTCTCAATGTTACATCTTTGTTTTTAGTCAGCTGACAGATAACCATGCATTATTGCTGCAGTTTCCCCTTTATTGAAATCCAAATTCTTGCATATAACTCTTGCATGAAACTATCAGCACTGGTCCAGCTAAGTTATACTCTGCAATACCCTTACTGATACAAGAATTTGTGCGAGTGATATCACAGACCAAGGCTGGACAGCAACCATCTCATGTTGAGCTACGGCCTTAGCTGCCAGGTTGTCCGAGTTGTGGATCCCGGGTGACTGTGAAAGGAGGATAATCTCACTGTGGGGAGGGTTTGCCTTCCTGCACTCTGAGGTCATCTGCAGACCGGACAGCAGTGATGAATGAGAGCTGTGGACAGAGAGTGTGCTGACACCATGTCCCTCACACCTCTGCCAGTGACCCCAGATCACTGGGTCCGGTCTCTTATCCTTCACAGACAGTCATGGGTGCAAGGGGGAGGACTGACACACTCAACAGACAGCAGGTGCATAGCAATAATGACTACATCCATTTCACCAGTGTGACAACAGCGAGCTGTATGTCTCCTTAATGACAGGACATACGGAATATTGAGCGATAGTGGCAAAACAAACTCCAAAGGCATAATAGACTTGTCTATTAAATTTGTGATGGATTATTCTAACTGTGGCCTGCTATGGGTTCATCCCCATGGCCTATAATCAAGTTACAAATTGTTGCTTGGAGTGTTAAGGATGTTGCTCAATTGCAGAATGTGTCAGGGACAGAGGAGTTCAAGGTCAGTACATGTAGCCAACACACTCCATAGTTGCACTCCCAACAAAAACCAAACCTGTCTGTCTATGAAAATTTCACCACCCAAAATTGATTTGCGTGAAAATGTGTTTCTGTAGCTTGCTAAAATTGCAATTACACCCTCCTCAAACCAGATCCAAATTGAACTCATGCCCAGAGGCCGGAGGATAATGGAGAGAGACGCTGTGGGGGGAGTGTTCTCTACGAAATGCTTTGGAGAGCAATAAGGAGAAGCTAGTGCAGAAATAAATCACTGTGTTTTTTGTTAGAATTACATGTAAGCCTCAGCTGCTTTGTGCACAAACAGTGCACAAAGAAAAGTATGATAGAATATTACTTTTTAGTTCTGGCCTTCCTTCAATAGGTCTGTCTTTCAGGGAGTCCAGCCTACCTCATGGCTAAGTTCACCAGCCCAGAGAAGCACCTCTAGGGTCTTAGCTAGACCACCTGACTGCCCCACGCTCCATCTGTCTCTCCATCTCTCCTCCAAAACACTTCACAATAAGAGCAGAGCTACTCAGAGGACAAGCTTTCTCTTTCCCTATGGGGATTTTTTTTTTTTGGTTTTGCTTTTTGTGTTTATCTGCTTCTGGCCATAGCAGGCAAGCTGTGAAGGAGGAACCAAGCAATAAGAAAATCAGCAAGAGGGAGACGCTGGCTTTCATTGAAGCATTCCCTGGAGTCTTCCTCTTTTAGAAGCAGCCTGGACGCCCGAGGCCAGCCAAATATGCCATCTGAGTCCCAGTTCTACAAAAACACCCAACTGGATCCTCTGATCCCATTACCAACACCAACTGGAACACAGTGGAAATTACATCATATTTTACATGCCGTAATAAACAAAGACATCAGAAATTGTGGTTCTCTTATCACCAATGCAATTAAACAATCAATAATTTGAATCATAAATGATATTTGCTGTTCACACACTACACTACAATTCTTCTTTTGGTGTGCAACTTCAGTTTGGTTTTTCCTGATAAGGGTGGAAATTTGTGTTGGATATAGTTTGGCAGGACACTAATTTTCTGCTCATTCATGAAAAAAAAAACACTCACTTTTGTCTTTTGTTCTGTCCTCAGTCATATCAGGGAAAGTTTTTGTAATATGTTTCATTCCACTGCAATTCTGACATGGCCCATGTGACTCAGTGCCAGCAGCAGAGTTCTTAACCCTTGTGTGTGGTTCCTTCAGGGCTGTGTTTATATCACTAATCTGACAGCCATTCTGGCACGTCAATGTCACTGTGTAAATCAGCCCCTCCCTGATGCTGGCCAGGTGTGGCCCTCACTCTTTCTGCACTCATCTTTTCTCTCTCTCTCTTATTTACGGCTGGCCACATTTTCATCCTTTCCCCTTTTCCCTCAGAGGACAGGCTTGAATAAATACCACGCTATCATTGTCCCATTTGTCTAAGAGATATGTGTGAGCCTGCCTTCCTGAAAGTAACACAGAAACAGAACATCAACATTGGGATGATGTGAGCAATGGGAAGCAAAATCTCTGCCTCAGAGGTGTCTGTGACATGTTATTCTTCCCCTTTCTCCTTCTCTCTCTCTGTTTCTCTTTTCTGCTATCACCTGCTCTCTTTCTGTCTCTATTCCTGTCTTTTTCACCTCCTGTTTGTGGCCATTTGTGATCTGGTCAGTGTCCTCTCACTTGCGGTGACAGTAAACTACTGCCTGGTTAGCCAGAATCCAAAAACTGGCAAGATCTTTGGCCGCAAAACCTTCCAAGTTCACTGTACTGCTGTTGATTCTCTGGTAATAAACTCAATACCCCATACAGGATGTTGTCAACTCACTATCAGAAATGCTGCTTGAGATTGTGGATATTTACTATCATCTGGTGAGATCAAATATGTACTGAAAAATGCAAAGCATTCAGATGGGTAAAAGATGCTGTTGAAACATTCCAAAAATTGCTGACATTATTTATATACTGTGGAATACTACAGAACTATGAACATAATCTTGACCACACATACTTAAACACACACAAACACACTCACATAAACATGCAGGCTCCCATGTGCATGCAAATATGCACGTGCACACACAGCCAGCAGAGGTGTAAATAGGCTGAAGGTGTTGTAAGTAAAATAGCTTCTGCTTCTGCACAGCTATGGGAGCATTTTAATTTGAGCTTTCCACTCTCTGAAGACATTTCATTTTCCATTCTGTGATAGTAGAAGTGAACAAACAGGCACTGGCACGTTCCAAAGTAGATGAAACTTCATTAGATAAAGGGCAGTAACAGGGCACTGTATAATTCTGCTCACTCTCTTAATATTCACACTCACTCTAGTGTCTGTTGGGATGGCTAAATCTTTTTAATGGAAAGATTTGATCACAGATCAGGTTTAAATGAGATGTTTGGGTAGTAGCAGTTTGGATGCTTCATTAGATATATCTTTTTTTTTCTTGGATAAGTGTGGTTTTACAAAGTGACTGTGTTAATATCCTTTTTGCCTGTTTCCATATCAACATTGTCTGGAATGTGTGTAGCAGCGCTGCCAGTGTCATCAATGATGAGTCAGCTGGCTAAAGAAAACATTTAAACTAATGCTATGAACATTTGTTTAGGTAATGAACACACACACACACACACACACGCAGACACACACACACACAAACACACACACACACAGTCATGATACTGTAGCTGCAGTAACCTTTATTGAATCAGCTATTAACCACAGAAGTAAGCTGCAGGAAAACATCACCACTTAAAATTACATTACATTCCATGACCACAATGTGGTGATGCTTTGTTGGCTAAGCTGCTTCTGAGGTGTAACTCCCAAAAATATTTGTATTAGTGCTGCATTTACCTGAGTGGAGAGAAAAACAGCATGCATGCTATGCAAATAGTGAGATTTTCAAAAGGTAGCTTGTTCAGTTTAGTAGCACAGTACATAATTTCAAACTTTTTCAGAAATGAGAAAACAGCTTTATGTTCTGAACATATTTGTGTTCAGAATAATACATTTAAATATATTTTCATAAATATTTATCTAAATATATGCATTGTTTAGCTCTTGCATCTCTCATTTAAATATAAAAACAAAAAAACAAAAGATTACTATTGCACTACTTGCACAAGTGATGAAAACATATGTTTTCCTTTATCGATGCCTTTTTTCAATGTTGATCCATCTCCACTGAGCTTTTGTGGCTGTGAGCTTAATTTATTGAGCAACCGCTAATGTCTCCACACAGTGTGCCTGTGTATGGATGCTGTGGTCATTGGAAGAGTAAGAGAGTAATGCTGGAACTCATTGTGCTGCATGCAGACTCTGAACACACAAGAGCCCCATGGGGCACTAGACCTGTCCAAGCCTATGCTCAGAGGGGTAAATTTCACTGTAGCCATATCTTTAGGTAATCCCAATAGGAATTTCCACAGAGCAAACATTGCATAATTTTGGCCACCATCCAGTTTAGACCTCACACACTGACACAGTTGATTTATCACTGATCAGCCTTGTTTTTATTGCAGCCCCATAAATGAACAAGCTCACACATACCCACAAGCACACTGAGGTCTTGGGAGGCCCACACACAAAGAGGCTGAAGAGGCCAGGATAAGAGTAGCTTGTCTGTTACCTGCACTGTTTTGGTTTGAGAAGGAGTAAGAAAGACAGCTAATAGCAGTTGTTCGAAAGAAGCGAGCTTGCTCTCTGTAACTGCGGCAGTTTCATCGTTGGTCACGAGTACACAGCACTGCAGTGTGAGATCAATGCACCGCAGCAAGGCACGGCCCTCTACACCACAGGGGAAAGAGTACCTGCCCACAACAAAGCCAATCCTGACAATTAGACACATTGAATTTAACATTTAGCATCCACTTCAAAAATGCACTGATTTCCAGTTTCAAAGGCAATATATCCTCATTCAGAGATCAGAGGGGGCATGTGAACTGAATTGTAACAAGTCCATATTTAATTTAATGAAGAAATGAATTCAAAGTACTTTCAGGGAATACTTTGAAGCATTTCAGAAACTGTCAAATTGCAGATAGAAATGAACATGATGATGATGAGTACTCCATAACCTGAGACTGGATGAAGCAGGTAGAGAAAATGGACAGGCAGTTAGTGATGAATATACATTAGATGAATGTGGAGTAGCGGTTGAAGACAAGGCACCCCCCTTACATTTTTTTTTATTGTTTATGCGTTTATTTGTTTGTTTACATTTACAGGGTTACAGTCGGTCAGTGGATAAAACTACGGTAAAGTTGTGGATTAGTATGTGCCAACTTGTTTGTGATGAATCAGAGCATTGTGATTGCCACGTTTCACCAGCAGAGAGAGTTTGTACGTAGTTGTGACGCAGAGAGCAAAAATGGTGGAATGGCTATTGGAGCGTGGTTGTGAAGCTGAAAAATAAAGTGGCAAGCTCAGCCAAAACCCAAAGAAACCCATCTCCGTTAAGTGTGTTACAAGAATACACAGTAGATTAGAGGATGGTTTCTAAAACAGTGGATTAAAGGAATGATTCATAGGAATGTAAGATGATTACAATTTAAAACCAAATGTTTGTTTTCTCTTTGACACAGTGTGGCCAGTTCAGTGATCACTATAATAAACAAAACTAATATTTGCTCGAGCAACAGTAAGATTAATGTATTTAGAGCAAAAAGCAAAGGACAAATCAGAAATAAAACCAGGCCTTGGGGTCTTCTGCTCCAGTGAGAGTACTGGGCTTTAATTGTATCTCTGTGTGCAGTACATAGCAGAACTTTGTCTTGTTAGAAGGATAGACACTGAAAGAATGGGACTTGGATGCTGCTGAGCTTCAGTACTTTGCATCTCCCCTGTGTTTGTGTCCTACTGTTCAGTCTGAATTCTGATGACTCTCTCGCCTGGCACATGTAATTAGCCTGTTTGTTCTGCATGTTTTTATGGGTCCTGGAGGTCTGACAAACACAGGGCAGGCCTCCCCCACAGCTAAGGACCATCTGGCACACACCTAATGAATTTACAAACTGCTGTGTGTGTGTGTATATGTGTGTGCCTGTGTGTGTGTGTGTGTGTGTGTGTGTGTGTGTGTGTGTGTGTGTGTGTGTGTGTACGGTCAGGTTTGGGTTGCTCTGTATAAATCTTCAGGATAGTTTAGAATTTAGAGAGAGAGACATCTAAAACAGGATGTGGACATGCAGATCGAATAAAAGTTGACTAAAACAGATTTTAATGGGAATGGGAAGATAAAAGATAAGGGATCTCTAGTTCATAACAATGAAAATTTGCAATTTTCTGTAGCTTTGCTTAATCAATACAATCATTAATGATAGCCAGCCTTTTTAAGTAAAATCACAACAAGTATATAACTAAAACTAAAACTAAAACAATTTGCAGTATTATCTGTGTCATTGTGCATGTATTGAAGTAGTGATAATGTAGGCTAAGGCAGCTACAGTAAATATCTACTAGTCAGATATTTTAAAACGTCTGTCTAGGATAAGAAGCAGAAATATGACATATACAAATAAATCTGCAGGATGAGAAACAGAAATATGGAATGTATTTATTTTGCCCATCTGTTGAAAAGAACTGTCTGTGAGTGTAGTTTTCTGAGTCCCTGCTCTCGCTTGGCTAACCTCTGAATCTGATGAAATGAAAAAGCTATTTTCACTTACCTCACAGACCAGAAGTGCCAGCAAAACGGGCCTGTGAAGATCACCACTCAGCTGTGCAGTTTTTACCCACTTCTATTTTCAAGTACAGATAGAGTTCACACAATAAAAAGGCAACTAATTACTATTTTACCTGTGCATTCACACCTATTGTTTTTCAAATTTCAAATTTCTGAAGGAGGTGTGAAGGCATGAATAATGTAAAAGGATTATTTGTGTGCTGTGTGTAACAGAAACAGGCCTGACACAACCCTGATTTTAAATGAACAATGTGCTAAAGCTCAACTGTAGCCAAGCCATGTGAAGGTTTTGAAGAAACGTTTGTCGGTGCTTATGGATGAGTGAATTAACGGGTTAAACTGCATTTTTCCCCCTGCACGGATGCATTGTGCTGTGACTGTCTCTCATTATCTAATTCTAAGTCGGCCTCGGCTTAAAGATGGATGAAGGACTGGTGTGTTTGTAAAAATCCAATAGACAGAGTCAGATTAATTTTCATTACAAAGTGTGTAATTGAATGGGTCCTTGACAAGCCAAAGTAAGCATACTTCATGCTGTCATTTAGAATAAGCAGTTTCTGCAATTGATTTACCAGACGGGATTACAATAAGAGGGGTATGATATTTTCCAGGACTGAGGTCAAACCAACCCATTTATGAGTTCTCACAGAAGCCATTCAGAGAAAGCACTTGACGTGTTCAGGGCATTTGCAATCGGACGGGGTGATGGCAATGGCAATGAGACTAATATGTGGGGAAAAAATCATACATTAAGAGGGGATGTTTCATCTTCAGCTGAGGCTCAAGGTATCTTTGCAGCTTGCAAATTTTGTTCCATGCCACGCTTTGAAACGTCACCGTTCTAGGGTTCGGCTTTCGCAGCCATAAAAGCATTGCTTTGTTGTTCTTACCATGGAAAGGTTTTAGCCAATTGAGTGTGATATCATCCTTCTTATCACAGAAAGACGAGTTTGCTAAAAATAATTAATTGAGGCCCACATGGATGTAATTATCAATTAATGTGTATAATTAACTACAATGTGTAAATAATTGGCAATTAATCACCACCCTTACAAGGTCTCATTTTACGCCCTTGAGAAAGACTTTTCACACGTTGCTAGCTTTTGCTTCTGCTCTTTTTGAAATGTGTTACATACTGTTGTATGTCAGATTCTGTGTCATACTCATGATATCACTGTGAAGGTTTTACTTGCCAGCAGCTCATATAAAATGCTGTACAACATGTAAACTGAAAACTTTGAGCTAAAGACATGGACCTTCACAAAATTTATAATTATATTTTTATATATAGTCAATACTCATGATATATAGACATAGAGTTTTGACATTGAAATATTTCATATTCCATGACATGACCTTTTAAGGCATACAAAGCCAAGCCATGTCAAAAACTCTCTGGTTGACAATTCTGTGTTTAATCGAAGCAGCTGCCTGCTTGTTATGAGCTACAGCATAACCACAGCCGGGCAGCCTTGCATTATCTATCGCTCTGTGTGCACGCGTGTGCCATAAAGACAAGGATGATGTTACAGATGTTACAGGAGGAGATTATAGCTTCATTGTGCTATTCCAAGAAGGCCTTTGCTTGCTCTGGGCCTCTCTTTAACATGCCTGGCTATCTATCTATCACACCCTTTTCACACGGTCTCCTGGGCTGTAACCCATGACCCACTGAGTCACAACCCCCTTTCCCTTTGGCTCTTGATTGTCAGTATCTTGGAAAAAACCATCAGGTGACAGATATACTACCATGAGCAGTGGCAAGACTCAGGAGTATAACCTCATAGAATTACACCCCCTGCCCCCCACCCCACACCTCGCAAGTTATAATTTACTAGGGGCACCCTGCTGGATGAACCTCACAATATTTTGCTGTTGTTCAAAGAGATACAGATCTGTATTCTGTCAGACCTCAATTCATCACTGTGAGGTCAGCCTAATGACTCACTTTAACGACACACCAAAATAAGGTCGTCTGGACCACTGTTCCCAAATTGTATTGGGGAGATTTTATTCTGAAACATTTTCCATTCATGGTGAATCTGTGAAACATATTTTTGCCATGTCTTTCAGAGCTGTAAATTGTCTTGCAGCTGTCGTATTAAAATCAGTTGAAGTGTGGAAAGAAAGAGAAACATTTAATGGGTTTTTTACCTCCTGATCATAATGCAGTGAACATAGAAATGTATATATTCAGTAGAATGAATTTTCAGACAAGATGAATGCGCTTGTGACACTGCCACAAAGTAATTAAGTCTTGTTGTTTTATGTTTTCGCCCAGACAAAAAAAATGAATGGTTTTATTTTTATGAAATCCTTGCAAGGTAAACCTTTCATATGGGTGGGGAGATTTATAAGATTGTGTTGCTTGTTGGGTGCCACACTGAACCAATGTTTTATAATTAACCTGTTAAGAAAAACAAAGGCTGCTTATTGTGTAGGCCGTTGCCCCTTTAAGAGGCAGCCTGATTGTAGGGGCAGGGTTTTTTTTTTCACTTCCTGGGCAGAGAGGAAGGGGCGGACAAGAAAAAAAGGAGGGAAAAGAAGTTTGGTGGAGAAGAGTGTGAACTTTCCTGGTATGCACCAGCCAGCTCCTGCAAGTGGATCAAACGGACTACAAAGGTGTCAACTACTGGACCCTATACAGCGGCGTTGGGCGGTGTGAAATAAAAAGAAAAAAAGAAACAAAAAGGAAAGAGACGGTTGGCTCACGCGGACATACAGCCTAATGGACAGGGCCCATAACTGTGGAGGCCTCGCAATCGTGGGTGAGATCCACGTCAATAATTGACTCTTTTTTTTGTTTTGGGGTTCTGAAGGCCTGCTCGCGAGGACTGTGATTTATGTGTGGGATTGTGTGGCCATTGTAGATATTGTAAATATGTGTTATGTGTGTGGATTGGGAATGTGGGGTGCACTTAAGGTATAATACAATCGGTTCCTTGGGTTACAAAAAGAAAACTTGTGTTGGTTGGTTTGTTTACCTCCCTGATAAAGACAGTGCTAGATCCCGTGTAATATAACACTGATTGGGGGAACATCCAATTAGATTGTTATAGAGTGGTGGCCCGTACGGGGGGCATTGTCTGGGCTGGTAGTAAACCAGGTGAACGGGTGTCTTTTGTAGTATTCCCATCTTTCAAAATGGCTGACGAACTTGACACTTACAAAATGGCTGCCAGTACTGAAAATGAAGCAGATCCAGATCAAGGTGAAACCCCTGTATTTCGGCCAGGGCCTTTTGTAACTTTTAGAGAACCAGTGTCTGAGATTTCATCCCTTCTGAGTGAGATGTATATTAATGATGATGCTGAGGAGGAGAATCCTGATGCTTATAGTGTAACAGCTATACAAACCAGCAATGTGGTAGTAGAGATCAGAGATTCTGTTAGTGCTCTGAATGAAAAGTTTGAAATGTTGGAAAATGATTTCAGAACCTCACTGGAAAGTACTGTTAACCGAGAGACCAGCTTAAGGGAATATGTTGAACAGAGGTTTGAGGGTATTGAAACTTTGCTACACAGCTCGCTGAAACAACTAGAGCAAGGGGTAGTTGAGTGTCTACAGCGTCGGGATGAGCAGTGGAAAAAGGAAATCAATAGGTTAAAGCTCACTAGTACTCCTACCAATCAAACTTCCTTTTGTTACCCCACACCCATTGGACATGATAGCAGGAATGGTTCTGGTTGTAATGTGTCTGGTACTTCTACTCTCTATGCTAAGCCTCCTGTGCGGTTAGAGTTTCCAAGTTTTGGGGAGTCCCGAGACACCACGGAAGTACTGAACTTTGTGGAGCACTGCGAAAACTTCCTATCACTGAGGCCTATGTCTGATGCTGAGCTCATTGCCACTTTGTCAACCGTGTTGAAAGGCCCAGCTAGGAGTTGGTGGATGGCTGAAAAGACTAGAGTCCGTAATTGGTCAGAGTTTAGGAAGGCCTTTCTCACAGCGTTCTTACCCACTGATTACATGACAGAGGTGGAGGAGCAGTTGAGAGTCAGGGTCCAGGCTCCAGATCAATGCCTAAGAGACTTTGTGTATGACTACAGAGCTTTGTGCTTAAAGTGGAAGCCAGACATGACGGAAAGTGAAATGGTGAGGCGCATAATGAACAACTGCAATCCATCTCTAGTAAGCAGTATGAGAGGAACTGTCCATACTGTTGAACAGCTGGTCAAAGTGGGTTCCATGGTGGAAAGAGACTGGGCAGCTAAGAAGGACTATTGGTCCAGGGTGAATAGCCAGGCCACAACAGAGAAGTCCAAAAAGAAGCAACCTGCTAAAAACACTGGCAAACCAACCCTGGAAGGGGGGGGCTTCCAACATATGGCCCTATCTAAGGCTGAGACTCCTACGCTACTGGTGGTCCCCATTGAAACTCGAGGCCTGCAAGGAGAAGCCATCTTAGATACCGGTAGCACCTATACATTGATGCAGAGGCAGCTGTGGCAGAAAATTGCCAGAGTAGGGGAGCATTTAGTCTCTGGTGCACCCCAGGTTTTTACGTTAGCAGACGGAAAGACCAATAAAGCAGAGGGGAAAACGATGCTGTCATACATGTGGCATGGGGCTGTGTGGACCTTAGAAACATACATCATGGATGATAATAAACTCGCGTTTCCTCTTATATTGGGATTAGATTTTCTCACGAAGACCCAGATGCAGATTGATTTGGGGAAGCATATGTATGGGGTTCCAATTAAGGGAAGAATAAGCTACTTTTCATTCTTGAGTCGCACTCCCGAAAACATAACTTGGACCTTCAGGGAAGACGGGCAGAAGCCTTTGAATCTCTATGTGGCAAGGGTCCTTCCAATCTCCAGTGCCCTACCAATAGAAGGGAAGTTATCAGAGGATCATGAAGCCATCTTGAGGTCCCATCCATCTGAAATGCAGCCCTTATTCAAGACTTGGTCTTCTGTGTGTTCCCCTAAGATTGGCAGAACTACCATCATAAAACATCAAATACTCACCTGTGATGAACTTCCAGTCCGCTCCAAAGCCTACAGAGTATCCCCTTTAAAGAGACAGGTTATTCAAGATCACATCCAACAAATGCTGAAGGACGACATCATTGAACCTTCCCAGTCAGCGTGGTCCTCTCCAGTAGTTCTGGTAAACAAGCCAGATGGGTCATTTCGATTTTGCATAGACTACAGGAAATTGAACGCTAAGACCCCTCAAGATGCGTACCCCATGCCTATTATCCATGACATTTTAGAATCTTTGCATGGGGCTAACTGTTTCAGCACCCTAGATTTACAGTCAGGATATTGGCAGGTAGCTATGGATGATGTCAGCAAAGCCAAGACCGCAGTTGCCACGCCTTTTGGTCTATATGAATTTAAGGCTATGCCATTTGGTCTTAAGAATGCCGCAGCTACTTTTCAGCGACTCATGGAAAGGGTCCTGGGCGAACTAAGGGGAGTTGTCTGTTTTGTATATATTGATGACATCATTGTATATTCACCCAACCTAGAACAGCACTTCAAAGATCTGCATGCAGTGTTTGCCAAGCTTCAGGCCGCTAACCTGACCCTGAACTTAAAAAAGTGCCAGTTCCTCAAAACCCAACTCAAGTTCCTTGGACACATAGTCTCTGGCAGGGGGGTGGAAATTGACCCAGACAAGACGACAGCAGTGACCAACTACCCAGCACCCCAGGATATCAAGTCCCTCCAAAGGTTCCTTGGTCTCGTAGGATGGTACCATAAGTTCATACCCCACTTTGCTGACCTGGCTGCCCCACTGAACAACCTGAAGCGGAAAGGTGTGACCTGGCAGTGGACTGAGGAATGTGAGCAAAGCATGGAGCAACTGAAACAGCAGCTGAAGAACCCTCCTGTTTTGGCCCAGCCAGACCCCACCTTGCCTTTTCAGGTGCACACCGATGCCAGTGATGTCGGTTTGGGAGCTGTCCTAACCCAGCAGACGGCAGAAGGGGAGAAGGTCATTGCCTATGCCTCTAGAGGGCTTAAGGGAGCAGAGTACAACTACTCCACCTCTGAGAAGGAATGCCTAGCAGTTGTGTGGGCAGTGGAGAAATGGCGCCACTATTTGGAAGGGGTCAGCTTTGAGGTCTACACTGACCATGCTGCTCTCCACCTGGGCTTTTAACTGTCCAAAGACCAGCTCAAGACTGACACGATGGACGCTGAGGCTGCAACAGTTCCAGTTCCAGGTACTCTACCGTAAAGGGTGCATGAATGTGGTGCCTGATGCCCTGTCACGAGCCACAGAACCTACCCATGTTCCGGTGATTGCATCTTGTGTGTCTGCCAAACAGACAACCTGCTCCTCTGACCTGCCAACCTCACTTGCAGAAATAGCACGTGCCCAGAACAGTGATCCTGAAGTGGGTGAGTTGCGCTTAAAGGTCGATCCATCTGGGGGACCTGCAGATCGGATTGGATGGGAGATCAGCCAAGATGTTTTATACCGGACGATACCAGTGCAAGGGGTGGGGAGGAAGTACCAGGTAGTGGTTCCCAAAGAGCTCGTTAAGGACTTCCTTCACTATTTCCATGACAACCCGCTGGGTGCTCATTTGGGCCGACTGAAGACGCTGCTGCGACTTCTAGAGGTAGCGTGGTGGCCAACTGTGCGAAAGGATGTCTGGGAGCATGTGAAACTGTGCATTGTGTGTCAGCAATACAAACCAGATAATCAGAAGCCAGCTGGATTTCTACAGTCCACAGAAGTGGAGGAAGCAGGCCACATGCTGGGCCTGGACTTCATGGGTCCTTTCCCAAGAAGTAAGAAAGGGAACTGTTATCTGCTCGTCATTGTGGATTACTTCACGAAATGGGTAGAGCTCTTTCCTCTATGGGACAGTAGAACACCTTGCTTTTACAGAGAGACGAGATAGTCACCCAATGGGGGGTACCACAGTACATCATCTCTGATCACTAGCCAGCTCCTCATGGATCTTTGTAGAAACTGGGGAGTTATCCAAAAAATGACCACAAGCTACCATCCCCAAACTAACCTCACGGAAAGGGTCAATCGAACCTTGAAAACCATGCTTCCTTTGTGGGGGAACACCACCGAGAGTGGGATAAGTGGCTAGTGGAATTCCGATTTGCCATTAACACCGCACAACATGAAACCACAGGACGAACTCTAGTTGAGTTGGCCCTGGGGAGACCCCTGAAGGGTCCACTGGAGAGGCTTCGTCATAAAGCTCCAGCACCCAGCCAACCACAGTACACCTTGTTGGAGCGTCAACACCAAGTGGCACAGGAGGTTAGGTGGAAAGTGGGAGTGGCCAGACACAGACAAGCCAGGTACTATAATGCTCACAGGAGACCCGCGCAGTTCCTAGTGGGAGATCTGGTCTGGGTAAGGGCACATCCACTGTCAAAAGCCTCTGATAATTTTTCATCAAAGCTTGCACCTAAATGGTCAGGGCCAGCAAAAGTGATGAAAAGAATGGGACCAGTTAACTATAAAGTTCAGTGGCAAAATCAAGCAGGCAGGACAGATACAGTGAATGTGGTAAATCTAAAGCCTTATTTTGGGGACGGTCCCCACATACCTCCGGCTGGGGGGGGGGGGATCTGTGACACTGCCACAAAGTAATTAAGTCTTGTTGTTTTATGTTTTCGCCCAGACAAAAAAAATGAATGGTTTTATTTTTATGAAATCCTTGCAAGGTAAACCTTTCATATGGGTGGGGAGATTTATAAGATTGTGTTGCTTGTTGGGTGCCACACTGAACCAATGTTTTATAATTAACCTGTTAAGAAAAACAAAGGCTGCTTATTGTGTAGGCCGTTGCCCCTTTAAGAGGCAGCCTGATTGTAGGGGCAGGGTTTTTTTTTTTTTCACTTCCTGGGCAGAGAGGAAGAGGCGGACAAGAAAAAAAGGAGGGAAAAGAAGTTTGGTGGAGAAGAGTGTGAACTTTCCTGGTATGCACCAGCCAGCTCCTGCAAGTGGATCAAAGGGATTACAAAGGTGTCAACTACTGGACCCTATACAGCGGCGTTGGGCGGTGTGAAATAAAAAGAAAAAAAGAAACAAAAAGGAAAGAGACGGTTGGCTCACGCGGACATACAGCCTAATGGACAGGGCCCATAACTGTGGAGGCCTCGCAATCGTGGGTGAGATCCACGTCAATAATTGACTCTTTTTTTTGTTTTGGGGTTCTGAAGGCCTGCTCGCGAGGACTGTGATTTATGTGTGGGATTGTGTGGCCATTGTAGATATTGTAAATATGTGTTATGTGTGTGGATTAGGAATGTGGGGTGCACTTAAGGTATAATACAATCGGTTCCTTGGGTTACAAAAAGAAAACTTGTGTTGGTTGGTTTGTTTACCTCCCTGATAAAGACAGTGCTAGATCCCGTGTAATATAACACTGATTGGGGGGAACATCCAATTAGATTGTTATACGCTTAACAGTTTATTGTGATGTGGCAAGTTGTATAAAGGTACAGACATTTGATCTTGGGCTTGGTGTCCAAGGGGGCAGCATCATACCTCACAATTTTTTGAGTGAGGTAAACCCCCCACTGAACTACTAGAAGGAGAAAAAAGGAAGAAAGGATGCAGACATGAAGGTGGAGATGGGAAGGAATGGATGCCAGAGGTAGGGTGAGTGATGGGAGATAAGGTACGTGGCAATTTATGCCTGCGGAGAAAATCTGATTGGACGTACAGAGGTATTTGAATGAGAGGCTGTCTGAAAATACTTCTCCCAGGCCTTTGTTTTAAAGAATTCCCAGTTATATGAATTATACAAGTTAGATGCAATTTTTAATAGATGGTATGGAATAATTTCCATGAATATGTTTTCAATGAACAGATTGATGTTATTTAAACATATGAACTGTAATGTTTTACATTATAAGACTCAATACTATAGTAAGGCGCTCTTACTATTCATTAAGGTTCTGCTGCAGTGGTTTTGATCCTCCTTCTTTTCAGCTCATAAAACTTTTGAATTGGCAATGAGGTTTTAAATAATGGGCCTTATTTTGAGCTGTGAACTGTGATGAAAAATGTGAGGATTATGTTTTTTATTTTTCTCTTTAGGATCATAAGATCCAAATTGTAATCCTTTACCTGAGTAATCATTAAATCCTGGTTATTTGAATAAACTACAATGCTTTTTCAATATTTGAACATCATAAGAAATAAGTAATTTGTTAATGAAAGCATTACAATGAAAGTATGGTTTAGTTGAAGCAACATACACAGCGCATATGTGTATGCCCTGCGTGCATAAGTGCATATGTGTATACAAAAAAGAATGTGTAGTAGAACACTGGACCAGTTCTCAAGACAAAACGCATCCGCATCATATAAGGATGAAGGCAGTGGAACTATTTTTCAAACCAAGCCCCGGAGCTTCAATGATGCCTAAATCTGGTGATTGTGGGGGCCATGGAGAGTTTGTCAGTGTTCATGGAATCACTGATGAATTTGTCGAGCAGTTTGAATGAGGACATCATAGAGGGAAGAACATTTGCACCAAAGGGTGCAGCTGGTCTTATAAAATGGCTTCATAATATGAAAGTATACCATGACCATAAAGAGCAAGAAATGGACCCAATGACTCCCTGGAGATGGCTGCCCATATCACAGATCCTCCAGCATTTTTAACAGTTGGCAACAGTCATTGTGGGTTGAAGGTTTCCTTTGGATTTTTCCAACTATAAACCTATCCAGATGTACAAAAAATAACAAACGACGACTCATCAATCCTTTTTTGGCTCAGGAGTCTAGGTTGTGTGCTCTTATACTAGGTCATGCATCTTTGTGCATTAGCCTAAAGTTCATATTACTTCCTAATGGCAGTCAGAATTGCATTATGTGAAGCTCATGGTGGATAGGTTTTGTTGCTTTTTGATCACATAGGTGTCGATTCAATTCGATGGTAAGTGTTAGAGACCATAGTTTTATGGTGTTTTCATGATTGCTAACACCATTCCCCCTCCCACATTTTGCTGTTTTTGTGACCAATGCACCTGCAATTCAGGCAAATCTTTGGAGCTCAGTTGTCTCACGGTGCTGTGGAAACTTACATGTCTAAGTGTTTTGATTTACCATGACTCTCCTATGTGCCCGCCTTTGTTATTGTCATTTATTTACTGAAAAGTACCACTTCTTCACATGAAATTTCTTTTATTGTGTCTACCTCCTCATATAACGTCATCTACTAAACCATAAGTAAAATTCATGGGAAGCACTGGATTCAAGAATTGACAGTACCAAGTTAGATTTGGCGGTCAAGTCTCTCAGGGAATAATAGGAAATAAGTGTTTAATCCTATTGAGATAGGCATGTTCTTGGACAAAATAAATCTTTTTTTTTCTTTTTTTTTTTTTTTAAAGGTAAACAGTCCTAAATTAAATCTTCCGTTTGAAGAGCACCAACAAAGACTGTCTGTTTTTTCTGGTTTCTAAATTTATTAGTAACTATACCACCGACCCTGTATGGACATAGAATTATTTACCTGTTGATGGAGTGGACACCTTACAGAGAATTACCTTAATTATTAGTTCTAAATGGAATGTGAAATGGCAGTATTGTATAAGTCCTGAATGGAAGTATCCAATATGACATGACTTGCAAAAGAAACAGTTTTGCAGAGGTAAATATTTTGTCCTCGAGGGGAAAAAAGGTACAGTGCAATATGAACCAACAGCTGACCAGATCTGCATACAAAGAGTAAAGCTAGATTTGTGTGCTGGACCAGGGCTCTCTCAGTTCAAAAGTAGACTTTCATTAACACACTTTCAAAACCATCCATACCACTGGTATGTTGACTGGAAGGAGTGATGCAAAGATTTATTGTTGTTTATTGGCCTACAAGTAATGGAAATGCTTGAATAAATGCTATTTGAAAGCACAATTGAAAAAGCCACTTTATCTAAGGCCTCAGAGATCCTTAGGAGGCTGATGTAATGAGCTATCAGTGCAGTCTGGCCCCTCTGGCTCAGGCAGCTTGCTAATATTCCAGGAGTAGAAGAGGACCAGATTTGACTTAATACATCTAGCATCATTGTCACATTTGAGGTATAATCTACACATTTTAAGAGTCAGGATATTTCCCTATACCACAAGGATATATCTGAAATGACTGAGAAAAAAAATGAGAATAGATAGGTACATTGCATCTGCTTCACACAATGCTAAATCTCTCTGTGTGCACCTTGCCTCTCAAAGATCAATTAATCAAACACATCTGCTGTTCAATGTATGGGTCAAAGGCTAGTACAGAACCACTTGTAACCAACTGTGATAATTCCATTTAAAATAGTGAGGCTTCATCTTTAGGGCAGTTATATTCAAGAAATGAAGTACTAAAGCAGTACAAAACTAAATACTAGTTCGTTGGTCTGTGACAGTCCATTCATCATTTTCCATGAGACAGGCATACAGGCTTACCTACCCTGCTGCTCAAGCTATTTTCCTATGATGAGGAAACGACTTTGATCGCTGTGACCCTTTATATCTAAGACCATAGTTGATGTAATATGAGAGTCTATTGGTCCTCAGGTAATTGCTTTGAGTGGCAATAATTGGTTTCTGGATTCTTGTACCCTGACAATTCAAGCTGTTAAACCCAGGCCAGGCTTTCAAACAACAGGATATATAAACCAATTACAGAACCTGGAGGGCAGAGGCTGAGCTGTGTCTCAGTAACACGATAGAGTGCTCAGCATTTGTAAAAGGTTAGCATGCATACCTCTACACATGAAAAACATGACACATATCCTGGCTGGCGAATTCAGATGAGCAGGGCTTTCCTCTTCTGGGTTTTGAGGTCTCTGTGGGAAAAAATCCTATTCCCCTAAATTAAATGGCCTCTCTTCCGTGCAGAAAGCCTAGACGATACAATCCGCCAAAAATGCTGGTAGTTTATTTACAAATCATGAAATGTGTATCAGCTCATAATAAACCAAACAAACCATGTGTATGGACTTTTTAAAACAAGATTAATTAGGAAGGTTATCCTCTGGCATAACTAAATATTGTGATAGTTGCAGAAACTGAGGCTGGGGGATTATGGGAAGGTCTGAAGCTAAACAGTCTGAGCTTTTCCCATGAAGAGAATATGTCTAATAATTACACAGTGATATTAATTGCAGTATTCAAAGGGTCACTGCACGCTAACTCCTGTTATGCTGTAGAGTCAAAAGTAAAACAGAGTCTTTTGTGTACCTCATCTGACATGTTATGTCTACAGGAAGGCAACAGCAGCAAGATATGAACATTTACAGCCTCAATTGCAAATGTTTCTGCTATGGTGAGTTTGGTTGAAAAAAAAAACATTCAAAAGACACAGTGAACTTTAAGCTCTCATTGGGAAGTTGATCAATTATGTCCAAAAACCAATGAAGCGTTCATCAACCTCAGCTGCCTTTGTTTAGAGGGCTTCCATCAATTAATGAACCACAACCAAATCAGCAGAGTCCCTCTGTGGGTCTTTATCTCCCCCTCCCCACACACAGCACATCCCAGCTCATTGTCCAGATTTAGTCCAATCAATCAACCAGTTCCCAAGCTCACAATATTTCTATTCTACATTATAGTCAGTAATTAAATCTGTGAGAGTGCTAAATGTGTGCATTTATCTCTCCTTAGCAATAAATGTACTGAAAGTGTATGTAGTTTTTCTTTTATCAGCTGGCATTCATATTTTCCCCTTATCTCTGCACCAAGGAAGAAGGGCACATTGGTATAAAAAGCAAAACACATAAAAGCACATTGGAAGGGAGGCTCATGTCTGACAGAGAAATACATTATTTCTTAAGGGTATAAAGTAGTATTAATGTTGATTAATGAATTACTAACTCAATTTCTTAATGGAATGTGAGTTTCAAATATTCTCTGAATACATTACACATTTTATTTATTGAATGTTTGGGATTCATGTTGCACCAACAAAAATAGTTAGTGCTGACAACTTATTTGTTGTAAGTCTGCATGTGTTTCAATGGGACTGTCCAGTTTGGCCAAATCAAACAGTCTGTTTAACCTATCCCTCCACATTCCCACTGTCCTATTCAAATGTGTGCACTGACTGATTATAAATAAAGGCCAAAATCAACCCAAAAGCAGAGCTTTGTTCATGTGGCACTGTGTGAGAAAAAATAGTATAAAAACATTTTCTCTTGGTTGGTGAGCTTCCTGTTTCCCCTACACCCCACGGATTAGTGAGTTTGATCAGAGCCATCTTTATGTCACAGATATGATCCTGTCTGCACCCGTCACCTTGCTTCATTGTGTCGTCTGATGACCTCATCGCTCCGGCCAATGGGGGTGAATAAGCACCATTAAGTCATTTTCTTCAGAGTGTGGATACTGCCAAAAATTTCCACGGAAGCCAAAATCTGTCCTGCTTGTCATGACTGAGTGAAATTTACACTTTAATACTGTCTGACATAAAACACCACACACTTTGAGCTCCCTGCCTGCCAGTCTCCGGGGCTCCTGCTCATTCTGAAGCAGCGCTCTACCAGTTCACCTCTGTGGGAAGGGGACTGGGAATGGCTGATAATAGGACCCATTTGCCATTAGGCCTGGCCCTGCCCACACCATGGCTAACATGCAACCTGTTTGCATGCTGTTTGTACCCCTCTGATCTCTTTGTGTCAGGGCTGAGCCACCCAGCACAGGCATGGGAGTGGGGAGGGAGGGCGGTGATCTAATGCCAGGATGGAAATGAGCTGTATCTCTGTGTCACCCCAAATAGAGCCAGGAATCCATCAGCGCCAGTGGGCCCGGAGTCCAGGCATCCATGTAGCGTGAGAGTGTGTGCGTGCGTGCATGTCTGTGCGCATGGCGGGGAGAGGGGGGCCGGGCAGACAGGCAGGGTGGCATGACTAAGCTGACCTCCTCTTGAGTAGTTGTCCCTCCTGTTTACCCACAATATCGACCTCAAAAGCCATCAGAGCAGTGTTGACCCGGTACAACCACTTGACTTCTCCCCAATTAAATCAATTTGTGTCAGAGAGCTGGGGAGATCTGTCAACAGACAGAGTGAAAGTTTTGGGAGAAAGGGCCGCTGCAGGGCAGAGCCCCTGAAGCATGAGGTGGACAGAGAGGGAGAGAGGGAGGGAGAGAGAGAAAGAGAGAGAGAGAGAGAGAGAGAGAGAGAGAGAGAGAGAAAGAGAGAGGCTTATCATGACACTGATGTAAAAACACCCTGGAGGGCAAAGTCTTCTCAGTTTTTTTAAATACAGATGTTAAAAGCACACATTGAACAACAATCTGTCATGACTGTTCCAGTGTTGTGTCCAAATAAACAGTTCTGTTTGCTGTGAAAAATAATCAGAAGGCCTGCTTTTCTGATTTGGAAAGACAGTCATAATTTAGAACATTGCTATAATGGCAGCCGGCCGTCCCTTCATAGCTGTTTCCTCTCTACGGCAGCATGCATTCTGTATTAGTTCAGCGCCAATATGCCAAAATAATGAAGTCACATTACATAAACAGTGACAATTATAGAAAGTAAATAAAGAAAAGCAATTGGGAGTTTACAGCTGACAGAGTAACATGCATATCTATTGTTGCCCTCCTCTTGTGATCTTCCCAATGCTCCAATCTCTTCTTGAGTGTAGAAAGAACATGACCACATCCACCCAGCACATCCACACATCATTCTAAAAACACATCACTGATCATGCACATCCACACTAACTCTGACCCTCTCCCAAACACAAATCCTTCCAATCACGTCACTGATCCCACCCCAAATTTACACATCCTTCCAATCACACCAGTGATCCTGCCCACAAATCCTCACACCCTTCCAATTGCATCGCTTATCCCACCCATATGTCCACACACCCTTGCATACATGAAAATGATCACCTCACATTCACACATCTTTTCAAACATGTCACTGACAGTCTCAAAATATTCCACTACTGCTACCACTAAAAACAGGCTTTGGATCCCTGTGCAAAACCAACCCTGCTATCTGTTCACATCTCTGCTCATGAAAAAAACACAAGATATATACCTTGTCCACTGCTGCTTGTATCTAAAAAGGTTAACTCATTTACTGGTGGTTTTGGGTTTACAGCACCACTATATCACCATGATACAATGCTCAGGCTCCCTGTAAACAGCAGAGTTTACAAGGCCCCAAGCGCTCAGCAATGATTGATACGTAAACCACAACAGTCTATAAAAAGCTTTTCTTGGTTGTTAAAAAATAGCCAAGAAAACACTTAGTAACCAAGCAGGCACAAGCTTGAATCACACATAAATGTGTACAGTTGGCCTTCCTGTAGCTCAAGTTCTTCTCTGAATTTCACATAACTGGGTGGTGTGTTAAGAGGGCAGTCTTTACATTATGGAAAGATGAAAGTGTCTATGTACATTACATTTTACCAAGGCCTAGTGATCAGCATTGTCAAACAAGGTTGACTTCATGTAGAGATGTATATGCTTTGATTGACCTTTATCTTCAGGGTAATGTTAAGTCTGAAAAATTGCAATTAAAACACATTGGATTCCCCTTTGGCAAAGTGCAGAAAGAGCCATGAGAGAAGAAAGGGGGTATGTGAGCAAATGAGGTGTAATTAACATTAGAAACTAATAGCTACAAGAGATTTGATTTCAACATCGTCAGTTCATCTGAAGTATAAGCAAGTGTCTAATTGTTTACAATAAATTCAATTTTAGGACTTCAGGTGAAAGTAAAGGATTGTGCATGTATAACTGCGACTCTTTTATGTAGAAATATAAATGTGCCCAGTACATGAGCAAACACTTTTTCACACAGTTTCTGTTTATTTGGATCTGTATAAGAAACACTTACATTCAGCTATTGAGGTCACCGGGAATATTAAAGAGTAGGTAAAGGCGGAAGGTAAAATTGAAAAATTTCAGTGCAAGTCCTGACTTTCAATCATTGTCTCACACACACACACACACACACACACACACACACACACATATACATAAACATGTGTGTGCATACACTTATGGGAATGGTGTTCCCATACAGTAGAGCGATGTGATGTTGATTCCACAGGAGGTTTCCTCAGTGTCGCCCAGATCATTACCGTGGAATTTATTCATCCACTGTGAATATTGTTACATGTGTTATCATTCATCAAAGTAATGAGAATTATTAGGAAGTGGCATCCATCATAAGGACCAGACATTACAACGCTACTCAATAAGATGCATGGTATCTGCATTTAACCTCCGCATTTGAAGTGCTGGCCCATGATTTTCCGCTCTTGAGCAGACAGGGCTACACATGGCTTTGAACATGTGCTCTGTTTATTTATTCAAATGGAAAAGTGCTTCGATGACAGCATTGCCGTATGGATAGCAGGATGTTGGGGTGAACAATGAAAGAGATTTTCTGACCTACCACTGGCAGAGAGACAGACACCTTGTTCTTGTTTAGTCGGCCGAATCTCATCTAACTGATCAGCAATATTGCTGTTGAGCTATAACTGTTCATGTTATTAACCAAGCGATGGTTAATATGCCTTATGAGGAACAGATTGCAGTGCAGTGGAATGATGTAAACCCCCCCCCCCACCCCAACCCCAGATGTTTCCAGAAACAAAAAGTCCAGTCACCAGCTCTCTTTCCAACAACCTCCTTTGTTTGGTCTCGGGTTCGTTTGTTTATGGAAGCATTCTTGTATCCAACGTGGCGAACAACAGAAAGCGGCCCAGCAGATTAAAAACAACTGTGTTCTCTGAGCTGTGTTCAGCTAGATCTGTGTGGAAACTCTCGCTCCTTGCTGAAACAGACTGAGCTTACAGTCATGTTTCAATTCTCCTTTAGGTGTCAGACAGATGCATGCCAGGAAAGCTACACTTGGTTATTGGTTTTTATGAAACAAAGAGGTACTATAATACTGCAGTTTGAAAATGTAGATATTTGTACTCTACAGCACTCTGCAGTGTCAATGTGTATATCTCATGACTGCCAGCAAATGATGTTGATTATTTTTTGTACATTACTGTTAAAAGATTCTTAGTCCAACATCTGTTAGCATGGCTTTAACATTCTCTTAACACCTAAATCTATCTTAAAGGGCAACATGAGGTTATGTGTATATCAGTCACATATAGTACTTGCAGTGTCTTAACCTGATTGACAAAACACCAGCTGTATGAAACATAATGTCTCCTTCAGTGCATCATGAAGTTTATCAGACATCCTTCTGTGGAAAATTGTCTATTCTGTTTATAGCATTCGCAAATGTTTTTAGATTTAATACCATTTGCCTACATGTTTACACAGAGAAAATATTACATTTTATTAATGCGTTTAACACTTACTTTTTCTGTCAAAATTAGAAGGTGATTGTGTAGGTTGCTAAACTGGGCTGATTCATTACAGCTCTAAGAAATATCAACAGTAAAGCAACAATATTACAACATAAATAACAGACCTTGTGCTATACGCTGAGGCATAAATATTGATATATAAACATTGTGCTGTCAATATCAATGTCACATGTCAGTGGATAAATATCATCCTTAATTTCATACTACTATATAATATCAAGAAATAAGTATCAACACAATTAACAATAAACACATGCACAATACACATCCCCAGAGAGAAAAAAAACATGTTGGTTTCCTTCCTGTCACATCCGTACTCCATATTTCCTCTACAGCTACAGAGAATGAATGGTTAAAACATAAATTCTTTAAAAATTACTCTGGGAAATCTACAGTAATCTTGCAGAAGGAATGACAATCAAGTATTTGAAACTTTACAAGCCAAAAAAAAGTAGTAGTTAATGATTCACTGTAGTAAAGCATCCCTCAAAAACAGATTTTCACACCGCACAAAGCAAACAGTCGTAACGCTGTGGATGTGTGTCAGCACGTACGGACGTGAGTCATAACATGGTGGCAGTTCTTAATAGATGCGTGACGCAGCAGGAAAAAAAGGTCCAAATCCCTCTGGGCCTGGCTTTACCGAAACATTCCTGGTGTTAAGTTTAGTGCTGCCCCCCTGGGACCTGGCTCAGTAATTAATTCAGACAGATTATCTTTGATCTTGAGCCATAGAGAGCTCAATGACAAATCATGTTTACACAAACCGTTTCCCCTTTCCAGCACAATTCATCCACTGCATTGCAGAAAAGGGTTAGATTCTAATTACAAATTGGCACATCTGATTTTGATTCTTGAGATAGAACACAAGGGCCCTCTTATTGTATAATTTGTTGAGTGGCTACATTGGCTTGTTTATTTTGGGGACCTAAATTATATGTAAACAAATAGTATTACAGCTGCAGATGACATAGTGCCTGAAGTATCACTCTGAATCCTTTCTGAATCAGATTTGTATCTCTTGAAAGCTGAACAGAGAAGTTTTAACTATCAGCAAAGAGCAAAACTGCAACAGCTCAGCTGACTAATCACCATCCATTTAGATAGATAAATATTTTCTCATAATCATTTATTTCCTACATGCACTCCTCAAATAAATAAAGAAGCTATTTCCTTGACATGTGTTTTCACAGCTTTGGACCATCAGAGTGCATTGATTGAGTTACATATCATTTAGAAAGCAGAGTTCAAGGGCAGTTTACCACTAATCAGGCCTACTGTATTACATTTAAACCATTATTATGTAAAACATTGTGGGACATGAAAGGACATGAAAAGATATTTTACTTCCATCCCAACAGTTCCCAAATGTTACATTGTGCTTTGCCTTGTTTTGCTTTATTTTACAGGCTGCATTATTGTAGTTCACTGACACAAAACAGTTTCACAATACATACTAGGAAAATCAAGCAGTCTGTGGCCTCCTTTGAAATGAATTGATACTGATTAGAATTATAAAACTTATTTTCCTTAACTATGGCCAGGATGCTGATGTCTGAGCACCCCCTACACATACCTACAGTATGACTGAGTCACATAGTAACTGCTTTTGAGTGATAATAATGACTTTTTTAAGAGAGAGCGATGCTCTGTAATCTTACTGCAAATATACAGTTAACCCACCCCAGTAATTTCATTATTCACTTGGTGGATTCTTTTCTCCAAAATGTCCGTGGATGCCCATCGCTGGGAACAATCTTTCAATTCTGTATAAATGGCAAGTTTGGGCAAATGGGTGAAATTCCTCCACATCAAAATCCAGACTGTCCAAAATGAAAAGCCACATCCTTGTTGATGGTATACAAATGAGAGAGAAACATCAGTCAGCAGGACCCTGCCACACTTTTATGTCTTATTTCCAGAGTGGGTTGGACACTTAAAAATTAGACTTCTATTTAGAAAAAAATTGTAACCGTGAGCCCAAGTGGTTATTTTGTAAATGTAGGCGTGGAAACTGTTTGCGAGGGAGGCTGGGAGCTCTAAGTCAGTTCTTAAGAGGAGGCCATGCTTGAAACAATGACAACAATAGACTGAACAAAAAACAGTTCCTTTAGCCTCCAACTATACATTCATATATTTGCAAGTGATTATGCAACCTGTACATATATATGTTGAATGATACCTTTAACACTTTATTCCAATTTTTAAAAAGTATATTTTTTTCTTAAAAATGTTCATTTGATACTCTTCACCATTAATTAGTTGTGGTATTTTCTGTCTAACATAATTGCTTTGCAAATACTGCCTGTGTGTGACAGAGCTCTTATTGTAGTACAGGCACATAGGGAGTACACACTGCCAACAGACCCTGCCATCAATCATCTGTACCCTTCCCATCATGCCTCTGTCACAGAGATAGTTTATTGGCAGAGGTGGCATTTCATACGCCAGAGTGAAGCTCTCCTGTGGCTTTGGGGTCCTGGAGCACTCCCACACACTGATTAATTCTACAACATAATGCATCTCTTATACAAACTCAATGAGTTTCACATTATACCCATCACAATTACAATAAAATTAAAATGAAAATCAAAAACACTAAAATATATTGTATTTATCTTAGATACCTTCTGTAAAATTCTGGCTTTACGCTTTTGCAGATACACACACGCTACTCACAGGCATTTCAGGGGTCACCCGTCGTGATTGAGTCGCACTCAGAGAGATGGATGTCGGGGAGTGATTCTCCCTTTGCTGGACAACATAAACAGTTCAGCAACCTCCCTCCCCCCTGCACACTTTTCTTCAGTCCCACCCTCCCCCTCACTCTCCTCTCCTCCTCGCTACTTCCACTATCCCTCCTTCACACTCCCGTCTTCCCCCTCCCTCTCTCTCACACTGATCTCCCTCCCCCCAACTTTCCCTTCTCCTCTTCTTCCCGTCTGGCTGTCCTGAACCAAGCTGAATAAATGACTCTTACAGGCGCAGTGGCAGACCTCTCATTATAAAGAAATGAAGCCGTTACATGATGTGGTGATGGACTCAGGTGTGATTGCTCACACCACCCCGTCTCCCCACTGTCAGGAAATGGGTATCACCCAGGAGATCTGCTGATGGGCCCTCACAGTCTGGGGTGGTCTGTTGCCTTGGCGATGCATTGGGGGCCGCCCCTCGGTTGAGTAACAGTTATGGGCTGGAAGTTAATGGACAGTACAGAGCTCCCTGTGGTGTAACTGGAAACCAGTGTCAGAAATCACAGACAGCCAGTGGAACAGGATCTCTCTGTGAAATTATGGTGGTTGTCTGTAAATGCCTACCCTTTTGTAAACATCACTATGATTCTTTCCCAGCTCAATGGACAAAGTTGTTCAACTGCACTGAGAAAGAGTTACGTGCATGTCGATTTAGGAGGCAGCGCGCAACATTAACATTTAGGAAGAATCCAAGCTTTGCTGAAAACTGAAACTTTGTTGTTTTTGTCGCCAGACTTGAAAGGAATGCACCTCATTTGTCTGTAAACAATAGGGCTCAGAATCCTACAATCCACCCCGAGGGCCACACTTTCAACTACTGCAGCCAGTTTTACGATTGGTTACACTTTAAACTGAACTGACAAACAGAGGATACCGTTACAAAGCCAATACCTGCTGTGCAGCGTGTTTGAGTTGTTTACATCCTGTAGGAGAAAAGCCTAAAACACAGCCAATGGTTCCAGAAACAGTACCCTGTTGAGCTTCAGGATTTTCACTTACATCAGATCAGTATTAGGGCTGAGTTTGAGGCCCATACACAGACGCACACACCAGTGCTTCATGAACAAAACTTGGTGCCAGATGAAACCAGCCTCCATTTAATCACCAGCATTTTGGACTGCCTTTCTCTAAACATGTTGTCAGCTTGAATAAAATGCATACAGTCATAATCAGATGGAGATTAACCCAGGCAGGTTAGAATGTAAAACTGGAGTGCAGCTGTAAAGAGATCCTAAGATATGTTAATTGGAAATAAAGTAGGAGGATCGTCATCACCCTGAAATAATGTTTGGGTAATAATGTTGGACCAACTATGCATTTATAACCTGCTTTGAATATATAGAAAAGTATACTTTTTCAGCCAGAAATTCTTGTTCCATAAGGTCATAATGGTGACTGTGCTGATGAACTCTATGAGGTATAGTACTGTCATTGGAGACATTTTGTGTGGCATTTGATTTGTGGGTTACCTCTGCTGCTTTAAAATCCAGCATGCAACCATTTATGTTAGTAAATTGTGACAAAATGACTGTCAACAAATCTGTTTCATGGCAAATATAAGGCAGGAAGAGATTCATAGCCAAATCCTAGTTGGACATTTCTGTTAAGTTTCTAGACTGCCATGCCAATGGCATCTCCATGCACACACAAAATCCCTTTATGGTTGAAAAAATAGGTTAACTGTAAATTTGACGCAACCATGGAGATGCACTGGTATGCAGCCGGTGTAGGCCTAATGACACACTGTAAAATGTTATAAACCTTTTTTCTTGCTCCTTCACAGACTGTAAATCCATCCCGCCATAAAGAGACGGCAGTTTTCTTTCATGGCAAAACAAGGAGCAGTAATGTACTGCATATCCTACAGCTCCCAGGGGGAGCAGGGGGCTTTCAGAATCAAAACCTGATAATTCAAAGGCCCCTCTCAGAGACAAAGCCACATATTTCACACACAAAATCCACTAAGTACGCAGGTCAGTCTACTTAAGCCAGATGAGCTGCAGACCACCGCCAGCAACAAGTCTGCTGACCGCTCCATGGCACAGGCCGAAGCCACTCCACCCAGTGTCAAAATATGGAGCCAGGCTTGTTTTAGCCGACTGGACCACATTAACCACTCTGTTAACATTTTCCATCGGCAGATGTGTTAGCAGACCATCACATAATTAGCAGCGTAATGGCCATATCTCCTTACCGGGGAAAACAGGCGGTTAGCTCTGTTTGTTTGAGACAGGCTGCCAAAAACATCTCACACTGGTCCAGGGTGGAAGGGCAGAGATGGAGGGGCATGCTTGTGGAGAGGGCCTGTATTTTCAAAAGTTGTCCAACCCTATTTTACCTGATTAAAACTAAAAGCTGTAAAAATGCCAAAAACACAGAATGAAGTGGTCAAGGAAATATGGGCATGAACTCACATGCACAATCAGAAATCATGATTCTTGACTTAAAAAAATATATAAAACACAAAACAGACGTTCAGAAAAAAAACAAAGATAATATTTTAAATAAAATCAGAAATCCAAAAAGTGAAAAGCACATAAAAATAGGAAAACATACTGATGCACTACTTTACCTTGCACTTCACCTTGTCCTCACAAACATTTGTTCATTATTAACCAGAAAGAATATATATGATTCTTGGAATAATGTTGATGCAGGAAAATGCTCTACGCACTAATGTCAGATATGCGACATCAGCTAAACCAGTAAACAAGGGTTTATTATGCATATACAGAGTTGAGCTCATGTATGGTACATGATGGTACAAACTGAAGAACAGAATTGAACAATGATGGATATTATAATTAGATAAATGATAATGATTATATATATATATATATATATATATATATATATATATATATATATATATACACATATATCTTTTTTTTTATTTAAATGATGCAAACTGATGAAGCTACTCATTTTTTTTTAAGTGTTTATTGTTGAAATAAACAGTAAAACTTAGCTTGCTAAATGGATAATGGTGCCAAATCATTGCAAACAAGTTTTGGCGGAATAGCTGTGCTCTGCAGTTTTTTACTTTAATGTCCAGGAAAGCAGATCATTTTGATAGGAGAGCAGTGATTTGGAGAAAATTGTACTTTTAGCGATCATTACTTCGGTTCACAATTCAATTAGACAGATAGGGTTGTGTGAAATCTTTTAGATTCTCTATACTAGAGCCATCCACACTGGCATCAGGCACATCACTTCTGCAATTTTCGTAAAAGGATTAAATGATAACCACAGGACAGGAAATCCAGCTACAAAAAATGCACACAAAGCCGGATGTCACCAGGTTGGATCGTTATGTTGTTTTCTCTGGTTATGACATTAATAGGAAATTGAGAAGCTTTATCATTTCCCATTTGGAGACTAGGCCTGGACTGACTAAACAAGAAAACATGCTAGCAAAAAAGATATCCCAGTCTATATACACTGTCCCTTTAAAGTGTACTATGATCTGGGAACCACTAAACGTGTTTGACAATCAACAGCACTTGTAAAGGAGTCTCTGCCAGAAAGCAAACGGGCAGTAATTGTAAATGTCAGGGAGAATTAACAGAGGAATAAAAAGCTTTACCTTGGTTCAGGACGCTAACAGAGGAGAGGGATGGACTTGACTGGCCTTAACCCATTGGGGGGGCCTTTGTGTTGAGCCTCTCTCTGCTTGAAGAGGCAGTGATGTGACAGCAATTAATCCTGGAAACATATTCCAAGTAACGACCAATAGCCTGATTGGGTATTCATATGAAAATCAATCCCGCCTCATTCACTGGAATACAACTGAGCAATGACATGTGTCAAAAAATAATTTCAGCCATCCCTGCTTTTGCTCTTATCATCCATAGAGATCATAGATAATTATTTCCCTGTACACAGAATGACCAAATAGACTTGTGACTGTTTCTGGCTCTTCTTTCTTTGATCATGCTGTTTTTACTTATCATCTGATTGAAGCTTTTGAGTCCGATTTGAAAGCCATCCAATGACAAACATTCTTAAAGAGTTACTGTGTCTGTGATTGGACTGGGCTTCTGATCATAGAGCTGGAAAGGATGGGTCATGTCTGGGGTTGATGCAAACCCGCTGGCCTGAAGTGAGGAGGAAGACTCAGTACAGAAGGAAAGTAGACTGCTGTGTACTCACAAATTTGACAAATTTTGAACATGCTGAAAATATTTTCCTAAAAGCAAAGGTGTGAAATGGACCCTCCTGAATTAGTGTGTCTGCAGTCCTGAACTCAAGGGTAGCTCTATGATATGTTGTTGTTTTTAAAGGTGAGTTATGGCAGACTCTCAGTCCAACTCCGCTCCCCCCCCCACCTCCACCGACCCAGGATCCTCCACGGCAGTTTAACGCTGCTGCGCTTGTGAGCTCCCCTCCCAGCATGCCACTTCCCGCCTGATGTTTAGAATCTTTGTCCTCTGTCCGGTGCAGTCGGTGGGGAGTCCTGCCCCCACCCCCCCCCCATCCTTTGGCTTCCAGATGTTGCTTAGCCCTGGTCATCACTGTGCCACTGCTTCACACCACAACAACCATGCTGCTTTTCCCAGGCAATCTCACTGCTTTACTGGGGGCTGTGAGGGCCGCTTTTACACATCAATCAATCTTGATGATGTTAATCAAAACATCCAAGCTCTGGGAATTACCTATAATGGAAAAAATTAATGTAGTGAAACATGGCATCATTTTGGGATTTTGGAATGATAGCCTTTTTATTTTCAGCTGCCAAACATGGCCATAGGATGCAGTAGAGATGAGACAGTTGGCTGGGAAGGGAGTTTTTTTAAACAAAGTTAAATCAGGGAGTGAAGTGTGTGTCATAAATGGCCGATATTATTATGATTAGCAGGGTCAACCACAGGCAGCAGAGGCGAGACAGAGCTCTGGCGGCTGTGTCAGCTTTCTCCACGGTGATGACAAAGCTGTAAAGGGCAGTGGTGCTTGTGAAACTCTCCCCTCCCTCACTTTGACTGCTCATGGAGGGGTGTCATGGCGCCAGTGAGCAGTGATCAGACAGAGTGTCACAGAGCTGTCACTTCCACATATGTAAAGACGTAGGGAGACCATCATAGCAACAGTAGTCAGTAAAAGGAACAGCAGACCCCTCTCGCTGGCATCCAGTCCATGTCATAAAACTCAAAGGCAAAGAGGAGGCAGGCTAGAAGCTTGTAAATCTTCTATTCTGTTCGGTTATATGTGCTTTTGATCTTTGGCAGCCCTGCATAAAATATATCTTTAATATGAAGGGGAGAAGGAGAAAAGAGATGGCAGATGAGAGACTGATTCAATGATACAGACCAGTTGTGCCACAGACAGCTTTTTTCACCCGAGAGCTTCCCCGGCACTGATGTCACTGAACAGTCATCCAGCCTCTCTGGAAAGGGGGTTGGGCAGCCGCAGTTGCGGTGGCATCACAGGGCGAGCAGGCCCTCGGAATCACTCATCTTTTATCAAGAATCAGTCGCTGGTGTGAAGCGGAGGGGCTCAGGGAAACGGCAGACATCACAGGCCCAGCTGTTCCTCCCTCTGCTCGTTAGCCCCAAGACATGGTCACTGTGACTATTAGAGCGAACGCTCAAGACAAACACAATTACACATCCGTTTAGTATCTGCCATTTAAGAGCGCCTATGCCCATGATGTATTGTTGTGATTCAGCTTAGGGTTTCGCGGTAATGAGCCTCTGTTGGTGCGCGCAAAGCCAAACAGCCCTGCCATAATGGGCTTAAACACAACTTTCTCAGAGCTGTGGAATGCTGCCCATTTTTCAACCGTGGAAACTCTATTCACAGAGTGTCCTCTTGCAGTGCCAAATATTTTCAAAACGCAGTCATTGTGATTGGTTAGATTTCACTTGCCTCCTGTTCGAGAAACAGTATTCTGTACATAATTGCATATTGGATAATTGCATACCTAGTTTTACTGCGCATAATGCAGCTGGTTCCATTGTAATCCCATATAATGTACTTTCCTGTGTTATGAGCACACGTGTGTGCTCTGGTTAAGTTCATAATGTCCCAGCAGTGCTGACCATATGCAGTAATCAGAGCTGCAGTGAGTTAGGGAGCCCAAATGTGACCATGGACTGGCCTTGCTAACTCATCAGCATAATTCCATTAATAGGGCAGAGTCACTATGATTATTATGTTTGCGTCCATGACTTCATAGGTGCATATGTTCTTATTATTTATGTGCTCACTGCAGCCAATCTTGGTCATTTATCAATAATGATCTTTAGGACGACAAAAGCATTAAAGAAAAAGCAATCAAACAGATTCACAAATATTGATGTCCACATACTTTTTATAAGACGTTGTACATGCTGAATAATGGATAAGAATATAATTACTCTTTGTAATGTCTCTGCACTTATCTGCACTTGTTTTTAACTGTGATTTGTTTTTAACCTAGGATGTTGTTAATGTTCTCCTTAGTCTGTAGGGGAGTCCTGATATATTCTGCCAACTTTGGTGCCTGGGACTTTACCCCACTCTAGGGTTTTCTTTGCACTTTTTGTACCATTCATATGCACTTTGCCTTGTTAGTTGTTCTAGATAAGAGCGTCTAACAGATGCCTTTATTATAATGTAATGTAATGAATAAATCGTATGATGCATTTTAGTTCAGTTTATTTTTAAATGTCTGAAAAAAAATATTTTTATGCACAAAGCCAAACAGTGTAGGTAAACTACCTCTTATTTTACAGAGACAGAAAAAAAAACACTACAGAACATTTTGCAATGATAATTCTCTTCTCCGATCGTTTATTACACAGACAAGAAAGCATCACGCTAAGTCTTGGGAGAGTTTCTCTATCTTCAAATGACACAGATAGTTCCCTAGATTACGGGGGAGATTGACGAGCAAGTCAGAACGAAGGTTCTGTAGAGACTGTATGCATGGTTTCCAGAAACTTCTGTCCTGGCGTGTGCGGAGCTGGGAACCACATGGCTCTGTGGCGCATTGTAACAGCAGTGCTTTAGTCCCTGCAGTCAGGCACTTCCTGAGCAAGACAAGTGCTTATCAGCAGGGTCTAATCCATCACTTTGTGTCTTAAGTTTAGTGTATCATTTTTTATGCTGTGCCATGCTGTTCGTGGATTTGCAAATGTTGGTGCTATGCATCTTCATTCTAGTGACTGTTGCAAAACATGATGGACTTAAATATAAGAGTGCGCAATGCCATGTCCTCACAATAATGTTCCTATGCTTGCTTGCATGACACACAGAAGAGAAACATAAAGTTTTTAAGATCAAACAGACAGTGCAATGTTAATCAATCACTTAATAAATCAATCAATAACAATTTACAAAAAATTATTCCCAGTAGACTCCTTCATGACAGAATGGTAGGATACCTTGAGAAAGTATAGCATGATAATACACGAATCACAGATTGGGAAATTAACTTGTATGTCTACATTACATTCATTTTTTTACTTAGCAGTCATTATAAATATATTTCATGGAGGAAGCATTTAATGTTCAGTATCTTGCTCGCAGATAGCATCTTGACAAATCTGAACCTTTACATTTTGTCCATATCAAGTTAAGCCTATTTTAAGAATCCAACCTAACTAATTTCATAACTAACTTAAACATAAAATTGATATACATTTTAACTACACTTACTATAAGCACTTATTTAAACCAGTGTTGTTTATTTTTAGATTTAGTTTCCACCACATATGCAAAACAATTCATATAAAAAAAAAAACTAGACTTAGATTAAGCTATCTCAGTTTTAGCATTAAGATTAAATTCGTCTTTCTATAAAAACTAGCTCATGCATTGCTCTGTATATGACTTGCAAAGGTGGATTTCTGAAATTACGGTATCTGTATTGTCATGCAATGCAATCCTTTGTAATACCAATGGGATGATTTCTATCATTCCTTTAAAGAAAACAAAAATGACCAATGGTTCACATGGGGCCCACTCCCAGACATTTGGGTCACAATAAAAGTTTTCTTTCAAGACTCTGGACAGAAAGATAAGTGGAAAAAATATATAAATAATGCCAGGGAAGTAATTAAAACATGGCCCTCTTGTCCTTACCAGGACACCTTTGACCCAGTCAGGAAGTTACTTCTGCAGATGACATTCATATGGCCTCTAAGATCCCCCAAATGACGACTGCTCATGTCTTTGCAAGGTGGGATCATGGTTTGTGTTGCAGCTGCAAACAGCTGGATATATTTTAAGAGGGTGAGCAGGGGGATTGGGGTATCTCAGTGCATTTCTCAGGGAAACAGGGCAGCTTTGTTTATCCTTTATAACAGCTGAGAACTTATTGTTTTGGAGCTGGCAATCCAAAGCTTTGTCTATTATCTTGCTTGTTCTTTCCAAATTCACAATGACTTTAACATTTGCATTTTACCGTTCACAATTATTTGAAAAACTGCTAATTTGGCACATTCTTAATCTTGCTGATGATTTGCCTAGTTATCCCTGATGGTTAATCTGTCCAACAGATTTTAACTGTCGTGTGTATGATGAAGGGAAAAGAAAAACTGAGGGTAAAAGGAGGGCTTCCAATTGAGTGAGATAATACAATATACAGGAGGCTTGCTGAAACAGAGGCCTGTGGTCTGTTGGGAGACATTCAGAGAGCCTGACAGAGATAACACAACAACCTCAAGCAGACCCCCAGTACTCCTTGTGGGACACTGCAGGAACAGAGCGCTTTATCTGTGCCATTCTAGAAGAGATGTGTTGCTGGCAACAACCCCTTGGTACAACTGTATGCGTACTTTCATCATCACCAGTCCCCAAGAGGAACCTTTATTTCCAGCGCCTGCTACCGAGGGAACACACAAAAGGGAGCACAGCTCTTGTGTGACAAATGAAAATGGTTAACCTCCCCTTGCTCAGCTGTGCAAAGAGAGGCCTGGCTTCAGAAGGCCCATACTGTTTGTGCAGCAGTGACAGACACCCCACCACCACACCTGTCCCACAGGGGTTAACTTTAATCTCCGAACCTCCAGAGTTAAGGCAGGCCGAGGACCCGTGGATCACTTTAGAACAAATTGGAGCAGTGTCCTCCATACTGTTTTTTTATTGTTTCTCAACCTGGGGGAGGGCCATTCTAATCTCTCCAGCTCTCCCCCTATACATCCTCTCTGAGAACATCTGCCATGGCACATCTGGTCCTTCTCAAAACCTTCAGGTTAGTGCACAGAGGCAATTCCTCACCCCAGGACAGCCACGTTTGGTGGTGGTGGAAACCTTAAAGATCAGTTGCATTAAAATCACCCAATAAATCTAGCTGCTTAACAACACATGTAAGGACGTGAAATGTTTCATTAAGGATGTGATGTTGCATGGCCCCTCTCAAAAATAAAATGGTGTGTATGGAGAATAGAAACTTTGTGTTAAAAGGTATCAGGGAATGGGTGACCATGTGACACAGTAGAAAAATAATAAAAAAGGAGTATGTCTCACAGAGGGGGGTGGGATTGTTTTATGGGCTGATATTGTATGTCGGTGGTCAAGTTCATCCTAACTGGCAGTTGTCTCATGTCCACAACAGAGTGAGTGAGAACGGAAACCTGAACTACAGAGCGTGTTTCGACCTCGGCAACTGTATCCCTGGAGACATGAGCATTGCCAGACTGTTTTGCTCATACATTAAATTATATGAAATGAAAAACTATTTGGAAATTGAAAGCCCTCAAAATTAAATTCTGGAGAGTAATATTCAGCAGATGTGCACTGAAGGCAAATCTTGTGCCTCCAACACATAGCCATGTCCTGACTTCAGTCAGCGTCCCAGCCATTTAGAGCCTTGCTCTTCCTAAACCAATGCAACACTCGGCGAATATAATTCCTTGCACATTGCCAGTTCAGTTTTGTAAGAGGGGTCTTTATTCTTCACAGCTGAGCTGAAAAAAGTCACCTTTTTTTAAAGATTTGTGCCTACAGTAGTTACTGGAGGATTTATGTGAGTCATTGACATTTTGCTGCTTTGCATGCGAAACTTTCAAAGGTCAAACTAATGGAGTATGTTTATTTTATTATTTTATTTAACCTTTAATTTAAACAGGAAAAGTCCCATTGAGATTAAAAATTTCTTTTTCAAGTTTTTTTTCTTTTTACGTAAATGTAAAAAGATTATTTCTTTCACTAAACAACTCTTCACAAACAACTCTATGATTCTTCATATATAAATGTAGCATTTTATTTAGCAACATTTCTCTGAAATACTATTGATCACCAATGCCCCGCAGAGCTTCCAGATATGTTGGACTTTTAGACAGTTACTTCTCTATCTGGGAATATGCAGTAACTTCCTTGAAATGAAATGCCTTAGTTCTGGGACGTTCTGTTTTTTACAGCACCAAGCAATACCGAATTCATCATTGTGACTCATATAATATTGATAAATGTGACACAGCATCATGTCATCATTACCCCTCCTGAGCCAGCCCATTATTACTGTTATGGAAATGAGCTTCTATGATGTCTAACTTTGATTTTGCCATGAAATGAAAACAAATGTTTTATTATAACAAAATATTCCAGAGTTAAAGAACGCCATCTCTTTGCTACTCTGTGGTTGCTTTTCTGAGCTCATTGAACGCAAAAGTGTTTATGAGTTAAGACTTCTCTTTGCGTAATTTATATCATGTGGTAAATAGATTTGGTAAACAATAGTGGTAAACAATTTTAAATACCACAAAGCCTAGATGAGGGACAGGTCTGTTCTGTGTCTTGTGCGTTAAAGATTACTGCTGTGGCAGAGACCTTTGGCCAAAATATTATTTACTAGCTACTCAATACATTAACATGTATGTAAGCAAATGTATCAGGAGATAGCAAAAACAAAAAAAGTATTTGGGCTGCCCAGTTAAAAATAAATCATGCATTAGTTATCTAAATATGGAACATTATTTATATGTGGTATAACCAGCTTTGTACCTGTAGAAAAATCTTGATTGGTTTAGGAAAAGCATTTAGACAACTAGCTGTAAAATTACATAATAGATTAATCGCAGCTGTTTAACAAAAAAAAAAAATGGCTATATTGGTGTTCCATTACTTATCACAGCAGAACCATTATAGAGCTTGATGTCACTCAAAGCATGGTAGTGGCTGCCTGATTTTTCAGTTCCAAAAACCAACAACATATGTTATGCAAGTAGCATCCAGAATAATTAGGCTATGTACAACAAAATTTTTTGACCTTGATACCAAAGTAATGCATTACAAAGAGAAAGAAAGAAAGAAAGAAACAAACAAACAAAGAAACAAACAAAGAAAGAAACAAACAAATGCCATAGCTTTTGTGCCTGATCGCTCATAAAATTTTTGTATGTTGGTATAGATAAAATATTAAACATCAATGTAACTAATCAACTGTGTATGAAAATAAAGTGTTCCATCTTAAAAAAAGAAAGAAAAAAAAAAACCTTTTACAACTTTACTGATGTGATAAAGTCTTTATCCAAACATCAGCAATACAATGACAATGAGGGCAACAGTATTGCATATGAAGGTGTAAAAAGAGAGACATGTTCTCAGCATTCATTCTTTAAAAATATTTTCATGAAGTTTATTATAAAAATATAAATGTTTCCACTACAAATCATTTTACATTAGTAAAAGGCCATCTACATTTGCACACACACACACACACACACACACACACATACACGTATACACAGACACACACACATACACATGCACACACTCACATCTAAATAAAATAAAGAGGACAGGGAAGGGCTGAAGAAAGTATTGCTCTTTGAAAATTCATGTTTATAAAGTAAATACAGAACAATGATAAATTTGTCACATAACCATGCCATAACTTACTGTACGCTACAAACAGAACATTCAAATTTGTACCGTAAACAAATAAATAATAGGTAAATCATAATTACCTTTCTTAAATGTAGAAACAAATATAATACAAAATAAAAAATATTACAAATATTTTTTTTTTTATCTTTTTTAAATGTTGCACAAATATATATATATAGTATATGTATATATATACATGTACATACATACAAACATTTGTACAAAGTGATGGCCATGAAAATGATAGTACCTCTAGTTTCACTGTTGCTTTTATTACATTTTTATGTTTACATATGTACATGCTAATAATGGAGGGTGCAGAGTCAGTCACAGGCAGGCTGGGGTGGAGGGGGGGGGGGGGGGGTGGATCAGGGTGGAACTGTGTGGGGAAAGCTTTTTAAGTGTATATTCCTTAATGGCAGCTATCAGAGAAAATGGCTGTCAGCAGGCTGGTGCTCTTTGTCAGTGGCAAATTGAAAATCCATCCTTTCATCCTCCAGTCTTGATGCTGAGGGTGATGGAGGAGACTATGGTGTACACCATAAGTAACCATAGCAGGTGATGGTGCTCTCTATACCATATGGCCAGCCTGAAGTAGCACACAACTGGGTGACAAAAATGAATCAAAATGGCTGGACAGAAGCTCAGGTATTATATGGAATTATTGCTGAGGCCTCACAGCCCAGATATATGAACTTAATCATTCATCACTGAGCCAGTTTTATCCAGTCTCTTGACTTGGCTACAAATCCTCCCTATGCTATGCATTTAATGTACAATAGGCAGTAGTCAGTTGCATGGCTTAACCTCTCTTACAGATTCAATTAAAAATATGAAACCATAACTCTGAAACCATTTTCTGTTTCCTTTAACACATATCCATAAGTTACTATAGAATACATTTTGTTTTACAGTGAAACTGATACAGATATGATTACTCTAAGCATCCAAAAGAGGAACATTTCAAGATTGACTTGGTGGATTCATTTGGCTGATTCACACAATCAATATTCTTTCCTGTAGTAAGCTAGCAAGCCCGTTCTGTTCTGAGCTTCAGGGTAAAAGCAGTGAGAATTTTTAGAGAAAGGAGTCTCATTAAAGTTTTAAATGATGTAATAAAATCAAATTCAAATTAGAAATAAAATTTAAATATTTTGACATTATATGCAAGATGAACAATACATTTTTGTTACAAGAGTACTTAAAATTTTACTTGACATCTTTCAAGAGCTTTTATTTTCATGGCATCCCAGTGATCTCTGTAATTTTAAGGAGATAAATGGTACATATCAAACAACAATATTTCACTGACAGCATTTCCCAGAATCAGAAATAAAGTAATGATAAATGCATTAATGACATGAATAATGTGTTTATGTGAGTAGATATGATTGTACTTAAATACGCATATTTACTGCATGAATAAAAATGGGAGTGTACATTTATGCTGTCAATGCATTCAACTTTATTCCATTTTCTATGGACATGAATCACGTCATTTTGATCATGTTTTTTTTATTATTTTACATGACAAAGCTTCAATATAGAACAGTTAAAACTGAAAAAAGAAAAACAACACATGGCGTGAGGTATAATCAAACCCAGCTGGCATAGGTCTTCTGGTTGTTGTGAAGTCTCCTGAGGCATATATGAAAGAGCAAACAGCACCCTTAACCCTGATTCTGGAAGGACACAGACCTGAAAAGCCTCAGGGATAGGGCTAGGGACAACGGGCTTACCACTGCCATGTTTAGCATTCCATTGTATCACCTTTCTTTATAAAATGGGCAAAACCTTTATGTGGACAATGAGAGTACTTACGTTTCATGCACTCCTTCAAAGTAAAAAGATAAGATACTGTTAAGAGGTACTAAGGGGAGATGTAGCTCAGCTGATTGCAGAAGATATACCTTGGTTATAGTGAAAGTGTCCATTCAGACATGGCTCCATAACTGATGGAAAATTTTAAATATAGAATGTGTTAAAAGTGCTTCAAAAATGAAATACAATGCTTATTGAATTGAACATGCCAAGTGTAAATTGCAGTTATGTCAAAACCAATAACCAGAGATGTTGGTGACTTTTGTGATGCATGATATCTTTTTGAAGATACAACATATTTCATATATAAAACAATGATAAATATCTCTGGCACAGTCATTCTCAATGGAGTTTAATGACAGCAACTCCTTCAAACTGATATTTTTATTTATGAAAACAATATTCTGTCTTATTGGCTTTAATCTGTGGCAAACCATGCAAGTGGTGCCTGATTCCTATTGCAAAGAAAGGCTTTGATGTTTTTAGAACATGGAGGGTCCGTTTTTCACACACATTCTGGGAGGGACATCAGAGTGGAATGGCAGGCTTGAGGCTGAAGAGCAGGAAAGCCAGTGACATGTAAGTGTCTAACCTGGAGACAAATGAGGACACAGTATTATTGCTGAACAAGTCACACCTCAGCCAGTGGCTAAGAGCAATTAGAGGCAAGGAATTTGTCCATGACTCTTGAGTGTCCTGAGTCCATGACGTTACAAACTCTGGCTGTGCTGTCTTGTGGAGTCTTGAGTTTCAGTGAGCTTTTCAGGTTGTACCATTTTGATTTTCTATGAAGTGACTTCAGACATACACGGCCTAAACTTGCCAAACTAAGCCGCGCCGTGAAATGGGGTGAAGGAATCTGTCCATACAGTGCAGATAAGGGGTTTGAAGCAGAGGAAGCTGTCTAATCGACCTGCCAACCCAAGTTAATTTATCAACCCAAATCCAGGTGCAGCTTCCAGCTAAGGGAGCCATTTCTTCCTGCTATGCATTACTAAAGGCGTTAAGCGCTCCCTCGTTGTGTGTTAAGAGCTTTCGGTGGTAACCATTTGGACGAAACTAGGCCTACTCGTGACATTTACTGTTTCCTGTCAGCCGTTCTCGTCACGCATGTGCACAGGCATTGGTTTCCACGGCGATCCATGCTACACACCCAGTGAGCGAGCACAGGCATCCTACCCCACCCCCCAGGCCAGCCAGTTCCCCAAGACCCAGCAGAAAAGGTCTCTTTCCCTTTGCGTGTGTCTCAGTTTTAAGGCAACTCATCATGGGAGATCCGGGCCCCATGAGCCCCACAAGCCCTGGAGTTGTTGGTTCGTCAGTGGCACCCTTCTAGGAAGTGGCCCTCTGCTGTGTAAAAATACTGAAACACCTATTTCATATGTCCCTCTTCATTCCTTACATGTCAAGTTCCCATCTGTTTTAAGCAAAAAGCAGGGAAGGTCTCTCGCAGGTTCACACGGGAACAGGGCCGTTCTTCGTGTGTGTTTCAAGTGCTTTGATACTGCTCACAATCTTCTTCGGCGGTCCTACGATCGTTACACCAACCTTTTTGAAGTCCCTTTAGTGACAAAAAAAGAAAAGGTGCAATAAGAAGGACACAAAAATCAATGGGACACTTGCAGAGCTGTTCCACATCCTTGAGCCTTAGTGCTGTGACCCAAATGCCAATCATGGAGACACTGACACACAGATGTTGTCAGATTTAATTCTGTTAATGGCAATGCAATGGCATTGGTGCTGGATCAACTGATACCATTAATCACACATTGAAGATTGGAAATATTTGATGAGACAATATGAGAGCTCAAGTGACCACAATGTAAATCTTTCTGACCATCCAAGATACTCTTATCTTTTGGCCTAGCTTCAATCTCATGAAGTATGTGGTATAACTTGAGCAAGTTTATTAAACATTTCTCATGAATACAAGGGACTATTAACATATACGTAAAATTAAGGTAAATGTACTTTGAGATTAGCCTGAAGAAGTTCTTGTGAGCACAAAGACCAGCCTAAGAAAATCCCAAAACTTTACATGTCAAAGGCCTCTAATAAAGCCACAATTTGCCAAAGCCTGTCATCCAAAAACCCAAAAACCCTTTCTATGTTGTAATGAGAAGATATATGTGTCCATGTATTACCATGGTAATCTAGGTTATAACATCTCAATTAATTGTGTCTCATAACCTAACATTAACAAACATAAACATAACAAACCTCAGCTGTGCCAGTGTGAAATGCTGTCTAATAAAGCACCTCAAGTACTTCATTACGTTTGTGAAAGAAAAACTGAGTCATAGCCCTAAACTCAGGGTGGAACAGCATGAGTACATTTGTGCTCTGTACCTTAGCACCACAGCAGAGAAATAAACAGCTTGAAGGGATACATTACATTAGTTCCATGCATCAAGTGACAGAAGCGCTTATTATTTGCGGCCATACTTCTCCCTCCAAACTTACCATAATGGATGCATTTATTCCATGCATTTCTAGGGGTAAAATGTTAAACTGACGGGCACAATTTGTCACAGAATTCTTTCAGTGGCACTTTACAACCTGACAGGTTAGAAATGTGCATGATATAAAAAAGTTAGTATGTATATTATGTGTTCCAAACTGCCACATACAGTGAGATTAGAAATTATGAGGGGGGGAAAAAAAACAAACAAAAAAACATTGCAGCTTGATCTTTGTTGGTTGTACACATCCTCACAGCACATTAGTATAAGCAAACCTAGGTTAGGATAAAGCATAGCTTGTTTGTCCTCATTGCTTTCATCTCTTGGTGTCTCCTTTAGTTAACACTTAGCGCGCATGTGCACTGTATGCAAGCGAGGGGTTTGTAGGCCAGCCAGCACACTGTGAGCTGTGGTCAAACCCACCGTCCAGTCTTTACAGGTTAAAGTGTTGTTATTCCCATGGCCTGCTCCCAGTCGGGGCAAGTGGCTGCCGGCCTTACCTCAGTCAAGCAGATTCTATGGACAAAGTAGATCTTTAGAATGACAGTGATACACCCCCGTCTCCTTCTCCCCACTGACGGCCTGACTATCTGCATCACTGTATTATTATATTTTACACACAGGCGTGGCCAATTTTTTTCCAGATTTGGAAAGATTCTTGGCTTTTTAATGCATTTCCCTTAGTTTGGAAATTCTATTCATATTCACAAGTTGTGTCATTGCTGCAACCTTTTCTGTTAATTTGGGTGAGTGCAGACATGTCCACACTGTCCTCCAAATCCTGAAGTGAGCAGCTCCTTATTTTCACACAATCCATAAATTGAGCTTTCTTGGACAGAGTGATGAGGAAGACACATTTTGTGCAGCTCTGTTTAGGCAGACTGTGAGCCTCCAGCTGACCAGCATATCATTGCTGACTGAATGTTGCCGTACATGGGCAGAGCTTTAGCCAAGTTTTCACCTCCATGAAAATTCTGTGAATTGTGTCAGGAGGATAATCTATTTTTAAACATCTGGCCCATAATGTTGTGACTTTGACAGCTGCCACCCCCCCCCCCCCCCCCCCCAAGACCTGACCCAAAAAATGACACTTTTTTAAGTGTCTGGTAACATTGACTAGGCGGGTTTGGCAACAATGATGTACACACTCAACCCACAGGATCAGTTGCAAACAGTGGCAGCAGATAGTAGCTTCCACTCAAATTAACCACAAAAACCCTTTTCATATAACTTACTGAAGTACTTGGTGTTTCTTAGCAACACAGCAAACAGCACTGTTTGCAGAAATACATTTCAGAAAAAAAAAATATGAATTAACTTCTAACAAAAACAGCAAGTTTTTTTTGTGTTTTTTTCAGGCTATTTTTCCAACAAAAAAACTGGAGCACACTCACATGGGCGTTGTTTCCCGAGGATAATTAAAACGCTAAGAATTCTAAACAGATTGTAAGCAGCTGAACAAACTGCAGAGAAGGAGGGCCATAATTCATTACACCAGCACTGCTGTACTGCTGTGGCATAAGGGCTGTATCAGCAAGGGGAGAGCGCCAAATGAGTGAACACAGAAGGTAGACAGTGACACTTGTTTGGTGTTTAAGACGATTTATACTAGTGACACACTGCTCCTCTCCAAGTGGCAATATATGCTGTCAGTAATCTAAAATGAGCCACAGAAAAAATCCTGGAAGGCTGCACACTTTTACTACAGTACAGTATGTCACAAACTAATGATGCACTTTTGGAGTGATGGTAGTGTGTTGCCTACCATAATGATCTCTTTTCAGGATCTTTTTCCACCTCACTACGGAAGGCCTGCGTTTTCCCCCTCGCTGTTGATATACTCCCAGTAATGCTAAGATGTAACAGGGAAACGTGATGTTTACAGACAAACACTGGCTGCTGTCATTGCAGTTGATGTGTGTAATCAATTCATCGAATATCTGTCCCCTTTAAGAGGCAGAAAGCATTCAAACTTCCTGAGACCAAAGACACATCATTTGAAGTGTGTTGTCTGTACAGCTGTGTTATTCCTCACATTGGTAGTGCATGACATTAATCACTTTTCTCAAATAAAAAAGGGCTAACATCTTTTTTCTCACAGAAATTCCAGCTCCTTCACCAGCCTACACTGCAGACAGTTTAAATACCCACTCATTCACAACCCATTTAATTACTGAAGCATTAATCTTAATTGCCTAACTGTTTTCAGGTTAATGTCTCTTACAAATGACTACCATATAAAAGTCTTCTGGGATTCCCAGTTTTCTTAAAGGTTTTCCTGTTCCAACTGCAACACAGATCTTAAGAGCCAAAACAGACTTGATATAGGAATCAGAAAACTAATTTGTTGGAAGAATGAAGAATGTTGCTCCTGATTGTCAAGTCTCTTACAGCAGAGGGTAAAATGTGTGCCCAACATGTTTAAGAGGATTTCTTGTACTGTGCAAAATCATCAAGACTCACGAAAGTGCCAGTTAAAGGGCCCCTTCATAAAACATAACCACAGGTCAAAGCCTATTAAAGCTCTTAAATCTATTGAAATGGCTCTGACAAGGAGAATCCAGGCTCTGTGACAGATCTGTGAGCGTGCCATAGGAGTCAGACAGTCCAAAAGAATGGAAAGTCGACGCCACAATGGCATGTGGCAACTGGTATGGATGAGTTTCTCTAGTCAATGTGAAGGTGAACCACAAGTCTACAGCATTGACTTATCCAGATCATTATGAATAAAAATCAGGAAGTAATTAAGGAGAACAATGTTGATGACTACAGCTGGACCACCAGGTTTCAGTGCTATAATTCATATTGCTCTTTCCAACATCTGCTGTTGCAGTGAGCTTTTCAAGTGCACAGAAAAAAAGAGGTATGGGGTAGTTCATTGTGTTGAAACTTCCTACCATATATTTAAAAATGAAAACATGTTTTTCGACAAGCACACAAGGGTCTCAAAGCTTATGATATGATGCAGTTGTATGCATCTTTAATAAAGGAGACTTTGTTGAGTTCAATGTTTGACAATTGTAGATTAGGCCCCATTTGTGAAATAAACTGGAGAGGATGCTGTTGGGAGATGTAATCAATTGTCAGTACAAGAGATAGGAACTGTCACAGTAGGTAGCAAAAAGAATTTTGTCACTGTATACCTGACATTATCCCAACATTCACCTCACCAATAAATTCTAGGTTCCCACATCATTCCCAAAATATAAAGTCAACATAATGTTTGTAATATTTTCTGTTTGGATCAAGCCTGAAATATTTTTGTGTAACTTTGACAGAATAATAAACACAGTTGGTTAACCATCTCATTACTGCATTATTTCACAAAAATGGCAACCTAATTGGAATGTTCCCTTGTGCTCTTCAGAGATTTTGCATTAGCAGGGACCATGTGTTCAGATGCAAAGTCACACTGGTGTTTGTTAAACCCACTGCTCCCCCTGGCTCTCACCATGGGACAAGCTTGGCCTCTCAATTTAATCTGTGTCATGGGTGAGGGAGAGAAGTTCCTGCACTGTTTGCATTCTGTTACATATGAACAGGACGCGCACAGTGATCATGATTGCATGCAGGCCCGTCTACTTGATACAAAAAGACACAACAGCTGTTCCAAAGGCCAGTTCTCTGATCCTCTTGATTACGAATGTGAAATTATTTACTCTGTCAAATACATTCTCAATTAAGTGGAACAGGGGGTGACTCCAGGGATGATAGCTGCACGGAGAGGCAGCCTCTGGCGTGGCACGACACAACGTTTCCCATAAGCCCCCAATCAACACCACGAATAAGGAAAATGGGTTTATTATTAGAATGCTGTTGGAGTCAGCTGGGTTCTTTAACTATATAGGCTGCCAGACTCAATTTGCGGAAGTTGCTGCCAGCCGGTAGATTCTGTCAGGATTGCCTTTTATTTCTGTGATGTCTTTTTTTTGTCTTTCTGCTGTTGGACTTCGAACAGAAGTGGGCATGGAAAAAAAAAAAAAAAAAACTGTCATTGCCAATTAAAATCAGAGCAGCACCACCACATTCAAGAGGTTTACCCTAATCTGTGCCCCTAACTTGATGGGGGTGGATATGTAAACATTTCTCGGGAGTTGGGAGTGGATGGTACTGTACTAAATTTGGGTTGGTTATATCACGCAAGATTTTCTCAGGGAAAAAAACCATACAGTGTTTGTTTGTGTCTCGTCTGATCTCTTCAGATTACTTTTAAACGCTTGACACACAAACACAGTCCAATGTGGCTTGGGCATATTTCTCACAGGATAATAGGTATCTCATCCTTGCATGGTCTGAATTGGCCGGACTCTTGAATAAACTAAAGGAATACTTTCTTCTCATATGCCTGATCACATAAGAAGCTGATTTAGCTATGAGAGACAGTGTCCAACCCTGAACTTCATTATTTACAGTAACAGAGGCACTGTCAAAGCCTCCAAACACTATAGCCTGCAGAATCAAAGACATCTTTAATGAACTGTATCAACGTTCAGTGAAACAATAAAACATGTGGATATCATCTTTCTGTCTGAAATAACTCAAGCAAGGACAATGCACCGTCAAACAAATGGTGCATTGATACAGGAAAATGGGTCGAGTCCTAAATATTTTGATGGAAAATGTCCAAACTCTAACATCAAACAGGCAGATAGTTAATGCGTCTGCCAGCACACTTGTGAGAGGTATGCAGTGACTGTACTCAAAGATTAGAGCATACCTTCTGTTTAAAAGTCTAAAATTTCATTATATCAAATTGCACAACAGAACTAGTACAGTAAAACATTTTTACATTACTTACTAACACATGTTGTGTACTTTAAACACATTTTATATAGTTGATTACTCTTGCACAAAATCGATATAATTAGAAAAATTGCTTACAGTACTTTACAGCTCCAGGATGTCTTGCCTGATCATTGATAATATTATTTGTGATCATCTGACAACAGTTAAAAGATCAAAAACAAATCTGAAGGGGTAGCCATATTGGAGCAATAATAAATATGTACAGCAGCCATCTTGGAAGGATCGGTAATAAATATGTGTGGTAGCCATATTGAGTGCATCAAATATAATTATGTACTGCTGCCATATTGGAGGGAAAAGATCTCTTACTCGGCAGAGGTCTTTGCCAAGGTGTCGCAGGAGTTGTAGCTCATGCCAGTAAAGGCATCCTTGCAAGGCAGCGTTCTCACATTCTCTAGCCAGTCACCCATGGATCGCAGAGAGGTGATTTCAGTGCTGTTTCGGTCCAGGAGCATGTTTGCTGGCCTGTGTGGCAGAAGGACAGATGATGGTGATTAGAAATTGACAGGCCCTTATACTCCCATTGGTTTAGTGCTCAGCTGTGGACCTAATCTGCCATCATGGCCTTGTCTGTCCTTCAATGCACTGGACTTTGGGTTCAACTCCTTCACTGAAACCCCCACACCCTTCTCCAAGCATCACACCAACCACCAACCGCGCCACCCCTTGAAAAGATATTTTCGAGCCTGCAGTTCACATAAGGTATAAAAATGTCATAGATCAGAAAACAAGCTCATAAAAGTGCACGGTGCACAGAAAAAACACAAAGGGCTAATAAACTCAATCTGTGCATGAGTCTCCATTAGGAAATACCTGTGGAGAAGAGGGGCCCTCTAGAAACTCTTTATCCTCACTGTCTCAGGACACGTTCCCTTCAGTAAGCCAATCTACACACAAATGTTTATTTATTTTCCTACATGGTCTTTTCTAGCAATTTATGATAATTTCCCAATATGCTTCTTTTTCCAGTTTACTGGAAATTAAGTGTATGTATATGTTAAAGACTTATACATGTGGAATAATAAATGGAACCCTGCATACCAGTGACTCTGACATGTGTTAACAGAGAAAAGAGAGAGTCCAAATGTTCAAATGCCTTCTTGACATTAATGTCACACGCATACACACACAACTCTTGAAATATTGATTACAATTAAGTTTTCATTTGTTGTACAGTAAAGTAATTTCAAACAGACAAGATTTAATTTGCTGATTTCATTCCCCAGTGAAGTGGAAAAGAAGTAAAAGCTAAGATGAAAAAAGTGAAATAAAAAAAGTTACTTCTTCCCATGTAATATATTCAGGCTGCATTTTTTTTCAAATTTAAAAGAATTAAATCTTAAATTAAATGTGAGCATCAAATCTCAGATAATCCTAAAAATAATTAATTGCACTAATTGCTCTCTGATAGCAAATACTATTTTTAATGAATCTAATCTTTGAGGGGTAGAGCTGAATTAAATGAAGAACATGTATGGATTTGTAACGGTGGGGGTTTTGGACACAACATACAGTACAGGCTGGCTGCCACTTTAAGCACAAGGATTCCAACTTTACAAATTCTCCTGCAAAATAAACTAAATAATGGAACCATTCAGTTCCTCAGCTAATATAATTCTAATAATATAATAGCCTCCTACACCCTCACCCTGGCTGTATCTTATAAATCAGCCAAACCACTCCCTGTCTCCTTCTAGATCTCCAGAACAATAAGAGGTGTGTGGCCATCTCGATTAATTCTCGATTAAGGGATATTTGAGTGACTGCCAATGAATGCACCTGATCAGAACCAAGTAAACACAACATATGTAACACAGGAAATGAAATTACACTTCCCAAGGAGGCCTTTGTTTTTAGATTTGTAAATAAACAAATTATAATACCAGGAAGCTCACCCTCCCACACACACACACAGACATATACACACTTCCAAACACAGTGAAATTTGGAGCCATAGTTAATAACAAACTCTGACAATTGGGTGGTTGGGGGGGGGGGGAGGGCATGACCTATCTGTTAGGACAGTGCAGAGATGGTCATTCAGATATAGAATGCTGTTGCCATGGCTACTGCAGACACATGAAAGTCACCCGAATCATAACCAAGGGCACAGATCCTCCCAAGTCTCCAAACCTTCCCCTCAACAAACATATAAAATATGTACAAAACATGATTTAAATGTATTTCCGTCCATTTGCTAATATGTAAATGCTAACAATCATATATAACTATGTATACATGTATTATTGCATGTATCTTAATTTTCTTGCTAACATACATACAAATGTACAGTCAAGTAATATACATTGAAGATGTATTTAAAAGCATAGCCTCACATGTTACTATAAACAGCTGGAAAACAAAACAACAAACAAACTACTTTGTTATTAATTTGTGCCACTTTCCAGAGAGCAAAGTGACACCCCATGTCCAATTGAATATTGACAACAGGTAACATCTCTGCTAAACAGAATACAAACTGAAACATGCTGGCCTTGCAAGACTGCTTAGAATGTATGTGGGGGGTTATCTTTTATTTTTAATAATAGCCCTCATAAGAGTAAAGATCAAGATTCTGGAGATACATGACTTTGGGCGCAGAGAACTATTGATTTCTGAAACTTCACTTCTCACAACTTTCTTAACCTGCACACTTTTATGGTAAACTAAAGATGACCCTGTTTTTTCCATTTTTGCTTTTCTGTTTTGTTCGTGTCTTTATTTACACATACGGCAGGGGATTCGCATGGCATATCCCTGACAGCAAGAAAAAAGACAACAATGAGAGAAAAGGCAGGGGATGAAAAAACATGCTTGTAGCTTCAAGCATGCCTGATATCCACAGCCCCCGTGTAAACATCACGATTTACAGACTGCTGGATCTCAGACCCTCAGGGTCCCCTGAACGATTGAGGAGAGGGGAAGAGAAGTAAACATTCAGTGTTCTTGCCTTGTTTTTTTTCCCCCTCTGTCTCCATCTCCTCTCTCTTTTCCACTCGTGGGGTGACCTCTAAATAACCACGGCTGCATAGTATCATGTTTTTAAGGCACTCCCGGGACGATGGAGTGTAGAGGCTGGACCATCTCTTCATAGAAAAGACATCTGGACAGCTTAGTCATGGACAGGAATGCATCTCTTGCTGTGAAGAGGTCCATGATGCCCCGCTGAGGTGGTCTCACTAAGGGAGTGCCCGTGTTTTTTCCCGCCATCTGCACCGCCCCTGCCGGTCACCCCAGTCTCTCCATCAGAGGGGTCCAGGCCCTGGGGCCCGCCCACGAGAGGAGTCTGCTCCATTACTGTGTGCTGTTGCAGACAAATGAGGAGCGCGGGCCTGGGCACAGCTGGGGCTGGAGTCCTGTGGTGCTGATCCGCATCTTTTAATGCACACCATAAATCACCTGCTGTCCCGCTCCCCCGGCCGCCCGTGTTAAAAGCCAATCAGGAAAATTACATGCAAAACTCCAAGGGACCCATTTTCACTTTCTTAAGAAATCATTAGTCACCGTTACCTGCTTTGATGTCTCCATAATAACAAAACTCCCAGTTATGCAACTAGCATAGCACTAGCTGCAGAAGTGTACTGGCCCTATGGTGGCCCAGTGACAGAACTGTGCTGGCTGTTAGGTTGTTTCAGATCTGTACAAACAAAATTGAAACTGAGCATGAAGGAAAAGGAAACTTTTCCTTGGAAAAGCAGATACAGAGATGGAATTTCATTGCTGTAAAAATATTAAAATATCAGACTACTGCGATATTGTACATGTGACTGTTCACCCAATAAACTATAACTGTATATGAGATCATGCACTAACTCAATAACTGACTGCATATGAGTTGCATTCACCACCGTATTCTAAAAAAAGGGCTATCCTCCGGAAGCAGGAAGCCAGTAATTGTTTACGACAGCTGTGTCTATCTACAGACAATGTCACTTCCCACAGGTTCTAAAAGTAAACAATGCAAGTCTAAGAGAAAAAGATCTGGTGCAAAATCGGCACATGGCTCTACGGATTTCTGTCGCAATGGAACACAATTATGGGGGGCCTGCTGGGGATGAGTGTGTGACAGATAACTCAGGCAGGGACAGATGAGTTTCAGGGAGCCATAAACGATTTCCTCTCAGTAAAACAAATTCATTTCCTCACATTAAAGCTCACGCTGCAGCTTAATAGACATGACCGAAGAAAACCAGAGGGTAGTGATGGGGGAGTGACTGAGGAATGGATCAGAGAAGTGATTGGGGAATAAACCAGGGAAGTGATTGGAGGAGAGCAGCATTTGTCACCTGGAGGCGGTGTTGGCTATGATCTTCAGGCTGCTGGGGTTGCGGATCAGCTTGTCCAGGATGCTGACGATCTGCTCAAATTTTGGCCGGTTGTTTCTGTCTTTCTGCCAGCAGTCAAGCATCAGCTGATATAGAGCAGCAGGGCAGTCCATGGGGGGTGGCAGACGGTACCCCTCATCCACTGCCTTGATCACCTGTGTCCCAAACAGACAGGGGTAAATCTCTATTACCACTGATTTACATATGAAATGCTCTCTTTTGGGATTTTTACTGCTCTGATTTCACACACTGAAAAGCAAAGGATTTTACTGCTTATTGTTTTATTTGTATGGTCATTCCCTTAAAATCTTATCTGCGTAGTTTTTTTAATTAAATTAAATTAAATTACATTTTAAAATATGTCTCAGCACTTTAATTATGTTGTGAATGGTCAATAAATTGTCTTTTAAGGCTATCTAAATTAGTATCAGACATCTTCTCCTTTCATCACACAAACCTGAAAGTGAAACTGGTCAGAGGGCAACGATCCAGCTTCCTCTCATGTTCAACAGAAATGTGAAATGTACCATATAACTACAACTACATATCGGAAATGTCTGGCAAGATTTATTTTAGTTTTCCGCACTGCATCACCAATGACATGCTAATCCAGTCTAAATAAACTCCTGCTCTGCCCAGCCACAGAGAATGACTTCACAAAGGCAGCATGATATTGAAGTAGGCCGGATCCCTGCTGCAGGGGACACAGCACAAGCAGACTGTCAGCGCAAAGTATGTCCCGGTTTATTTTTCATCGGACTCTGATTTCATTTTAATGTGCCTACAGATTAAAGCAATGCACTTATTTTTTTGTGCCTATGTTAAAGTGACATTTGCCTCTGGTGTCTGGTAGTGCTCAAGTGGCAATCACCCTGGAGAGTGTTTTACATGACGGATTTTATCTGCCACCTGGCTTTTCTATGCTCCAGTTATTTTTAGAGAAGAATATTTATTTGCCTCCCTCCTTGCAGATGACCATCTATTCTCATCCTGATTGGACATCTCCCAGTAAGGCCCCTCTCCATAGAACATAATCTCATACACACTCACATCCTGATTGGACATCTCCCAGTAAGGCCCCTCTCCATAGAACATAACCTCATACACACTCACATCCTGATTGGACATCTCCCAGTAAGGCCCCTCTCCATAGAACATAACCTCATACACACTCACATCCTGATTGGACATCTCCCAATAAGGCCTCTCTCCATAGGACATGACCTCCCACAGCACGATGCCATAGCTCCAGGCATCACTAGCTGAGGTGAACTTGCGATAGGCAATGGCTTCGGGTGCTGTCCACCTGATTGGAATCTTTCCACCCTGAGAAACAATCAAAAAAGAGACAAATACATGATTAATTAAATGCACAAATATTTAAATATGATCTCAACTAAAGTATTTGACAAAAACTGGCCAACTGGCCTTTTTATTGATTTTTAAAGATATTTTTATGACTATTGTGCTACTTTTTCCACAAGAGGTGGATCATCAAAAACAAACTTTATTCATCCATTTTCTTACCTGTCTTGGCATTTAATTGTTGTATCTTAACAATAAAATGTTTGACAGTTCACCTTTCATTGTATTTGTTCACATACTTACTTGACTTTTTCACCTTCCAGATTTTATAGGAAAGGGAGTATTATTAATTTTATACAAGAAATTATCACTTCAAATTCATCTAATAAAACACCAGGTTTGCACCAGGTCTGACATGACAGGTCAGGTTTGACATGAAAAAGAAATGAACTGTAAAAGTGTGAAGAGACTTGGAATGTGGACAGTTTGTAAAGAAAAGAGCAAGAAGTTTAACTGTGGTGATCCTGGAATCCCTCCGAAGAGGAAACCCTTGTTTCATCTCTGTGATGTGTCCCTGGAGGCAAGGGCTGTGTTTGCACCCCTCTGTGTAGGCCAGGGTCAGAGATCCAGCCCTTGCACTCATGACAGTGAGAGGAGAGCCAAAGCTAACCGCTTCCCTGGCCAAACCACACAACCCCAGCCCTGCCTTCTCCAAACAGATGACCCTCGAAAAATAAATGCACTTCAGCAGTCCCCTCCCCCGTGGGCCCAGGCAAACAGCGTCTGGGTCCACAGGAGCAATAGAGCTCATAAATGTATAGTTTATGGATATTCATGAGAGTACTACTGGAAGAATAAGTCACTTTCCTGACAATCTCAGACTTGTGTGAGCCAATCAAAGGGTCACCACACAGTCCAGAATCCTTTGTAGTTAGGCTACCAAAAGGGCTCTGTTTTTTTTTTTTTTAGAAAATATTATTGAGGAAAAAGCATGCATTACTTGAAATACACTGAAATATCACCATTACATGCAGCTAATCAAATTTTGTAGAGATTTTAAACACCATCCTACAAACTATCATGGCTATCGTGTCTTCCTGCATGTACATGAGGGAAAGCAAAGGCCATTATACATTATATATAAATCTCTGGAACAGAATATATTTCAAGAGACTGAGCTGGGGGAAACAATGAAACTGTGTGGAGCTGTCAGTTGTGGTCAATTTATCAGTCTTGAGCTGACTGGTGCAGAGCAGTCCTCATCCTATGCAGTCAAAAGGGGGTGTCTTACCCAGTCCCCCATCTCCATAAGCAAAATCAAAGCTAGCACCAGACACTAAGATTCCAAAACTATTTACTGATAAATTAAAGACAAGTCACTCAATTTTGAAAAGAATATAGTGAATATCGAAGTATCTCATTTGACTGCAGGTGTATTTACAAATCTGCTGGTAGTCTCATGGTTTGGTGTGAGGATGAGTGATGGGTCAGGATGGAATGAATGATTTCTGCTTACCCTTGTAGTGTAAGCGGCCTCAGGGTCATCCTCCAGCACACGAGACAGGCCGAAATCTGACACCTTGCACACCAGGTTGCTGTTGACCAGGATGTTGCGGGCAGCCAGGTCTCGGTGGACGTAGCCCATGTCGGAGAGGTACTTCATGCCTGAGGCGATGCCACGCAGCATGCCCACCAGCTGGATCCCCGTGAACTGGGCATCATGCTTCTGTTAAAGTAAAATAATTTTGCTCATACATACACACAAACATGCACTAAATAGTCTGGTGTGTTTTATTTTGAAGGCTGCATCCATATCAATAGTGGATTCTGGGAAGATTACAAATGGCATTCTTTTTCAATTGACATTCTCTTCTAGATTATATTTTTTTTTCTAGCTTATACTTATGACTGTAGAACAACTTCAATTCTCCTATCACAATTTGCTTGTGCACTGAACAGCAAATTCAAAGCAATTGTTCTTTATTTTGTTGTTCATTCAACATTCCCTTCCTCTCTGTTCTACCATTAACAGCCAACTGTTCTATGATCCCACATCACTGATATTCCTTCATCACCCAAGCTGAAGGGTGTGGGGACAGAAAAGCTTGTGGCAGTTGGAGTAAAGGTACATCTGTCATTGATTACAACTGGTCACCGACAGATACTAGGCCATTTTGTGCTGAGAGTTTTTATCATTAGTAAATCCCCTCTCCGCAGGTGTGATGAAGCCACTTATGTCTTCACACAATATCTGTAGGCTTTTGAATCAGACCGAACAAAAACTAGCAATGCCTGGGATGGGCTATGATTTGATGATCTTAGCTCTGCTGACTGACTCTGACTCCTGTTTAGGGGAATTTTCCCATGGATTCTTACTGAATTGATTGAATCAATTTCCCAGTTATTGTCAGCAATACTCATAAGACCAATACGGTAACAAAGTCCACAAGTTGATTTTTCAGTCGGAGTATTGATTCACAGCTATAGATGAAACTGACAGAGAGAAAAACTATGTGAAGGTTTGTGTGTAAAAGGGGTTTAAATCTCACCAGTAAACCAACAGTTGTTATTTGTAATTCATTGTTCTTTTAAAACACAAGAAAGAAAAGAATTGGATATTTGCTGAGCCTTTTCAACTTGCAGTATGTTACAGAGGGAAAAGTGAAGCTAGAAGATAGAATCAGAATCTAGCCAGGCCATTTAATTTTACATGGTGACATTGCCTGATGAACTGTGTGGGAGACTACATTCAACTATACACCTACATAATCATTTATCTTCCCATTTGTCTTTTTTATTTGTGATCATTAATGCCTTTAAATTTGTGTAAAATACCAAAGGTATCCACAAAGAATAGATTAAAATGGTTGGTTATCCTGTCTGTATTCATGTATTGCCAAACTGAATCTGAATCAATGTACTGAATAATTAGAATATCTCAAATAACAAGTAAGCCAGTAATGCAATTTATATCCATAAATTAAAGATATTAATTGTTATGGCTTGGAAAAAAAAACATCCCATTAGTAACCCTGCAGACAATAAATGGTTCCCTTCAGGAAATTCAGAAAAGTTTCAACTGATTCTTCAAGAACTCCTTTATGCAGTTCACTCCTTGTTCTACTTGACAAAAGATTTTATATCCTCACAGTATTAGACATCAAGTCAACACACCAGCTGCTATGAGCAGCACAGAAACACAAATATAGAGAATAAACAGAGAGCGAGAGAACACAACACAAAATAGGTCTCAGAGTCTATGCCTGTTATGCTTCTCAAAGCACACTGGCATGTAACCACTGTTTACACTGGCATGCCTGAATAGCCGTTTCAAATTCAGTGATATCTAATTGATGCTTGCACAGGATTTGAAGACAAACAGGAGCGAGCAGGTTCTTTACAGAGGGGGAGTGGAACAGAGGATGAATAAGACAGCACAGGCTTGTCAGCGGACTCGAGAGAGAAGATGCTTCACCAACAAACTGTAGCCAGCATCTGCTCCCAGTTTGGGAGCTATATAGATTCATGTACATGTGCTGTGTGCGATAGAGAGGAGAGACAGAAATAGCCTGGAGACGAGAGAGAGAGAGAGAGAGAGAGAGAGAGAGAGAGACCTATAGTGCCCTTTTATTAAAACCAGCACACATAAATCAACAACACATTACAAAATACTCTCCCATCCCACCATCCCACTCCCAAACAAGACAGAGAGAGAGAGAGAGAGAGAGAAAGAGAAAGAGAGACTGCTATATGTACACAAGAAGGGGTGAATATAAACTGCAGACCACCTGGTAGAGAATGTATCTTGAATAAGTTCAAAGTACAGCTAATAATAGTGGAACGAACTGTGGCGAGGGGAAGGATGACAGGTTTTGTGATAAAGAGCAGGCCTCTCAAAACCTGCAGGAAATTGCTGTATAACATTGCAACTGTGCTGGGGCTCTTTTTGTGAGAACTGCTATGCAGGCACATATGGAACACAGCTCAGAAGGGTTCTGTGAATTCAAAATTATGTCAGCTCATGCCGATTTGATGTTATGATTCGTCTAATTTCAATTATCCAGAACCCCACAGTAATGTGAGGCGCACTAAGCTATTTCATCAACCACAGCACAGGTTTCCCTTTCAGGTGCTTTCAAATGGCGGCTCTCTAATCAATGGATCTTTCACCTTGCGACAGGCATATCTTGTTTCACATTATGCTCATCAGGACATGCTTTGTTTTTCATAGCCCTTAAAGCCTCATGTATTATAACAGCATTTGTTCTGCTGAGTATGCTTTAATATAGATACTACTGTTCTGTATGGCTGTGGAGGTACATTTCACTCTTGAAGACCCAACAACAATGAACCTCAACAACTACAGTGATGCTAAACTGCACTCAGCGAAGGTCACCCTGACTCACATAATGAGCTCATTAGTTCATTTATCAGCAGTTTTCAGATGAGCTTCCCCCTCCTCCAGCCCAGAAGTTAAACAGGCCTGTTGTTTGTGTGTTTATTTTAACGCAGTTGGCGATTTTGTAATGAGGAGTCACCTGAAGGGCAGAGCTCGCCCAGTCAGGTTTGATTGGCATATGGGAGCTGGTGGGCGCTGTGCCAGGCCCAGAGATGTTTAGCAAACATGGTTCTCTGCGCGGTTCTCTCTAAAATGGAAAGTAGTTAGACAAAAGCTGAGAAAAATCTCCCCAATACTTGCCATACACAGCCTGAAAATTACACTACCTCCATTAATTAACTACCACTCACATCTTCCACTTGTAACAAAACCATACTTCTCCAGATGGCAGGCATCTCACATTAAAAAAATACTTTCACAATGAATTTTTCCAAAAAATGAGAGAGATGACAATAACTGAGATAAAGAAGAATTCTATGTGCTTCTCTAAGAGAACACAGCACTGGCTGCAATACTTAACAGAGTGCTTTAAAACACATACAATTCAGTGCACAGAAACATAACAAGCCACAGGCACAGGCAGAAGACAGGAGTCCAGAAAATGCTGAAAACAGAAAAATCCCTGTTTTGTTTCTCTGATTACACATTACTGAAGTGTATAAGCAATATACTCACACGTAGGAAGCTGTCTAGGGACCCATTCTCCATGTACTCTGTGACAATCATAACTGGTTTACCTGGGCAGAGGGACAGAAAGACAAATAGTTTTGAATTTTACACTCACCCACAGATTTTTTTCAACATATACTGTTGTTTTTGGTAATTATTGAATTATTTAACAATTATCAATGAGTTACTGTCCATAAATTTGCAGTTTTAAAGAACGCATGTGTCAACCATTTAAAACATTAAACATTTGTCCACATCAGTCATGTGGAGAAAACATGTTCATCCCATAAACAAATAATCATGTCTCTGTGGTTATAGAGGAAACCATTACAACTGATATAGCACTGTTTCTGATTTCCAATTTTTAAATATCGAGTCTGAGACTACAGCATATTATGGTTTGACATAAGTAATTTCACAACATGCAAACTGATAAACTTTGAAAGCCCTAGATAAACAAAACTGTATTGTTATTAAGCAGTAACTGTCTATACGTGTATGAAATAACCCCATGTCTAAAATCACTGGGTTTTACTTGAACAGAAAATTTGCAGTGTTCAGCCCGGATGCATATGGGTGTTATAAAAGGTTTTTTTTTAACAGCTGCATTTTTACAGCTTGTGGATTGAGCAGGGTGGACTGAGGGTGATGGACTGGCCTGGCCCCTGTGTTTCTAAGCTCATCTGGGACATTATGTAGAGCCCCCGCTCCACACCACCCCCTTTCCCCTTCCTTTAAATCCACCCTATGCTGCACTGCATCCATTCATGCACAGATTTTCGGGTGGCATCCATGACAAAGGCGGGTTCACCCCTTGTAACCATGACTTACTATGGTCCCTAGCTCACGAGCACTTCTTCCAGAACAAGGAGATGCCGGGAATGAATTCAGAAGACCTGCAAGGTCAGCCATCAACCAACTGACAGGTTTATTCCCCCACTCCCCTGTGCATAAATTACACCTTTTATCGTCCGCACCTCATTTCAATCCCTATCGATGGTCTGAGTTAAAAATGAGGAGGAAAAAATGTCTCTAAATCACTGCCGTCTGAATGAACTGCTCTGTTGCCACGACACGCTTGTCGGACAGATGGCTTTATTTTCTGAGCTGTCCTGCAGAGATACATGACTCTCTATCAGCAGCATACCTCTAAGAACAGAGTGCAACATTTACAACTGTATCCTACAATACCACATGTGTTTGGACTGATAGAATACAATGGAGGACAATTTGTAACATTGACGTGAAGCATCAGATACATCCATGAAAAAGTTGAACATCATAATCGACTCATACAGGGGCATTCTGAATTAAAATGTCGTAGACAAACACTGTGAAGAAAACAATTTTGTACAACCAGGAAGTGAATAAGTAATACACTTTTTACACACTGCAAATAGCCCTAATTGTTTAAAAATAATTATTTGCATTATCAGGTGAGCATTCTCAGGTCTGTTATTTGTATCTGTAGTTAAGGTTTATATATGCATTATTTAACATCCTAAAAATCAGTGTATGTTAACCGTTTCCCATTGTATAAAGATTTCCATTAGGTAAAGTGTGATCTTTAAAAAAAACATGTCAAAAAAGAAAAACTCTGGACTGTGTTCCAGAGTGCATTTTGGATGGAGAGACTGACATGCAGTCAGTGAATAACTAACAGTTCCAGTTCATACAGAATTATGCTTTTCACTCCTCATCAGAACTACTCCTGATCCCCACAGTCACACATTTCCACTCCTCCTCCACTCTGATGGTTTTACTCTCTCACTCATAGATAGGCTGCTTTTACAGCTCCACATGCTGCATAAGAAGAAAGGAGAGACAATCCTCCTTGGCCTTTCCATGCCTCACACTTTTTGATGTGAAAAACCCTGCACATTTTTGGCATTCAAGTCTCTGCAATCTCCTCTAAACAGTGATCGAGGCTTCGCAAATATTTGGTGGATCACGCGGCCAAAAGCAGCAGGTTAAATGAGGTGTGAAAGTCTCTGGATTATTAAGAATTAACAGGAGGTGAGTCAATAAATCACCCCATGTCCATGGCTACGGGAGATGTGTGCCAACCCCTCCAAACTGCCCTCCTCCCCTACCCCCTCCTTTACCCCACCCACCAAAGAGCTGCTTTCAATCACTCACATGTGCTCAATGCCCACCCCCTTTACCTCTGACCCAGCCCCTTCCCACCCCACTGCAGCCCAAACACAGAGAGAGCCTGCAGTCATTTGCAATTACACTCTACATTATTTACAACTCAAACGGTCATAGTGAGAGCAATACAAGATTTATTGGACAAACAAAATCCTAGTTTTATGAAAAATTATACATAAAAGGCACAATTCACATTCTGTTCTGGCTACATTTTTGGGGTCAGGATGGATCAAGGTTTGGGTCCAAAACTGAAGCGTTACCTACAGAAGCATGTTTGAATAATCATTCCAATCTAGAAAATAATACTGTTGACATATAAAGTTAGGCCTCCAGTAAAGGTTACACTTTCTTTGGCAAGTTAAAATCCACATACGTCCTGCAGATGCTAAAGCTCAAGACATCATGGAATAATATCTAATGTCACAGTTTGAATTGTGACATTCTTACTCTGTTATATTTACAAGTCAAGTTGTAATATTAACTCAAAACAACTTAACATAGGAAAGGCCTTCTATTGAAGGCAAGAAAGCTTCAAAGATCTTGGGATATTAATGTGGTTAAAATCATCCATCCTTTGTGTCTCCAAGTACAAATCACTGTTGTTGAAATTTTCATTACTGGGGAAAAAACAAGCCAGATATGCAAACTCAAATTCAACTTTTATTGGTTTTAAATCTTAATTCATTATATTTTCATACGTGATGTTTCCACTGCATGATTTGCAATGGTATGGAGGAAAGTGGCAGGTCAGGTTTTTGCTTTTTTACACTCAAAGTTTAGGGAAGCTGGCACTTCTGCCTAACAAGAAAGGAGCCAGCCAAGGTTAAGGTGATGTCAGACTGACCACTGCATTTCATAACCAATCACTTCACTATTTTTCACTGAACATATGCCTTGAATTCATTCAGGAAAAAAAAACAGTGTGCAATAATTGTACGTGTGAGACCCTTCTCTAGAGAGAACCTGGACTATTGATTCAAGACACAGACTAAGTCTTTGATCAGGAAGAATAAAAGAGATTGTTCCTATGAGATTTATAGCGCTATATTAATTCCTTCAGCTTGGCAATAGGCCTGACATTACAAGGCAAGTGTACCACAGAAGGGTGATAAAATAGAGGCCTTTCTTAAAGCAGGCTTTAGCAACTTTATTGTGTGTGTCCATTCAGATCGACCAACAGCCAGTCCTAAATCACAAGCTGCTGCTGAGACAACTGATGGAGGTTTAAAATTCCCAACAAAGCTGAGAGCCCCAGAGCCCCACATAAACTCTCACTCTCTTTCTCATACACACACACACATGACAAATGGTATTGTTATACAGACTCAACACTATTTAATGCAAGGAGTTTATATAATATTTTCCTTAAATGAACTTGATACACATTAAATAAACTTGCAAGTATTTGCTTGGGAAGAAAATAATGCTTGTGGCTGGGAGACGTATGCCCTCTTCCATGAGTTGTCATAAACAGCAGAGATCATGTACAAGATAACCATGACATATGGAAACCAACTTCAGTAATTCAACTTTCACACATGTGTACTGCTTATTTAACTCTATGTTTGTGATATAACTGTCAATTCATTTGTGCCAACATGTAAGCAACAAACTGTATTTATGAATATACAAGCTAAATGATCATGTCTAAACTGAGGGATTCAATAATTCAGTAGGAAAATGCTAGAGAAGTGTGGGCACTTCTCTGCTTTTAATTTTTAGTGTATATTGATAAACCTGAATTGCAGTGGTCATGACTATGCGTAAATCAAAAGGCATATTGGTAGGGATACTTACTACGAGTAACCACACCCTCCAGCCTGATGATGTTGGGGTGGTCAAACTGTCCCATGATGCTTGCCTCACTCAGGAAGTCCCGTCTCTGCTTCTCTGTGTACCCTGCTTTCAGAGTCTTGATGGCCACACAGATCTCCTTCTTTGATGGCAGCCTCAAACGACCACTGCACACTTCCCCAAACTCACCTATGCAGGGCAAAATCAGCAAGAGGGTCTAACACAAGCAAGACAAACAGGCAGCATAATGATAAAGTGAGGGAGGTTTCTGGTTAGGATAGCAAATGAAACATTTTGAAAGACACAATTTACTGCATTACAGTCAGAAACGCGTTGACTCTCTGTTAGTTTTTTTTTTTTTTTTTTTTTTTTCATGAACACTCCAAACCAATTAAAAACAATACAGAGTGGTCCATGGCAAAACATAGAAATGAGCATAACCCTGTGCATTATTGTAACATTTGATATATGGCTCAAGTCCAATATACATACAAAGCACCAAAAAATTCACTACTCAGAAATGAAAATCAATTCTTGCTAATTTTTCATCAGTTGTTAGTTGTATAAATATAAATAAGACAGGAAAAGACTATACATTTCCACTGATTATAGCCTACGGGTAAGTAGCAGACACCAACAGTAACCCAACCTGTGTCTGCTTCCTTCTGAAGGTGGGGGTGGGGAGGAGGGGTTGGGGTCTAGTGCATAAACAAAATCCTAGGAGAAAATTCAGGAGTGACACCTGCGTTCCACATCTCTGAGGTTTTACTATGTAAGTTTGCATTACTTGTAGCTATTTTCATTGGATGTCATATTACTATTTTGTTCTATAAATATGAAGCAAAGGTGTATTCTTTTGTTTTATCATAATTATATCAAGGTGTTACATGTGTAAGCGTGCGCAAATGTCAAAGTAAATTTTTAAGTTTGTGTGTATTCCTTTAGGAATTTGCTCTAAAAGCACACTATATTTCAGCAAGTCCAAACATTTTCAGTAATCCCTGATTTGGAAATGGCTATTCTTGGCAGCCAGCCGCTGACAACAGGTTCTGAAATAACAGTAGAAGAGCACACGATCCAACAAGCCCCCAACTGCACCTCCCCCCTCCTTTCCCTCAGTGTAGCTGTGCTTCACCTATCAGAGAGCACAAATGTGAGCTATTATGGTAATTAGCATCCCTGACTTGTTACGGGAGAGTTCATTCTGAAAAATGTGACATCTGCGTGGTGTTCCAGCATGCAGGTGTGAGGCTTTCCAAGGTATTGTGGCCTAACAGGAAACCTGCTTCAAAGACTCCTCTGAGGGTCAAGTGATTCAGTGAAATGGATGGTGACAGAGACTTGGAGAGTGTGTATATGATGTAAGAGAAAAGGTACCCAGACCTGGTCCATATTCAGTCAATGTAATTTTATTTGTAATTATTTCCCATGGAGGATTTACAAAAAAAAAGAGAATTACTAATGACAATATCTGGAAAAACTTAGCAAGAATGATTGCAGACTGTCTAAACAGCAGCCTTGATGTGATTGGCCACTTAAAGAAGGTCAGGCTTCTTCAAGGGTCCTCCTACTCAAAAGCTATTCAGCAAACTGTTTCACTTATTATTGTACAGTGTGCTGATACAACAGCAATTTAGGATATCAGTTTGAAGGATTACTGTAATTTTAATAGGTCAGTTCCATATGAATCTTAAGGCATGCAACAAGTTCAAGGTAAGGTCAAAGAATATTTTAAATTATGATTTTCACTCACACCACAATTGACCTCTATTACCCTCTGGGAGAGATCCCTTTTACATTATGGTACCTGCATGTTTTCTGTTGGTTTATGCATGTCTCAATTACATAATGAAGAAGAAGAAGGAAAGGAAGACTGAGATTGCACTGTAAAAATGGAAAGACAATGAACAATGCAAGCACATAAAACTTGCTTCATTTCTCATTTGAAGGCATTATCTGATTGGTCCATGCATTATGTGCTCTTATAGGCCTGCCAAAGTGGTGAATCACATGGAATTATCTTCATAACGCTTCTTCTGCCACAGACATCAGCAAGTGCTTGTGTCAGCATGAGAAGGAGCCCTGGGAGCTGAGGTTTCATGTCCCTGCTGGAGGTACACTACAGTTACCCAGAATCCCCTGCTGTATCACAGGTGATTCATTAAACCCAGCAAGGCAGCGAGGACTGCTGCTGGGAAGACTCTCTTTTTTGACGGAGGTACAAAAACAAGAACCCACCTCCAGCTGAGGTGTTAAGTGATTCTCTCTTGTACTGACTGGCACAACTGTAACCGGTAAATATCTTTTTTTTTTTTGTATGCTTGACAGCAACAGTTCTGTGAAATGTGAAAAACATTAACCTACCTGCACCAACGACCTTATCTATAGCTATACAGGAGGCATCTAATTCTTTGGCAAATTCGTGGACAGCCTGACTGGGGTCCTCATAAGTGTGGGGGTCCACATAGGTCCTGATTCCTGGCAGCCTCACTGAAAGAGAATGAAAAGATGGCTTCCTGTTAAGATAATTACACCAATGACAGATCCAGATTTTCTTCAGGGTTACTTAAAATTTGGAACCCCATATTGCATTCCTATGGTATTCTGTTTGGCAGAAAGTATACACTTCATAGTTAAACATCTGACCTTGACTGAATGTGTTTACTGAATAGACTGTTTTACCTTGATAAATAAAACATTGTTTAAAAAAATCATTGTGGAAAAAGAAAAAAAACAGGAAATTGATTTATACAGATTCCCATAGTCAATAATAGCAGTTTATTTAATTCAAATCAACAAAAGGGTGCTGATTACTTAAAATGAAGGAATACCTTTTCAAGAGCTAAGCACGCCAAAGTCCATAAAAAAAGGAATCTTTCCAAAGTAAATAATACTTTATTTATTGTTGCTGTATAAAAAGCAGCAGCAGTTGCAGTGCAAATATAAAGACAATATGCCTGATTCCAGATCTAGGGAATGGAAATCCTCAGCTTGTTTTACTCTGAGTTTAATTCAGAAACTCAGGGCAGTATAGGCTTGGTGAGACTACATTCCATAACTAAGAACATGTACTTTCTGATAGACAGGAAGAGGTCAAGAGTGACAGAAAGGTGGAAACTTAAATTGAACAGACAGGATGTACTTGAATGATAGAAAGATTGAAGCTTAGACTGAACAGAAAGGAAATGTTTGAGAGATGGAAAAATGGAAGCTTACAGTGGATGGACAGGAAGTGTTAGAATGACAGAAAGATTTACACTCACAGTGGACAGAGTGCTGAAGTGACTGGAAATGAATGCTTGCAATGGAGAGACAGAAAGAGATAATGACAGAAAGGTGTATGTTTACTCTAGATAGAGAGGGAGAGGCTTAGCATGATAGACACTGTACACTTACAATGACCATTGCCGAAGTGAAGTCTCTTCTCATCTGGATGCTTTGATTTGCTATAGCCACAGAACCTGCCAATCAAAACAATAATTATTAAAATAAAGATATTCTGTCACTGGTGAACTTCAGAACTAGACCTGCACAACTGGAGGTTTCAGGATATTACTGAATGACTGTAATGTAAGTAACTACAGAACAGATGGCAGCAGGAGACCGGATCTGCCTGCCTGTGTTTCTAGGCTATGAAGCAGAATGGTACTTTGTGGGTCTTATAACAACCCACAGATGTATGCACTGTGTTTTCATTGTGTACTAGAAAGATCAGTGCATTACAAGACATGGTACCTCAGTCTATTAGTGCCCCTTTTATAAAGGCCATCAGGCCTAGAAGTAATATGCTGCCAATCAATTCTGCCAGGACTGTATGAAGCAGATTGGGTCTGCTTCATAAACACAATGTACCAGATGAGGGGCAGAGGTCATTTAATCACATGTGAGTTTTGACATAGAGGAGTGGCATCTGTGGCATGCGCATAATGTGGGGTGAATGGCACGCAAAATGCTTTTAGGCTGCTGTGCTAAACTGACCTCCCAACCAGGATGTACACCACTATGGTCAGGAGGATGATGGCCACAGCAGAGGAGATAGCAATCAGCACCACCTGGCTGTTCTCACTGGAGATGGAGAAAGCTGTGGAGATAAAAGACCACAGTCATTGTAGGAGGTTAAATTTTATAATTTACTGCGCTTTACCAAACTGCCAGGGAATATGGCATAACTTGTGTTATGTGTGAAAAGTCTTAGCATGGAATTTATGGCACTCATAGCTTAAAAAAACAACAACATTATTAGAAAATGACACAAGCTTCAGTATGTACAGGGAAAGAAGAGGCACCACAGGCAGTGCTGGAAGAATGGCAGAGGAAGTCAATTAAAAGACCCCAAACTGCCTCCTGTAAAAATGCTGACTATGAACTGCTCCTACACAGAATCACATGTGGAAGGAAACACTTATTCATGTGGTACAGTAATTTTCAACTATTGTTTTCATAGCCATTGGGTCAACAGAAATTACAGGCAGCAGCTAATAGGTTACACATTAATTCAAATAAATATTTGCTTTACCATGCTTTTTGTGAAGAACTATTTCTTTTTAAATGTTAACCACTGGAAAATGACTGCAGCTGTGCGTCTCTGGCTCTCTGGATATCTACTGTTTGTTAGGTAGATGGGTCTCAATGGATGAACAGCATTTTCTATTTCTCCACATCACAAAACTACTACCATGGTGTCACAAGACAAGACATGGTGGTGTGGTTTAGCAGGGATTTTTAACCACAAGGCTGCCATTCTGATTGTCAGGTTAGCCTCTTTTGGTGTACTCTTGAGCTACCTGAATTGGATTGCTGCTGTTCACATTTCAAACTGTTTCTAATATTGGACCATTTTTAAGAAGGAAAGCCTCCAAGTCTTTGAGTGAGAAGGTGAGGTGGGGAATAATTCTGCATTTTACATTCCAGAACTTCTCATGAGACCTTGTATAGATTTGAGGGAGGTGACTGCCTTCATCCTGGTGTACAAGAAACCACTGTTGAATCCATGGGCGTCACGTTGTTTTGAAAAGTGCTGGGGACAATGATGGGTTCAACTAACTAACGGCTTTCAAAAAATGGTGGGGACGGAATGGGCCAGGACAAAAAGTGGTGTGGACATGCCCCAGCATCCCCAGCATAAATGCCGCCAATGCTTGAATCTGTTTACAGAGTGCATTTGGACATTATCCTTTTGAAGTATGGGATGATCTTGAGGAAACAATTTTTGCATTTTAGGGATGCACCTGGATGCAAAGGCCTAAAGTGAGACATCATCAGTAAAATGTTAACTGCCTTTCAGAATCATAAAGGGTGCTGGAAACATGTAATAGCTGAGGAGTGTGACAGGGAGGAGTGTAGGGTAGGAGCCTGGGGGCACGGTAAGGGGAGGAATTAATAATGCAATAGGGGAGTGGTATGGGATTCTGATAAAGGTGGAGTATAGGAGACAGTGGAGTCTGGGAGTGAGATAGCACCACAGCAATTCTCTAAAATAATAGAGAAACAGCATGAACAGTGTTCTGTAGTGACTAGAGAGTGTATGCTGGATTATCCCTTAGAATTGGACAGCCACAAAAATGGCTGCAATATCTTTGATACGAGTGTAAGTCACACACTTTGAACAAACAGTCAAAGCAATACTATTTAGTAGGCTTTGTTAGGTATTGATACAAACTTTTGGCATTAATAGAGTGTTGATTATAATAACAAATATCCCAAAAGTAATGATTTTGGTATTAACTATAAATTATGTCTCAGCCAACGAAAGGGATTCCATCTAAGAGGTTGACAGAAGGTGATGGACAGTAACATGAAGTTACAAAGGATGAATAGTAAAGGGGAAGGCAATGCTTACAGTCAGGGCTGGTCTCAAACTCAAACTTGCGACTGCTGGCGCCGTACCCAGCGGCGGTTCGTGCCCGTATCTGCAGCAGGTAGGTGGTGTCTGGCTTCAGGCCAGTCAGTGTTACATTGGTGCCCTTCGACCTCAGGATGGTGTAACTTGTCTCTTGCTCCTGCTTTAAGAGACAACAGACAGGGAACATAAACCCATTTAAATTATATGCTAAAAGGAGGTCAGAAAGAGGCATGGTAAAATCAGATCAGACCGGCAAGCACATTAAAACCAGATCTAGGAAATGAACGTTAAAATCACTGATCAAGGAGACGCATGCTAAAAACCACATCAGAAAAAAAAAAAAAATCATATTGAAGTCCAATCAGGACAAAGCCATTAAACCATATCAATAAGAATATGCTAAAATTGAATCGAGAAAGCTGTTAAAACCAGATCTGGGAGGAGCAAACTAACACCAGACAAAAGGACTGTTAAAATGAAATGAGAGTGAAACATCCAAAAATCAGATCAGGGAGAAGCACATTAAAACCAGATCAGAGAGAAGCACATTAAAACTGGATCAGAGAGAAGCACATTAAAACTGGATCAGAAAGAAGCATACGAAAACCGAATCAGAGTCAGAGAGAAGAATGTTTAAAATGAGATCAGAGGGAAGTATGTTAAAATCGGATCAGAGACAAAGGCCCGCATGGCGTTCTGGGAGCACTGCCTGACAGTGTGAGCGGACACCAGGCCAAGAGCTCGTCATGTCGGATCAGTCCCTGAAGCAGAAAATGTGAGTTTATAATCAGGTGCGGCCCCCGACTGCAGGAGACCATGCCAACTTCTCTTGATTAATTGCCACCTTTATTTTTTACAGCTTTCCTAAGGATCTCTGCAGCGCACCGATCATCTTTACCGGTGAAACGGCACAGGATTTATAGGCCGTCTTTACGCTCAAGCCATTGTTTCCAGATGTGCTTTTAACTGGAAAAAGACAGGCAGAATGAAAGGGGGTAAGGCTCAGATCACAGGAACACAGGATCGGGGGAAAAACAGAGCTCTTTTGTTCAACGCTGGTCTCATGCTGGCCACGATCATACCGGACAATCATCCTATGCCTCCAACAAGCCGCAGTGTATCTCATTTTCAGGAACAGAGAAAGAAGTATTTGTGCTTCATTCACCTCCTGAATTTTAGGTGAAGCTCACCAAAAATAAGTATTGGTAGAGCTACATATTGAAGAAATTAGTGGAAAATTACATTTGTTATTAGTGAATAAAGATTAGTTGGTTTCTAAAAAAGTTTACTTGATAAGAATAATTCCTGGAAATATAATGAGACTAAATTTAATTTTTGTTTACATTTGATCACTTGGGCCAAGTTTGAAAGGATTTCAATCAAAATCCCTCATGCATTTCTTTGAAACCGATATGCTCCTTACAAACTGATATCAATATGCCCTGCACTGAAAGTTGCTCACTATGTGCGAATGCACAGCTGCTTGGAAAAGTCAATGAATATTTTACAGCATAAATACTTTTCGTATGCATCGTCTCTTGCCCAGACCATAAACATAATGCCACATAAGTGAGGGTAACTCACAGTGACACTGAACAAGTGAGCCACTGATCAGATGCACACAAGAGATATATGCACCATATTACTCATGGTAACCATGGGGTCCTTCCTATTTTATTTCCAAAATCAAACTTTAGAAGTAATACAGACTGAGCAATTTCACACACCACTCTTCTGATGGGCAACCCTTAACCTGCTAATGGAGTGCATCAGGTTTCATGATGCAAGGAGTGCTTGAGGCTGAAATTCATTCTTGATGTCCGTAAGGATGAAACCAATACCTCAGGATTGCACGATATGTTTCTTCGTTTAAGCCATAAATCTTTTCACAGGTCGTCACTTCTTGGTGGATGGGCTGTCCTGTGATTCGCCTTCAAATCACACACAGGTGTATCTGAGATCTCTTCTGTGGGAGTATCCTTATCACATGGCCGCCAACTTGTCAGCCCCGTCTGTGTGTCCAACCCTTTTTTTACTCTTCTGCATGGACTTCCACACATATCATGTTTGGTCTGACAATATAAATACTGAAATCTTGAGCTATGGCCTTACACTCGACTAGAGGGGCACTTGAGTAAATATAAGGCGGGCTCGTGAGTCCAAGTTTGAGAATAAATAAGCATTTTCCAATGGTATGGCTCTCTACGTTTTTACTCTCTGAGATGAATATGATAAAAATTGGAAAAATAATCACCAAAGGGTATTCCCACATAGTCTTAATACTATGAGCACTGAAACTGTCTGCAAAAGTTTGGAGTCATGTCTCAATTGTACTCAATGGAATAAACAGATTTAACACAAGTTCATGGAGAACATAACTTGACAATAATCTCTCAGGCAAATACATCTGGATTATGGGATTTCAGTCCTTGAAAACACTTTCATGAAAGGGTCTTTTCACAACAGGAAGTCAAACGACATCCTTTATATTCATTCATGCAAGTATTCTTGTCTTTTACTGCTCCTTTAATTGAAAGAAATGTTCTTAATAGGGCGGGCTCTCTAAGCACAGTGGAGAGGCACTGCTTGACCAGTGCTCTGAGGAGCGTGTCACCTCCTGTAATGGGAGCAATTTTAGTCTTTTGCAGAGAGGAAGAACGTCTTATTTGGTTGACTGACAATGTACAACCAGCACTGATTGACTGTAAACAGTATGTTGTTTGTAATCCAGGAGTGATGTGCTTTTAAGCCTTTTGCAGGAACTGCGCTAAAGCTCATTTAGCTGGTGCTGTGTGTCAGCCTGTCAGGATTCCTGTGGTCAGCCTGAATCCTGACAGTAAATTGGGGGCCCCTCTCTGTTCTGTGGGTGGTGGACTGCAAGGCAGCCTGTCATCTGCTGCCAGGCCTAATCAAGGAGCATCTTTAAGTAAACCCTGGCTCTTTTGTTCCTCCTAGTCTCTATTGTTTCTCACAACATGCCCACCCCATACCAGACGCTCTTAAATCCTCTGGTGTAATAGTTCATTATATTGAATCAGTGACATTGTTTCTACTACTTTATGGTAAAGTTAAGTGGCGCAACAATGAACTCTAACTGCTGTACCTGTGCTGGGCCGGAAATAAGCCAGCTGCCCAAAAGGTTTTTACTTCATTGAGTAGTTTAAGGAGCTACAGCTGACCCCTGGTGCTCCACTGATGTGAGATTGAGACATTACTGATCTCTCTTGAAGAGATCCTCTGAAGGTCAGACAAACCCTGCTTTTCTTTTCTGACAAATTGAGTACTAATGTAGAGGGGGCCTCAATCTTGAGAGATCTACATTGATATTCACACAAAGGAAAGAAGACTTTATATCTTCCCTCTACAAGCTCATAAAATGTGGCAGAAAAACAGTTCGGATGAATCCTCCGAAGGGCCATCCGTCGTGCAGTGATTAAAAATGCCACCAAGGCTAATTTCAGTATCAAATGTCACCGATAGTTCATCGCACAGCCCACAGAAAGGCTGTAATTTGCTCTGCACTAATTTTCACACTGAGACCTTGAAGACACATTTACTGTCAGTAATAAACCCACACTCCATTAGAGCAGGACTTTCACCACTTCTCTGGAAAGCATCCCAGTACGTATGAATGAATGTCCATAGTGTGACCCAGAGGGCCCTCAACAAGGCATTTCCTCAGGAAAACGTATTTTAATTTACTTTTAAGCCAGCTGACTGCAACACTCAAAGACAGAGAATGACCAACATATGCCAACACACAATGCAGAGCTGTATGTGTGTGCAAATGTGTTAAGAATGTGTGTGTGTGTGTGCGCATATGTGTGTCTCAGAGTGTACGCTTGTGTTTTCTGTATCAATGTGCATGTGTGGCCATAGAGCTCAGACGTTTACCCAGTGCAGTAAGAAAATTTGTTTTTTTTTCTGCAGGAGAGCTCTGGCTGATTGCCATCAGAAACTGCTATAGAGCTTTCTTTCACACTGTCAGACCCCCTGCCAGTTTGAGAGGGGAGAGTCCCACAGTGTAAGGCCTGCCGCAGTGCCAAGCCCAGCCTGGGAGACACATTACCCACTTCACGCAGGATGGCTAAACAACCCAGGTCTTGACAGGCCATAAGAGACGAACAGCATCACACTGGCTGGGGGGAAGGACTCAGCTGTGCAGGAAAAAAGGGCTGCCCACAGTAGCTCTCCAGCCTGGAGAACTGGGGCAAAGATACACCAACCCTATCAAAAGTGCTTCCCCCTGCATTGCATTAATCATTCAGAGGTTCAAACACACCCTGGGGCAGGGAAACTGGGATTAGGTTCCCAACCCTAAACTCCAGCATCGGAGAACAATCCTGATGTTGAGAGGAAATGTGTTCAAGATGAGGGCCCCTACACTTGTGTATCGCCTGGGCTTCACACGTTGGAGGATATCAGATTGGTTTCTGAAGGTTTGAGTGAAGAGCCCACGTGTTTTCCCTTGACGAGGGATTGCTGGTATTATCAGAGAAAAAAAGCTACTGTTGATCTTTTTTTTTTTTTGGGGGGGGGGGGGGGTTGTAGTGTAGAGTTTCAGCACTACTCCTGACTATCACAAAACAGGGGGAGTTTCAATGTGACATGATGTTACTGACTCTCAATCAAGGGGGGTAGTCTCAGTGTAAGAAAATACTTCAGACAATGGTATGGCTGGACCTTGCATAGAACCTAATGGACAATATTAATACTGATATTACATCAGTAAGTGAGTTATGAAGAACCTTTTGGTATACAAGACCACCATTAATGCAGCACTGGATACTCTCTATCCTATGACAAAACTACATGGACAGAGTTATCTGCTCTTATCATTGTGCATTTTCATATTGTTCTCATGATATTACTGAGAGCTCTATACACTAGTACACACTAACACACTTCTATACACTAATATTGACCTTCTGGCTCTTTAGAAATATTCTGCTGTTCCTTCCTACTTTGCAAACTGAACCAGCTGCTGGGACAGTGTTCATGTGTTTATTACCCCTACACCCCACTACTGTAATGTGACTATCACAAATGCTCATCGCAAATACTTCAATACCTTCACAAAGCTGCAGCTAGAGTTCTCAAAGAAATAAAGATTCCACAGCCCCAGCTCCGAAGTCCCTCCATGAGTTTCCCATTACATTTAGCATTGATTTTAAAATACTTCTCACCTACTGTTCAAAGCAATAAACAACCTCATTCCTTAATACCTCCTGAACAATATTTGATTTAACCCCATAGTCCCCAGTCTAGTGGCTCCTGTCTGACCCTGTGCTAGGCTGCTACACTATAACATCTGTTCTAAAGTTATTCCGCTATGGTTTTAAATCATTTCAGCTAAACTTACTGAACCTGCTTCATATTAATGTTGCCTCTGGACTTTCCTCTCTGTGATAGGGCTGTATTTTAATGGTCCAGACTCATGAAACAATAGTTTAAAAAGGATTTCCTTGAGAAATTGCTGTCATGTTTATTTCAGAGCAATGTAATGTAAAATTCAACTAAGTGTAATGCGACAGTTGCATGGCTGCAATGGGTACATTCCAGATTTTGCCCTGACAATGATATCATACAAATCAAGGATTTCAAATGAATGGTGTACCAATTGTAACATGCTACCATGAGTTTGGACCATCAGTTTGTGATGTAATATATGAACAAAAATTGAAATAATAAATAAAACAAAAAAATAACTAAAACCTACATAATAAATGTACAAAAAGAAAGGTATTATTCTAATAAAAATAACATCATCATCATCAACAACACTTTCAAATTCCTTCTTCTTAAAATGGGTAAAAACAGAATCCATTTTCTTCCCCTACCTTTTCATAGTACTTGACTTCATAGTCCAGAATGATGCCATTAGGTCTCTCTGGCTCCAGCCAGGACAGGGAGATACTGTTTCTGGATGTCCTGTCCTTCCTAATGATGGTGACAGGGGATGGAGCTGCAGACAGGGAGAGAGACAGAGAGATAGGGTTGCTGTCCAGAGTATGTCTGACCACAATGCAATGCTGTTTGTTCAATATTGACAAGCTGGCTGGATGAGCCCTGTAAATAGCTGGCCTATTGCATTTATGGAACAGGTGTAGGAGTGAATGAGATGCACTAAGAGAGACATAGTGAAAAAAGCAAGTAGATAGAGACAGAGAAATAGAGATGAAGGGAGTGTGAAAAATTCAAAGCGAAAGATGGTGAGATGCAAAGAGAAAGAATGATTTTCAAAGACAGAGAGAACCTTAGAAAGGGTTAACAAGATTAACAAGTAGTACACAGGCCCTCACAGACACTCAATGCCACCATCTTGCCACTCCCTTTTCCAGCCAGAGGGGGCAACAGAGAGCACATTCCTGTGCACATCTCCCCCCATACTCAGATCCCCCTGTCACCCAGGTCCCCACATGGTCCCAATCATACCCCCCCCCCCCCCCCCCCCTCGCCTTTTCTTTCTCTTTTTTTATGGCTCTCTAATTGCAAAGCAGCACTAAGGCTGTAAAGGCATCTGACTGGCTCACGTTTTAATTTTATTAGGCCACAGGAAAAAAAACATGTTGTTCTTTGAAATGTCTGAGCATTTCCTGATTGCAATCATACAGCTTCAGAATGCTTTTCCAGTTAATGAATCCAGATGGACAGGATCTGTTAGCACTCATTCTGCTGTTCCCCTCCTCACCCGACAGGGGAGACAGGGTATGAAGTTTTATAGTCAGCACAGTTTATGGTAGCTGTGATTTACGCTGTCTGCACTGTACTTCAGACTCATCTGACACTCTGTATCTGCCTCTGCTTTCTCTCTGTGATCAGAGATTCCTCTAAGGTCTAAAAACTGTATGCACAGAATATGTATGGCTCCCCAGAGAACAAGAGTGAAAATAAGTCATATAGTCAGCAAAGGTTTTGCTGCTGAATCTGAGGGGAAAAAAAGCCAGTTTGCTGTCTATCAAAGACCCTCTACAAGTGCCCTGACATAGGACTGTCTTATGTTCAGGAGGAAAGGCTAGCAGTAATACTTTTATAATCTCTGTGGAACATGCAGGTGAGTCTGTGCAGGTCAGATGTCCTCCACATGGAACGGGTGGTTAGTATGGGCTAGAGGGTGAAGGCCTTCATCACAGCATATGCATAGTAAGGAGACTGTGAGCATGTGTGTGTTTAAACCTTTCATAAGCAAAAATCATTTTAACATCCTATTGTGTCTCTCATCTCTGCACCACAAAATCATTAATGACTATGAATTCATCATTTATGAACAAAACGGTAATAGTAGAAGGGATCCATAGAGTAATCTATCCACAACTTATCAGATCACCAGTAAGAGATGAGCTAAAGGAAGGGAAAGCTTTTCCCAGAACTAGCTGATTTAGCAATCAGAGAGTGTGTAGCTGACTGGTTGGAGATGAAAGGGTGGGATGGGATGGTAATGTTGGTAGACTGAGAGATAAGAAGATTAGGCTGGTAGATTCAGATAGAAGAAAGAAGCTGGTAGATTCAGAGATAAGAGGGTGTATCTGATAGATTCAGGTATGAGAGGGCGTAGCTGGCCAGTATAGTGATGAGAGATGGTGGTGCCCACTGTGTGTGTGGCCTCCATAGGGAAATGAATCTTTTAAGGCTCACATGGTTTAAAGGTGGGAAGGTGAGAGCCAGTGGGGTAGCTGTATTTCTGTGGGGCTGAGTATTTCTGAGGGCTGCAGCGGAAGGATAGCAGATATTAGATTTGCACATTCAGATCCTCCAACCATTTGCATTTTATACGGTCATAAAGGCAGCTGGAATATTGTGCATGTACAAGAGAATCGTGGAGGGGTCAAGCTTTCTCTGTCTCTCTCACACACTGTAGATTTAGGTACTGTATAGAGGGCTGCTGTGACTGTAATACAATCCCCATTTAGGTACTGTATTTATTTATGGAAGGGATGGGTGCTTAAGAGAGGATAATTCACCTACAATCTCAAGGCTCTGCAGCGAAGCGCAAAATTTAATGGAAAAGAAATTGAGGAAACAGACTTACATTTAGGCTGTTTGCTATGTCTGCAAGTGAGCATGTGTTTATGAGTGTGTGTGTGTGTGTGTGTGTGTGTGAATATAATAACATGAGTTTGTCCTTTGCTTGGTGCTCTCCATTGGAGTGATAAGCGGCAGCCTGTGAAGAGCTCTAATAAGTACCAGCCTGTATGAAAGTTTAATACTGTGTCACTTCAAAGCAAGTGTGTCCAGTATCAAAGACCGTAACAGGTCACAGATTCAATAATGCGCAGATGGCCGTCTAACTGCATGTAGACGGCTATTCTGCCCATGCAGACAGCTGTCCACTCCACACTCAATTCAAATGGAAGACCATGCTTTGGAGACTTCCCATTTTAGGCTCCAAAAAGGCAGAAGAACTAGGAGCATATAATTGCATATTTTCATGCCCTTGGCCTGCCTGTGGTCAGATGTCAACCTTTTGATGTAAAGGATATGAAGCCAGGATAAGGAAAACACATATCTAAACAGGTTTAACACAATCTTATGCAATTTAAATGTTAATTACGGCAGAAAAACATCACTATGCATTGTTGCATCTTCTACGATAATAGAAAAGTAAACTTTGTTATCCAGAGTGAGAAAATGAATTTGCACTTCTTTTTGGAGAGGAAATATAACTCAATGTTAAAACGTGCATCTATTATAACAGTAGCAGTACAGCAAGAGCCATTTTTGAAAATCAGCTGTTGATGATATTCTCACATTGTAAAGAAAACCCATCTGTCTTTTCATGTTGATGGTCTACAGTGTGGCAGGACACAATATATATCAGGAAAAGCCAGCTTTCTTTCACCATGGGAGTAAAGAGAGATAAAAAAGTCAACTGGTTCCTGTGGAGAAAAGGCCGTGGGGCTGTTAATCTTGCGCCTATGATCTGTTCCTCCACTTACTCTGCACTACATATAACTCCCGTGCCTTTTAGACCCCTCTTAAATCCCTGCTTTAAATCACCTCCCAGCCCCTTCTCCCATCACCATTAAATGAAGGTACGGAACCGACAGTGCACTACGCCCCATTGAAGAACAAAAAAGGGACGCCCCATGCTTGGCCGAGGGGGAAACCGGACCCCAATCAGGAGCAGATGGTCCTGGATCTTGGGTCCTGCCAGAGAGATGTGACCCTCAGACAGGAGTACCAAATTCCAGCATGAGAAAAAGGGAACGCTGTGTACTGACAGGTCTGATACTGAAGAAAATAAAAAAGAACAATATAATTCAAAGGCATCTAAACAGCTCTGCCCACAGATCTGGGGTATCCACTGCACGCAGTTGTCAAGGGAATCATCTGCTGGTAACACATGGGGAAACGTGTGGTTTCTGGAATATGTTTAAGCGCCTGTTATAGTATCCAGCATGAGAATAAAGATATGTCAGAAAATACAGTTTTTAAAGAGAAAGTAATCAATTCTGCCAGAATGATGCAAGATCTAACATTTGTGTATAGAAATAGCAAGGGATGGGGTGGAGTTCAGGCCTCACCTGCTTGATTGGTTGTTATGGTTACGGCGGCAAACTGGCGGTGGGTGGATGCAAGGGCAGAGACTCCATTCAGTGCTTCAATCTCAAAGGTGTAATTGGTGTGGGCTAGCAAATCAGTGACAGTCACTGTGGTGTTGCTAAGGCCAGTGGGGCGGGGCAGGAAACGGACTGCCCCACGGCATGGTTCACACTGCCGGCCAGGTGAACACCGCTTGCACACAACATTAAATGTCACGTCCCTCCTGCCTCCTGTGTCTGCTGGCCAGTTCCAGTCCAGGATGACCGATGTCTCATTAATGACTGAGATCACATTCCGTGGGGCAGATGGAGGTCCTGCCAACACAGAAAAAGTGTGTTACAAATCTCAAAACATACACATAGAAACACATTTTCATACACACATTGGGCCTCATTTATCAAATGTGAGCCGAACGAATTTGATCGTAAATCGTTCGTAAATGCATTTACACAAAAAATGTGATATTTATCAAAGTTTTCGTATATCAGTTTGTTCGTAGGATCCGAAGAAATTTCACGAGTGTTCTAAAATGTTCGTATTACGTGCGTAAATGGAAAAACACGGCTGTAAAGCTTGTTTTTCGTGTTGTTGCTTTTATTTTTCCATTCACTCATTTTTTATTTGATTAAAAATTAGTAGCAAATTATTTGGCAGTAATATCGTAACATTATAATGGTTCAAAGTGTTATATAAAATCACTATTGGATTCAACATTAAAACAGGTCATTCGGCATCATTTGTGTAATCCTGATTAATAAAATTAATTAGTTTGCTTGCCGAAGGCGCAAACGACTGTTCTTCTATAGAATCTTTACTTCTTCTTCTTCTTAATATTATTATTCCTGGTTCTTCCGGACGTATCTCCCCCAACAGTTTTTAAGGTAGACATACCGAACTTGGCGTGAATATACTGGTCAGGTTGCTTGTATTTTTCTGAGCTATAGATTCATACTTTTCAAACTACAAATCTTAAAATAAAACGCCTCCATTGACTTCACATTGGTGGAATGTTGAGTGTGTTAATGTGGCTAACGTTACTAAGCAACAATTATAACTGCCGCTGCAATTTTAAGGTAGTTGAAAAAATTATCCAAAGAAAACAGCATGCTTGCCGGTTAGCTACCTTACCGGACTTGACATTTTGAAATGACTTTCTGGATATAATGACACTGCAATTCTGGTCAGGTATAATGATCTTCAATGACAATTTCAGGTTTTGAACAGAAAGTTCTGCTGTTCTTCGACTGCTTCCAGTACTCTCGCTGCTCCTATGTCAGTTCTTAATCGTTGTCCTTATTTTTATACAAGGTAAAATGACGTTAGAGAGGGACTGCGGAGTGGAGGGAAAGGCAAGGGAGGGCACACTATTATGGAGGATCCTAATTACGTAATAGTTATAATTTGAACAAATTATTTAACTAGTTGCATCCAAGCTAATTTAGGGAAAACATGATGTATTGCATGTGCCATTACCACTTTGGCCAACCATGCCCCCTCGCGGGCCCGGGTGCAGCTGCCACCCAGGATTTATGGCAACGATAAGGCTGGTATACAAAAAATTACCCTCAGAATTGGAGAGTGATTGATCCAAGACCAGGGAAAATCAGATCCCGGTCACCCTCCACAGTAATTCCAGCTAACAACGTCTCTCCAATAATTCGCCTCCAGTTTCACATCGAACCATTTTCCTTTAACCTGTTGCAGCTTACGCCGGAACTTTTGACACCGAATTTACTGCAACCGTTATTTCTTGCCAGGCTTTGGTCTTCCCCGGCCCCGACACTAAACTACTTACACTTCTGAACAAAGTATTTTTTAAAATTCTGTTTCCATTAACAAAACTTCAAGCGCCGCTTCAGAACAGTTTTTTTTTTCTTCTGCCTTTTCCCTGCCATCTCTTTACATTGCCAGCAATGGGATTTCAAGCTCCTTATATGGTATTTCAGGGGCGTGGATTTATGCTAATCGAAAATTTTGTGAACGCGCTTGTCATTTACGATTGATTGGTATTTATCAACATATGCATGAAATACGAAGAAATGCTGTGTTTACGCATTTGATAAATCCGGCGGAATTTGTTTGTTCATAGCCGTTGACACATACATTTACACACAGTTTTACAAAAATATTGATGAATGAGGCCCATTGACTGTATTCATAAACATTCTCATTTAAACAAAGAAGACTAAATGAACATTAAAATAAAAGTCAGTGCAGAGAAAATATATACAAATTTATAATATTGTAATCAACTTTAACAAGGAGAAACTGGTTCTTTTAGGATCAGAGATCAATCTGTAGCCTGTGAGATTTTCAGAAGTGTAGATGGATGTAGAATGAGGATGCACAGATGAACAGGGCTTTGTGAGGCCTGCTCCTGTCAGAGCCTTTCTGCTCCCGTGTCTGAACCTGTGTTTGGAAAAAAAAAAAACATGTGTAGTAGGTAGCATCTTTATGTTTCAGCGCCTCAATGAAGGGCTGCAGTGCCTCTTCAGTCAATGAAAAATTTTGTCTGGTAGAAATATGATCATTACTGTGTAACTGTAAAGAGTTATGGCATTTTATTGATGGTGAGAGTATCTATACAAGCTTTAAAAATACAACTTTTAGCGGGAAGAAGGAATAGGAAGAGAATTAATGAAAAATAAACAAATCATTATTAGCGAATGTGCAGCTCAACTACATGTAACACAACCATCTAGGCTATAATACTGAAGTCTACACCTGCTTTGATATGATGGCTTTATGGAGTCCCACTTCCTGTCTATAATGACCATTGGCAGTGCATGTCGTTATTACACTGGGTTGTGAAATTAGCCCCACATGATAGTTAGATCAATCTTTCATTTTTCCAAAAGGACATCGTTATGGGGAGAAAGAGAACAGAAGTTGAGCCAGAGAGTTTTCCGCGTGATTGGAATAGCAGGCTCCAGAAGGGAGTGACAACCAGCCATCTCCTTTGGGAGCACGAGGGGCTCCTGAACGAAATCTCAGAAATCACAGCAAAGGCAAATGGCGAGACACCAATTTACCACAAACCTCAAATTTAGTTTGACATATAAAAATGAAATGTTTTTACTATGAACATATTTTCTGAGTATTTCCAGAATTTAATGTCAGGCCTATGGGTATAATTACACAGGGACTAGACCAAAATTACTCCTGCTGCTTCAGAGAGGAGAAAGGCAGGGGGCTGTAGTGAGTTGGGGGGGGGGGGGGGGGGGGGGGGGGGGGGGGTGGGGATTGAGTTACGTGATAAAAAAGCAAGGTTTTGGTTTGTTTGACTTGAAACGAAGAATTTAGGCTTCTCCGGAGCCCCATTGTGGCGTGTTGCGGGGAGGTTTCCTGTCTCTTACCAAGAGCACGTCTGAACCTGGTGATGCCAACGGTCATGGGGAGGAAAATGCAAACCGTCTAACCCTTCTGAGGGAATCAGCTTTATACAGCGTGTAATCCCCAGCTTAACAGTGAAAAATGTTCCACTGTTTCATTATTCCAAAGCTCAGCATGCTTCATACACACACTACCAGTTTCATCTGTTTTAATAAGACAACAGACCAAAACAGACTTGACCACTAGACTCAGAATGCACTTACTACTACTTCTTATGATCAGATTATATTCTGCAAGGGGGTTCTATGTCCCTTTCACATTCACATGACAAACTTAAGGTATTTACTGGATTCAAATTATTTATATTTTGATTACATACAGAACACATTGTACTTTTAAAGAGAACTCCTGCAGCATATATCATACATAATTCTAAATATATGTTGTGTTCACAAGTTTCATTGATGAAAAAGTTCCAAAAAAAAGTCCACCACAGCCCTGGAGAATGAAATGAAAAAGCATAAAATATCATTGGAAAAAGTTTAAACTAGATGACAGAGTAACACAGAGAATAAACAGTGTGAGTGTGTGTGTGTGTGTGTGTGAGAGAGAGAGAGTGAGAGAGAGAGAGAGATAAAGAGGAGTAATTCATAATTGTACAGGAGATACATGAGAGCAAATGACAGAGACAGGGTAAGGAGACTGTAGTAAAGAGGGAGAGAGGGAAGGGGGGGGGGTGCAGATTAGACTCTATGGTATAGAAGAGAACATGTTTCATGTAGATAACTATTCTCTAAAGAATGCAAATTCAAAGGCTCTCACTGAATCATGTTATTCACTGTTCCGCAGAGCAGGGTGGTTTGAGAGGATGGTATTTCTACTTTTCGTACTTTTAGCTAAAAAATTAAAGTTATTGTAGTCATTAACAAGGATTTCTGACTATCAATTAACTTGACGAAATGGAAACACAGATAGCCTGCTTGTACCACACCTTAAATCAAAAGTTCTTCTACAAACATTCATGTAGACAGCTCAAACTGTATTAAAGACAGGAAGAAAAATATAATCAGGTGTAGAATCACTGCAGAACCAAGCCACCTGTTTGGAAAATGGGGGGAAAATGTTGAAATGCTGATTAACATTTTGCCAGTGATATAAGTGAGTGCATGAATGTTGTTGAGCTGAGAGGGGTGGTGGGGTGTTAAGTCTTGATGTCTTGATAAATTTATGAAGGAAGAGGAACTATATTCATTAACCAGGGCTCAGACAATGGCTGGATACTACTCTGACCACAGATAGAGCAGCTCAATGAGACACACTGACCACAGACAGAGGAGTCACTGCTCTGATAACAGACAGAGGGGTCACTGCTTTGACAACAGACAGAGGGGTCACTGCTCTGACAACAGACAGAGGGGTCCCTGCTTTGACAACAGACAGAGGGGTCACTGCTCTGATAACAGACAGAGGGGTCACTGCTCTGATAACAGACAGAGGGGTCACTGCTCTGATAACAGACAGATGGGTCACTGCTCTGACAACAGACAGAGGAGTCACTGCTCTGATAACAGACAGAGGAGTCACTGCTCTGACAACAGACAGAGGGGGTCACTGCTCTGACAACAGACAGAGGGGTCACTGCTCTGACAACAGACAGAGGGGTCACTGCTCTGACAACAGAAAGAGTCACTGCTCAGATAACAGACAGAGCGGTCACTGCTCTGACAACAGACAAAGGAGCTCACAGTGGGACACTGACCACAGACAGACATAGCTGACTGTTCTGACAGAGCAGTTCGCTGTGGGAAAGTGACCACAGGAAAAGCAGCTCTTGGGGGGACAGTGACCACAGACAGAGAAGCTCACTGTGGGACACTGACCAATGACAGAGGGGTCACTTCTCTGATCACAGAAAGAGGAGTTCAGTGATCTGACAGAGGAGCTCACTGCTATGTCCATACATAGAGTAGCTCAAAGAATACTTTCTAGGAACAGTGTTACCACAGTGTTGCCAATGTCCCTCAGAAGTATACACCAAATACACCAGAGAACATGTCCATCATAAGGCAAAATAATGTAGGGAAAACAAAAAATAAGCTTGGTGCTTTTACATATTATTCAGATATGGCCTAGATATAAGTTACAGACAGTCAATGAAATGTTTTCTAATTATATTTTATGTTTGTAAATAATATCCTCAACATGTTTTCCATTTTTTTTTTTTTTTTTTTTTTTTTTAAGTACACATTGATCTGGACTCATTCATAACGATGCTGGGAAGCAATAGTTTGGGAATACAAAAAAATGTGTAAAATTTTCACAATGTTTTTAAGTTCAAACATTGCAAACAGACTGAATTAAAGATACAGTTTGTGTAGCCTCTATGAAACCTTTGCTACACATGGAACAGCCTTGTCTGATGTCCGTGCCTGTAGTTTTACTTCACAGCCATTATCGATGCTCTCCATTACCACCCGCTAATTAAAGACCCACTTTCAAATTGGCAGAAATTGTAGTTTATCTAGGAGAGCCCAGAGAGCAATCACCTCATCTTCTAAAATGATGTCTGGATAAGACTTACAGCTTCAGCACTGGGGCTTCAAGCCATGTTTTAATTCACATTCAGATGGGCTGCTGTTTTTTAATGCTGCTGCCTGTGGATGCAGCAATTAAGAAATGTCTCCATTTTTCCAGCCTCTTCCTTTCGGTATACTCCAACTGATAAAACACATTTCAAAGAAAGTGTTCCCTCATGATCCACTGTTTCCCCTGTTATCTTTTAATTAAGATTTTATCAGTGGTTACAGTCAGCAAAATATAAGAAACAATGATTTAGTGGATCAGGGGACACAATGAGCAACATCCCATAACCCAGTCATACTTACAGCGTACTCAGAGCAACTAAAAACACGGTTCCACTTTCGGTAACAGCTTAAAACTGCTTTGAGGACCATTTATAATCGTAACAGGGACCTCGGAATTGTGTTTGAAAGAATTAATGGAAATAACACATTGGAAACGAACCTATTCCAGTAAGCCTGTCACAGTGTATGGCTCGTAAGATATGCCCTGTTAAATCTGGCATCGGAATCCAACATGGCTGTTGGTGGTTTTATATTGTATGAATCAACACTGATAGCAGAACCATGATTTATAGATAATGTTTGGGTTTGAAATGTTTCACCGCCCTTGAATACATCTGCCAACCAGCTGTGTTTCCCTCCCAAAAAACGAAAGGAAAAAAAAGGGAGTTGGGGGAATGGGGGTGTTGGCTTGCAGCAACAGTCTTGGGAGACCCATAGGCTGGGATGGAACAAACAAACAAACAAACAAACAGAACATACTCTCACACATAACCCCTGGGACTGGACTGCAAGAGATCGGAGGCTCTGTCTCAATGATTCCACAGGATCATATCACAGCAGCTATATGCTAAAACAGCCAAGGCAACAACTCCAGAAAAGAGCACAGACCGGTCAAGGCTATTGTAAACCTTAGTTTGGAAAATACTAACAAAGAACATTATACTGCTGGTGTTTAAATATTAGGTTTGTGACATAGTGTTGTTTATGCGCTTGATACTGTTCAATCAGAAAGCTCCTTCAAGTTGCAAAAAGTGAAAAAAAAACAAGTTTGTAATGCATTGTATGCTGTAGGCTTTCAACAATGTTAGCTCTGCTAAGTTGTTACTTTTTACATGTGTTATATTGCATACTTCTGGTCCAGAATGCAGAATATTTGGCACTAGTTTAGTTAAAAATTGCTTTCAGATATTGATAAATGATCTCAGGTATGCACCAGTCTGCAGCTGCATTATTGTATCATAAATTATATTTACTGATGTAGATTTAGACCATATGTGATTTTTAATGTGCTGTTCCTTAATTAAGATCAGGTAATCTTTTTTTAAATGAAAAAAGATATCTGAAAACTTTGGGGAATTGTAATGATTATAGTGGTATTGCATGTCAGGTTAAAATCTGGCATTGAGAAAAAACAAATTTATTTTGTTGTATTGTACTGCATTCTAAAAATACTTAAAGGGGTGAATGCTCGCTGTGAGGTATAGTTTCAAGGGTAAATGGAGTGTGGGCTGCATTGCTACGGTTGGATGAAGTGTGGGGTGCAGTAGGTCTAGTGAATGCTGGGTGGGTGATTTGGGCAGGGTACATACGGGTGCAGGCCATAGAGGCAGGGTCCCCTTCTGAGCGGAAGTAGTTCTTTTCACAGGCACAGTGAATGGAGCCCTCCTGGTGGTTGAAGCTGTGCGGGGGACACTTTGAGCACTTCAGGTTCCCAGAGGAGGACTTATAGAAGCCGGACCTGCAGGCTGCAAGACAGAAGGAGTACATCTGAAGGTCAGATAGGAGCTGTGGATAAGACTGTGGGGTTCAGAGAGCAATTGGGGGTGTGGCTCAGGGGGCTCAGAGATATGATGGATGAATGAGTTTTCATGAACCCCATAATGAGTGGAGCTATGAGACGTCAATCAGTTACTTGTTTTAACCATTCAAGAGATTGTGCTCTCCACAGAAAACAATGATTAGTCCAGTGATTAGATCAGTGTGTGACTAAAAGCTTATTGTAACTGACAATTTTTAGTTTCAAAATTCTTACATCGCTGACTCAGAGAGAGGATGCAGGTAGGGCTGAGGATGCTTAATATACCTCTCACTTTAGAAAAATGTCCTTAGATTCAGATGGAAAATAAATGAGAACCTTAATTACTAAAATGACTCTATGATCACTGCTTTGTGCTCTTCAACACAGTAAAATCATCTATTATAGATCAATTTCCAGACCTATGTCACATTAAATAAATTAACTTGAGCATAGGAGTAAGGAATTACAATATGCTCATTTCTAATCTTGCAAAAAGGCCAACCTGGCACACATGGAGCCTCGGCGACAAAACCTGTTTAAAAAACGAGGTGCAGCGGTGCTTTTCAGAGACACGTTCTGAGAATGTCGCATGAATTATGCAAAATAACTCTCTTAAAATGGAAAAGCGCTCTTTAAATATCTACAGACTTAAATTGTACTTGGCGGCACATCCGCTCCCGTTTGTGAGGAGCAGTCCCATTATCTCGAGCGAAGTGTGAAAAATCACAGAGAGAGAGCTAATTACAGAGATCCACAGAAATTGGTATTCATCACCTCTCAACTCCCAGGTTCAAACATGTGTTGTCTGATTCCTATTGAGAATCATAGAAGTTAAGTCTCCAAGTAGATTGTCTATACTCATTTAACTTTTTATATATCTGTAGACATCAAACAGGCTACAAAGATTTTTCTTTCTTTGGAGAAGCCAATACAATGACCAGCTTTTGAGGACAAAAACAAAATAAATAAATATATTTTAGTTCTGTCAGAGAAATAGAAAAGACAGCAAATTGGATATGTAGCAGCTATAACCTATCCATGACGTTTCAATCTCTGAAACTGAGAGCGATTCACAACTATTACCTTAAGAGGCACAAAATCCACAGTTGATTAAAGAGTATACCCATGCAGTGTATGAAGTGGATATTGGGAGTTTGTGTGATATGAGGGAAATCAGGTTTAAATTAACCTTCAGTCCCCTGGGGTTCCTGCGGCAATGGTAAGAAATGGAGCTGACAAATAGCAGCTGCTCTTATTACTGCGTGCTGCAGGAAATCAAATCCGACGCAGCGTTTCCTTGGCAAATGGGCCAACATGAGTCCCAAATGAGATAATCCCACAGCCAGCAAGACCAAAAGATCCTATCAAAGGGGATACGTCCCTTTCAAGAAAGCAAACATAAATGTGGTTTTGTATATTTATTAGCGTGAATGTGTACTCACAGTTGACCTATATGGAGTATGCATATGTGAAAAATAACTGAAAACAAAGAATTTTAACAATTAGTTTATGGGGAATAACTGTTAGATGCAGTTTATTGTCTTATTGCTCTAGCCTAGACCTAACAGCTACTTTGGAACCAAATGGTATTAGCACCAATTTAATGTAGCTGCTAAGAGGCCTGAAAAATCCATTTAAAAACTAATTTGCAAAACAAATGCTCATAGACACACTTATAAATAGTATTCCTTGACAGTCTGTCCTCAATAATGCAAACCAGGAGCTTATTTCTCCTTTCCCTACTGCAATGAGACACAGATCCTCCCCATCTAACTTTCCCAAGTTTTGACAGACAAAAAAGTCTGTTTCTGCATGTGAAGTGTCTGGCAGTGAGCATATCCCCTCTTAGCAGCAGTAGAGTGAGTGTGAGCTCTGCACGCCGTCATTTATCACACATGTGGTGTGTGGAGACACCGCTGCTGGGTCCAGGGTTGGCGGCTCTGAGCGGAGCCTGGACTGGCGTAGTGAAGTGCTATCATCCACGCCTCTCACCGCAAGCCATGTGATATCACTTTTACAGGACTGATGGCTAAGTGAAGTGCTTTCTTTGATCAGTTTTCAGCAAAACTATCATCACTGCAGATACAGGGGGCTAACCTCACTTCACTGAATCAGAGACAAGCGGTTTTGTTTTATCGTTCAGGGGACATGCCAAAGACTCAAGTGCATTACAGCCTGACAGTTACTATCACCGTTCTTGTGACAAGCCAGAATAACCCACAGTGTGACATTTCAGCAGGGACGTGGTCCTTACTGCCAGTCTGTCAGACAGCAGGGTCCACCCTCAACTCCCTTACTCAACAGCCTCTGATCAATCAATGTAAGAATAAGTCACAACAAGTAGCAAACAGTGGCTGGATTAATGTACTGTAATGTGCTCAGTTCTCGATAACATAGAGGGCTACGAGAAACAAATGCATTCATTCATCAGGTCCTGTTCAGACTAATTGCTTGTGTAATAGAAGCTGGGCCTTCAGAAGTCCGGGCTATATCACAGAGGTTCTCTCTTTCACTCCGCTGGGACCACAGAACAAAGCCCAGGTCAGGCGCCAGTCGATATGCTCATGAGCAAGTGCAAATGCCTGCCATACGATATGATAGGTGATTTTTTAAAATGCATTTTTCCCCTACTGGCTATACAAATCCATGGATAAGAAATTAAGGCATTAATTTGCTCAATCAATAAGCTGCAGTCACAAAATACCTTCATCTATAATTAAAGTGTCTGCCATCCTCCATGATAGGTACCACCGGAGATATTTTTGTCCGCTCCATTTGTGGATGTTCCAGAGATGAAGCATTATCTCATTAAACCCTCTTCAGATTAATTCTCCTGTTTTTCTACTTCAGAGTTAATGTTTTTATTTCAGCCACTTTTGTAACTTTGAAACATGTCCACACAAACACAGCACACTGGATAAGCTGGTACAGCCCTTATATGCAAAAGAGCTGTGACTCTAAGCCATCTGGTCAACAGCTGTGTCCTGTATCTGGCCTAAGCAAGCCAGTGGTCCTTAGCCTAAGCAAGCTATGCCCAGATGTGCCATGTGTCTGTTCAACAGCTGACTAAGCATTCACTTGTATGACACTTGAATTCACTTCTATTTCACTTGTATGCCACACCCCATTAACTATGCATTTTTCAGTGGGCAGGGAAGTTGTTCAAAACAGGGAAGACACTGAGCTTGTCACTGCCCACTTCTTGAAATGGATAAGAAGGCACAAGACTTGCTTTCATTTTTAAAGTAGCCAAATTCTTAAACTGAGATCAAAATAAAATTGATAAAATCTGGCAAACATGTATATTAACACACACACACACACACACACACACACAGAAAAGCACGACAATCACACTGATGTGGTGATAGACATGTCCCATTCAACACTACAAATAGAAATGCAGGAGACAGAGTTAGTGTAGTACACAATAGAGCAGCCAGCTAAAGGACACAGAGGACAATGTCATACCCTGTAGAGGGTAATGCTGCAGGAGACAGGGAGCAGTGAAATGCGATCACAGCTCTTATTAGCACCCGGAGACAGCACAACAGCACTCTTCCAAGTGAAGGTGGCCATCTCATCCCAGATCAATACCAGCTGCCTTGTAAACAACTCTGATGACACCCCAATCAGATCAAATTTACCCTCACCCCATGCGCCTTCAAAATCGCACACCGTTTCACCCGAAACAAATACTGAACCTCAAAGGAGGGGGACAGGTAGCACTGGCTAATCAGAAGTACAGAAATGCCTCAGAGAGAAACAGTGGAGTTTCCTATCTGTTCTGCCTTTTTATCTGGTGAGGGGGAGATGGTGGTTTGGGATACAGAGGCACACCACAGCCTTGCCAGGGGTAAACAGAGCATTCAGAGAGCAGGATTTCCTGGCTCTTGATGATTCCAAAGACCGACTGCCCCCCATTCTGTCCTACAAGGTCAGAGAGGCTTTATCCCCCCCTCCAAGGCTCAGTGCAAAATTAGATTTGATCAAGGCTCCGGCGGGAAGGCCATTCTTCAGTGTCAGAAGCGGGAGGCAAGACCGCCAGCGAGCGACAGGCCCGGCAGGACTGCGCTCCGCTGGAAATGGATATTAGCATAGTAATGCACCCACCGCTCCAGGGACTGTTTACAGCTCCAAACATGTGTTTCCTTCCTGCCGTCTTCCCCCACACCACCCCCATACAAAGGCACTACTGTGCTCGCACCTTCCATAACCGCGCAATGGGGTGCTTTATTATTCAAATCAGCCCCCTGAATCAGATCGCTTAATTAAGCTTTGCAGCACCCCCGCCCTCCTCACCCCTGTGCCAATTTCCCAAAGTGGAACTCCAAACCTGAAGGACCTCATTGAGGGTTGTTGAGCTGAATGGAAAGGCACTCCAGAGCCATTACCCCATCCTCACCAGAACAAACACCAATCCGCTACGGGGAAATGGAGGTTTTGAACCAGAGTGCTGGAGCAGCAGAAGACATGCAGATAATTCTGCAAAGCAGCACCCTCATTCCTGTACTGGCTTTCATAGACTGCAATGTGGGATTCTGCCCCAATTGTTTCATACTTTCAAAAGTTGAGTGACTTCACGCATAAACTTTTTTTGGGTACAAAAAGGCATTTGTGATGTGCAATACTAATTCTGTGTGGGAAAACATAACTGTGGCATATTCATTCAGTACCATATTGTCAGTAATGCTGTGTGATTACTTGTTTTCGGTCATGCTGGTTAGGGTTTCGTTTTCTGTCCACCGACCTGTGTTTTCTGTTTCCCTGCGCTGACCATGCCTCCCTCGTTACCTGTTGATTGTTCATGTGTTTCACCTGCTCGGCCCCGCACCTGTTTCTCGTTTGCTAATTTGTATGTGTATTTATACTCTGTTTGTGCTTCAGTTTGTTGCGACTTTGTCTCAGGGATTTATCCTGTTACGCCACAAGCCTTTGTATCTATTCTGCCTGCCTGATTTTTGACCTGTCTTTGTTTTCTGTTTTCGAGTTTTGGATTGTGTTTTTGTATTTTTACCAAAGTCTGCATGATTACGACCCTTGCTTGCTATTTTGACCTAGATTCCCGGACTGTGAACTTGTACTGTTGCTGTGCCTTCCCTGGTTTTCAACCCACGCCTGTACCTGACCCCGGTTTTGGATTTGAACTTGGCTTTGTTAATAAACTTGCCCTGCACCATTCATCCGTGTCTGAGTCTGCTTCTGAGCCCTGACACATATTGCTCTGCAATATGCAACATTCTAATAACATACAAAGTATCCCACACATATGTCAGTAAATTAAATATTTTATTTCTAATAATACACACACAGACACACATACACAAGGAAATGATGTGTATGGTTCTGTCCTAACACTTATTTATTTGCAATGCTAATGGTAAGGGCACTTGCAGTGTAATCACCATTTGTGAGTGCATTAATAGTAATTACCTTAAATTACAAATAGAAGAACTTTAGACAAGCTCTGGCTGCAACTGGCTTAGACAGTGTCACCAGAATACATCATCATTATGAGTAAGATCTTTCTAAAGACACACATCAATGACTAGGCTGGAGATGACAGAAATGCAAGTCAAAGGAAGAGTAAGAGGCACATTATTAATTCCCCACCCTCATTTTAGTCAGGCATTCATGGCAGTGATGCAATTACTATAACAGCAGCTTGCTGTCCCCCATCACTCTCTTTCAATCTTTTGCATTCTTTTCATCAGGATGAGAGTTTCTATGTTCCCTCATATGTGAGCTCAGCCATGTTTTTTTTTGCTCTGACCTAACCAAGTGGTGAAATACAAATCAGATACACATTTACTCCATCTACAACTACAAAGAACAGATGCCCCACAAAGGAGGAGCCACTGTCTCTGAGAACACCTCCCCTCCCCTCCCCTCCCCTCCTCTCCTCTCTGTTCTCAGTCGTCTTTCCTGGAAACTTCAGGAACACAGCATAAATTAATTTAATCAACCCTACAAAGGCTAATTATGAATTATGCGGAGTTGCAGTGCTTGTGCTACCCTTGAAGATTTGGAGATTTGTCAGTGGCCCTCCAGGTGAATTCTGGATGAGGTTTTGGTGGCTGATGGGGCAGTAGCGGCAGACAGGAAAGTGGAGGGTAGGGGGATATGGGAGGTGGTAAAGAGCAACATGGTGCTGAAGCAGTAGCAATACACATTTCATCCATGATCAGGACAGGTTACACAAAGGAAATTTGCTGTACAATGGGCATTTAGACTTGCAACTGTTTTTTTTTTTCTTCTTCAGTAACCTTGACACCAATGTCAAAGGCACAGTGTCCTGACACTGTCATAGGACAAAGCCAAGCGCAAAGTTGATTCATGGGATGCTCTCCACTGCACCAGCACCAAGAGCTTTGGGACCGAGCCCCACTGCTGTCCTGCTGTCCTGTGTGCAAGGTGGGGGGATGGGATCGGGTGAGTTATGGGAGGGGGGTGAAAAGGACACCCTTTAGCTGGGCTAGACAGGAAATGAATGGAGGCTGCAGTCAGACAGACATACATACAGACACACATATGGCAGTTGCCCGGACAGTCAGAAGCCCCCTCACTCCATCCACAGTCACGTTTCCGTAACAGACAAGCACCATGGTTGCTGAGATTTTGAGGACACCATCCCTCTGAACTCCCTGGTCATATTTCAAACAGCCACAACAATCCCTATATCATATTGTGGAAAAGAAGAAGAGTAGCTTTGAAGCAAATAAGCCTATTAGCATAATTTTCCTATGCCTGTGGGAGGACGCTGCAATGTGCCTCTTTATTGCTTAGCCTCTGCTCTCTGGTGCTGCTGTACTGGTTGGGCTGGGACACTGTCGGCCGCTGCCTAATCTCCACATTGTGGCAGGTTTATGGCTGCCTCTTTTTCTTCCCGGCACAGATCGCTCGGTTCCCCAGGAGCTGATGGGCCACACGGAATCCGCTGTCGCTGATAAATCTCTCCCTGAGCACAAAGAGAGCCAGGGGTCAGCCAGGGGTCCGGGGATTGTGCTGCCCACTTTAATGTACGCCGACTGTCAGCCGTGAGCCTGACTGATAACAGGGGTATTATATTCACCGAAAAGCAACCACCGAACACCAGCAATAAAACCTATTCTCACCCAAACGACCTGCTCCAGGCTATTGTGCTGAACAAATGTATCCTCGCGCAGCTCGACGGTGATAACTATGGCTGGCACAAATCGGAGAGAGATGGATTCACCCTCGTGGGAATTAATTACTATCTCCTATTGTGTCCCCCGTGTGGGAAACACAGACTGGCTCTGGTGATGGGAAGGGCTGCCATATGTCGATTTTGAGGACAGTGATAATACAGACAAACATGCCAGACATATTTCTTATCCAACTGTTTTTTTCCAAGAAAAACTGCAGTATGAGAGAATTAGGTATGGAAAAAACAGGAAGAAGAAGGGGAAAAAAATAACAAAAAATTATTTTAATCTACAGGTATTGTTTGTGTATATGTTAGTCTTACCACCTAAGCATACTTGTACACGTGTCTGCATTTAATTGTACTATGTATGTGTCTTTTTGATTGTGTTTACTTCTGAGTGTACCCTTGCGGATGTTTGTGACCAAGTATACTCTATAGTGTGAGTGTCTATGTCGTAGTCAGTTTGTGTGGTGCATGCGCATCTGCTCTCAACCCCCAACAGATATCCACATCTGTGGAAAGGCGTTTTGTACAAACTCCAGGTTCAGTGACCAAACAGAACAGGGAGGAAGAGGAAGTGTCCTCTTTTCCAGTGTACTGAAATAGGTCAACAAGAAGCACACAGTGCTGCCCTGACGACAGCCCATTTCCTGTCGTCCCTCACATTTGTGTTCCCCCCAACGCACTACAGGGCCTTATTCCACTTCATTCCACCTCACAGCCGCCATAACTGGCAACAGGAGAAACTAAGGAGAAACGTCTATTTACAGCAATAACAGTGCATGTGTGGTACTGCCTCATCTCTTTGATAAAACTATTTGATAAATTAGTTCAAATTTGATCACACTTAGATCTATCCCTCCATTCCTCACCCATACGTAATGTATTATTTGTTTATCGACATGAATTTGCATGCAGAGTGAGGCATAATTTCACATTAATAGGAATCATTGACATTGTAACATCATGCATATTTAAATTATTTACTCTTAAATTAAAAATTCTGAAAGTCCATCATGAACAAATTACTGCTCCCTGTCCTAGTAACACATCACATCAAATCAAAGATAAATACTTTCATGATAATTTTCCATGATCCTTTACATTTACTGTTAATTATTTTCATGACTGTCACAATGATATCCATGAAATAAAGTGTATGTATTCATAATTATTGCTACATTAACATACATGCAAACATGTTCTTCTTTTACCTTTACTCTGCACAATATTGACCTGTGTGGGTTACTGTGGACACTACAAAAAGAAATAGCTGATTTTTGCAGTTCTGAATCTCAGCTGCAAATGCTTTAAAAAAAAAAAAAACATTTCGGATAATCCTCCTGTGGTTACTGGCACAGAGCAGTCTTGAGGGGTATTTTAGAAGGACAGGCCTGGTCCGTAATGGAGAAGAAGAGGGATTTGAGAGTGTTATTCAGGGGCAGGTGCCCCAGTAGCAGCTCGGACAGAGGGGCCCACAAATCAATCCGTAGTGATGGGGAACTCTGCGGGGTGCCCTCAGTCCTGCCGGCACCCATTCATCTGGCCTGCAGGGTGAAGAGGTATAGGAGAGAGGCCTGGGCAGGGGGCTCTCCCTCTCAGCTATGGGATGCATCTTATTAGGGACCCAGCAAATGAGCTGGGCAGTATATGGGACAGCTAAGGATATAAATCAGGACCTCAGTGCAGAAGCATGGGGGCGGGGCTGTCAGGACTGGATAGACACACTGCCGCAGGTGAGACCCAGACACCAAGCATCAACAGTCTCCTCTTACAGTACCCATTCTCACCCTCCTACCAACAGCTGCTCCAACCGCCACCTCACACATTATCACACACACACACCCACACACACACAAACACACACACACACACACTTACTCTCATATACACAAACATGAGCACATACAAAGTTATGTAAAAAATATTCCCTGGTATTGCAAGTTGTTTGCACTGTGAAGTTTTAACAAAATAAATAAAAATGATACAGTGGATGAATTTTAAGAAGCCATTATTTCAGCAATCATTTCATGATAAATGGTTGATTGAGCTGTGTTAAGAATCTCAGGAGCAATCTGCAGCAAGAGGGAGAAATCTCTCTCCTCCTTGATCCAGTGTTTCTTGGAGAGGAGAGTGAATGCTGGAGAGGGTTTAAACTCAAAACCCCCAGGTTCGACAACGTTCAGTGCAATTATCAGCGTGGTAAAGACCAGGCAGTGAAACAATCCCTCGTCTAAAGGTCAGACAGAGAGTTCCACTCCAGCGCACCATGCATCGGGATCAATCCTTCTCCCTATCTGCCCTCCTCTCCTCAGAATGATACGCATCGCTTCACCGTCACAGACAAAGCTCCAGCCCTAGCACCCACCCTCAGGTCATCCCCTCTTTCATGTACATTTTTAGGAAGTGAATGGCCAAATTGTGCCACAGTGTCTAAAACAGTGAGGCAACCCACACTGTATGCTCAAGGCCACTCACTCTTTCTCCCTGACAAATTATCATACAGCATATTATATATCATTATACTGTAAGCCCTGTCTCAACTCAGCATATACACTCTCTCTTTCGGTCTCCAGGGCAAGAATACTCTTGAAACTGCACATGCAGCACTTTGTTGCACTCAAATATAATACCGAATAATTGTGCAGTTTGCACACTCTAGCAGAACTTTCAGGTTGACGAAGGAATAATGACCGATTCTTAATTCTAGTCATTATGTTTGCCGGCTATATAGATATCTCTCTTATGCTCCCTCTCTCTCTCTGCTGGTCTGGGTTTCTGTGCAAACAGACCCGGAGAGCAGCACAAACTCATTAAAGCTCACCTTGCACATTGCATTGCCTCATGGAATCATTGAAATTCCAATGCTGAGTTCGATGCATCCTTGCTGCAGGAGTGGTTTTTAGGTCCTGCCTGCTCCAATCAATGAGTCGCCTTAACCATGCTCTTCTTTCTCTAAGGGGAGGAGAGGCTGAGTGCAATAAAGGACTTTTTCAGGGGAAAGTTGGGAAAAAAGCCCAATCCACTGATTTAATTTGTGAATGTGATTTTAAGTGGTAGTATAGCACTGTAACTCCGACTCTCCATGAGCTCTGTCTATTAGTTATATTGATAGATCTCTTAATACATCTGAGAGCAGATTAAAGCACACTTGACTGTGAAAAACAATCCCCCCGACGGGCCCCACTCCCTGGCCATGATCGATGCACCCCGAAAAGCGGTTTGTCAGGGCAGGGGTGCTTTGATTGGGCAATGCTACTGAACAGACAGGAGACAAGCAGACAACCCCCCAGCCCCCCAACACCCACCCCCCACCCCTCCCACCATCGATCTACAGAACTCCCTGAGCATCTCTGTCACTGAGACACAGACACACTGTCTGTCCCCTGCCGCTTAGAAACAAAAACTGGGTGTGTGTGTATGTGTGTGTGTGTGTGTGTGACAGTATGTGTGTCAGCGGGCGATCAGTGTATGCTCTGGAAACACCACTGCACACACATACACACACACTCAATTACACTCTTAGTTTTGCACAGACACACAAACTCTCTCTCTCTCTCTCACACACACACACACATATGCATTCATTATACCATGCATACACAAAAACGTGCATGTTTGTTCTCATTCACAAAAGCACTCACACACAAAAACATGAACACACACACAAGCAAAGATTGAATTAGAAGGGCAGATAGAAGTCAGATCAAATGGAAAGTGGGAACAAATTCAATCTATAAGAGATGATGTATGAATAGAGTAAAGCTTTTTATTTGTGTGAAACTGTCGATCATGACACAATCAAACACTTAATCTTAGTGGTGTGTGTGTATTCATGAGCCCTCCATCCAAAGCAGAGAGCCATTCACTCGTGAGTGATATATCGTTTCATTTATGTAGAAGTTCACTATGTCTCATTAATCACACTCACACACACACACACACACACACACACACACACACTCACATACATACACTTCTTTTGCTCTCTTCAGGTTGACAAAGACACGTGGTTTACATAAGACTCAGTGATCCAAGGGTTCCCCTACTGCTGTTCAGCACCATTAAAGCCGTGGCTGTTTGTGCTTAAACAGAACCAGCGATGAGAAGCTGGAGGGACCCATTAATCAGGCCTGTGACACTGCCCTTTCTCAGCCTCTTCACTGTTTGTCGAGCAGGGTGACTAGCAGCAGGAGGATGTCAGCATTCAAAATGAGCCATTTGCAGTGCTACCACGTGACCCTTGGGTGCATTTTTTGAACTGCATACTGTGGCTGTGCATTCAATTCATTGTTATATGAAATGTGAAATTATTTCATTGATAAGTACCACCTCTGGGACAGTCATCAGCATGATTGCTATAAGCATAATCACATTTATGGCTTAGGGACAGTTTATTTATAGCAATAAGACATGTTTTTAGTAAAACAGACACATCATGCTGGGTTGTCAAGTCTTCCATAATCTGGTGCAGTTATTTTACATGGTTTGCAACATATACTTGTTTTAGCAAGTCCTTCACTAATGTAGAGCCCTACTGTAATACTTTACAAGCTTGATCTGTGCCTTTTGACAAATTCTGCCTTTTCCTTGTGAGCATATTACTTCACTCAAGGAAGGGCTTGACCACAAACCAAAATTCTGCACATATAATTTTTTCCACCCTCATTGACATTGCTGCGCTTGCCTGGTTAACATCATGGTTGACACATGACGTATTCAGAGCAGGTATGAAACAGAGCAGTGCTGTCAATGTGAGCGTGGCCATTATGCATGCTGTTACTCTTTGTCCAAACAACCAAATCTTTCTTAAATGTTGTAGGGACAAGTGTGTCACCTTTTCACCATGCAACGAAATCATAATTAATCAAACAGTTCAGAACTAAAACACATACAAAACAGCCTTTCCCGCCAGCATTATTAGATGACTTTACTTATAGTCCACATGGGATACATTTCCCCCAGATGCCAACCTATCAAAGTTCTAATCAAAAAAAAAATAAAACAGGTAATGGTGGTTATAAGGTTTATGGTCAGTGTTTGCTGTCTGTGAAATGGAATTTGTTCCTGAAGGATTAGCTGATTCCGAGGGAACAACTGCCATTAAGCTATTGTACTCTTGAGCAAGGTAAGCAGACAACTTCTGTGGCTCTAATAAAAATTCAGATGCATAAACGATTTACAGTCTATAGACATGTGCTATACAAATGTTCTTATTTACAAGTTATAAGTCTGAAATACAATTTCTTTTTTTCTTTTCACCCCTTTTGTGGAGAACTAAATCTGAACTGTACTTATAACTGAACTTCAACTGAGCTACAGCACTTTTGACATTTTTATGCTTCAAGGGTAGACCGAACCATTGCCTCAAAAATTAAGACAATGGTCTAAAGGACAACAACAGTATGAATGTAGTGAAATGATGCCAAATATTTCTTGAAAAGTCTGAAAACACATTTATCAACACTACCCCTTCCCAGCCCTTTTCCCAAGGGTGGCACACTGTGTGTGCTGAGTCTAACGGATCAGCTCTGAACTGTTGACTCAGTGCTGGCGGACTTTGAAACTTGACAGTTATATCCTTCATGTTTCTGAAAGTTGACAGAAGCATGTTTGAGAAAACATAAAGACAACATAATGTTTATTCAAAATATTTTTGCAAATATTTGGGCCTTAAAGCCAGAGACAGCTGTCTCAATTAAAAGCAAATGTGCTTGGACTTATTGTATCCTACAGAATACTATAAATGCAGCCCATTTCTCTATCCAGAGCAGTGCTTTGAAGAAAACAGAACAGCATAGCAAACAGACTCCATCCAAGACAACAGCACTACACCATGTATCAGATGAAGAATGTTAAAGGAACAACGCCTAGCTTTTAAACATCCCTGTACTTGATTCTCACCCTTCTATTTCCTGGGCTGAATCAAACTCCCAGCACCATCTTTATTCTTTATCACATCAACACAGCATACATGTATGTTCACCCACTATCTCCTCGAAACACTATGCTCAGGAGATACAATGCCAGGACTGGACTCCACCACGGACTGGCTTTTGTTTCCGGAGGAGAAAAATAAGCACTCTGTTCCCCAATGTGACAAGTCCCAACAGAGTGACATGTCGGAGATCATGGATTTGTGAGGAGCGGCAGTGGGAGACAATGAGATTGCACCGACCACATACAGAGGATGAATGCAGTGAGGAAATCACAGGGTTTGAGGAATGTCCCCCTACTGGGCACACACATGGTATTTCACTCTGCACGCTGCCCTCCCCCCGCCCCCTACTCCTCCACGCTTTCACTGGCCTTGCTGTTGCTGTGTGAACTGGACGATGAGGGGCCCAGCGAGCCCCCCGGGCCGTGAAAACTGTCACCAGTGGAAAAACACCAAAGTGTGTCAGAGTGCACAGGGGCCCCATTCCTCAAGGTGGCAGGCCCTCAGCCCCCACCTCAGCGAAATGAGCCGGCTGGCTTCCACACCGTTTTCTCCATTGAGGAGCAATGGATCAGACAGTGGGGCGCTTCCATGCTGGAGGCTCCTTCAGATCCTATCAAAATGCTCATTTTCAAATCACACCAGCTGTAATGTACACTGTCTTCTCAACAAAGCAGAGCATTGTCCTTGTGTTCTGAAGGGTTAATATTGGAGCAGCTTTAACATTTTGTGGACAGAGGAGTTAAAATTGTCCACTGAAGTTTACAAGCAGCATTTTTTATAGTTCTATGTATCTCATTCAGTAAAAATGTTGCCTTAGGATGCGTTCTTGCTGGCTTTTTCCAGCGTGAGGTAATTCTGGATTTTCTAGGGTACTGATTAAGCCTAGATAATATCTAGCATGGCAGCAATCATAATTACCTCAATTAAAATGATGACTAATAAAAGGTGGCCATTCTTTCTTACACCTGGAGGCAATTTTGCGTAACTGAGAACACCAGGTTTTGATAATTACTATTGATCTGTTGAGTGCATTAACATCCGATTTGAATTTTCCCATTGTTCTCTACCGCTAAACAAACATGTGCAAGGATTATGATGAAAAGGGATTATCTATTCTTTTCATAAAGAGTCAAATATTCCCATTGATCATTTTCTCTAAGATAAAGAAAAGAGGTGCTGAAAACAAATTACTGAAACAAAAAGGATGGATAATACCAGTGTCCAATAATTTCATCACATGGGGTCATGAACACTTACCAAACGATTTTTTGTGTTAATAATATGCTAAATATATCAATTGACGAAGGAAACAAAAAGCAGATGGGAAGATAGGCTTAAAAGCAGTAGCACAAGCCACGGCGCGATTTACTTTGAATTTAAACAAATCTATCCACTGCAGCAGGCAAAACTAATCAGAAGATGTCATCAAAACCATGTTTAATGTATGACACTGTGATTAACTTCCCTTTTTGCTTAAATTATAGGCACAGCTATCATTTTTCCAGTAATTATATGCAAAGCTATCAAGTATCTGTCTGTCTGTGTATGACAGTTACTTGCACAGTAATGACATGCAAATGACACTTAGCATGCAGTGACCTTTCCCAATCTATTTAAATGTAAATCAATGTATTAATTGCTGTACCCTCATTAAGAGTGGCAAGTCATTAATGCCATTCTCTCTAATTGTAATGTTACTGACTAAATAGGCCTATAACCATAAATTTAAAAATAATAAGCCAGTAAAGCTATGGGAAAATAATATAGATACAGTAGATATATATATTAATGACTTTACACATGTAATAGGGAAAAGTATGACCTCACACACATAGTGAGCAACTAGAAAGCATTTCCTGATTTGACTTAGCAAATTGGGGCAGGGAGAACATAAGACCTCACAGACTCAGTATCTCTTGATATAACCTAGAGATACAACTCATACAATGAGCAATGACAATCCAGCAGGTACGTACTGGCCTTTGGATGCTGTGGTTTACGACTCACAATCACAGTTTTACTCACAATGAAATCTATACGTCATCACATATGTGTTTCTGGTGATGAGTTACGGTTTCAACAAAGTAACAAGAGGTGTCCCTTTCACAGCAAACAAAGAAAAAAAATGTGCCATTGTTTCAATGAAATTTTCTGGAAACTAAGTTGTTTCTGTCTTTTTTATCTGAACATGAAATAATCAAAATGCTTGGTCCTACGATTTAGCCTTCAAAAACAAGTTCCTTACCAATTGTTCTCAAATATTTACTTTACTAAAATCAGTCCAAACACATTCTTATAGAACAGCTCTCAACTGTTTTATCCTAGGGATTTTCCTTAACTAAGGATTACTTCATTACTTCACCCATAAAAACTGTTTGCTGGTTGCAGAGGTATTTTCAAAGTAGCATTGTAAAGCATTCAGTAGATGGGGTCACATTGAATTATAACGTGTTAGTATTACCTGTATTAACTGTGAATGCTATGCAACAACCATGTACCTTTTTTCTAATGCTGTACCCATCTCAGACTTTGGTCAGTCAATTTGGCTGATCAAAATTAATTAGCTATTTGTTCCTTTTTTTCATATAGACTATCGGGCAATCAGAAAATCCAATGGCACGAGTTTCAGTGATGATTTTGACCACATTTACATAGTCTAATGCAACAGAGTCATGGGAACATATTTTTGAGTATTTAAAAATCAATAAAAGACAGCTGTATATGATGCAAGATTTGAACTGTGGCCTATTTGAACTTCCGACATGTAATGTCAGGCTACCATATGGATTTGTCGGAATAATGAAACAGGCAACACACATGCATTTCTGTTTAAATCAAGTTCTTACAGGGATTTTTTTTTTATTATTTCACTTTGAATATTAAAAACAATGTTTACAAATGAACAAACAAATGAAACCGTTTGCCTGCTATGAAATAACTGACATCTCTTCTTCAACAGGATAGGTCTACTTCTTTATTTCTCTTTAAACATAAAAACTAATAAATAAAACTAAATAGGAATACATTAACAATTGAAATTATTTAAGATTGGAATTATTTTTAGATGATAATTAAAACAGTATGCCTGAAAAAATAAATTCACTTAAATAGTTTTAGCACTTTGGTTTGTGTTTCTAATTTATGTTTTTTTTCTTTTAAATAAATCTTCCGATTTGTCTTTCAGGTGCACATGTTTAGTCATCAAAATGTCTGCACAGTTTGGAGGGCTTCATTGCCTCCTTGCAGGGCATAGCCTGGCAAATTACACAGACGGGTTCTGGGGGGAATCCACCTTTTGATAGAAAACCAAAATTAACATGGATCGGTTCATAATTTCAAGTAAATGTTATTTTTTGCCTCTGACTCCTTGTCTGTATCAGTAGTTTTGGTGGATGTTATAAAGAATTAATCCAGACTTACTTCCTAAGAACAAGCCATGATGAACAAGAATGAAGGACAGCTCAAAACAGCTAGCTAGCAGGTGACACTCGGGACGTCAGGAGAAAATGCAACTGAGTGACTGAGTTAGAGTGAGAGTGAGAGAGGGTGCAAGGGAACATTCTATGAGAAAGATTCAAGAATCTTATAAACAACACGAGCAGTTCAGTCAAAGGGGCAGTGACCTGGTGACAGAAAAGCACCAGAAACAGTTTGGATTTCATACTTGATCAAACAAATGGACGGCAGTGTGCTGCGGACCGGCGGCCCCCTTGCCATGTACTGGTGCCGGTCCGCGACCCATAGTTTGGGTAAGGCTGGCCTAGTTTACCAACCACTCCACCTCAGGTGTCAGCATCTCTTATCAGTTAACCACCAGCGCTTTTTTTAGCAACCAACATTTTTTTAGCAAGCGTGCCAGCAAGCCCTGCTAGAATATAAAATGATTATTTTATAATTCCTCATTGAAATGTTATCCCTAATGCACATTTTGTAATGCACAGTGACTGACAAAAAAAAAAAAAAAAACTGCTAAACTTGAAGAATCTCAGTCGACTGATGCATCTCCAACAGATGAGTTGACTTTCAGGGGGCAGCCCTACTTTTCTCATACGTTCAGTATTCTCAGGACAGTATTATGTTTTATATTCAACTGAAAAGCATTATCATTTTGGAGTTGATTGAGGTGTATTAATTCAGTATGCACAACTTGACAAATGCCCTTCTTGGTTGACATTTAAGTAATGCTGTAGAAAAAATGCATGAAGGTAAGACATTTCTGAGATTTGTAACATGGATATATGAATTCTCTGGGTGGCATTTGTATCCTCCCATAGGCCCATGCCCTGTGCTCTCACATTGTGCTCTGTGTGCTTTTACAGACATGTTTCCCATACAGTGACTCTCTGAAAGGTCAGTGCTCATCTCACAGGTTTCCCTGACCTTTAAAGGCTGGCTCTTTTGCCATCTCTTTGAGCTTCAGATGAATCAGAGTGCTGCTTAACCCACGTGGCAGGCCCCTCTGAAGAGTCAGATTTCAAGTTCAGATGAATTGTGTTGATTGCAATTTTGGGGACCTTCTGCGATGCAGGCTTACATCCGAATACACATCCTTATGGATTTCACTAACATTTTCAGGACAAAAATATGCATGGTTACTGTGAACAACCTCTTCCATTGTTAAATTATACAATATAAATACATTTTTGTGGCCATATCAAATAAAATAAACAAGGTTTTTTTTTTTTTTTTTTAAGTTACACACATTAAGGTCAAGATTTGAGGGATCTTCATCCATCTTCCAGACAAAATTGACAGTATGTGGGCATATTATATATATATCCTCCAAAAAATGTAAGTCTCATGGGGATGATGCCAAGCTATAAGGACACGGGTTACAAAAATATCATCAAATAACATAATCAAAATGGTCTGGATGCAAGGTAACCATAACTTTCTCAGAATAACCATATTATTTTCTGAGCCTTAATAATAAATGACTACAGAATTATCCTTTGCCTGCGTGTAGTTGGTTGGTTGGTTGTATACATCGTTTTCTGACTAATAATAACAGTCATGCCAACCACACAAGACCCCTGACCATTTCACCCCTCATGTCCTGCCTGCATTCCACCGACCAATGTAATTTTCACTTGTCATTGTTGAATTTGATTCCCTTTCTGGCAGTGGCATATGTTTGACAAACAGCATAGTGTTATTTGCCCTCTCCTAAGAGAGGCTATTGTCCTCCAGAGTAATTCCCTCTTTCATATATGTCACTCTGCTGGATCAGTTTATGAGGAGACATCAGAATGTTTTTGTGCATTTAGATGAAGCAGCATTATGGCTTGGAGACTGAAACAATGCTAGTCGTCCTTCAGTATCAATAAACAGGTCTGAGCAATCATAACTACCCCTGTTGTACAACGACACATCTGGAATGATGGTGCTTAACACGTAAGTGCCTTCATATCTATGGTTTTGAGAAAATATTTGTCATACTGCTCTAAATCTGTAGCACATGACAAACTACCTCAGAGAGGATTACAATCAGAGATCATATAAACCTAACCAATTATGAGTGAAACTCACACACGATCTGGAGTTTTTATGATTAGAAATTGGGATACTTGGGCTCAAACCAATTGGGTCCATATAAGGTAAAGTGTGATATTATGATATTTATTTTCTCTGAAGCAAAAAATACAGGATAAATATTTCTGAAATGAATAATCATTGTGCTGTAATCATTTGTACCTACTCCACTCTAAAAATTGCACAATTAATATTATGTCATTAATTGTATGATATCAATGTGATTTAACTCCTTGTTCATGCATATCAAGCTACGCAGACCTTGTGTTCTCTCTCCTTTTTCATCATCAAACATATTGAATCATGGATTGCTTAATTGGCCAGCAAAGACATAACCTACCTGCAAGTCAAAGCAACAACATGACAAACAATGCAGAGGAATAAGAATGATTTGGAACATTCCCCTTCTGCTCCTATTCATTTTAGTTTTCTGGGCAGCTGGGCAGAGCACACCATGTCCACTTTATCACATGGACACCGGAAGCTATCCCAGGGGGCTAAGCAGCAAGCTGCCACAGAACAACTGCATGTGTTTCCCAAGAGACACAGCCTCATAAACACACTGCACAGTGCTTGAGCTATTTTGCATTCAAATAAACAAATACAGGCAGGTTGATATATGGCAAAACATATCATCCTTCTTTGTGTTGCCAGTATTTGTGTGTTCCCTCAAGCTAAAAGCAACAATGGCTGAGAAAAGTAACCATACAATTAATTTTCACAATTATATTCTCTGGTGACAGCATTGATTGCAAATATTTGGAGGCTGTCAGTCAGGAAAAAACATCTAACGAGCCATCAGGACTGAAAGGAAGATGGGAGGAGGTTTTGCAGTGGCAGGCATTAAATCAACCCCCTTCTCTGGTTTACAGTAATGATCGGATTGGATCGACACAGTCGTCCAACGAGGAGCTTCTAAAAATCCCTGTAGAGATGCTTGGAGCTCACTACTGTACCATTGATTAAAATGAAGGACACAAACTCGGGTCCACTGAAAACTTCAAGAGGACAAGGTCAAGCGCTCAATAGCTGGCCATGCCTAGCCCCTTCAATGAACTGGGGTGTCAGTATCCTTATGATCTGCATCGATGTGTAGCATCCATAGTCTTCTTGGAGGTGAAGCCTCTTTGTTGAGGTTGAGCCTTAAATACATTGACCAGAACTTCTGATATAGGCTGCTTGGAGACACAGCCTAATATTGATTCCAAAAAGATTGTGGGTCACTAATCACCAACAAGCAATGGATGTGGCAGCATAAGAATCTCAGGAATGGCCTGCTGATAGCCTTCCCAGAAATTCTGAGACAAATAAGTTATGAGTGTGACATTAGCGAATCGATTTCCGCGCAGTGTCACTAAGTCACAGTCATTCATTTAGCATTCCAGAGGAATGTGACAGCAGTAAGAAAAAAGCTTAACTGCTTAAATAATGAGCATCTCCCTAATTAATAACAGTTCAGTCAAAATCATAAAAGGGATTTAGAGGACAGACTTCCTCCGCCATTTCATAAAGAAGAAGCCTCCATTGTGTTTTCCCCAGCCCATGGCCCCAGTCCCCCACTCTGGTGAGAGGGGTCGCTGGAGCCCCAGCAAGGGCTGTGGGGCTGGCTGTCAGTGAGGCCTTGTCCTGCTGTCAGACCCGCACCATGCTCATCGATCACCGTCACACCCCCCTCCGCCCTGCAACCCAGAACCTGCCGGGGGTCCGTCCCAAATAAACAGGACTGTCCACCGCCTGAGTCTGGCAAACGGAGGGGCCACATTCCTGTGCTCTGTGGTTACCAGCTTTGAAGTGAGAAAAAAGTACAGAGCCCCTGGTTAAGAAAGAGACCTCTCAGTACAGACTCAGTACTCCCCTCCCATGCCTCCCTGTCCTGTCCCCTCCAACTCACTCTGGAAGGTGAGCTGATAAAAGAGCAATCGGAAAAGTAAACAGGCTTTGATGATATGAATAGACTATGAAGAATTAAAAGTTGAGCCTGCTCTCTGATTGGAAGGGGGGTCTGGCCTGGTGAAAAATCTAATTGGACCAAGGGACTTCAGATTAGGGAATACTCTGATTGAATCAGTTTGGCCCAAACCAGGGACCACTCTATAAATGGTGCTGGGAGCCAAGATGCATGTTTTGTATGGTCATTGTTTTGTTTAGGTTTCATTAAGGTAATTAATTCTTGGGTCAAGACTTCAAGATGGCATCTTAAATTAAAATAATAATAAAACAATACTTGAGAGCACTGGCTTGTTTTCCCACAAGAGCCCTTTTAGTTGATTCTGCATGGCAACAATATTATTGCTTTGGGTCTTTCTATGATTTAATTAGTTCTGTTATAGAAATATGGGATGGTAGGAATTTTATAAGTCAAATATCTCCCTTGGTGTTTGCTGAGCAGTATCATAAATGTTGCAAGGCAGAAAGCCCAAAGAAAGAAAATATAAACAGAACACAGCAACTGAGCGTATTCTGATGTTTATGTCACTTGGGATTTTTTGAAAATTCTGTGTTCACTATAAATGCTTCCTATTCTACAGTAGCAGAAGCTGGGGTATCATTGTTACCTAACTAAATTGAGCCCTATCTTTGTTTATCTGTTGCATTCTAAATTCCCACATGCTCAAAATGTTTGACATGTGTCCCTTTGAATGACACAACCATACTATGGGTTATGTCAAGGACTTAAGGAAAATGCCTTTGGTCACAAACCTTAAGGAAGTAAAAGGTAGAAAACTATGAAAACAGTAGTGTCCTCACACTAAAAACTGATTTGAAAACCAAACAGCATGAGTCAGAAGAATAGGAATGGGTTCCATCTGGGACCTGTCCCCAGTTAAAGCAGGGTAAAGCCTGCATGAAAGCCACTCAGAAAACCTGGAAATCACAGATGCCTGGAGAACAAAGGCATGTGGCTTGTGTATGAGCAGCCAAAACATGTCCTGCGAAGGTGTCAAACCGTTACCATCTGAGGTGACGTCAGATTTCCCTGCCTCAAATCCCAAAGACATGAGTCAACTCCTAGCCATTAGTCTATTCCTGCATCAAAAGACTATGGCACACATAAGGAGACTAACCCAATGTGACCCAATTATGCCCAACAAAAAAATGTTACCACTGATGTCATCGGCCTTTCCATACCCCTAACTGGGGCTAAATGCCAACCAAATGCTGGAGCTGGAGAGAAGATGGCACAAAAACATAATAAAGCAAGCATAGAGGCCCACAAACAAACTGGCCTTCATGAGCCTTTACTGGGTCAGATATGTAAACTGGTGAGAATCACAGGGCTCCAAGCAAAGGAACGAATGGCTGGACTACTTAATGCAAAAGGCCAAGAATCAAAGTGGTGGCATTCCCAAAAAGAGACTCAGACAGGGCAGTGTTGGCCAAAACCAATGAAACGGCCCTGTTTGGGCTTGAGCTCTGTAAGTCTGCTTCTCACTCACCTCTGATGATGAAATCCCATGAAACTGATTTGAGAAAATAACCGTCAGAGGATCAGAAGATGTTTTTACCATCTGAACTCGACCAAGCTGCCTGGAGTTCACATTAGGAATTCTACCAACAAACTGGATTATCAAAATCTGCCAGCATTCCACCATAAACAATAATAAAACAGTAATGAATAAATAAAATACAATATATAATAATATAAAATATTCTATTCTATGTATATTCTTTGTGTACTCACTGATTTTAGATCGGTCATTTTAATTCTAAGTTTGTTCTATCCCTCTGGCTTGTTTGTTGTCTACAAAGCCCTTTCTGCAATGTCCTGACTTTCTCTCTCTGTTGAGAGTTCTATATTTATAAAATACTGAAAATGGCTGTGTGCTGTACTCAGTGTAGCTGGTCAGCAGTAAGTGAGCAGAGTAAAATGTAATGGACCGTTGGCACAACACTGTCAAATGGACAGAGGACTTGCAACAGTACTAATGATGAAAAATTCAAGCTGTATCACTGTCACAAAAATGGTAATTCAAATATTCCAGTTAGTTATAAGCTGTGAGATGACACTATAATGTTAATGTTCCCAAGGCAGTCTCAATAAAATTTAAAACATATTTCTGAACATTCTGGGAAAGTTTTGAGCCTCAAATGCTGTCAGTAATGAGGCTGCCTGTGTACATTACTAAATCTGCAATAAACAATTACTAGTGACATTTGTGCAAATACAGTTGTCAGTGATTTCCAGAAAAAAAGGATCACAAAAAAGTATCAGGGATAACACTTTTAACACATTTTTATTTGTATTCAATTTATATATAATTAAATGTAAAATAGAAATTATATATATATATATATATATATATACAGTGCATTCGCATTTTACGCGAAGATGTGGTCCTGAAAAGGCTCGCTTAAAGCAAAATGGCATAATTCAAGTCTAATATCCCCATTTAAATTAATGGAAATGCTCGAGATGCATTCCGCTGTCACGTAACGTTGACAAACTTACTCAGAAAATTTGTAGCAAGGATTGAACTTTTACCATATGTAGGACTTAGCTGCAAATAGCAAGTGAAAACTTTTTTTTTTTACCATTTTTACATCAATGTTCTTTCATTATCATCAGTAAAGTTCTTTATTACCACTTTTTTTTTTTACCTTGTTTTTTACCATTTTGACATTGAACTAGTGGGAATCTATGAGAGATAGAGTGGATATCATATTGGTAACGGGGATATTGGATAATGCTAATGGTGCAGTATATAATTGCATTTCTGCTAAACAAATGCTGTACACTACTTTAAATTCCACTTGTAATTTCCTTTGCCGATTCAAATATTATTAAATATTAATATTAAATAAAATACCACTCACGTTAAAAAGCGTAATGTTGCGTAAAGCGATAATTTTTGAATCATGTTTCAAGGGGCGTTAAAGCGAATTTGTGTATTTTAAGTTTGTGTACAAAACAAATGCACTATATATATATATATATATATATAATAATTTTTCCCCCCAATATTTATTTATTTATTTGCTCATTTGTTTCAAGACTGATACCATGTGAATGGCTACATTGTCAATGTAATTAATAATACATAGGTAAATATCATTCAATATCTGTGTTGTAGTATATTTCATAGCTGAACATCAGCACTGATACCATCACTGGCTATATCCTGAACTTTTTGCTGATGCTTCCCTATGGCCTGCTTTTTCTCTTTTAGAATCAGACTCTATTCAGCTGTTCTGGAGTCTTTTATATGGTTTCAGCACACTGATGTGGACCATCGGCAATGGCAGTGACACGTGATGGAAAAGGTCTTGAAAAAGTGTCTGAGCATTGAGCTGGAGTCTGAGGGGGAACAGAGGGTAAAGCATTTGTGGAGGGTGGGGAGTGATGTAAAACACGTGGCGATGCGATCGGCACAGAGGCACGTCAGCCGCCGCTTTGATCCTCTGGCCAGGACCATCAGCCCCTTGGGCAACGCTGCACGGCTCAAACCGCTCCACATGGCCTCAGAGGGGACATAAAGATGGAAAAAACGACAATCACATCGAGCTTAAAAAAAAATTATGAGAGGAGATACTGAAATGGTTTTACTGTGTCTGTTTCCACATTCGAAGTCAGTAACCTTTTACGATAAGTGTATGCAATTCCAATAAAACGAAAACATTTCAGTCGGCATACCCATCAGATAGTGAGGTCATCAGACAATTTTTGGTAAAACTGCCACGTGCCTGACTAACGCCTGGTGCAATGTGTCCTCTTAGGTGTTGTGTGCACTTCTGCATCCAGCATATCCTCTTAGGGGCCATGTGTCCTCATGACAGAAGAATGTCCTCTTATAGGTTGTGTTAATTGTGTCGTATTGAGTAGAAGTCTGGCCTGACTGAACACTTTTGAGGTGGAAGTGATCAGAGACTGGCAAAATTAATGAGCTCTCCTGCTGCTCAGTTCAGAAGCAAACCTAGAAAACAGAACAACCCTAACCCCCCCACCCCCCATCTCCCCCACATACAGCCTCCACTGAGCACTGTAAACTGTAATGCATAATTATCAAAACTATAATTATACAGACCCAAATATAGGCACCTGGAAAACAGTCAAAGAGAAAACATATTTATTTAGGCTCCCCTAGATTTAACTACATCATTACCAATATTATAATAAAAGCTACTAAACTAAAAGAAGCATTCTTACAAATAATTAAGACTGCCAAGAACATTTTTACCATGTCAGAAAAGTAAAACCAAGTAACCTCACAGCTATTAATGGCATCAAGCTGCATTCATTAGCACTGTTCTGCACTGAGAGTTCTCAGTAAACAGCCAACCTCAACGGAAATGCCTTTATCAATATGTGGACGCACTCCCACATAATCATATATTTGGTCATGAACACACTCATACACAATCACATACAATCACAGGCTAATCATAGCTGCAAAGTCCAGTCAGATGATCCAGAGAACAGATCAGTGCCCATACATCCTGGAAATGCAAGAGCTGGGCCTGTCAGTCTGTATTAAATTTATCCCTTAGCCTAGCGCTTTTCATCCACAGAGGCTTTGGTGGCTTGTTAAAATACCCTGTCGCACTTTCTTCAACGGCATTAATAAGGTCTGATAGCTAATCAGGGGATAGAGAGCCTGGGGATTGTGTATCCGGGCAAATCCACCCGGAATGTAAACCACTTTGGTCTCAAAGGGGCGCCGGGGCAGCTGTGGACATGGGACGCCCTGCAGACGCATAGATATCCGGCCCGGGGCCTTACCATTTTTCTGTGTTGTTTTTAGATTGTATTTTGTTTTAAAGAATTTCACACTGATAGCAGACAGCTCACCTGCTCTGCAGTCTTGTAATTAAAGTCCCCCCGTAGACCTATACGCTAGCATGCAAGAAGTAGCGCTGAGATGGAAAAAGAACTGCATTTCAAGATCACAGCAAGGTTGTGTTTTTTTCACACCATTGACTACAACTCACTATGGATAAAGTGTTCCACCTCTCCATATGAATTTGACATGTCAAAATTAAAAATCAAACAATTGCACTTTGTACCTGTTTCAGTTTTAAATGCTAATCATATCACATTAAAACTGCTCATCCACAGATTTACTGTGATTTGTGTATGTATATACACAGTATACACACACATACACACATACACTATATCATTACACCTTTATTATTACATCTTATTATATCAAAGTGGCTAGAGTTTAATCAGCCATTTATTTGCCTGTCATTGAGCCACCAATACAACACATCTGATAAAGAAGAGTGGTGTCACTCTTTCACTTGATCGAGGCTGCTCAAAATTGCCCCCTATTTTTATGAGGTTTTATCTCTTCCGATATGCAGGTCAGACAAAGGTGTGATTTAATCCAACAAAACATTCCAGGGGACTGATTGTATGGTGATTGACGGTATGGAAACCAGAGTAGCTGAAATCTGCATGCTTCCTGAATACGTAGATTTTCATCAATGTGAAAAATGATCCTGTTTCCTCTGTTTAATCTCTGAAACGTACAGCAGCTAACTAGCATCCTGTTTAAACTATGTGTGGATGTAGAGAATAATACGAGTGCTCGACTTCCAAATCCTGAAGTCTTGCATCCAGACCTTAGAACATTATGACACCTAACACCACTATGTAACAAAAGGAAAACCTAGCTCCCTTTTTGGATCAGTTTTAATAACATATTATTGTTCAGTTATTATGAAATTATTTATTCCACGCTCATGGAAAAAAAAACATCTTCATCTGAGATTTCAATATTCATGAACATAAACACACTCACTGCATTACATTTACATGCACACAAACACATACTGGCACACACACACACACACACACACACACACACCCACATACACACAACTTAATTAACAAAGTTTGATAACCACAGTGTTGCAGGTTTGATTTCTGAGTGGACCACTACTTATGTATACTAGAGCAACACATTTAAATTATATAAATCAAAATGATTTCCATAAACACCCGGTTGTAAAATAATACACATAAATGTTAGATAAACAGCATATTCTGAACCCATGTGAGTTCCTCAAAGTAGAACCAAAATCATGGATGCACAGATGAGTGCACTCACACACACACACACACACACACACCTAGATAGACAAACACACAGAAACGTCGCACACACGCATCAAGCAAAAATTGCTCATGTTGCACCACTCCTCCAAGACAAAAGGCTATGAAACATTTAATAAAAGGGCATTCCCGCCTCATTGCAATGTCAAAGCTATGCTGATGACTCAGATCCATGAAAAGTGGGCCTCTGTGTCTCAGTATACCTTGTTTGTAACTGCGATTGAGCTTCTCATAGCAATCAATCCGTTAACACCACAAGCCTGCCGAGAGGTCACAGAGCTGCACTACTCTCCTGTTCGGGATGGCTTTGTGTGCCCGGCTGCAGCTGTCACACTCCAGTAACATAAGCCCTTATTAGCCTCCATTAGTCCTCTCTCAAACTAATAAGAGATTGTCAAATACATCCAAACATTCACACAACTGTGCCCAAATATGATAACATAGTGGACGGGGATCTTAACGTAAAGCTTGCGGCTGTCTGTTCATTTTGTCTCCATCATCTGTCTCCTTCAAGATCACCCTTTCAGCAGGGGAATTCTACCACTGATTTCTGTCTCTGTTAGCCTTTTCGAGAATGTTAACAACAGAAATGTCAGCTTGCACTCCCTCACTTTCTGTTTGCACCATAAATCAATGGTGAAAGATTGCTTCTGAGACAAAGAGTTATTTGCAAGGGCTGTATTATTCTAATAAATCTTTGGGACACTGTTTCTTCTTTTCAACAGCCCAGGATCAATAATCTACAGCATGTGTTTTTGACTGTCAACACAGGCATAATAAAACCAGAATGTTTTTTTTTTTTTTTTTTTTTTTTTTTTTTAGTCCAAGCATATTCTGTGAAGTACAGTTCAATAAGTACAGTGGGTGTACAGATGACTGTAAATTACAAACTGTGATACATAAGCAAATTCTGTCAGATATTATTTTTAGATATAGGCCTAGTCATATCTACCTGAAATTCTGAATCAAATCAGCAATCCACCATCATCTGGATTCCTCTCACAGTTATTACGACAGCTACAAAACAATTTGCAGCTTTCACACAGTCATGATGTATATCAGAAAAGTACAGCAATCGAAGACAGCTAAATGCTAAAAAAGTGCATTTGATTATTTTTCATGATTTCAGGATATGCAGGCACCTGAATCTGGGTGGCTTGGTCAAATGTGGAAACCAGCCATTTCTGAGTCATGGGGCCCATGTAGCTCCTGCCAAACCACAGGGTGAGAGCCCAATCAGGAAGCACACCTGAGTGTGGGTGGGAGTTTGAAATGCACAGTCAGGCGTGTTGAGCTCTACAGTATCGTCCTTTGACTTGCATTACTGCTTCATGTATGAATTGCAGCTACAGCAAGTATGTGCAGGCAATACCTCATCAGTGTGGGCAGCACACGCTACATCAATAGTCTTGTAGTGTTTCAGATCAGTGACTTTTCATTGTTTTGAGTTGATTAAATAAAATATGAGGTCAATTTGCTACATATGTTTTATGTGATGCAGAAATGTCTCATCAGCATGTACAGTGCAAGAGGAATCTAATGTCTGCTCCTTTTCACATTGGTGACTCTTCATTGTTATCTGTTGATTAAATAAAGTACTGAGTTAATTTGGCACATCTTGTCTGCGTGATATGGCAGTACAACCTGGTGCCCACTGTGCTAAAGCAGCAATGGCCTGACTCCCATACATCAGCTGAGACCAGAGCATAACCCTGAATTTTTTCCCAATCTCCCTGTGATTGCTCATACTACAAAGCTGAACTGGGATTCCAGGGTTTTTTTGTGTTTTTCTAAACTGACCACACTGTCTACGCAATTATATTGCTTGAAAAATTTAAATGAACTTTACAGCAAATATTAAAAGATATGATGTGTGCAGTTGTCGTACCTTAAACAAATAAAGTCTGTTATTTCACATTATATGTGGTTTTGACTTCAATGCAGTGTTTTAAATAAAATATTGAAATATTGTGATATATGCCATATATCACAATTTTTCAAAACAATATTGAGTTTTTGTACTTTGGGCATATCGCCCAGCCCTACACCAAGGTATAGCAAGATCAGCACAGCACAAGCACACAAACGTGCATGCAGACACAAACACAAATGCACATACACAATACACACAAAAAAATCCTATTTAACATCTTTTGACTAAGTGTGAGAAGAGCAGAATGCAGTTGAACACTTTATGAGTGGTGGTGATTTCTCCTGGGACCCAGCTCAACTCAAATAATAACAGAGACAGGACCCAGTTTTGCTGCCGGCCAGCTGCCAGTCCATTTATTATAATACCACAGAGCTGCCCTAGCTCTGGCTAGGGCTGCACTCAGTCCAACAAATTTCCCTGATCCCAGAGCCCCTACATTTACAGATTTCTGCCGGAGCCTTAAAGAGATGTAACAAGAACCCTGAACCTAGTCTACATTTCCACCTTTATTAATAAATCATTCATAATCTTTCCATGGCCAGGTGAAAGTGACCTGATTTGGATGCACCAAGTATTGATGAATTCCACTTTTCAGAGAAATTGTCATGCTATGACAAAACAAGCACTTTCCTAGCAGTTCCCCTAATGCCTGTTAAACTGGTTTATTTAGAATAAGGCTTTAATGGGCCTTGCAATAATGTAATCAAATAATTAAAAGGAATTTTTCTTCCTTTTCTAAAAAAAAGTCAGATGTGTTGAACTTTTACAGACTACTGTATAGGTCAAAGTTTGCTAATTGAAAAATCCCAGAACAGAACATGTCTCGGTTATAGACGACTTAGCCTGTGCAATGGTAAGTATCTTACTGACTGAGCCTCTTGTCAGGATCATGTCCCATAAAGTTAAGTTAAAAGCCAGAGTACATTGCAAAATCATTAGGAGCTACTCACACTGGTCCTACAACAGCTCTCTGGCTTTTCCCATTTTTGAAATGCCCTTTTCCTGTTCTCAGATTTTTCACACTATAATCTACAAGTTGAGCCTGAGCAGACATGAGTGGGGGTACAAGATTTCATGTGCAACTCTGTGCAGACAGAGACCGGGTGCCTACTTCACCAGTGAGGGTTGTTTATGTTCAGGGTTGAATAGTACCAGACAAGAAAAGGGATTAAATGGTCATTTTATCAAAAAAAATGCAACTATAACCAACCCAGACTACAATAGAAGAAATGTGCAGTACTAAATTACTACATGAAATGTTTAATTGTACCTTTAAAATATGGCAATTTTAAAATTATAAAATTATAAATAGTGAAGATGGAAGGTCCAAGCAGTAGCTGTCCCTCCTACTTCAACTTCAGAAATACAAAACAAAAGAACATGTTTGTCCAAAAATGAAGTTACTGCTATCTACAAAAACCTAAACTTAAAATCTGAATAAATACTCTGAGGTAAGTGTTTTTCCTAGCCATCCTAACACAGCTTAAGTTCACTGATTAATGTCTGCTAGCTGACATTATAGAAAAATCTGGGGTGAGTTTAGCTTAGGTACAGAATTTTTATTCAACCGTTTTCACTGCATTGCTCATTGGCTTATTTGCATCTTAATACAAACTAATATGGCTGCTAAAGATAGCCCACATCATTAGCTAGCATGCAATATTGATAGATATTAGATTGTAGATATTAGAGAGAATGTGTACTTAATATATTTATTGACTCAGGGCTAGCCTGTTGCTAACAGTCGTCTATTGTACTGTGTGAAAATTTCATACATTTACCGTTGAAATTAGGTTTATACCAGTACTGTTTTTGATTTGACATTAAACTTTACATGTTCAGTTTGCAAAATGGATGTTATTTTAACAAATGTATTGAGACTTTTGCAGAGAAAAAATAAACATTTTCTGGCTGTGTCCATGTTTTACAATAAGGTAGATTATTTTCAATGGTTCTGATTTTGACAGAATCCAAAAGTATTCAGACTAGATAACCTTTTTTGTAATCCAATGGATCAATATTAATAATTACAAAACTTGCCATGCAATTTGTTTAGTAACTGATTACATTACAATGTAATCTGACCCAACCCTGTTTATGTGTGATGAAACATGGTTGACTGAATTGTTCTCTCTGTGTGCAATGTTATGGCCAGTTACTGTATTTCTACATTGTGAGGCTGCCAGCCACAGACCACAATGCCACAACCCGGATTAGAGGCCAGACAGTGAGGTCCAGATACTGGAACATTGCCTTAACAGGATGAACCATTCAGCAGCCCAGTTTTTCGTATTTTTTATGCATTTGCATTTTTTTACTGTGCCTTAAGCAACAGTTACAGCACCCTGTTTTCAATTTAATGTGTGAAATATATACAAAATTCTTGGAAGGTCTTGTACTGTATATTTTGCCTGACAGGATAATGTCTCCTATCTTGATGAGAGATCTGTAAGCATGCAGTTCTCCAAATGGACATGACTGAGAAATAGGTCAGCCTCTGTTTCCATTTTTTCCATAATAATCATGAGGCTGAATAAACTATGTGTACGGTGAGCCCTATTCTTCCTCCCCTTTTTTCTTAGCTATTTGAAAGTATGTGGCATCATTACCCTATATGATAGTTTTACATGAGGAAAACTGACCAGACTGTGCCCGCAGATATGGCCTCTTGTCGAAAAGTCATTTGTTATTTAATTTAAAGAAATTACTTCAGGCAAGTGTCTTTTTGTGCCATTTTTCCATGATTTGGTGCCCTGAAAATCTGTAACGTGGAGGAAACAAAAAAGAAACTCTTGCTTAAATACCATACATCTATCAAACTTAAGGAAAACAAAAATCAAGCATAGATTAAATAGAAACGTATGTTTAACTCTCACAAAACACCTATGAGGGCCCATGCTCCACACACTTCTGTACCCCCCCATCCCCCTTGACAACACACACAAACACACATGCTGACACACACACACACACACACACACACACACACATATGTCCAACTTTCCTGTATGCCAGATTCAGAATTATTCTGCCTGGTCCCTGATGAGGTGCTGCAGCTCAGTGTTTCACAGTCCTGCACTAACTACTCCAGTCTGGTCTGACTGAAGGACCACACAGTGCACACACCCTCCTGGTGACTAGAGGGCTCAGGTTCTGCCACAGACATTAATGAGGTGTGTTTAAGTTTCTCCCTCACATTCTTACCATCTGTATGTCTAGATGTGCGTGATCACACACTTTTAGCCTTTCTTGATAATCACAGTTTATTAATTGGATAATATTTTTGGTATTCTGCAATTCTGGTCACAGATGATATAAATTAAAAAAGTAGCCAATGAGAATTTTGAGATGCACTTCAAACGTCTGATTTGGTTGAAGAAATCAAACCAAGGGGATCACGCCGAAGATTTCTCTCTTCCTCTACAGAGGTCAGTTGAGAATTGTTTACAAAAGGAAAGTTCCAGTTGCACATAGGCAAAGCAGAATACTATTTCCATATGGTGTGCACAAAGGCATCATGTGCAAGGTGTTTATTCTGTATTTTACCTGTTTGTTTTTCGGTAAACTTCCACTGGAGGTGAACACCAAGCAATCTGGCGTTCCTGGACACATGCAATAGGAAACCAAACTTATGTATATATCAAGAGGACTAATTCATTTTAGTTCATCGTTTTGCACATATTGTTCAAATATACCAGATTTCAGATTGTTACAAGTTTACTGCAACTCAATGTGGTAGCCATGGGCACCGGTATGCATCTTTTATTCTCAAATTGTAGAATGTATTGAGAGTGACAGTGAAAATAAATACTAAATAGCAACAGGCTTAGAGAAAGTGGAAGAATGAGAAAAATAATGGCATACCTTGGCAGGAGACACCTCGCTCTTCATAGCCAATGTTACAGAGGCATTTTCCAATTGGAACAAGCCACTCTCCTTCAGTGCTACAGTACATTTTTGGTGGGTCCTCTTCCTTAGAGTTGTTAACACAGGAGCCCTGCACCTCCACCAGTGACTGGGAGTCAGTGGGCACTGTGTCAGGAAACATGGCCAGGTTTCTCACTGTGAACGGGCATTTCTTGAAGTACACCCGCACTGACACAAGGGCCACACAGGCCCCCACATCCTGGAAGGCCAGGTAGAACCCCTTCCTGGTGATGGGCCCTACCTCCCGCACTTCAGTGTTCAGCTTAAGGATGCGGTCACCCAGGTCCATCTGAGTGAAGCTCTCATCAGCAGCAATAGTGTCAATCTTGGTGAACTGGTGCTCCCGAAACTTTGCCCCTTGGTCTTCCTCTGTCTCCATGTAGTAGAGGTTGAATGTCTCCTTGCAGGTCCCTAGGACCAGGGGTATGCTGTTGCAATCCCTAAGTGTGAACTTGAGCTCCACGTAGATCTTCTGAGCAGAATTACGTGGGATCCAGTTGGTCCTCAGCCAGTTGTTCTGGCTGTACTCCATGACGTTGCACACCTGGAAGGTACGGATGGGTGTGTAGTGCTCGTCCACCCCGCTGATCTCTTCCCACTGGAAACAGCAGAGAAACAGTAAATTCATCCCTGTTTACTGATGATTACAGATCATTGATTATTAAACTGATCCTGACCAACATCAATACTCAAACCCTTCTGTAAATCAAAACAAAGATAAAGTATTTTTTCACAACTTGTTTTCAAAACTGTTACACCAGTCACTGGGAGACCGTATCCATAAATTTTTCACTTTCATTTTCCATTGAACATTAATAGATTACCTGCATGGTGTATAGGAGTTTAAGGGGAACATCGCAAAATCCATTATAACATCATCTGAACTGACCCCTTAAATTGTACTGAATTTTGAAATTAAGTAATTTTCAGCAGTAATAATCTTCGGCCTCTGAGCACACTATTGATAAGTATTCTTCCACATTTTACACAGACAAACACTATTTAACTTTTTTTAGTGGTCATGAAGTTTTAAGGGTATTCAAACTGAACACATCCATTAAGTCTATCCAAAAATCCATTAGGCAGTCCTTTAACTCTTAAATTGTACTCTGTTTTACAATTAAGGTGCCACAAGTATCAAAACATACAAAGCATTGGGTTTTTTTTTATTATTAAGTGCTGTCTGTACATATTACATGGATTTTAAGGGTTCATAAACTCACCCCGAAGCTTTACAGAGCTTAAGGAAAGACATAGGAGAAAATGTTCAGAATAAAAACACTTCCCAGCAGCTGAGACTTTGGAAACACCTGTATTATGTATTACTTAATTATGTATAACGATACAGTAGTAATTATGTACTAAGTGTTATGGTAAGGTATGTGGTCTCTAGGAATCGTGACTCCAAGTCAAAACAGAATGCAAAATAAGGTATTCAATTGTTTTGAACTTACAGCAAAACAGATTGAAATGCTGACGAAACTTTCTTGGCAAATTGCTTGCCATGGCAATTTTAATTAAATAGTCTCCAACGGTTGTTTCTGTCATGTCTTCACACACTACAAGATGTAGCATAAACATAGCATTGACATAAATGCGCAAAAAAGTTAGGGATATGGACCAGCTCCTTGAGAAATCTGTAGATGTCTACAGCCATATAACTGTGTTGCCTTATGCCTAAATGTAATTGCATCTTTTTTTGTAATTGGTGATTCTGGTATATCAGTTTGCATTATGCATGTGAATCGACTAAAAATTATTGGAGCTTTCAGTTTTAAAATACACAAAAAGAAATGAAAAATATTGAAGTGAGCACTTATGCTCCCTGTCATAACAAAATAATGTACGTTTGGCAGTATTTTTCTCCAAAGTTTATAAAAGACCTTCAGGCTGAGTAATGCAGAACCTCTTAAGTGGTTGAGGGCTGTTTGTTACCAAATGAAACAACTGAGTTCAGTTCTAGTACAGACTGAAGAATTGGGCCACTCTTGCTTCATCTTTAATCAGAAGTTAATAAAACACCCAAGTCTGAAGCCTGTTTAAAGATCAGCCACTGCCAAAAACTTCAACTAGAGAATGTACTCTCGAATAGGCATGGGACGATATGAGAATTTCATGTCCTGATTATCCTGGCGAAAATAATCTGATTCACGATATTACCCAGATATTCATGAAAATATGCTTAAAACTCTTAAAAAGGCACTAAACCATACTGGAATCACTTTACCTTACATTTTACATATTACCATATCCATATTCTAATGACTTCCACACTAAGAAGAACATTGAAAATAATTTGGTGATGTTAACTGACTGGATTGGATAATGTTTGTATACAATCCTATCTGAAAATTTGTGGTGAAAATGTAATGTCACAGCGCAGTGCAGCAGAACAGACTTGCAGCATTGGAAATGCTATAAATGTTCATTTCGACAGCTTATTAAATAATGAAACTTACATTTCTTGTTGTTGTTGTTGTTGCTGTGGTTGATAAATACATGCACAGCATTGTTAATTGTACATGCAGCTGAATGAAAACTTTAACTTTCTTCTTCTTCTTTTAATAGGCTACATCAAACAAGAAGATTTTCATTCAGTTTTACAGATTTTCTTTCTTGAGCTGGCCAGACATAGGATTGGAAGAGAGGGACCACACTGCACAGTGCTAAGATTATAACGTTAATGTTACATCCACCCAGAGGTATTAGATGGAAGCAAATTAGCTATTAAGCTACATAGCTAAATAGCTAATTTGCTTCATCTTCACAAATTCACATGAGGCATGACTGCAAAGATGCAGCTCCCTCTTGTGGCAAATGGCAATTCAAATAAATCAGGAAATCAATAGGACTGTATGTTAAAGGACAATTAGACAGCTTTTTCAAGTCACTCATGTGAGGACATTCATGCTCATATGAGTATATTCACAATTATCACGATAATGGAAATTCACCACAATAAAATTATCTTTAGCGTTTTTGATCGCGATTGAAGGTAAAATCTTATTTCCATCCCTAGTCATGGAACATAAGAAACTGTTTGGATATCTTGCCAAGATAAAGGCCAGTATAGTAAGTTAAAAATAACACATTTAAGTTGTAAGTTTCTGCTCACACAGTATTTTATTTTATGTTTAGTTTAAACTCTGATAATGGAGCAGAGAGTGTTTAGGACAAGAGTCATTTTGGGAACAGTATCCATCATTTATTTCCTAACACCTATTTTGTTTTTTTCTTTATCCACCCAACAGTAACCTATGGGACCTAATATTAAATGTACCCTGTTTGCAGTGTTCAATTCATTGTTCTATTTCACATCATGTTTCACATCTACTCATCCTTCTAGCATCTTTTTGCCTCATAGTGCCTTCCCAAAATTGAGTGGCAAGGTGAGGGGACATACCTACACAGAGAGCCAATGTTAAATACAGCATCTACAAGAATGCTCAGCTGGAGCCAGTGTTTCTATGTTCAAACATTTACATGGACACTTGATTGCCATTTTAGGGCTTGGCTTTTATTGATTCATTTTCTAAACCAAGCCCCCCAATACTGTGGTAACCCAAGCCTCTGTATCTCAGCAAGATTATTGATGTCATAAATGAAACCCAGGTGCTTTGGCTGCTACATATTATCAGATTGCTGAGAATGGCTGTGTGTTGAATGGTGCTGCCAAAACAAATGAAAGGAGATATAGGATGTGTGGATCATATGTTTGAGAATAACATATTGCATCAACAAAAGATCAGTATACAGTAGATGACATCATCATTGTGACACCCTCACAGTCATTCCAACAGCTACAGTTTACTCATACATTTTTTTTTTTTTATGTGCAAGCCTAATACATTATGTTACTCATGGTGTCTTAGCATATTTATTGCAAGGTTTAACATATTGTTGAGTATTTTCTGTGGTCAGTGAAAAGGTTTTACATTGAAAAGGCAGAATTACTCAACCTGATGACAGATGGTAAGTTCTTTCTGGCTGGAACGTTCTGGAAAGTTACCTGTGCAAGAGCAGTTACAGTACATAACCAAGCTTCTGTAGCAAGTTTTGGCAGCTCAGTTTTGGCCCTGATTGTGTTTGAACACATCTTTCACATAGCAAGCCTGTATGCTGATCTTGCATGACACCACAAGGTTTTGTTGTGGGATTCAACAATGGAAAAAGAATGTTAGTTTATGAGGTGAACTTTGTGTGTTTGCTTTTTTCCAATACTATTTTGTTTGATGTGCGTAAAAGAACATTAAACACAAATTTCATAGAGACAACAGATGATTCAAAAGCAGGGGAAAGGACTTTAAACCTGATTACAATAAAGAGACACAGTCTGAGTTATTTCACCATTGTCTCTTTTACAAAGAAAAAGGGTTGAAAGTTCAGTGAGAACTCAAGGGTTGGCTTGGTGAGGCAAGGTCTAAAAAAATACATATAGTGCTTGTGTCATGCAAAATGCCTCACATTTCTCATCTTTTCTATAAACTAACATAAAATTTGGGTTTGGCCACCTGGTGATTAAATACAAATGCATTGGCTGATGGTGAGATAAACAACACTAGGTGATTTCTTGACACTGGCAATGTACAATGAGCTTTTTTTTAATTATCTTTGTCTTAATGCTGTACATATACACAGTGTTGAAAGTGCTGGCCCTGCTATGATGGCTCAGGTCATTCTCTGGTGACCTGAGAAACAAAAGCTGTGGAAACACAGTGCCAAGCCCAGGTCTGAGAAACTGTGCCATGGCATGGCAACCTCCCCCAGACCACTGGCAGGAAATCTTACTGAAATCTTCTTTTTTAACTTCAGTAATCCCCACAAGGAAGACAAATATCTATAGCACTGAACATGTGAAAATCAACAGTTGGTACATTTGGCTAGGACCTGACCCAGCTCTTCCTGCATATGAGAACTCTGAGCACAAGCCAAATGGTAAATACTTGCAACTAATAGATTCTCTGGCACTAGTGAAATATCACAAGAAGAGCTTGTGTTTCAGAATGAAGTGTAATAAAATTGTAATCCTGTAGGTGCTCAAGTTACAACAGAATTACATTAGCCTTAGAACTGACTAACATTTACTATAGACTTTTGGTGGTATCAGCTACATGACCTCCTGGACACATGCACATTCAATTCATTTCATTTCCACCCGCATTCCTTGCAGCCATAGGCTCCCTCTGTCAGATGTAAAGTTGACTCTGGTGCCAGGTTTTCCATTACTGCACCATCTAGGGTTCCAGGAAGCACATTCAAAAGAATAATTAACAAAGACATCCCAACACGAGTGTGGGTCAGAATATGTTAGGGATATCTGGACAGATGTCACTGGTTCGCTGATTGTACAGTCCATGGGGTGAGAGGGAGGGTGTTGCAGCACTAATTGTAACATGGAAGGACACCCATTCAGCATCCAACAGCAGCAAGCCTGGACTGAGGTCACACCTGCGTGTTTCTTGGTGGAGGTCAAAGGCCAATAGGTCAGAGCTAAAGCTTGTTGTTCAAAGGAAGGGGGTATGAAAGCAAGGAATCAGACACACTGCTTGGCACACTTGTGCAGTGGACAGGGAGCCAGACTGGAGTTCTGTACATTTAAATTCTACACTAAACACAGCTGGGACTAGGACACCAGGAATCTGTAATCAAGGATACTTCAAGTATATTTTCAAAATTTGCATTCATCTTGAAAGCTTGAATAAGTTATTAAGAAAACTAAATGAATACTAAAAAATAGCGAAAAAGTATTTTAGTATTAAAAAGACCAGACCAAGATTAGAAATAAAAACTTCAAAAGCAACCGACTTTATATTTGCTCAATGAGAGAACTGGACCCAGTTCTATTAAGACACAAATCACACAGAGAAGGGAGGAAATGTGAGACAAAATGAACACAGATGGGGTTTGTTTACCCTACAGGCAAATGTTCCTGTACAGAGCAACATTCCCACCCTGCTGCTCGAAACCTTAGATTTGACAAGTGCTTCACCAGCTTAGATTTCCTGCATTGGGTCAAAGTGAGCAACTGCACTGTATCAGTCAGTGGGTTTTCATCACAGCTCTTTCTGTGAGGGGAAATCATAACACGCCGTGCCCTCCCCACTTACCCCACTCGGCCCGGCAGAGTGCTAATCCCAATTTATAGGGGGGTTTCTTTTCACTTTCTGCAGCTGGGGACCCAACCACTTTTATACGGAAAAAAAAATCATATGATAGTTGAAGCTGCTAATTTGGTCTTTGATTATCTTAAGATGTGGACTCTTCACAATTAAAGCCATTGCTATCTATTTGCTTTTTTCTATATGGAGCTGATCCAAGAAAATGTTCCTGGGTCTAAGTCATATGGACACAATGTTTACCCCTGCATTACGCTTCAGTATTCAGGATCTGGAATGCCTGGTTCCTTTAACATGATAACATTGCATATAATTTGAATGAATTATGAGATCCAGGAAACAAGTTGTTTTTTTATTATTTCAATGCAAACAGAGTGCTCCACAAACCAGTTCCCTCAGATTTCACACAAGCTAGTATCTAATTACAAATAAATTGGTTGGGGTTGAGGGACACTGACAGTTTCTACTGCAGTGCTGCCAAGAATAGTTTAATCAAGGTATAAAAATAAAAAAAATGAAAGAGTTATTTTCTCTGCAGTCTTTACATTTAACATATTTCAAGAACGGCACCCAATAACACTCCCATAATACCCTCTTCTGATCTTAAAATACACACAGTTGAACTAGTGAAACTACATCGACTTGGTAGCCAACCTGCAGAGGCACCAAGAAATTAGAGCTGCTGTGCCGTATGTATCTGCATTACCATTTACATGCCTGATATGCAAGGGCGAACAGAAATTCCCTCACCTAATCAATTTCTAATCAATGCATAATGCACCTCCCTTCATACCTCTTGGTGGATGCAGACATTTAGCTCTCATTCACCGTATGGCACTGCATGGTGAGCACGGAAACCAACCTGATGGCTCGGATGGGTAATCACAGCCAAAAATATGGAGCAATCTGGCCAAAGGAGGATAATGAATCCCAGGTTGAAGCCTGATGCAATTTGGAGATGCTATAATAAACAGGATTGCGTGTTTAAAGTGCTGTCTGAGCGCAGCGGATTTATATTTACAGCGGTTATCTGAGAGGGTCCTGGCAAACGGAGCGTCCGACGGGCTTAGCTCTTAATTTGCTTTAACCAGTGCGATTTGTGCTTACACAGGCAGGAGGCGGCCTGGGCCATTTGTCAGTGTCAGCACCACTTCGACACATTATTTGAAGTCATTTCTAAGGGCATAGCTTTCAGGGCAAAATACTTATCACTCCAAAGGAAGGCGAGTCATGAGTAATTACAGATAATTCACCTTGAGGGCTTGATCTTCACCACACACTCTCAGTGTTATGGAGGACACACACACACGCATGCAAAGTTCATATGATTTTTCATTCGTTTTTTTTCTTTTTTAGACTTTATATGTTTTCCTATTGTTGCTGTGACTTATAAGTAGGATTTTCATTGGCATGTGTAGACCATATCTTTCAACCCTTGTCCTTTGTATGCTATTTCATTGGTTTTGAAACATGTCTCTAATTATTTGGGTTTGATTTGTTGAATCAACATTTATTTGCATGAAATGAGAAAATGATTGCTGAAGGCTCATCTGCTCTGACAAAAACAGACTCAGATACACGTCTCTAGTCAGTATAATATAATATCTGCCCCTTAAACAATGTCAGCCCAGCTGTCTCCATTAACCTAACCTTACATATAATCAAGTATATGGTTTGATCCCCTTCAACAGTGAACTGCATAACCAAGACATTAATTAACCTGCACTTTCAGGTTTGTTAACACACCACTCACTCAATATATGTTTTTCACAGATGTCAAGAGTAATGAAACACAGGGTCAACATTTAATTAACAGCTCAATTAAACTCAACTCATTAATTGCTCCTATGGAACCAAAACTAACATTCATAGCATGCCCCAGGAACAGGGCCAGGAAACACTGCTTTAATGCAACCGTTGCTTTTATTGTGCCAACCATAACCATAAACACTGTGATGGGAAACCAGGTTTGGCAGGTATATGGAACAAATTACTGGATTACCTTAAAGGGCTGCCAGCAGTTAATTTAAACACTTAATAAAGTTTTGAAAATGGTCCAGCCGAAGCTGCCCAAGGGGCCAATACTTCTATTGTTGGTCAAATCGGCAAGACTATTATGGGGAGTGATTGCATGGTCGTACAAAAACAAAGAATGAGAGAGCAAGTGTTATCAAATGTGATGACAGGGTATATGTTTAATGTTTGTTTTTTTATTATACACAGTGCTTTCGATTACAGTGAGAATGGTCACATTCATCATCATCATCTCACATTGACCTGGATTCAATTAACCTTTGTCCTAATGCATCACTCACAATGAAATGCAAGTGCTAAATTGTTTCTTCATAAATGTAGTTTGGTGAGTTTACTATCACCAGAATTAACTCTTTAAATTGTTCCATTTTGTGATTGAAAAACTTAATTTATAATTCAAGTACAAATGTTGATTGCAGACCTATTCCATAAAACAGAGTGATTGAAATACTGTAACAATTATCCGATTCATCAATATGAGATGACTGATGCACCTTGATAAATCTTGGCCTGTTCCGTTCACATGAAAGATTTGTGTAGAGACACCTAGCCTGTGTGAAGGTCAGAGCCCCACACCAGAGACAAACTTACCCCATGTGATGGGTAGGAAATCCATCCCAGTTCCCCTTGGCTTGCTTTCGAATCCAGCAGGTTAACTGCATGAGAGGAGAAAAAAGAGAGAAATTAACTCTCCAGTTTCCATTTCTGTCTTGTTAACCTCAGTTATCCTCCCCTCCCCCCCCCCCCCCCCCCCCCCCCCAAAAAAAAAAAAAAACACAGCTAAATGAAGCAATTTACTTTTAATTGAACCCCTCTTTCCAAGAACTGGGTGTGTTCAGCTGACTTTCACAATTGCATGTAAGTAAACAAACACACAGGCACATGCCCCTGCTCACTGTTATATATGAAGAAATCAAAATGTTTGGTGGCCAGGGAAGTGATGCAGCAATGTTTCCCCCTGCACTGTACTGCTGCAGCTTGGATTGCGTGCATGAGGTATGGACCTGCTGCCAGCGTTCAGATCAGTGACCCTTGTGTTCCAGTCCGATCCACCATCTGTCAGGGGTGTGTTACTCCTCTGATAGGTATATCAAACCCATCAAGAAAATCGCCTGGATTTTTTAAAAATAATCACTGCCAGATCAAAATCCTTTGTGCAGAGTGTGTTCATTAGATTTAGACCACTGAATATCTGCTTGTATGCCAATCTGATTTTTTTTTTTTCTGGGGCCCTAAGATGCCTTTTGATTTGTTTATGCATTCTGTAATGCATAAACATTCTTGTTGATTGTGGGACTGCTGATTCATAAGGCCAGAAAACTGTTTCATATTAAACTTCATCACCTTGTTGGCAGCATTTCTAATAAAATACAGCTCATATACTGAATAATAATACAGTATATGGCATGAGTCATTTTCCAGTTATGTCCATTGCAGTGAGTTGATTTGTTTTACTGAGTGGGGACAGTCAATATCATGATCAAAATAGAATTTCTGGCACATCTAGGGTCAAATAAATCGGTGGAATCACAAAGCACACACAATAAAACTATCAAGGTATTCTCAGATTCTAGTTGTATGCATTGACCTAGATTAAATCAATAATTTGACCCACTTGCAACCGGTGACAAATGGAATACAAATAGCTGCTCAGGTTTCTTCTTTACATTTATGCTCATTAAATAATTATTGTTGGTCTGGTTGATTTAATCTGTATTTGATGATGAAGTAAATAAAACAGTTGCTCAAAATACATTTCTTTATTTTAAGAAATATCCATACTGCATGACTGAATGGCTTAGTTTCCTTAGATTAATGATTATTTCATCAAATTTAAACTTCAAAGGACAAATATCTTGCCTTTTGGATCTGCATAGGTTGTAAACATAAGTAAGTAAACATAACTTTCTGTTTTTATTCTACCATGTTTACACCTAATGAAAGAAGCATATATCTACCATGGGGGCCTGTCAGAAAAAAATGTAGGCACCATAAATCTCAATCTCCCAACTTTACCCAGACCCACTTTTTACTTCACATTTCTCAGATTCACTGTACTCAGACTCACTCTTTTCAGATTCACTGTGTCCAGACTCACTTTACTCAAATTCACTGCGCTCAGACTCACTCTTTTCAGATTCTATGTACTCAGACTCACGCTTTTCAGATTCACTGTGCCCAGACTCACGCTTTTCAGATTCACTGTGCCCAGACTCACGCTTTTCAGATTCACTGTGCCCAGACTCACTCTTTTCAGATTCACGGTGCCCAGACTTGATAATGATTGCATCTCTAAATGAAAAATCCCTACGCACAGTTTTTCATTTACAACTCTATTCTGCTTGCATACATCTGCTAAACTATATGTGGAATACCTGTATGTTACATATTCATATTTTGATCACATCTGAATTTAGTTGTTTGCATGTGGAATCTGATTACATACATGCAGTTGTTCTGTGTGTATTAAGCCCTTTATATCACAATATGAAGAGTGATCCTTTAATTTCCCACTACCTACTTTTCCAAGGCTGTAATGTATGTTTTTTTTCCGTTGATGTGGGTAGGGAGAAAGGCATATATATGTATATGTATATGCATGACAATAAGGAAAAGGAACAACATTAAAACTTTGAAAAAGGGTAAAATTCTCAGTTAAATATTTGTACCAATAAAGATGAAAAAAGAAAAAGAACATCGGAAAGCAGATACGGCTCATTACAAACTAAAAGGGATTCGCAGTGCGATGCCATGTCGTCCACACACACTGGATCCATCACAGCCGGAGGGAAGAGGGAAGCCCATTATCGAATTCCAGTATGAGAGTCTTAAAGTGGGCCTCACCTGAGAGCCGGCCAAACAGCTGGGCTGTTCCGTTCGCATATAGTAGACGGATTTCCATTAAGTGTAATAAAGCTATCTGCTTATGTCAGATAATGGCAGCTCACATGCAGCTCCATTGGTTCCAATTTAAATTTCTCAATGAGCCGAGCCAGCGTCTCAAATTGAGCCGACCGAGGGAATTCCAGAGCAGAAAATGAGATGGCTGTGTTGGCGATGTGAATCCTCCAGCGGCAGGAAGAGGAAATCACAGCTGACGTCCCTACCACTCCCGCAATTAGGGCACGGCATCAGGCAGGCCCTCTCTGTCCTGCACAATGCCCTTCTGTGTACAATAACTGAAAGTATTAATAGAAACAGTACTTCTCATCCCTGGGAACAAACAGCATGATGCCGAACAGGTGAATCAATACAGGAGGGAGACAATAATCTTGGGCAGCAGCCACAGGAGGCCCATGGGCATCAATCTTGTTGATAAATCACCCCCACGCTGCTGGGCCCTATGTCCTTTTAATCAACGTGCAGGCCCTCCATCCAGCAATGCCAGAGAGAAAAAGAGAAAAAAAAATAAAACTGCGACTCATTCACAAACTTCCAAACAATCGCTTCATACTGCCATCAACAAACTGAAGTTGATATTGCTTGTCTTACTGCCTACTTTTCTTTCTTCGCCTTTAAATCCACCAAGAATGTTATGTCATGGAAGTAGTTCCCAAATTGTGTTTGCTGTTACAGGGGTTCAGAATGGTTCTAAGATACATGTGAAAAAGAAGTTTGTTATACTGTACATTTTGTACTTCTTATAAACTGATACATGTCTAACAGAACACAAAGACTGTGTGTGTACATGTTAGACTGCATTTAAATGTATAAAGTGAAATGATTTTTTTTTTTTGGTTGGGCCACAGAAAATGCATTCTCTAATTAATGGGCTGGGATACATTTTCCAGGTCAACTGCTGCTGTTAATGTCAAGTGCATGCAGTTGGCCTTTGAGCGGTGTAACTCAGAGCAAAGCTTTTCTGCTCTGATCCCCAATCCTGCGTGACTGCTAGGGCATGTAGTCCACATGAGGATTACTTGAAAATGATGGTTAAATTCATATGTTTGTAAAAAGAAATGGCATGCATAGAGCTATCTCTGATGACCATTATGACAGAGGAGCTCAAGGATCCCAGGGAAGAGTGGGCAGAGTTGGGGAAACTCCAGACAGGATAGCAAAACGGAAAGGGTCAAACCTTGATGACCTCCAGAATGCTGGACTGATCCGCCAGGATTGCCCCCTCCCCTGCAGCTGGTGTTTGCGACTCATGGGCCCCAAAGCCTGCTGGGAAACCTCCAGCTTACACCACAGCCAACCCACACAACATCAATCCGTCTCTCCAAAATAAACATGCATGAAGAAAAATCTGTTCTGGCATGGTGGAGCACATCAGGCCAGCATGAAAAACATATCTGAACATCTGACCAATTTCTGATAGAATCACATGCAACTGTTTTATTATTATTTAATAGTTATTGCACGCTATGCTTTACATATACGTTACATGGTTCCCTTAGGTTCCAGGATCCAAAATATCAATAATACTTTTCCGATCTTTGTAAAGTATGTAACTTTTGAAAACAAACAAAAAAAAGAACTAAAATTGTCCTGTTCAAAAACACAAGCGGTTGGGCCACAGAAATATATCGGGCACAAACATAAAACTTTAGTTATTTATTTATTTATTTATCACAAAAATATAAGGTATATTTTAAGGTACATAATTTCTCAGAAATAGCATGTAGGATGCAATGCAATTTTACATGTTGTAGCAATAAGAATAATTTTAAACATGGAAATGTGCATATGGATATGGTGGTTACTGCAATTAGCATGCTCCTGTAAATAATATTTTTAAAAAATGTAATTTTGAATGTACATTGTCAGCTTTGAAGAAAGTAATGAAATGAAAAGAAATTCTCCTGAAAATAAAAACTAACAGAAGAAAAGTGCACTTAAATTACAGCCATTATATTTATATACCTTCATATTACAATTAAAGTTTACTGTTGGAAAATAAGTATTTTTTAAAGAAGTTTGGTGGAGTTTGAATGTGAAAAGTGTTGTCTTGAGGATGAGACTGAAACACAATTTTGGTACCAAACGAAGGAATAATAAATCTGCATGTGAAAAGTACTACAAGCTTGAGCATGTATAAATATGTATAAATATACAAAGTACATGAATCAGCAAACATTAATTTGCCTCATACAAACATTTTACAGTGTTGAAGTAGGTATCTGGAATGCACAACTCCTTGGCTGTCCATAGTTTCTTTCAAATGTTTTAAATTGCATCCAAATAATGTTGTCTGAGTATTAAAGTTTACTTCCATTGTTTGTGGTGTAAATTACAATACACAAAGTTAAATGCATCTCTTTCGCAATAGATTGGCAGTTTTTTTTTACATGTAAAGGCCGTGGGGCGATAGATTTTCAACGTTCTCTTATTTAACTGTCTTGAAAATATATTCCATGCAATAGCAAATTTCTTGCTTCTCCAATTTTCCATTCTAAAGCAAACTTATCAATTAAAATAGTGAAATAAAAAATAACTTCAACTTGTAATTGGTGTTTAAATACTTAACTAAGAATCACGAATTTGAAACATAGGAGGCAATATCAACTTCTTACAAGCTGAGTTAAAAAGTGAAGAAAACAAGAGAAAACTAAGTAGTCCTCAAGGAAAAATAGACCATGATATATTTCTATCAGCCATACCATATTACACCAAATACCACAATTATAACAGAAACCAACCATTACGAAAGCGATAAAGTATGTAAGTAAACAGCATGAATAATTCAACACAGTCTCGCCCTGTACGTCTCTGCTCCCTCCACTCCTCTGAAAACCCACCACGCTTCACCCGTCTGCAGTCTCCACCCAAAATCACTGTGTGCGATGGGATCAACGCCTGGGAGATACTGCGGACCAGCGCAGGACTATTTTTACAGAGGAGGTATGTGTAAGCACATTTTCGGCACCCCCTGAAAAGTACCATCGCTCACAAAACTTGGCCTTTCCCAGTGGGGGTCTGTCTTGCTCTTGCTCTGCAATACAAAGCGAATGCCTCTTTTCCTCCATCTAAAAATACAGAGGCCATCATGGTGTCCGGGGCAAGGCGAAGAGACTATGCACTTGTATTCTAAGGCCCAGCACACTAGGGAGGAGAAACCACATTCTGGCATTGTATTCCCCACAATGCCAGGGAGGAGAGACCAAGCATTTTCATCATATTGCCCATTAGAGCAGGAGAAGCAAAGCCAAACCCTTATATCATACCAGAGCAGTGCCAGAGCAGTGAGAAGAGACTGGGCTTTACATATAATGGTCTGCCTCACTCCCACCTGCAATAGAAAAGCATAAACTCCTCCACAACCCCATTTTTAAAAGAATCCAGTGTTTGCTGTGGATTTCAGGAGGTGCTACTCTTTACAAGTAGTAAGATATATTTTATATACTCTTTCACAGTATCCCATAAAAATCAGTACAAAGCAAAGAATAATCCAGTATACAAAGGATTCTATTCAATCACTCCTCATTTTATACATAGCACCGAGTGGCTGCATTCTGAGGTGTACCTATGCAAGGTTTCCAAAATTAAAAAAGACAAAAGACGAGTCTGCTACTGTATCATACCAAAAATTTGCTTTTAAAATGTACCAATTTAGATCCATACTTCACTTCAGAAGAGGGTAAATACCCATTCAATTTTTTGCCTCATTTTACTAGAATTGATTTCCTTATAGACCACTGCTAAATGCCTGAATATCAATTTGCTTCTTTAAACAGAAGCCTGTTTCATTAGGCCAGATGCAGAGAAAAAAATATTGAGATACAAAATAACATAAAAAGAATAACTCTTCATAATTCCATATGTTATACATTTCCTAAGAAAATATTATCCAGAAAAAGAATAATACAAAAAAAAACTATGTACTAAAAATAATGACACTCAATAAAATAATGTGTTAGAATTACTTTCAATACTTTTACTTTTTACTTCTTAATAAAAGTTTAAAAACTGTCTGCATCCCATTAGTTATTTTTCTTGGCTATATGTTATTTTGATTCATTACATTTGCTTTCCTATTCATTAAGTGCAATTACAGCTTCATTTTAGGGAGCATGAAGTGCAAAATGCATTCTCAAAATACTGGTAACAAATGACGCTCAGTGATTCATGTAATTTGTGGTGTGTTGTACATACACTTGAGCATAAATGCACTGTATGAGAGATGCAGTATCTAAACAGAAGTGCACAATACGTACATACGTGGACGCACTTCACTGCAGCGAAACAGAAGTGCTTTTGTTTCATTTTAACAACTCTGCCAGATCGCTTTTAACATTACACTCTGTCGGTATTAACTATTCATTTAAAGAATTTCTCATTTCAAAGGAACCAAAAGATATAAATGAGGGAAATCCGTTGTCTTCCTAAACTGAATCAGCCTCCTGCCATGCACCAGTTGTACACATTGTAACTGCTCTGTAGTTCCCCAAAACTAAATAAAACAAATGTATTTATTTATTTATTTACTCACTCGGTAGTCAATGGACTCGGCAACTTTGTAGTCTACGACAGACACGGGTTCCTGCTTGGAGAACAGTATAAGTCCTTAGCAATAACAATTAAAAATAAGTGAGTTAGTGATGAGCAGACATTAAAGTGGCCGCACTCGTTTTCGATTAAAGCCAGAAGAACATTAACAGTAGTGTCCCCGCGGTTCAAAATAATAATAATAATAATAATAATAATAATAATAATAATAATAATGATGATGATGATGTTTTGTTTTACTTAAAGCGAGAATGCAAACGACGATAATTACAGAATAAACACTATTACTCAGCTAATGTTAAAGTCCGATTGTATTTCCTGAAAAATTTAAACTCTAATTCAGGAAAAAGGGTACGCCAACTATTGAAGGCAGTCTAATTACTTTCAGATGCCGCTTTTCTCCAGCATCACGCAAATTCACTACAAGCGCTTCAACCTTCCCGTTAATTCGAAGTAGGCCTACCGTTCCCCTTTCAAGTGCAGTTTTATATCCAGATGGAAGCGTTACTTCTGAGGTACAGATGAATGCGTACCCGCGCTAGAGAGTGAGAATTGAATCAAAACTAACAACATTCAGATATCATTGCCACTTATTTGCATTATTTGTGAATGGCAAGCCACAATTTGCGAAGCGCGTGCCTTTTTGTCTCCCACGTTTACCCTTGAAAATTAGCCTAGTGTCATCAACAAATGTTTCAAATGTATTCCTCGAATGTGTCACGTGGCAGAAAAAAACTGAAGAAATCTTTCGAAGCATGGCAATTACATTTTTCAAATGATAAAATACTTAAAATATGTATGAACAATTGAATGTGGTGCATCAGAATTAGAGACATAAGTCTTGAAACACGATTCGTTCACAGATTTCAAGTTGCATATGTTTGCCTGTGTGTTTTCTCGCTTTGAGATCCACAGTCTGGGGCCTATATTTAGACATTTTGTGAAGCATGTAAACAAAAAGGCAAAATTGATGAGTATTGGGAGGCAAAAATTCCGTCTTCCCGGACAAAACTGCATATTCAAGTAGCCTTATAATGCGAACCAAAGCATGGAAGCTGTGAGGCTCTGATAGTCCGAGCGGTAAAGCACAATGTAGCCCTAGGAACATGACAGGGCAGTGCATGATAACAGTAACGGAAACCATAACTGGGTGTATTTCTGTATTTTTCACTATTTTATTCTGTAGTGCATATTTACATATATATTTTTAGTGTGTTCTCCTTTGAATTATATTGAATTGTTGTTGGTAAATCACACAAATACCGTGTGTCCTCTACATCTGCCAAACAGCTCCACTATGGACCTAAACTTAAATAAATAAACAAACAAATAAATAAATAAATAAACATTCTACATGTGAATGCTTTTCATGGGACGCTGTTCCCAAGGGTGTTAGCAGAAATTTTAGGGGCTATCCTCGTGATTAGTTAAAACAATAATAGAAATGCATGTAAAAAAGTTTGAATAAAGAAGTATTATCAACCCCCTGCACCGTGTTTTGTCTACAGTCACTTCAACAATTTACTTAAGTTAAAGCGTATTTAACAATTATTTATTTTATTTATTTATTTATTTATTTATTTTTTGCTGGGGTTACCTTGATGATGTCATAAGTCTTATTCACAATTTTACTGTGACTTGGTATAACCTAACAATGCTGAAATTATGATTTACTATGTACTATTTATGTGTAATGTAACTGTAACGTTTTTACATCTATAGACTAACGTTTTACGTGCATTCAGACTATTGATACATGGCTTCTAAAATGTGATTTGATTTTTGACATTGACAGCTTAACTAGGTTGTTGTATCACACTTTGTTGTTGAAACAAGCTAGCCTGGTTATTGAGCTATTTCACTTGCGTTGCAAATATGCCTTTGTTTCGACACTATATTATAAATGTCAACACAGCAGCTCAGTTACAAATAAATGAATTATGACATTTTTTGTTGTAAGGTAAAGAGAGAGTTGCGGCCACGAGTATAAGTTGGGTATGATGAAGCTGAACGATGACCTCAGCATCAAATCACTAGTCCTGCACTTTTAATGTACGCTTTTAATGAGGCATTGGTAACTATACAACAAAGATTTAAGCTATTGTGGTTAAAGGAGCTTTTGTTTGAGAAAAAAAGACAGCAAATGGCCAGTGTGCTAACTCTACAAACAAAGTGATATTCAATTTATACTTGAATAGACTATAATTAAAGGAGCAACTGTGATCTGAAATATTTTATTGAAAAGATACAACCCTTCCAGTAAATGTGTTATTATAAACGTATCATTGTTAGCGATAAAATATAGGGACCTCATATCTCTTCTCTTGCGTTCTGTCTTCGTGGCTGTCTAAGAAAATAACCCGATCAGTTGGTGAGATGCGTGCCCTTCTCATCCCAGCGACTGCGGCTCTATACTGACACTTGCTGGTGGATCGCTCTTTCCCCATTTAAGTGGGCATCTTAATAAGTAAACGAAACACGCGCGCGCACGCAAACACACACACACACACACACACACACACACACACACACACACACACACACACCCAAACCTGTCTTGCCACCTGCCAAAGGAATGCTGAAACTTACCTGTGATTATACAAGTGAAGAACGTAGATTGTGTGATACCGGTTCTACATTTGGAATATAATGTTGCAATAAATCGATGTTTGATGATGAACATTAGGTGCTGAAGATACTTCATTATAAGGAACTCTGCGTTCGATATCACCATATCTGCTTCTACCCACAAAACCCGACCAACCCAATTATGGGCCACAGAACAGGGTGCAATTAAAAATGGAATATATATGAAACATATGATAATAAATAATACATTTACATTAAAATATCTCAACATACATATATACTTGTGTTGTTTATTGCATTATGCATACAGATGTTAGTGTTCTTTTCGGATTCATGTTTATCTTGATTTTCATAAGAACATGCGTAAGAAGCAATGATACCTGAGTTCGCACTTGCAATTTAACGATTTATTATTTTCCTTCGCGTGCAATGTTTTCATCCCATCCTGCGGCAAAAGTTAACATCTCTGTTTTAACGAAGCTGCGCTGCAGGTTTAGTTTTCTTCTCTTTTCTTTTCTTTGCTTTTCTCTTCTAATGTTTTGTTTTCTTTTATCAAAAGGAGCTAGCCCCAATTCATATTATAAACGACAATCCTGACATGGTTGAAATAACGTTTTAAATTAGTTAATATGAAGTGAGTAAACACAAGCTATAAAGTAAACGTAGGTATGTTTAAAGCTGCTGTATGTGGCGCAGCTTGTGTCCTTGCATGAGCAGTGGTGAACACTACATGTAGTTTGTAAACTGAGAAAAATAAAATAAAAACTATTCCTGTCAAGCGATTCAAAGGATACAAAGAAGTGAAAGGGTTAATTATTTGTTTTTTCTTGCAAAACTAAATAAAAGGATTATGCATTTTGTAAATGTAATTAATAATTCACTAGTAATTTGCATAGACGTGAAATGGAGACAGAAATGTATTCTGGTCCGAAACAATGTTAAACCTAACGTCTGTGGCTCAGCTGTGTTAAAACACCATTCTGTTGTGCAAAATACACAAAACTGGGTCAGCTTGAAGTAAGTGTAACTTTGTAAGTAACACTTACTTGTAAGTAAACTGTTCTCACGCATTTTGATTTGTATGATTTTAAGTGTAAACGCTTTCATTCATTCATTCATTCATTCATTCATTCATTCATACATTCAGTATGCGAATCGAACAGACTGCATTCGTATTTTGGTTACACAGCACGCGTCCTGAATAGGATAGTCAACAGGATATCACAGAAAGACCATTTTACTTAAAGAACAATAATAAGAAATGTATAATATCATAACATGAATATGACATCAATATAACATTATTAATATAAAAATCTTAATTTTATCAAAACACCGGTCAAATTAACAAAGCAATGTCATAGAAAAAATAAATGTAGTTGTAGTTTCCGAAGTTTGCCTTCCATTTGCATTTGAGATGTAAACTGGTCAATTTCGCATTCCACTCAACTAGATAATCTCAATATGTGTATAGCATAATGCACAAAAAGAGAAAAGGCTTCCCGAAACAAGTACAGAAGGAGATTACAAGATGATTAATGCATATGTAATATCACACTTTTAGCCAACGGAAATGCATAAAAGATCAAACGTGCTTCAACTGTTCGAACACACGAGACATTCATCCATGGGAATTAAGGTTAATGATGACATCCCAAGTGTTAAAAAGGTTGCAACTGGAGTTAATGGCACGGCCGTGCACCACCCTTATTCTAGTTTCCACTCAGAGTTCTGTTAGGCAACGTCGGTGTCAGATAGTATCTTGAGTATAAGATAATAATAAAACTGTATTACATTGCTGTTTTGGTTTCCAATTAAGACGGCGAGGCCCACATTAAATAAAGTGACTTGAACAAAAAGATCCATCGTTTCTTGTTTTTGAAGATATTTATAGGCTAATATTTTTTCTCGCTACCACCGCTATGAAACACGTCATCATCTGTCAGAGATGCGCTGTTTCAATAGTTGTTAGTCATCATCGGCAATAGCTTGAGACTGAGGGCATCCTGAGTGTTGTCCTGACAGAGTATTTAAACATATTTGCATTAAAAATGACCATGGGCGATGGAACTGACCCCTCGGCAATCACTGAACACCAAAAGCAAGAGGTCCACATATTTCCCTGAGACAAACCAAAATACAGGCTAAAATCAGTACACAATATTCATAAGAATTAGAATTTAGAAAAGGCTTAAAAATAGAAATGATGAGAGCGAGGTGTAGCTAAGTAACCTATTTCATAGAAACGAAATAATCACGACAACCGTTTCGCTATTTTGGCGCGCGTATACAAGCCCTTCCTCCAAAAACAATTTGGTGATTTTTACCTATTATATCATAGTTAATAGTAAACTTCACACACACACATACACACACACACACACACAGAGAGAGATTACATATATATGTGTGTGTATGTGCGTAAGACACACTCATGCGTATATGGGTATATATGTATAGATAAATTCACATGTATACATAAATTAATTACCTATATACGTTTCTCTCCACTAACATACAATCTAAATATACTGTAGTTGTATTCAAACAAAACAAAACCCACACTGAGCTAAGTTTCCTCATGATTATTTTCTGAGTTTCCGTTTTCGATTTGACCTAATTTAACAACCTGCCATCACCATTATTAAGGGTTAAAACTACCTGCTATAACGACTCCACAGGGCAAACAATTGATAAATTGCATTTTATTTGTGGGATAGCTAAAGCGCCCTATATACATGAGTCCTTTCAGGGCGCTATAACGTGCGCAACATAAATGGTACAACGAAGGGAAAACGTAAACACAGAAGAAATGTAAACATAGCCCGTGGCACATAGTTATGTTTCAAACTGTCCGGCAGTTCCGACTATCCAGGGCATCATTTGTGTCTGGTCCACCTTAACTGATTCCGTAATCGTCTACCAAGCAACGCCGAGCAGAGTCTCCGGCATGCTCCGAAAGTGCTGCAGCTCAAGATTCGCTTTCACTCGTATTTCTTTCCAAACGATATCTTACCTTCGTTTGAGGGATGGCTAGTCAGTTGTCCTTGGCAAATGAACGAAAATAGGGAAAGAAAAAGCACGGGGGGTTTGCAATCCATGACGGCAGTTCAGAGGGCAACGAGAGGTACATAACTCCATGAAGCATGCCACTGATGTGAGAGCTTCGATTCCGACACAAGTTACCATTCTCGGCTCAGAGGCTGATGTCAAGTTTGACACCGGAGATGAGGAGGAGTCTGCGCTCTCGCTCTCTCTCTCTCTCTCTCTCTCTCTCTCTCTCTCCTTGCCTCTTTCCGTCTCCGAGACTGGCTCTGCCTTAGAGCTTCTTTTTTTCCGCTGGGTCCTACAGTACCTGGTAGACAGCTTTCTTCACCCGCAAGTTCACCAAAGGTCACATTATTTGCAAGATGATGACAAGGGTGGCATTAATGTAGCACTTCTAAGCCTTAATTTAATACGAAATACATTCGTTGTATGTTGGTAAGGTATGCAGAGTTGTACACAGTTTGAATTATGTGACTCAGACCAATGATAATACTGATTCTGCTATACTAATACAACTAGTGCAACTATAATAACAATAATAATAATATGTTATGGTTGCAAAAATTATGTAACAATGTAGGAAGAAATCCTTTTGGGGTATAGGCTATACAAGAATGCCAAAGGTCCTTTTGTCAGCAAGACATATAATGCCATGTAAAAGTCACTATAACTTTTAACGCCTGAAGTGTGTAAAACTGAGAGTAAATATTATGTTTGCTTAAATTTGGTTAATGTGAGCATTCCGAGAGTTTGTGTGTGTGTCGGGTCTTGTTCTGCAAATACACTGATGGTCCTGTCAGCTTCTAACTATTGATGGTTGGACTACACCTTGTGATCCGTTGTGAGAATGGGATAAAATGTAAATGGAATCCCTATTGAAAATACAATTTGCAAGAACAGTGATATGTTCATTAAAGTGTTGATAGGATGGTGTTGTGGCACAAAGCTTTGTGAAGTAAAGCATTCAGACGGGCAGAACATAGTCATCAGAAATGTGTGTGTGTATGTGTGTGTGTGTGTGTGTGTGTGTGTGTGTGTGTGGTTTTATGCTGGGTTAATCAAACACAGCCAAGCTTGTGCATACATTTGGGCCAAACCTGAAGCAAGTCAGTTTTTTACACTTCCGTTTTCCTCTGGTTTGGCAGCAAAAGTGGTTACATTCCAGTATATTTTAACCTTGTTGTATTAACCCTGCTCTTTTGCAATTATTTTGTAATCATTACTGGGAGGTTGAGACCCCTTGTGACAATGGTCTCATATTCCATACTGCTAACCCATAAGCTCAGTCTGCCTGAACCATAGAGCTACAACAGCCATGATTTCATCCATCCTCAGTTTACAATCCCAAACAGCTGCTGGGTGGAGTATGTGGAGCTTCATCTACAAATGGGAATGAACCCACACATAAATCCATTTTAACAGCTAACCAAGGGCATTTAAATAGCTTTTGCTTATTAAACAAAACTCCTGGCTTTGACAGCTACATTCATATTTGGACCCAAGGAGGTACACAAAAGGTAAAACAGTGAATTGACTGTGATAGTTTTGTGGCTGTATACTCTAAAAATGTTTCTAAATGGCACTAAAAAGTTTTTCTCATAGTGACAGAGAAAACCTTTTTTTATTTTTTGGTCCCATTAATGGAACCATTAAGAAATCTGGTTTGTTACTGGCTTGCCGATGGATCTATATATTACCAAAAATGATTCCCCTTACAACTACAAGAATGGAACCACTGAAGATTGTTTTTTTTGTTTTTTTTTTGTTTTAACTTAGAGTACTTTAAGACATTGTCATGGTGTTACAATTGCAATATGAATTCACCCTATAGCAACACAATTTACTACAGTTCAAGAGATAGACTTAGTGATAGCCTGATTACTGAAGTACATACTCTGTACACCAGTTATGCACAAAGTATTTGCGCGTGTGTGTGTGTGGGGGGGGGGGGGGGGGGGGTTGTACAGTTGAAAGTGTAATAATAGGTATAAGTCTCCATATCCTGTAATGCTTAATTGAACTGTAGTACTGCAGGTTGTTTTACTGCTTTGTACACAGCAATAGATTTCATATAAGTGACTCTTATTTTCTCTCATTGAAAGATGTGGCATAATGTCGTTCATTCCCATTAAATATAAAGCATAATTTAGCTACACCCAGAGAATGTGAAGGAGAAATATTTGGGAGGGAAAAGAGGAAAATAAAAGAATTAAGGATGTAAACATTTAAACACATAAAAAATAATTGAGCTCTCTCACTCTCTTTTTTTTAAAAAAAAATATTTCCATCTTATGTTTATAGCTTGGCAAGATTAGACAATTCTCTGTTGTCTTTATGATGATGGTTTTGGTGTTGTGTATTCTTGTCAAACCTTATTGGAAAGTTCTGTTTTAATAAAAGACATTTTCTGAAAATAAGAAAAGAGCATCAGGTACTATTTCAAAGTTTTTTTTCCTAATCTAATAAGCATAAAGCATGAAAATGTATTGTCAAAAAACTAATAACGGTTCAGTTATGTAGGCAGTACCTTCTGCACAGCACGGCTAACATGTTCGCAATAATTTGAGCAGGGACTGTGAGAGGGTCAGGGCAAGGCTTGTCGAAAAGCCCCATCTGGGTTTTAACAGCCATTTTGTTTTTCAAAATGGAATGACTTCCTTGTTGTTGATGATGATGATGATGATGATGATTATTATTATTATTAGAAGTAGTAGTAGTATGCTGACTGCCAGGTTATGGAATTCATGTGAGGTCACAATAAAAGAAGGAATCATTAAAGTGAAACATTGTTTAGAATTTTTCAAACTAATATTGTAAATTGTGTGGTACTTCAGAATTCTATAGCACAATAATTCCATCAGCACCAAAATATTATGCATAGATTTATTTGAAAAGATATGTATGCCATAAATATACATTATGGATTTGTAGCATGTTTGGCATAGAAGTGGCACCTTATGCCATAAATTAACCCTCATATCTTTGTAATTTCCCTACACTGTGATTCATTTCCTTTCAATATAAATTTTATCTAATATATTTCAAGTGTTGCCAACATGCTTTGTTCTTTTGATCAAGCTAGAATAACAGTTATTAGAAACAGGCACACTGTGTTAGCTTTGCTTTGATAATAATTGTAGTCTGAAACAGGCACACTGTGTTAGCTTTGCTTTGATAGTAACTATCTGAGCAGCTGTAAGCAGACAATGGAATAAACAGAAAAAATAAAAAAATGCATGCTTAGATATATATTAATGTAACATGTATAAGGGAAAGATTTGGTAAATTAGCAAATATCAAGGCAGAAGAATGTATGTCGTTTAACAATAATTATTGCTACTCTGTAAAATCAAATTAAAAAAACAAATAGGGTCCAACATTCATTTATGCTGAGTATTCTGATTGCTGCTGAATAATAATAACAATAACAATATAATAATAATAATAATAATAATTACATTGACCTATTGTATTGCCTTAATTTCACCATACCATGCATATATATTTGATTCATGATTTTAATTGCACTTTTATGGTAATATGAATAGTTTGCATTATTTGAAAAATAAGTAAAGAAAAGGGAAGAGTAGAACCTAAATGTTTTTTTTTAAAGTGGTGATGTGGCATGAGACTGAGATTCAATGAATAAAACAGATGAAGCTCAATATGTTTGTGCTGAGGCCTCAGCGAATATGCACAATACATGTTTACTTCTTTTCTCCCGCTCTCTGTGGTTTTGCTAGTGAAGTTTTGTATGTACAAAATTTATGGCAGTGTTGTACCCAGACTGGTTCTGATTGGATTCATAATGCCATGCTAAAAATATAGGATAAAATATTTCCCCAATGCCAGAACCACATCTAATTTCATATGGCCTGTTGGTCACATTTCATGAGCTATTACATCAGTTTAATCCAAGCCATAGTTATTGTCGGAGCTACCTTGTGCGACACAGTAATAAGCCTGACGATTCTGATGATGGCATTGAGAGCTGTAAGAAAGACATTTCCAGGCCTCCAATTCTTCTCCGTCCACTGCTTCTGATTTTAGAGCCGGAGTTTTTCCCTGAAAGCAGCGGGCTGGATCTCAGATGGCTCAGGCAGGAGGGGGAGAGATGTTCCCACGCAAGCGCTGGCTCTCCGCAAGCTCGGTGTCAGCCTGCGGCCCACAGCGTTACATTCCGTCTGTGAGCACTAACATCAGGGACCTAATTCCAAAATGTACGTCTGTTCAGGGAGTAAACATGTCTACAGTGTGATTTACGCAAAAAAGTTTAACAAGGAGGCAGACCATCTGAACCAGCAATGAAAGAACAGGGGGAGAAACAACATTTTGCTTCTGATGACATTGAGGTTTCGCCTTGAAAAACACATACTCCACCAAGTGCCATGTGTTGTGCTTATTATAGCGTGTGAACATGGCTTAGCATAGCTGCTGAGTGTCTCAACAGTGCAATGACTAAGGGCCATTTTCCATGTAATTACTGTGTCCCTCTTTTGAAAAAAAATAATCTAAGCATTATTTTAGCAAAAAAATATTTGAGTAAATTAGAAGAAAAAGAAGCAAAATAAAATAACTGAAATTTGTTTGAAAGAAGTGCTCAGCATGATTGACTAGAGGCCAATGATAATGCACATTTGATGGGGATGGGGTATCAATTATTGATAGACAAATACATCACGCTGATTGATAGTCTTCCATATTGAAACATCTATAATTTTCTAGGAAAGAGCAATATTTTTCTAATGGCCTTTGTTCAAAATTGTCCAACAGCAGTCATCTACTGGAGCAAAATAACAGTGTTCTCTGTCCTCAGCTGTATTTTTATTTTGAATTTTGCCAGTGCACATCATTCACTTTTTACCAATGGATTTTTTATTCTAATGAAAAAAATGAATTAATATGTTGTTAAGCCATCTGTAATATGTTGTTTGATCATAATAACACTGCTATAGGATTAACCTTTAAAATTCTGTGCCAGTTAACCCAAGTTCATGCACTCTTAATTATACAAAATGTTTTTTTTTCCATAGTATTATATCACACAGCACAATAGATACCAAATCATACCATATATGTTGATATTAACAATTTGCACTCATTTCCACATATATTTTGCTTTGCTTTTACGACAGTGAAAAGGGAATATTTCAAGGCTTCACTTAAAAAGTCTGGCATAGCTGATGAGATGCACTGTGGAAATTTCTCGGTGGCAGTCGCAGAATCTTTCAGCGTTTTACGAGCGCCTCCTTTCAGCCTCCTGCTTTAATTGAGTTCACAGTTTGTGCGGAAGTGCCACCCTGGTTTAGGTGTGCCAGCTTTGTTTCGAATGCCTTCCCTACACCATCTGCTGTTGTGGTGTGCCAGCCAGACTCTTGAATGGCAGTCAGGTTTTTCTTTTTTTTTGTCTTTTTGCCACAGTAACTCTGCAACAGTTGCAGTGCTGTTGGTGAGAAGCCTGTTAATTTCCAATATGATTATTCCCAGATCCCACCTACTGCCTTATACCTCTCCATGGGTCTGTGGCTGTTTAACTCATGTCTGTTATTTAACTCCTGCTTCATCAGACCTGTCCCAATAGTAGAGTATTCCTGGCAGAAGCTTTCTATGCAACAATTTGTGCTTGACAACCTGGTAAATTCAAATATTCATTTCCCTCCCGTTTGTTTACATCAGCACAACTGGTAAAAGAAAAAAAAATATTTATATTTTTCTCGTCTATTGCAAACCTCTGGTGATTATCCCCATAGTCTCTTATCTAGTGAATATCTATGGTGAATTATTTTACCAGTCTTAATCCATGTCACATTTCTCATACCACACATCTCTTCAGTCACATTGGTGATTATCTTTTATCTATCTCACATTTAAGGTGATTATCTCCTCCCTCTCTCATTTATCACATGTCTATGGTTATCACCCCTCCCCCCCCTTATGTCCCTCCATCTTGCATATCTAATTAGGTTCTGGCACCATGTAACCTTATTCACCCAATACAGCTCACTGTGCACACTGCACACCATTGATGGGATATAACCTATTGCTGAAAGGCAGATGAGATTTTTACACCAGAACCCATCAAAGTGAGGTTCTGTTTCTCTGAGATCCCCTCGTACCGTCACAGTCTAGTTCTCACACAGAGACCAGGTCGGGCTGCAGCTCCCTCTCAGCGGCAAACTTAGAAAATTAGTCCTTGCCACTCCATTAATCATGGGGTTTTAATTGCCTCTGACTGACTGGGCTTAAGAAAAACAGATGGAATTAAACCAACAGGAATGCATGTGGAATTTTTTTGATACTATCCAGTCATAAAGGAAGAAATGAGGCAATTATATAATATTGTTGTGATTATTGTGATCAGTGGGTTTATTATCCTCTTTGCCCAGACTGTTTGTGTAGCGATGCAGTTATTTCAAGGTAGGACTAATACATGCAATAAAATACCCAAATGAATCAGCTCTTAACGAAATGCAGGGATCACAGCCATTTAGTCTGATATGTATTTTCATTCCAAATGAATTGGGTTAATGCAGGATCTTTCAGGAACCTAATTATAATGAAAACAGAAACCCCTTGGAAGCAATTAGTTGTTTCCACTTCTCATTAAGAGTCAAAGTGTAATTGCTTCACAACTTAGACATACTAAACTGCCACATAGCATGTTTGTTAAAGTAATGTGAGGGTTGTAGTGACTGCAGCTGGCATTTAAATCCACACAGGACAGGCGTTCCCATTGAAAAATTATGATATAAAAGATTTCCAGATATGTTTCCACTGCAATGGCCTCCAGCCATTCGGTGGCTGCTTCAATCAATGGAAATCTTGAACTGTGCAAATCTTGCAATCTATTGTGTCATGAACATATTTAAAATTCACCTGCCAAAGACACCCTACATCAAACTTTCATTAGTTTTCAAATTTAACTTCTTATTAGGAAGTGCCGCATCAAACACTTTCTAACTTCCATAAAACCTCCACACTCTGTCTTTTCAATGTGTTGACAAGAGAGCAATCTGAACTCATTTGAAAATAATCTTATCTGTGAATAATAACAGGCTGCTAGGTGTGTGATTACAGGCTGCTGAGCCTATGACATTGTTGCTGACTTCATGACAAATTCTTCAGGCTGTAAAGTAGGGAAGCACAAAATTACACTGCCGCATAAGCATTGAAAGCAACTCTTTTTCTCAAGAAATTCTACTAAATTCTCTCTTCTCTTTCTTTTATTATTTTTTTTTTTTTTCTTGTGAGGGAAGAAAAAAGTTCTCTCTATATATAGATGAGCAAACTCATAACTACTGTCCCCCATCGCTGACTGTGGTAGAGGAGACCTCGAAACCCTACAAAGCAGAGTTAATTACAACAGAGAGGCATCTGCATATTGAAGGGGACCACTGCTAAAGATGTGGGTTTTGAGGGGGTAATTAAGTGAACACAGCATAATTACAGCTGTCTCCCTCTGTTCCCCAGACCGCACTCACAGGGCAGGGGCCATCTCACTGTGACAGCACTCTCCTGTCCCGAATGTGACAGGGCATATTAAACCGCTAGAGGGTCACTGACACGTCTCAAATGCTTACGTGAGAGGTGTCTGCACAAAACAAAGGGTCATCCCTAATATCTAAAGCTTCAAAAATATATTGTTTTCACGAAGAGGAAAATCAGCTATAAATTTCATATCATAAAGTCCAATTTTTCCCATCTGAATCAATATGCATTATCATTCTGATCCACTGTGAACCTGCACACCTGACTATTTTCCACAGTGCAGATGTGACACCAGTCTCTCATTCCCCCTGACATTGGAACTCACAGTCAACAAATGATCAGCTCATGACCCTGTAGGTGCCCGGTTAGCCAGGAGAGGCTGCTGGAGAGTTATGCTTCTGATGACTTTAACAGACTTAACCTGTATTTTTCCCAGTGAGGCTGTGCCTATTGTTTCCTGACTAGTGGTAATCTCTGGTCACAGCTGGTTACAGTGCAGCTAAGACTGACACACAGCTGCACTACGGTCATGTGCCTTTATATCGAGCACTGTTTGTAGGCTCTGACCTTTACATTTTAACATTTTACATTTTTATACTACAGTATGTATTATATTTCTATATACTAGGTAAATGTATTTTATATGTGCTTCTGTATGAACTTTGACATTAAATCCATGCTTTAAATAAGTGGAGGTTGTTTCCAAAATTTTATTGTATTTAATTGTTCATTAATTACTGATATTTCATTTAAAAAGGGCTAGTTTATTGAATTAATTTGCATTTAATGCCATTTATGAAAGCCAAATTTCATTTTTAGATGAAAATGGAATTTAAAAGGTTACTTTTAGACCGTAATCATTGTTATTTATCCCAACCAAAGTTATATGAATTGGTTTAAGAATTATTATTATTAGTATTTCTCTTACGTTTATTCATTAACTATTTTATTTTAAAAAATCATGTTTCTATGAGAGAGAAAGAGTTGTGAGAGATTTTAGGAGTGGTTAATGGGATAATGTGCGTGTATGTATGGGGTGGTGGGGGGGGGGGGGGGTCTTGGGGCAGTTTAAAAAATGGGGCATGCGTGCGTGCTTGTGTGTGTGTGTGTGTGTGTGTGTGTGTGTTTATGTATGAGACATAGACAGAGCCTTGGGGCAGTATGGATTTGACTCCCTGCAGAAACCAAGGCCTGATGCTGGGTACCGTCCACTCAAAAGCAATTCATTTGGACAGGGAGGAGATTACCAGTGTTTATCTTCATCACCATATTAGCTCGCTGCCCCTTCTCCTCCGCCCAGGGGAACCTGCTTTAATTGCTGAAAGCTCAGATAGCCCGCAAATAAAGCACGGGAGGAAATTGCAGTTCCAGAGAGTATCTTCACCTTGAGTTCTGTTGTCATCCTTTGAGAGGTGTGGACAGGGCGGAAAGGCAGACAGACAACATTGTGAGAAAATTAATTCGACTCACGATAATAGACAATCTATATCAAAACCATTTATCCCAGAGTTTTCAAGGGGGAGGAAACCGGATGGTGCTCTTTGCTTGGGTGTGATTAATGCACATTGTCTCACATTTATGTATGCTGTAAGTTTGCACATTTGCAATATAATTGCTTAAAAAATAATCACTGAATCTTAAAGAATAAATACATAACCTTGGTTTATATGCTTCATTACCCATGTGTTGATTTTGAACAAATAATTTTGATGATGGAAGCAAGATTTGAATGTCCAAGGCAAAGTGCAGAGAGAGTATATATGGATGGAAATATATTATGGATTATTAAACAACATTATTTTCCTTGAATGTATGTATTGCATTTAACATCAGCAGCTGGCATCCCATCAGCATGTTACTCTCGACAATCAGCTTTCCTGACTTAATTTGTGCCTGAAAAGTAAGCAGAAAGTTTTGAGCTTCTGATTTAGGTCAGTAATTCTGTACTTCTGAAAAGAGAAATCTAATTAAAGTGGCAACCAGGGAATTAGGCAGCACAACATGTAACCCATTTAATTAGACAACATTTTAATAGGAAATGGGACATCAGGTGATTCATTGGTCATTCAAGCCTCCACTAAAGTGTATAACAGTCAAGACACTTCTAAATTTATCATATCAAAAAAACTGTGATCAGCTGACAGATGGGGCTCTTCATTTGTAAACAGGGGTGTGGTTGAAAGCACACAGACAAACAGAACTACTTTGGCGCGAATACATTCAGCCCCCATCCCAGAACGTTTATTACAGATATATTTGGATCTTGGAGGCAGCAAGAATCCAAGTGTGTGTGTGTGTGTGAGCACAAGATCATGCTGCGAGCTTTCGTGTTGTGTATTTGCTGCTGTGGGGTGGGGCCAAGTATGGCTGGCAGATAGCAGCCCCCGCTGTGAGGATATAAGAGCACACCCTCAATGAGTCTGTATCTCACACACCCACACACACACACACACACACACACACACACACACACACACACACACACACACACAAACATGCAAGCAGCCATAATCAAAATGTGAGGGCAGTGCCCCTCCATTGAGGGCATGGACTCGTCACCTGCATCTTTAATGCTGGCGCTGCCAGCTCTGCGTTTGGGGGCGGGGGATTGCGTGACTCCCATCCTCCCATCCTCGGGGTGAATGTGAAGAGGGGAAATGATGCACGCCGATGTCTGGCTGCCCAGTAGGACGGGATGGATGAGGTGAAAACCTTGGTTCGCCTCTCCCCTGCCAAAGCCCCCGAGAATCCAACCACTGGAGCCAGTCACACTTCAGGGCAAATGGCCCATCCATTGAGTCTGCGCCACCTTTCAGCTCCTGACTCCCCTTCTGGAAATTTCCTTGGCACTGCAATGCCAGTGTCCATTGCATTAGGCCCCAAGCATAACTGAATTTCAAGTGTCAGTCACAAGTGAGGGAAGTGTCTTAAATATTCACCCTAATTAAATTGACCCATTCAAATTGCACCCTAACCTGAAGTAAAATGTTTAAAAAAAGACTTAACCTCCTTGTGGCAAACAAGTCTTCAATAGCTGTGACTGAGCACTGACTGTTGTCAATGTCCTGTCACCGTTAAATTTACAAGCTTCCTGCTGACTGTCACATTGGTCCATGCAACCCTGGCCATGCGATATCACCCAGCAAAAGTCATATATCACAGTAGATCAGGGGCTTCTGGAAGATTCTGAAAGACAGATGATGTACATTTTAGATAGAGATACTCCTGAACTTTCATTTAAAGTTGTCCACAAGGGACACTGCACACTTCTGCCATGACAGATTCAAAATATGATCATGTCCACACCCCACAATTCACAGTCTGCACAAAGACATCTGTGTTACCATATCACATATCCCTGCATGAGCTCACAGCCACCTGACCTGTGTTTGTTTGTTTCTGTTCATTTAAAGGAGAAGCACAGCACATTCTTGGCCACTGCCCTGATCTGTGCACATTGAACAACAGCTGCAAACGGTTTGATTTATGCTGGATTATCACTGCCTGAATTTTGCACTTACCCATTCCCAAATGAATCAGATATGACACCTGAATTTTATGTAGAGACATATGGCATGTGTTAGGTGTTGGAAACAATGTTATTACTGCTGGACATATTTATTTTAAAAACATGCTGTTTGTGTGTAGTGGTGATGCTTACCTCCGGGCACAGTTTTAAATGAAATATTTTCTTTATTTATGCTTACAAACATGATGCCAGGATCCAAATGAAAAGCAACACAAGTTAAGATTTCAAAACAAAAGCCTATTAAAGCAAGGAAATGCTGTTTATGACTGGACTATAATTAAATATTATGTCATCTCACTGTGAGCACTGCGTCACCTTTACTCCTCTAAGTGTAAATTGTGAGTGCAATGCTACCTGGCCATAATTTAAAGCATAATTTAATACGGAAACAAACACACAAGTTCTTTGGCATAATTAAATTTGAAAGGGGGCTTGAGCAAGGCATCTTTTTTAAAAAAAAAGCTTTGATGGGGTGTGGAAAAAATTCAGGGATGTTTAATCATCAATGCCCCATTACAGGGCTTTGATGTCCTCAAGCACAAATCTCAGAGATAACTCAAACCAGGCATCATGATTCAGTTCTGGACACATTTGTGACAGACTGCATGGTCCTGGTTTGAGTGTCACAAAGCGAAACAGCCTTCCATAACGTCTCCACGGCCTCCTTACCCATTTGGCTGTTTACTTATCACTCTGTCCTCAGGAAATTAACTCTCCCTCTGCGTGTGCGTGTGACTACAAATCACCCCCTAGATTACCACAATAACTCATCAGCATTGTTGGGCTGTTGTTAAGGAAATACTACCATATCTTGAAATCATCGGCTTTCAACAGGAGTTGAGAGTAGAGAGATAACACAAGAGATAACATGCCCCCAACAGTAGCTGATGGGTACTCACTAACGCTGTTGATGTGACTGCATGAGGTGGACTGCTCACTTGATATTTGGGATTTTTTTTGTAAATTTCTTGATTTATATCCGGATGACAATGGTGTGATTAAAACTCAAGGGCCCACACAAGGTCTTTAGACTGAACACAAGGGAAAGTATCTCTGAAGCAGCATAATCAGTTTTAGAGGAGAGGACATTTTGAAATTGGAATAATGCATCATTCTCACAGACTTTTCACCATGAGCTATAACATAATTTACCATCATCAAAGTAATAAAATATGATTGGTTCCCTTCAGCCCAATTTACAAAGAATTCAACTCTAATACCATTTGTATGAACTTTGTATACTGCTAATGCAGTTCTAAATCTAATACTAGAGACAATGTCACTTTATGTAGGTCATTTGTGTGTTAAACTGCATGGATTTCCTATTTGATATTCCTCAATGAGGAAAAATTTTTAAACTATACTTGAAATTATTATTTGAGACTATTTTTAAAAAGTATGCAAACATTTTAATTTTACACCAGTATCATGCATGTTAATCCTATTATCTATAATTTTAAGGTGCTATTTTTTCTTCTTTATAGACTTATGTTCAAGGTGATTTTGTCATTATTTATGTTTGAAGTGTTATGTCAAAGGTTTCTCAGGGTAACAGTCTTTTCCACAGAAAAACATTTAAATTTGAAAAAAAAGAAAAACTAGAAAATAAATAAAATACTACAAGTAATAGTAATGAACAGTAACACAACTGTAACAAAACAAGCTGTTTCAATTGGCTACTGTGCTTACTGGTCCTTTCAGTGATTTGGCAAGTGCAGTGCTAATTGGTATGAAAGTGTCAGTCATATTGAACTAGTTAAGTGGCAAATTGAACTTGAAGCGAGTCAGGGTGTTTCCGCTGCAGAGCTGGGAGACCTCCTGAGCCAGGGTCGTTAGCCAGGGTCGTTAGCGAGTTGGCCTACATGTTTTCATTCACCAGTGAACTGCGGGAGGTCAATTGCCCCTAAATTACCAAACAATGCTGGGAAAACAGTGAACAGATAATTAGTTCCCCTTCTCAGTCCAGACGATTAACTTTGTTCTGAGAAATGCTCAAATTACGATGGTACCGAAATTGCAATTAGTTCAATATGTGTGCAGAAGGAACGATGCCTTGAAGGCACAAAACAGACTGTTTTTACACTAAAGTGGGCATCTGTAAGACTGAGACTTTCTGCAAACTAGGGGTCACAGAACAGCAAGTACTCAGACTGTAACTTTGGACCTTTCCTGGGAGAGGCAGGACAATAACATGGCCGTGCTTAATACTGGGCCTACAAACTAGCTAAGGGCAGCAGAACATTAAGCTTACAGTGGGCATCATTCCATTATGACTGTAACTAGATGTAGTAGTTTCACACAGGACACCTGTTTTGTGGGAAGCTGAAACACATACAGCAGTTGTACTGTTGTACTCCAAACTGTACAAGGTTCAATTTGGTAAGTATTCGTAGCCACTTGGATTACTGTAACAGCTTATTTCAACTAATTTCCCTGTAAAATGATTTTTTCTGCTTTCTTTTGTTAATCTTCTTTTTATTTTTTTTTCTTCGTGTTATTTTGTTTGAAAAGTGTCAAGGCATATTAATCCTTATTATGTGTATATACTACATTAAAATATAACATATTGCCATTACCATTACTGATCACCAGCCAAGAAAATAAATGTTGAAAACATTTTTTAAAAATGATGTGACATACACACTCTGTAATGTGTGGCATAATGAGGGAGTTGAACCCTTGTCTGAGAGTAAAGCAGAGCCAAGCTGTAACTCCAGTCTTTTTGCTGTTTTATAATGACGTCTGTATTATTCATATCCCCAGACAGGAGATAATTAACCTTCAAAGCCACCAGGGGAGGACATATTTCGTACACTCGTGTGGCATATTGTATATCCCTGACACTGCCAAAACTTTATCCTGTGCAGGGTGGAACAGTATTTGTTATGAGTGGTCACATTGTCTCCAAGAGAGACAGGAGCATTTGTTTTTCATGACAAGTTACACACTCTGAAAGACTGTGCGTGCTTGAGGCCGCAGTGCCTACTGTTTCAAAGAAATCCTGCTTTAAATATGCCCCATTTTTCTTTTTTAGTGATTTTTCCCCCACATAATTAGGGGAACAGCATTTATAATATTATTAGTTTACATACAGGAAGCACCCAGACAGCTAATGAATTACCCTATTGTAATGAGGCAAGTGATGCATATTTGGGTTTTTGATTTTATAAACATACATATCTATGAGTAATGTATTTAAATATTTATTTTTCAGAAAATTAAGAATTCAAGTAAAAACACAAAAATCTTAAATGGATTTTGTCTGTTTATTGTTCTAAGTGCATGCATATCTACTGTAAGAAATGCCATATACATAATCTCTATGTTTGTATGTGCCAATAATATTCATTATTTGATACTACATTTAAATATAGTTGTTACTGAATTAGAAAGTCTGAGATGTGAACCATTGAGGGAAAAAAAAACAACAGAGACATATATATCAATCACGGAAACACCAGAAAATCGGTATGTGCTCATATGCAAAAAAACCAAACAAACATTTCACTGGGATGAACACCTGGATATCCTATGGGATGACAAAATTACTCAACACAATTAAAAAGGTAATGAAATGCAGGTAGCTAACTGTGAGATTCAATTGCAAATATCAAGCTCCTTATTATTGGTATTATCAGTAATGCAAAACATGAACATTTATTTAAAACTAATCGCACTGTCCACTGATAACTGATTCAACATCACCTTCCTGAATGCTTGTGGGTCTGCTGAAAAGAAAGTTTTCATGGGAGGCATAATGAACCAAAACTAACAGCACCTACACCTGTTCAATAAAACACAAACTGTAATTGCATTTATGCATTAATAGATACAATTATTCAGTAACAGATTTAGAATCTTTTATTAAACCACAACGATGTCTGAGTGTTTTAAGATTTTTTTTTTATTACACTATAAGAATGAAAGAATTAGATTTATTCAAGCAATATGAAAAATATAGCAATTTGTGTCTTTTATATGGTAAACACATATTTGAGGATACACTGAGCCACATATTGGTTATATTGGATTTTTCTTTGAGAAGTAAAGCTTCCAGCTCTTTGAAAAATGAAAGAGGTGGAAATCTACTCCACACTCTGTGTTCCAGGTTTTCCCATGAAGGTTCAATGACGTATAGAGCTGGTGACTGGGGATATCATGGCAGTCCTGAATACATTTAGCAGTGTCTAATGGGTTTGATTGTCTGGGAATATTTTAACATCTGAAGAAAACAATGTTTGCCATTTAGGGTTCAACCGGAAAAATAAAATGTCTTTGTGTTCCTTGCCCATAATTCTACCATGCAGAATAATATTCAGATCCAAAGATTCCTCAGGTGATTGCCCACATTGTAACAGTAAAGTGGGTTTAAACCTCACTTTAGTTTCCTTGACTTCCTTCCTTGTTTCCTTGGCTTTAGCCATTAGGATTGAAAAAAAAAAGAGTAAAATGCTACTCATCAGACATCACTACTGTCTTCTACCACTTAGAAGTTCTAGCTCTGTGCCCAGTACTCCAGGAATTATTAGCCTGTAAGTTTGATTCAAGAATACGATCATATTTGCATTAGCATTACATCTTCAAATGTACGAGGTTATCATCTGTGAGAAATTAATTTAAGTTCATTAAAATTTGATTTCCCTTTATCAATTGGTTTTGTAAAAATATGAGTTATTTGAAATAAGCTCTTAAAATAAATACATAAATGTTACTACCTTCTACATTAGTTAGCTAGAGACTTCTACATTTTTATTCATGCATGTTATACTTTTTTATATAGCCTCTATGAACACTTTTATTTGAAAATAGCCTACATAACACATCCAATTATTCATTATGAAAGTTATTAACGATGTACAAATGCTAATATTCAAACTACTCATCAACTTCTTAATGCATCAAGAAAAAAAACCTAAAATACTGCTATGGACGTAACTCTTGTTACGTCACGTTTTCAATGTAGGTGTCTCCGCTCTCTGCTTAATATAGAATGGTTAAGTTGAAGAATAATAAAAAAAAAAAACAGGAAAACAATGGTAAACTACATCAAACAATGCAACGTTTTAATATACACCCCTCTTTGAGTTTTCTGCCCTCTTATTTCTTTCCTGTCAGCATGGGAAAAAATGACAGGCATTGTTTCACAGCTTGTTGAAGCATCTATAAGTAAAAAAATTTTCCACGATCAGTTTACTTTCTTGATTCAATCTGTCAAAAGGTAGGCAGGTGATTTGAAACCGAGTCACAGCTTTTCTCAAGAACGTTTTGTCAATTGAGAAAGGAGGATTGGGTCAAATTATGTTCCCTGGCCAATCACAGGCCCAAGAGAGAAAAATGGAATGTACTGGGTTAATTTGACTGCTCCCACCCCCTATGGAGGAAGAGCAGTGATGTTCCTCACCTGAAGGACTTGATGGTTGCTATTGACACATATAGATTTTTCAGAGTTGAAATAAGGGATTATAGTACCAAAGAGATTTTTATTAATGTAAAAGTGTCTATTACTAAGGTCTTCCAATATTACATGCCAAATACATTTTTATTTTATGGTCTTCCTCTTTCCTCTCAAAAAATAGGGGAGGAGCATCCTCCCTTACCTCTATGGACTAGCCTCCTCTCTGTTTGACCCATCCAATTATTTTATTTCTATATTTTACAGACCTACAAAACTTAAAAATGCTTTTGTACTGCAGATTGGGGAAAAAAATTCCTGCGGAAAACAAATGAATATAATTGACATCAATATCAAACAAAAGAGTAAAGTACTTTTTAATTACAATTAAGTTACACAAATATGACTAATTTGTTGTTTCCAATAGTATTACAAAATAATTAAAAATGTACAAACTATAACTTTCCTTATTATTGTGAGGTAATAAATGGCTCTATTTACCTGCACTGTGTTTTTATTGGAAGCAAAGGGGAAAGGAGAAGACCAGGAGGAGAGGAGCAACAGAGCAGGAGGAGAGGAATAAGCAGAGACAGAGAAGCAGAAGAGAGGAAAGAACAAAGGGAGAGGAGGGGGAGGAGGATGGGAAGATGAGGAAGATGAGGAGGAGACAGACAGCCTGGGATTGTGGGACATGTCAGCAGGCATTACCAGTCCTATCTGAGCACAGTGCCATGCTTATTCCCCATTCTAATTATTCACATGATTCAGCTGCACACAGCCTTCAGCTCCACTACTACTGAAGAGTTTAAGAGTATGGAATTCACAGAAAGAGGGAGGGGACGGCACAGGACAAGAGAAAGAGGAGTGTTGGGGAGGCCATACAGAGAGTGCAAGAGAGAAGCCTTGTCACCTATCACCATCCTCACTCTTCCCCACCATTCTCAATCTGTTTAAACCCAGTTATCCCACGTTCCTCAACTATCTCATCTCCTCTCTTTCTCTCTTCCATTCTTCTCCGGACTGAAAGTCAGACCCCCCTTCACCTCACACCCACATTCTCCCCCTTTTTTTATCTCTGCATATTTTTCACCCTCTCTGCCTGGCTCACACGTTTCCACCCTGTCTCCAATCCTGTTTCTAATTAAACTTCACACAACTACTCTTTACGTATCCTGGCTTCTGCAAAAAAAAAAAAAAAGTGGAGATGAACTAGATCACAGGGCACAAAAACAAAACAACAGCAAGGAATTGAAATAAGTTATTTTAGTTCCTAATAAATCATAACCTCAGGAACTGAGACAGGAGTGAGGATGGTTTTGTGTTACATGTCAAGTTTGTCTGTATGAAGTCCAACGGTACTAAACAGACCCTTGCAGGAAAGCCAGACCTAGATTTCTCCAGAACCTTGGGGAAAATACCATGTGATAAAAACAGGTTTTGCAAATGAAAACAATTTTGGATACAAGATGAATCAATTGATCAATTATATACTGGTTCCCGGCCTCCTACTTCACCATGCCAAGGTAAACACAATGTAGGTGTAATTTATGGGCAGACTCCAAAGAGCTCTCCCCCAAATCCCCTTTGTCTTTAGTGGACACAGAGGGACAAACATGCTTATCTCGCACCAGTTCCTGCAGCTGGGGCCCAGAACAAACACGACTGCGATCTCTGCCTGATCTGCCTGAAGCCGCAGTACCAAGACACCTGCACGGGGGGCCTATCTTGACCCACACACATCCTGTGACCCAGAAGCCAAACGGTCTCCACCATTGTGAAAGGGCAACAAACCCCACCCCCGCCTCCCCCAGAGACAGCTAGGAGAGCGATAGCGTCCCCCCAAGGGAAGTCTGCACAAATGCACCCATAGAGAAACACACAGAAGCAGTCTCTGGAGCTATCAGGGCTGCATGAGACGACTGGGCACTGTCAGCCCTTTTAAGCTAAGCGAGGCTTGTGCCCCTTTTTAATGAAGGTCACCAGCATCACTGCTACCCACTCTTGCCCTCTGGTAATCATTGTGAGATGAGATTGTATTTCAGTACCCTTCGGGGTCAGTGCTCTAAACCCACAAACACATGTTCTTCCAGACATGTCACCATTGACCAATGTTCGCACATGCATAGAGGTCCCTAACAGCCTTTCAAATGATCCTACAATGAGGTGAAATCTGGTCCAAATGTACGATAATATTCCGGAACAGACTATATTTCAGACTGCTATTAATGTGAGCTATTGTACTTTTCCAGACAGGTTCCCAGTCTAGGAGGGAAGGAAGTCCATGTGGAAGCTGGAGAAGGGATTTCCCCTTTACCTGGCCTCTGGGAGCTGCCCAGCACCAGCCCCCGCCACCCCACAGAGCACAAGACTGGGACAGTACCCTGCACAATACGAATACTGCAGGAACTTTCACTTACAATAGTACATCAGCTGTCTAATATCCACTGTGTTGCAGTGACAGGAATGTGGACCTCCATGAAAACAAATCGATCTCTTCTTTGTTGATCCTTAACAATGAATTGTTGGTTTTGACACATACCTTCACAGGACAAGATTTGGTTCATTTTGCCTTAAATCATTTAATGATAAATGAATTAGATGCCAATTAAAATGTCACTCCATGGCTGCCTGTGGTAGGTGTCATATTGGTCTAAGCTATCATGATTTGCCTCATTTTATTGACATGGGGTGGTCCTTTCTTGGGATGTTTGGAAAACACTGGTTCAGGCAATGGGGTGGACCCTGGCATTTCTGTTGAAATGAAAACTTCCTAAATTGTAATGAAAGAATGTTCAATATCATGGCATGGAATTCTTAAAATGTGCCTATGTCCAGTTTTAAATATTATATCCACAATCAGTCAAGATAGATGTTGATTTTATTAGCTTCATCTCCTTGTTTTATGTTCACCTGCCCTCATATTAATGATTTTATGGCTTGGCCTTGATTGGTTATGATATGTTTCTATTAAGCTCTGATTGATTCAAAAAGAGGCCCATCTGTGTGGGGCTAACTCAGGCCCCCACAGGGCAGCACCTGCTCTGTTTCCAAGGAAACAAGCAGGTGCAGCTTCAGGGCTTCAGGGATCGGTGTCTCCTGAGACCCTGGTGGAATGTGGAAGTGGTGGACGTGAGTAAACTACAAATTTGCTGGCGTTAACAACATTGAGCTGGACTACAAAACCCACAGGACACTAGCAATCAAATTGAACTACAAAACCCTGAGGACAAGGGTATCCAAGTGGAACTACAAAACCAGGAGGATGTCATGAAGATTTCAGATGGACTGAAAATAATATAAACTATCAAATTAGTAAAAATACTAATAATTAGGCACATAAAACACTCTAAAGTGAGTACATGTTGATAAAATTCAGATCCAAAATCAATATCATTTTAATACCACTATTGGTTGCATAAGCAGAATTTTTAAAAGGATTTTATGCAAAATCATGGAAGAGTTGAAGTGAACCTGACTTTATTACTTGCTTACACCCACATCTTTTTCTTTGTCTATGATGTATGGTTCTTCTGTGCCAGAGACCTTTTTTGTTCTAATCAACTTGTATATTTGTAGTTTGGATTTTCTGTGTTCTGTTATTACAGATATGCACATGGTACACACATATACACAGAGAGACAAAGGTTCATGCACAGTATCATTTTCTACATCACTGCCTTGTCTGAATGATGTTTAACTCTATCATTTTTAAGCCCACATGTTAATTTCTTGTCTGGTCCCCTTCTCCTGTTTCTCTTTGTGTCAAAAATTATGGTTGGATATGTTTTATTCAGCAATTGACCTGATTATTCAGCAAATGAATCAGGGTTTAACCTTTGCTTTGTTTCTGCCACAATTTCCATTTTGTCCCATACCATTTCAATTATACAAGGATGTTTGGAAAAATGGGTTAAAATGGATTAAAAACTATAATTTGTGGAATGGATCAGGCAGCACATTATAGTAGATAAGACCGCCCTTTCTTTGATCCAAAGTCAATATTTTTTTTTTTACCCTTGGACAGGTTTATTCTAAAATTAGTAATTCAAGAAAAAATACTGTTATAAATATTGTTCAGAACACACTGCCAGTAATGTTTTTCTTGACATTATCCCACTTAAATGCTACATTCATTCAATATGATTCAATGCCCACTGAGATTCAATTACAGGTGCAAATATTAAAATAAATGTGAATATATAAAGTCATGCAAGCATTTTATTTTGAGTAATAAGGTATTTCAAATACAATGATACCACTTTTTCAATAAGGTATGCATGTATGTATATTGCAAGTAGCTATATTTAGTTGACTGAAACAGTATTCCTTTTACCATAATTTAATATCAATGAGCTGTGCATGCAGCGGGCCATATCATCAGTGAATATCTTTGCAGAAACAGAAATAGGCTCCTGTGACTTACAACCATTATAACTTTATTTCTTACCCAATCATAACTACTTTATTCCAAACATATATATCTGTCAAAAAGTGTGTCTAATGGAATAATTGTGCGTATCCATACAGCTAATTCTGAATATTATGTAGTAAAAATGTAAATATTTAGAATGTTCCAGGATTCCTTATTTTGCCTCCATGCAAATGCAAATAATTTAGTTATAATATAGTTTAATTAATATTGGTGTTGTGTTGGAACAAATGTACACAATAGTATATAATTATTGTTTACAAATAAAATTTAAATAAATGACGGTCATATAATAAATTTGTATTATTTTGCAAATTTATTGTGGGTAATATAAAATTACTGATGAACACAAACATCATTCAGTGAAATTCAGCTTCCGTGTCATAAAGATTCCAATCTGTTTTTCATTTCTGTTTCATCACCCATACTTATTATAGATGCATGCAATTTTCCAGATTTTTGTAGTGATTAATGCAATAAATGTGGCAGACTCATTCCTCCCTAAAATGTGTTGTTTAATGGTTGTCCAGTATGGGAGATCCCTTTTCCAGTGAATCCTTATGTGAAGTGAATTTGCTCCCACCCACACAAACACGCTTCAGTGTGTCATGTTTTCCCGGCCTGTCTCGAAGCTGTCAGGATCTTGGACATCATTTACAGGAAATCTCATGTGACAGGCCACTGACACACTGGGGCTCTGGGTGGAGGAGCTACCATTAGCAGCTTTGTTTATGCTTGCCTTTGGCTTTACAACATGTTGTTGATTTTTGTGTGTTTTGTGCTAAAGAGAAACTGGTTTGGTTTTGAAACACATTGTTAATTTTGATGAGCTTTGTGCTAAAGAGAAACTGGTTTTGGCACAATTGCATGTTTATATGCAACACTTGGAAACTCCCTTATAAAAGTTGCTTTTCCCCCGCTCATAGTGGTCACACATTTACCCATATCCACATTGGGAGGAAAACACTACATATTATTTCAGTAATTAAAGTGATCTAAAATTTTACAGCACAAATGACACAAATTCCATTCGATTGACAGTGAAGATTCTATATTTCTTGTGTGCAATTAAAGTAATTACCTTGAACTTGAAATGGTGTGGATTAAAACTGACAATTTCTAGGTTATTGATTTTTATTTTTCCACATATAAATCTGAACATGTACAGTTAATCTTGACAAAACTACAGCAAAACTCCACAGGGCTCAATGTGATACAATTACAAATCAAAGTATACCTGAGTTTGTTAGTTTGCAAGCAAGGGGTTGTTGAACTTTATTTTATTGCCTCTCCCCTGCAGTTCAAGTGATGTGGTTAGCAGCCATCTGCTGATCCTTAACACCTTCTCAGAGAGATGTTAAGCATAGATGGTAAAAAGGGAAGATTAATTAGCTGCAAACGGGTGGATTTTTGGTGGGGAGTTAAAAATACACCTGACACAAGCATAATAGAACATCTTCTTGCATGCAGCTGGGAAACATTTTCAAATTCATCACAGAACTATATTTAGCATTGATAACGTAAATTGAATAATGGAATCAGGGGTAGATTCATTACAAAAGGCATTATGATTTAATCAAACCGCACAAAATTATATTCATTATTCTCTGACAAAAAGCTCATTTGATACAAGCTCTTTCCTCTCTTTGTTCAGGGCTGGAAGTGGATCTCTTCCCATCAGCATGGTGATTTGACAGTCTAGCATCCTTAAACATCTAGACTGAAATTCGGACCAGGCACAGGCTAGTAAATCTTTGATATGAATTACACCATGCAGTGCTTCTTTCTCTCCTGTCTCTGAGAAAGAGATGATTATTCTGTGGTGTTTCCAAGCTACTTCAAGCTTTAAGGCTGAAAGTAGAAGTTATAAAAGAAAAGATGAATAAATAACACTTAATTACTTTTAGATATTTGTCGCATCACATTCTGAAGTGTGAAAATATTGTTGCACAATGATGATCATTGGACCAGATGTCAATGTGTCAGTGACAGCATGAGTATTTTCAGCTGTAAAGGTAAACCGTTTGACTGTTTTGACTCTTATGATAATTGCCCTCATGCCACGATAAACATATTTGCATACATTAAAGGTATAACATAGCTGTCCTGTTTGTAAAATTACTGTGAAAAAATTAGGCAGCTCTACTGTTCCAAGCATGTGCATGAACCCCCCCCATCACCACACTAAGACACCCTTGGCTCAGCTGGGCCTTCAAAGTATAGTGCTGAACCCCACTTCTAATGCAGTCAACATGATTTAATGTCCCACACTAAATTTTTCAAATAAAAATCAGGTTTATTTATGAAAATAATTTATTATTAAAAATGTATTTATAAAATAATTCAAAGAACTCCTACAGCTTCACATGTTTTGTGATGTTCATTTCCTTGACATATAAATTGAGCAGACATTCCTTCATCAGATAGATAGAAACAGCTGAATATTATGAGACAGATTTTACATAACATGGTGTAAATATAGGGGCTGATGATGGGTGGTTTATCCAATTAAGACACTGTTAGGGCATGTGAATGAGTATTATGGTCTGATATAGCAGTCAGTGGTATGTGGCATTAAGGGTAGTGTCATGGAGGGTGGGGGGAGAGATTTAGTTGGCAGAATGTACATATCCAATCAGCATCCTCTGGTCAATCTGCAAGACAAGCACAGTTTTAGTGATGTGGTCAGCTGACAAGCACAAATGGCATTTAAATATGAAAACTTATAAAAGTATGTAAATGTTTATTTTACAAATATACATATGTGGCTGATCTATTGCATTCAAAAATGTTGAAGGTCAGCACATTTTTCTGAGGCAAAAATGTGCAAGTCCTTTAGAAGACTACTAAATCCTATTGACTCACTAAATCAATTTCGCATGTGCGGATGAATGCATGCTTATTAAAGCTGAAAGTCCCGATGAAAAGCATGTCTTCTTATTCAAGACATAGTTTTATGTGTTATAGTGTTGTTTTAAATGACTTGCACTGTGTTTTCCCTTTCTTTGTGAGCAAGATCAATTAGAGTCTGCTGCACTGTACTCTGTAACATGTTGTGATTGTAATATCATCTAAATCATGTCATAACCATACTGTACTCTGTATGTGTAATCTTTTGCCCCTCACTAATGCTGACACCAAATTAACAACAGTTAATTATTTATTTTAATTCATTGTATACACACATAGATATGTAAGCATGGAAATGTATGGGCATGTATGTGTATAAGTGTCAATATCTAGTCTTCTACTGCATTCCACTCACAGGGTAATTATTGTACAATTTCAAAAAATTAATGTGATAATTATAATTACCTGACAGATGGACCATGAAAGGTTGAAGTAATTAGCATCATGCAGAACCTACATAAAAGTACATCAGCCGTAGACTATGTCTCTCACACACACACACACACACACACACACACACACACCTATAAAGAATATCTACTGACTAGTGCTCTGGCTTGGCTGAAAGAGCAGTGTATGGGCACTTTGCCGGAACTCTTGCCGTTTGGTGTAATTAGAAGACAGTTGGTCGTTGGTCATCATTATGAGAAAAGTACAGTAGCAGATCTGCCAAAATATGGCAATTAAACGCTGAAGTTGAGCATGTTTACACATTGTGTCTTCTCGAGTTTGTGTCCCAGATTAAACCGAAAAAGCGTAGGAAGGCAGTATAATTATCAACAAAGGAAAAACTTGCCCTCCTTTTGAGAAAGGACAATTTTTTTTATTTTCTGCTTTCATATCAAGTTAGCTGTGTTTATACTGCAGCAGCTGGATCTTTGCTTAGCGCAGGATTGGCTCCAGGCACTCCGCTCAATGGCAATCCAGGAGGGGGCACTGGCTGGCAGGGAGTGGAGACTGACAGCGCCCCGCGAAACTCACCAGCCTCCACTGCATGTTCTTTTACCTGCATAAACCAATGCTAAGTTGCCACACACCTTTACCTGGACACAACTCTCAACAACAATGATAAAATTATAATTACAATTATTATTATAATTAAAATTATAATGACAATTTCACAGATTCTTAACTACTGGTCTGTGTTATCTTTATGCAATATGTTTTTAGATGACAGGCTTTTACAGACTTAATAAGCCTTTGCTTATTCACGTCAGATTGCACATGTTCAAAACATCAGTTTGAGGGCACAAGCAGTACTGTGTAAAAAAAGGAAATGATACTCAAATTTGGTTTTGTTTCAACACTTTATGTTTTTCTCAGTAGTTTCCCCTTTATTTTGTCATTTTTAGATGAAATTGCTTTGTTGACAGAGAGCGAATATGTTTGTGTTATTTACTTAAGTGTTACAATACCACCCGTGTGTCTCTCTGTTTCATCCCAGTCTGTGCTATGCTCCAGGAGACCTTTTACAAAAGTTGTTTGCAGAGTTATGTTAGTCTAAAAGAGAAAAACATGCCTATTAATGTATTCCAGCCAGAACAGGGCAGTGACCATCTCTATGCTGAATGAAGGATTACACAGAGCTCTGTGGTGAGCGTGAATAAGAGAGTTATTGTCGGCCACACAGACTAGGGTTCATGGTTCTGCCATGCTTTGGACACGGCCTAGTTTCATCTGCTTCCTGGAACACCAGATCGGCACTGTGGGTAGGATTAGGCCCGGGATATGCAAGCACCAGCCTGGAGTGGTGCAGTCCAGAGAGGGGGCCATCTGGGCTGGCCCCAGCATGTAGCACCCGGTTCCTGGCAGCCAGCCCTGTATGGCCCGATTCCCCTCCCCCCCCCCCCCCCCCCCCCCCATTCTACCTCCCCTGCATGGGTTGCAAGGTTTTACGCGACCCTGGGCGCGATTAGCTCGGGACCCCTGAGCTCCAGGAAAATACCTCATTCTGATGCACACTTAAGAAAGTAAATAAGATTTAAATAATAATACATTAGGTAATCCAGGAGCAAAATCCTTTCTCCTCTGCCCGCGAGCATAGGGCTGAATGTGAAAACAGGGCCTACCTACTCTTTTATGTTAATCTGGACTTTGACTGGCTAAGCGGTGCCCGTGAATGGGAAACACATGTCTGACTGGGGAGCAGACAGCACAAATCACTCATTCATTCTGTGAGCATCAGCCTGAGAAATGGCAGCCCTGGCCAGTTGTTAAAATAATAGTTTGAGGGCCTAGCCTGTTCCTCTACACTTAATGGGAAGCAAACCTTTTCACCTTGGGTCTGTTTGCTCTTTCTACTGGAAGTGCTGCACAATCATTTATATGAGGAAGTGTGGACAGCTGACCAAGGATGATTGTGATGTGTGCATGTGTGTGTGCATGTGTGTTTGTGTTTCACCAAGCAGGTGTCTGCAGTGAGGAAGCACTTATACCTGTAAATATGGTTGGTTAGTGTTATGGTGAATGAAGAAAAATACATGATACCCTACACCCCAAACCTCCCTGCTTCAAAAGCACTGTATTACAAATACTGCTGTAGTTGTATGAGTCCCTAAAATGATTTTGCATGATTGAATCAAAGGTCTTTTGTGAGCCGCTCCTCGGCTCTTGGGTATCTAAGTGCTCAGTGGACAAAAATGGATGACAGCATGCAACATTTAATTTGACAAGTGTTGTTTACTTTCAGATTAAATCTTAAAATGTATTAGTACACTGTGCATCCATATCCATAAATACCAAAAAAAACAAGACAGAATGTCTGACTTAATGCTGTGAATTGACAGTTTCAAATAAGATATCTTTTCCCACAGTGGTAATGTGTTACAGTCTAACCGACGGGAGTGTCTGGCTTGTCTATAGAAATGTTTTATGAATGCAGCAATGCGCTATAACATGTTATACTGCTTGACACTCAATTTGTGGGGAGCTTGCCTATTACTGGAATCATTGTCTGCAATGGCCAATGTTCCCAGATGCTGTTATATTAATTAAATGTATAGATTAGAATAATTGTTTCATCTATTGCTCACACTCCAAGTTATTAATCATGAATACATAGTACAGTTAATATCACTCTCAGTAATTGAAAGTTTTCTGAGGAATATTCCAGGCATACACTGGTTCTTCCATACATCTCCTTGTTAACTTTGAGGCTTCTAGCATTCTTGCATTTTGCATTGCATTTAATGCATTTATTTGATTAATCACTTTAGTAATTATAACTGAAATTTATTAGCATAACCCATCCCCATACACAGAAGAACGTGTATTATGTTTTCAATCAATTATTTATTCATAATTGACATGTCTTCTTATTGGGTATATTTATTTTTTATTTTGTATATATATGTATATATTTTGTGTTTATTGGTCATTACTTTAAAAATCAAAAGTCAGTCACTTTGGCGGGTTAAGATAAAGTAAGAAGAACGTGCGAGCAGTAGGAATTACAGGGGCTATTACAGAATGGGTTAGGAGTTGAATTTCTGGTAGAACCCAAGGAAGAATCATATAAGAGAATCATATAAGAGCAGGGTCCTGTAGAAAGGGGAACTCTGCATGGAATGGTATTGGGGCCTTTGCTCTTTCTTATCCACATGAATGTTTTTGATATGGTGGTATCTTACATACATGTTAATATTTAATGTCATCTGGTAGATGACACTCAGCACAGGAACAGTACATGTAAAGTCCTGAATGTGATAACTGAAATAGGTTTCCAGGTCATGCAGCTGAGGCATGATACAACATGTTCAACTCTGGACTTCATACAGCATTGAATACTCCATAGATTAATTGGCAAGCACATCAGATCCAAATGGCCTGTTCCCATCAGTATATGTTCTTATGAGTGAGCAGACAACTATACAACTGTTCTCTGAAATTTATGTCACCAGCTGCTGTTTTCACTTCATATCCCACCAGCCGAGGTGAAAAGTGAGCGGGTCACAGGAAAAAATGTAGCTGGTAATGGCAGACTGCATGGCCACAGAAGGCTGCTGGTGCCCAAAGAGATGGACAATCCTGCTGACTGAAACCTTCCCTCTTTGAGAGAACCTGGCCAGTTATACAACACAATGAGGGCCTCCCAGCCTCAGTCAACAAATGGAATATTTTAGATTCAATATCAGATGGTGGGGAATTTCTACTGAGAAATTGGTTCATTTCAAAGTCAGCTGAAAAACAAAATTTATATAAAACAGAGGAGAGTCTCCAGTAGACATGGTGACTTTTTCACCATGTCTGGGACTGATTTTTCACTGATGTCTTGTCTAATTCTGCCAGGTCCACAGCTTTTTTCATTTTGTTTCACAGTGGTATGTGCTATGAAAAAAAATAGAAAGCACAAGTCAATCAAAACAGGTTAAATCAAAATCTTTGGGAATCAAAGTAAATAATCTATAACTCATTATTTAGAAAAACATAATGGAACTCTCTCCAATTTCAGCTGAAGACCAGTTTTAATGGCATACTGTGCTAAATGGGAGAGGAAGAGCAAGTGTCATCTCAACCCAGGCATTAAGAAAAGCATGTGAAAAATATTGGAGTGTACTAGGCTTGACTTATCAAAATGACTCTTTCATCTGTACAGATAAAAAGTTCAAGTAACTTCCACTTCACCTATCATTATTCTCGTGATTGGAAATTAAGTGCATTTCACTAGTAGGGGAGCAAGACATGGCATCCTCTTTATAGAGTTGCAGAACTCATTATCTTGGCATAATAATGAAATAAATCAATGATACGTTTTTCAGTGTGCTTGATCCTAATATAGTTCATCATCAGTGGGCTTGAATTGTGTTAAAAAATAAATTTGGATGACATGTGAGCTAACTCATTCGTCATACGAAGGTACAACACTGAATTACCTCTGAAATTAACAATATACACAAGAAATGGCCAATGTGTAGTATAAATGGAGATGATCAATGGATTAATGGAATGAATGATGATGGAAATAAAATGTATAAGCTAATATTTCCCAAAGGCAGAGGCTTTTCCAAACTAGAAATTTCTCATCCTTGCAACTCTTGACTCTTCTGTGTCACACGCATGCACAAACACAGAAAATATACTTGACAGCATTTTTTAAATTATTTGCAGGACACATGTCTCTGTAACTGATTCAGTTGTAATGTATTTGTTTACAACATCAAAACATAGTTGTTGTATTTAGCATTTATTTTTTCCTTTGCTATTTTTTTTTTTTTTTGCTATTTTCCTAAAAGGAATGAATATGAACAAATAAAGAATCCTATTAGTGCTCTTAGACAAGTTCATCTTTTTCATTCCCCTCTTGTTTGAATGGAGCGGAGCTGAGCTGGGGATAGAGTACAGCTTGCAGTCAGATAAGCCCGCTGTTTCTATTTCGGTTGTGAGAGCTGCCTCTGCATCCACTCCAGACTCAGCATGTTTGTGAAAGCAAAACACCAAGGTGATTGAACTGGAAGGCCCAGGAAAAGGATGAGACAGAGCAGAACAGAATGGATCCATGTGATGCCCGGGATGGGGGGATGGGGGTATTAGCCTCCAGATCCGGGGTTCACACTTTCTTTATTTCTTGGAACCAGCCCCTATGTGTTACACACTGCATTTTTTTCAAGAGGCTTGTTAGCAGTAATTAACAGCGGTGGTTTCCATTGTGCAGCCTGAGTAATTTCCCTTCCTAAATAGCAGTTGCGGCTGCCTTGAGCTTGTCATTTTCATCCTGGGTCTTCCAAAGGCTCCTTTAAGTGGGTGAATTTTCCCATGATACCACAGTGGGCCGTGGCGGGAAGGGGTCGGGACAGGGACGCTGAGTGTCAATGTGGCGCTCAGACTCAGGGTCAGGCCTAGCGAAAGCCTTTCACAAACAACAGCCTGAACTCTATTAAGGATGCAAATCCAAGCTCTAAGTAAGAATTGTTTCAAGGGTATAAAGGAGTTCGAAGACTTGTAGAGCCCCAGAACTCCCCTTCCAAGCACCCCGACCCCCCCACCGAAGTAACACCCCACCAACCCACCCACCCCACCATCTTCCCCACCCCCTTTTCAGCTCATAGGTTCCTTTGTGCATGTCTTAGCAAATTTCTGCAGCCTGTTTAAACTGCCACTATTGTCCTGATGCCTTCATTGATTTTTCTCCCTGCCAAAGCCTAACAATGCCTTCATATGAACAACTTTGTTACCGCCATTGTACTGTATATCAGAGTAATGTTGCAGCAGATTGCGTCTAGCGGGAGAAGAATCAGACCTGCACTGCACACTGCCAGATGAATTGTTGGATTTACATCTCATTTCGCTCAGTTTTTTTCTCTAAAAGCTCCTGAATGCCTCCGTGTCACTAAAGCCTCACTTAAGGAGCAGCATGACAAAATGGGAACAGATCTAGATGTGTGGTGACAGCTTAATATACCGGATGCTGCCATTCTCATCGTTAAAAAGGAAGACATTTTACCCAGACCTCGTGCCTTCGGACAGAGAAGCGTCTCCCCCATCAGTTTAGCATGCACACAGCGCCTCTGCCAGATGACCTACTAAATACTGGTCAAGAAAGACTATTATTCTCCAGATGGAAAGAAAGAGAGTTTTATTAACCGATGGCCATGGGTTCAGCAGCCTGATGAATAAACGGTGGAGGCAGTAGTGGCAGGCCAGCTTTAGTCTTCCTCCAGAGTGATCTTACCTCTTCAGCTCAGGGGCCACGGAGGGGCCAGCAGACCACAGGCCTTCAACCCCCGGCTGCCCTCCCCGATTTTACTACCATAACGGCGTCTTCAGTGTTTACGCATTTCCCCTTCTCTGCGTTCCTACTTATCTCCCATTAATCCAACATCAAAGCATGGTTTTCTATCAAGCGAACATTTTACAGGGGGAATAATACTCTCCTCTGTGGGTGTACACTTCCGTCCAGTTGGAAGGTCTAAAGGAAGAGCTTTTTTTTCATATCTTTAATATGATAGTTTTATGATTGGTCTTTATTTTGATGACGCTGCTAGTTCGAGACTCAGAGTACTCAGAGAGGTTTTGTCAGGCAAAGATACAGAGTGACAAACACAAAAATACAGTGTTGGTTAAAAGGCACTGGCATTTTACATGGAATGAGTTGCATTTTGAACATCAAAGCAATATTTATTAAGCCCAAAAAGCCAAACCGATAGAGAACTGATTTTGTTTAATGTCACATGAAGGAACTGTAAGGCTGTTGCTCATATAGTGACTGTGCAGATCATTGTTGCATAGCATGGTAGTTGGTGATGATCTGTACAGACAGCTTCCTTCCTTTCTGTGATTATGAACACGCGCTGTTAAATGTGAACTTAAAAGCACCTCATTTATGTGCAATGAATCATCTCATAAAAAGCCATGGCTTTTTTAAACTTTGTAACTCTCTTGGATGATGTAAATGTGGATTCTGACAGATTTGATCTCTTTGTGGATGATTCTGGAACATCTTTACCTTTACCATTTGTAGACTTCACAACATTGGGGTGAATTTAAGTCTACAGATGTATGATTTTGATGAATTAATCCTCTGCATTAGTATGCATATCCTCACCTTTGCATTTGTTCTTTATTTTGGTAGTTTAATGTCAGTGCTGATATGGATAAGCTGAAATTCTTTATGTTCATGTAATTTGTGTAACTAAATGTAAAATTCTGTTAATAAGTGATAATACATCTGTACATCATTCCTCAGCTTTGTTACATTAGCCTACTAAAACTTATGTATTTAAGCCTATACTTTAAGTTTGCCACCAAATTTCCATTTGTAATTGCATAACTAATAGCTGTACCTGATTAAGGAAATAAAATTTTGCTGTGAGATATCAATGGCAATAATGAGAGCTAAGATATTTTCTATGGCCTGTTGTCACATTTTTAAATGTGAAAACTAGCCATTGTTTGATTATCTTATTTGTCTGCTTGTGTTATTTTAGTTATTTTAGTTCATTTATGGGTTTTCCATTGGATTCAACATGCAAGTTTTGGACTGCTCTCTGTGTTATTGTAATGAAGCTTGTAGAATCATATTGTAGTTGGTCTTTATTATCATTATATTTCATCTTAGATTTTAACCTGAAACAACTGACCAATGCCTTTTGTCAAGGCATGATTGAAGATAGTGTTTTACTAAATGCATCTTATATCAGTTTTACCTGCACAAAAACAACTTTATTGGTTGAAATAAAGTTTCAAGAAACCCAAGAGGCAATTATGCATGTCATAGAGGTTTAAGGTTAAAGTATATAAGCATTAGCTTCATGATAAAAATGAGCATCCTGGGTATAAGTATGTCCAAACTGTGGGTCAAAAAGGGAAAAAAAAGAGAATTGATATATTGATTTGAAAAAAAAAAAAATACTTTAAGTCATAATATTAAACATATACCTTGACTACTAAATCATGCAGTCTGACAATATAAAAGGCAACGCAGTTCAGTTTGTGGTACAGATGGTAGGACTCGGCACAGCAAGAGAGTCAAGCTGACAGTATTGTCATCATTTGGCCCTGAAATGAAACACATAATGGTCTGAATTATTACACATGACTGATTGGGGAATTCCAGGACTTTTAAAGAAGGGAATGGTTTTTCCAGAATGCAGGGTTTAGCTCAAGGTTTAGGCCCTGGCCTTCACATTCTGCTCTAGAATTCTGTGAAATCTGTCATGAGCTTTTGTTTTCTTATCCTCGCAGTTAGTAAACACACTGCTCTCTCTGAGAACAGAACCTTGCAAAGACCCCAACTATTCTGCCCAACCTGGAGAGGGCAGGACCTGCCATGGTCTGTTAATGACATCGGATGAACACAGTGTGGCTGGTGAACTGCCACCTCCCCTTGTCCTAATCCCACTAATGAATGAACACCTCTGAGCTCCTCTCCTTCTCCTTTTATATCATTATCCAGCTTCAACCATTCTCTCATCCCTCTATCAGAAATCCTGTCGCACTGTGTTTTTTCTTTTCTTTTTATTTCTTTCTTTCTCTTTTCTATTGTCCAACACCAATTGGTTTTGGATTCTCCATAGCCCCCTTTGTGATACATGGTGCTTGGCATTTTTCTTTTCTTTCATTGGAGTGAAAATGAGGTCTATCCCAAGGGAAGAATTGCTGGGTCTCTCTCTTTTTTTGGAACTGACCATTGTGCAGCAGTCGCACAGACATCCACGTTCAGCGTTTCCCCACACTGTGTTCCTGAGGAGATCCGTAGCCTCAAATGGGGGGGATTTACATAAATTCGGGCACTCTGGGGGTCAGCCCCTTTGTGAAAGTGCCATAATGGGGGAAATCCGCAGCAGCGGTTACCTGATTGTTCCTCTCCCCTTCTTTAGCTAAACGTCTCTTCTTTGTCCCTGTGAATCCGACAAACAACAACAATGTGGAATGAAACTTGCTCCTTTGCCCTCTGGTCCCTGCAATATCTCCATTAGTGAGACCTTGAAGAATGTTTGTGGTTAGAGGATTGGGGTCAGGCCACCTAACTGAGTAAGCGGACCGGACCTTTTGAAACCAGGGCTTGTGTCTCCGCCTGAAAAACAGACAATTAGCTTCACTGAAAGTGAATTAAACTTCGGTCAAGGTGCAATTAGATTCCTTACTTGACCGCCCCATAACTTCTGGCCTGTGCTAGTGTCCAGCGATTATGCAGATCTTAAACATGCGCCTGTGTTGCTGAGGGGTAGTCTGTTTGGGCAGCTCCCTCTCAGATATTTAACCCCAATTTAATGCCCTATTACTGCAGCAAAATGATATGCCGTATGGAACCAATATGAGGGCTTTTCCAATGCTCATCACGTGACAAGGTAAATCTGGTTGCGGTTAGAGCGTATGCCTCTTGTGTGGTTTTGCATGGTCAATGCATGCAACTTCAGCAAGCATGCACACAAAATTGCTTCTATCCCCTTAAAAGAGTTCACAAGATGTCAATTACTGTTTAAATATTTATGAGGACTTCTTAAGGATTGTATTAGTTTGCAAAGACCCAATATTTTGGGGTTATTTATACATTTCAGAATCTTGGAGTTGAGTGATGGCATTTGGGTGAGGCAATACTATATCAAGATAAAATATTTTCAGATGTTACTGGAAGTGCACATCATCTTCCTGAAAATATCTTAAAAATATTTCTCCACAGATTATTTGTCACAAATGTAGCAAATTGTTAATCAATTTTGCTTTAATTAACATATAAACTGTGTTCCTTTTTAACTTTTAAATTAAAATGTTTTTCCTTGGTCTTTGGAAAAGATGTATTAGTAAAAGTAAAAAAAAGTACAAAGTAAAGCAAGCATTTAAAGAAATGTTGTGTCGGAGTTGTTGCAATAAATTGATCACATTCTGTAAAATGAGCTTGCAATGCAAATAGCAATGTTTATTTTATTGAGTTAAAATTGCAGTGTATTTATGGCAATGCCATTACTGCCATGTCATTTTTACAGTGAGGTGAATATGTCAACATTTTTCTCCTCACAGTTTGTTGCATATGACAGAGAATTGGATTAGCGTAACATTAGTTTTCCATAGTTGAGAGTCCTTCACCTGCCAATAAAACCCAATCCTCTTTCAGGGCGTTTATTTAACACAGTTTTACAGTGTTTGGATGAATGAAATAGCAGATTGCTATATTTTTCCCCTGCAGAAATAACTCAAACTGTCTGTATGGGGATTTGTTCCTGCACAGGTGGCCCCACTCTGTGCTCTGGTAGCCTGTAGACTGAAGGCACATCTGCCGCAGTGCGTGGCAGGTCTCCGCAGCTCAGAAACAATGGGCAGGAACGCAGCAGGTCGAGCTGGCTGCAGTGCTTTGAATCCTGATGGAACAGCTGGAGGCATTTTGGACATCAACCATTGTGTCAGGCTTGAGTGTCTTGGCGGTATGGGTAAGCACATCGCTCTGCCCTGCAGCACAGCCTGTGAGGGTTCCACAGTCAGGGCATTGTAAGCATACAATCACAGTCACATTCCTGCACACCCAGCATATTATCACACTAATCAATTTACTTATTTTTTTTCTGCTTTATGAGATGTTCTTGTAGGTTATTTTGGCTATACTGATATGTTTCCCTTTATGCAGAAAATTGTCACTGAGGATTTTTTTCTGTCATATTTCCCCTTATTATGAAGCCATCAGCACTGTCTTAAAGCTCCAAGCATCTGTTCTCTGAGAAGAACTTGTCTGTGTGCAATAGGCATGAACAGCAAGAAATCATTTGACAATATTGACTTTATAAAAGGACAATAAAGTTTAACAGATTTTCTTTTCAAGTCTTTAATGTTTTGTTTTGCTTTTCATGTTCATAATTTTCACGTCGTAATAGAGAAAAACAACTGTTATTTTTGGCTACTTTTCTGTTCTTGACAATAACTTAAGATCCTTTAATTTGATCATTCTGTAATAGTATATTCTGTCTCTTAGAGAAGCAGAAACCTTGCCCTTAAAAGCACTTACCCCAAAAGCAAATTGATTATGATATAGCCTCCAGTACTTGTGTATTTAGAAAGTGAAATGAAAAGGAAAACGTACAGCACAGTATTGAACCCCTCCGGAAACTTGAGAATAGTTGTGTTGAGCTCAGTGGCCTTGGCTGAATGTGTTGGTCTTTGAACACAAACACTGTCTGCTATTGTCAGACTTCATTCCCACTGACGTCCTGCCAGCTTGGAGCTTCCAGCTCCGCCTGGCAACAGTCTGTAAAATCCTATTTGCATTGTGTTTGTCCATGGAATCCTCAACCCTCTGAGCTGAATCACCCCCTCATCCCTGCACATCACATTGCAATACACACGCACACACACACACACACACACACACACAGAAACAGTTTTTTAACTCTCACTTATATGCACACATGCACACAGACACACACACACACACACACACACGCTCATACATACACACATATACACATTCACACACTTGAAACCACCTACTGTCCTTAATCAACACTCTACAGCTAGTCTGATCACAAGTGTTAATACTGACAGAAATGAGTCAGGTCCTGTATCTTGATTGCTGTGTTCACTCTTGCTTGAAAAGCAGTCCACCCTTGCTTAATAGGATTTGGAGATCTCTATAACCATGCTTGATTGAAGTACCTATCTAAGGACAGCAACATCTCCCCTCTCTAACACCCCCCCCCCCCCCCCCCCTCCCACCCACAACACACACACACACACACACACACACACACACACAGATCCTTGGCTGACGACGATGTACCAAAGCAACATGAATGTTGAGGCCTACATCCAAAACACACACAGTGCCCCTCCCGGGAACCCCCAGTCCATACTGAGTAACTTCCAGGCAAGCTCCTCATTTACACATCCTGGCCTGGGGAAACAGCTCAGGATCACAGGAGCTCACAGGAGTCTGTGTTACAAGGCAAGCAAACAACTAGTAGTTCCCCAAGGCTTCCATCTCACACACATGCACACACACACACACACACACACACACACACATATGTTCACAATGGGAGACGGTTGAGCTGACCCTCAGACAATTGCAGTTTCCATCATCCCAGTTCTTGCATCACTGGACTAAAATTCTGTAGCATAAAAACAGTGTTATGCTTTTGAAGGATTGAAAAGATTAATGTTTTCATCTAAATTATTGTAGAAGTAATTTAAACTCCATGATTTAAAGCAGGCTTCAAAAATTTCATATGAATGCTACTAAGCATGCCTAGGGTTCCTGTATTTCAAGAGCTATATCTCCAAATCAGTGTTCACATGAGTGAACTCACAGTGAGAGAATGTGCAGTAGCATGCTTCTTATGGAAGAGAAATGTACATTAGCACAGGAACAAGAACAAATGAGAGCCCAATTATGACTACCTCAACAGGAGGAGGGAGTCACTCAGGCTCTCTTCTGCCTTAGTTTCCACAGCCATCCTCAACTGCTGACAGCCCTAGTATCCCAATGATTACCTCTGCATCCCATGTCTTCATTTAGGTCCCCTGGAGAAAGGAGGTCGGTGTGGAAAACTCATTGTCATGGCGATCAGGGCTGCTGCCCCCCCTGCTGTCAGCAGGGACTAGGGAATAATGGAGCTGAGTAATGAGAGACGACAGAAAAAACGAAAAACGAGCAGGCCCATAGACCCTGTCCCCAGCACAGCCCAGCAGAGCAGGTGCAGGAAGGACAATGAGAGAAAGCCTCCAACCGACCGGCAGCACGGCCTGCTCTAATGAGGGTCGAGGCTGGCCACCCGTGCCTGCCCTGGGGTCCATGTTGGTGGCGGGCGCCTTGGTTTTTCCATGCCCATGTACTCGGTTCTGGGGAGGGAGGCCATTACTCACGCGACTCATTACTCTGCGTTTACGGCCGGTGTTCCAGGCTTTACTGAGCAGAGCACCCCAGTGTAAACGCATGGCAGCTCTTCTATTAGTGTTTTGTAGTGGGAGGAATCACCCTGCTGGGAACTCTCTTTATTTACGGCTTGATCCCTACTGTATGTTTTTTTTCCTTCCTCATTCTGCTCTGAAGCCGTGAGGTTTGAGGCTCTTGCTGCAACTTGTCTTTGAGTTGTACCCTGAGACAACCCCTCCCACTGCACACACACAAACATGTATATTCAGTGTCTCTGCACACACAAACACATAAACACACACACACACACACACACACGCGCACATAAACACACACACATACACACACACATTGTAGCCTCATGGTATCTCCACAGCTCTGCTTTGCAGAAACAGTTAATGTGTGTGTGTGATTGTCTCTCAGAGGGCTGATGTGTCAGAAGCAGCTGCTTTGGGAATTTGGGTATATAGGGTGTGACAGCTTTCCTGAGCAGACAATCTCCTTCAGAGGCTTTTATGTGACAGTAGTAGACTTCTAAAAACCAACCAAATCCTCACATTATCACTGTTCTATTCACAATCTGCACTCTTAATAAAACAACTTTGTTTATTTTTAAAAGGCAAGGTAGGTATAGTTCATTTAATATAACAAGTACATATACAAATAATATATTTTTTGGGGAAAAAAAAAACATTTCATATAACACTTTTGACTGGCATCATGTAATGGAAACTGTCAGCTGCCTGGCATAACAGTCTAGCCTTGTCCAGAAAAAAATCCTTAATCTAATTTTTCCCATTAAAAACTGTGACAAGCAAGCAAAAGGGGAACAATGGTGATGAGAGGGAGCAAATGAGACCCAGGATTCCTTGGTTAAGATGTTGTATCAGATCTAAAGACACCACCCCCTCCACTCCCCCCGAATGGAGGTCAGGCCGTGGTCGGGTCTGGAAGCCTAAGCCACAGATATGTTTGTGTTCTTGAGTGAAAAAATGCTTAAGGCTTCACACACATTCCACAGATATCAGGACCCAGATGTCTCAAATGTCCCAAATAAACCCAGCACAGGGAGCTGATGATGGGTATGGGGGGGAGTGGTGGGAGGAGGGGGTGTTAGGTATCCCAGCATGCCGAGGGGAGCCTGGCAGACTGGGCGATGGGAGTGTGGTTGCACTCCAGCGGTTTGGAGCTTCTCTTGCTTTTGAGGATGACATCAGAGCTGGGTGGGGGCAATGGAATTTTCATATTTTAATGTGCAGTCTGAATACAAATGAGGGTACAGGGTGGTTCATTTCTTTTTGTATTCCTGGAAGTGAAGCTGTATGAGGTCCAAGCTTTCAAATGAATGGAAGACCTGTTACTGGAAAATTCAACCCTGCTACATTAAGCCAAGAGAGAGCAGTATTAGCATTGCAGTACAGTATACTGTGGTCATACACAGTTGTATCCAAATTATATGTGTTTACAGGGGGTCAGAAGGTACAGAAAGGAATGGGCATAAGGACTGAGAAAGCTGGGATCATTGTGGTTATTCCTACAGGAAACCCTGAAGAACAATGGCCAACTATCTGTGCTGTACAGGATGGGACATACCCCGCCAAACCATAACTTGACAGATAGAATTTCTACCAAGCAAATACAGCCGAATACCATGTCTGTTGCTTAATCATGAAAGAGTCATGAAAGAGCATTCAAAGCAGTAAAGTTCAATATAAAACAGCCAAATACTATGAGACACTGTTAAAAAGTTTCATATGTTATGTTTATTCCCGTCATGGTGTCCTGCTGATATACACAAAGACAGTCACCCACACTTATTATAGATATTTCAAGTAAATTTAAGTGTAGCTCCAGAGATACCTCAACATTCCAGAAAAAAGTCCAGTCTCCCAGAAGATGTGGCCACTTCTGCTAACCAATGGGAAAGTGAAATATTTATCGGAGCAGCAGTTGTGCAATTATTTACACTGAATCCCTGAAGTATGGCTGTGCTGCACAAAGACTGTTCTAAATTAAATAAAAATGAAAACTCAGACAGATTACGATCATGATAGTAACATGCACTCTTAATCTGTGTATGCAAGGACTCTTTCTCCTGGTTTCAAAGATCAGTCCTGAGCCAGACGTGCAGTTTCTGCACTCTATTGATCCAGTTATTACAGGAATGCTAAACAGGTTTTGCTCTGTGTATTATATTATATTATATTATATTATATTATATTATATTATATTATATTATATTATATTATATTATATTATATTATATTATATTATATTATATTATATTATATTATATTATATTCACAGTGACAATAGTGCACACATACTTAGTAGTGACTAAAAATCGCTGAATAGTTAGTAGTGACTTTTTTTTTCCTTGCACAGTATGAAATTGCCAGGGCATGGTCTTAACAAGATGTACAGATTGTGGCACAGAGGTTATGGCACATGTCAACCATATTGCTTCCCATAGTTGTTTCAAAATGTCTGTAAGTAATTCTCTACTCCAAAAAGTTTATTCCCTGTTATCTCACAGGTACTCAAATGGATTGAGATCTTGCTATTCCTGAACATTCTTAGCCTTGTGCCATGGACCATTATCCTGCTGAAAAAGCCCATTTACACATGGATATTCTTGCTGATCAGCAGCAATGTTATATACTGTGGAACTCAAACATTGCTTTATTCATATCAAAAGACCCAGTGTCTCCATGAAAACACACCCCACACTATTATATGGCAATGACTATCCTGCCTTGTTGACACACAGCACGATGGTTGTATTGGGTTATGCAGTATTTGCCATATTTTGACTCTCCCATCCATTTGAAACAGAAAGAACATGAATTCATCAGACCAGACAATGCTTTTCCAAAGTCTGTGTTTTCCAATCGCTGAAACAGCAGCTTCTTGTTTTGTGCTGACGGGAGTGGAACTCGGTTTGGTCATTGGCATGAGTCTACCTCTTCTGTGACATATAATAAGTTGTGCATTCAGATATGCCTCTTTCAGCAGCTCTGTTGTCCTCAACTGAAATTTGATGGACTGTAGCCCATATTTTCCTTTGTACAAGTCATGTTAGCCTCCAGTGGCCTCTTTTATCAAGGTCCTATCTTGGACCATATGATTGCCATTGGCAGGATATTTTTGGCTGATTGGCTGTTCTCAATACTTTAGTGAGTCTATCATGCATGAAAACATCAACAGGGCTGCTGTCTCTGATGCACTATTTTGCCTGCCCATTCTCCCTCTGAAATGCAAATACACACAATCCATAGGTACAGACAGCCCATAGACCTACCTGCTTTAAATAGAATCACCTGATCATGTGATGTGGTCACTGAATCAGCAGTCTATTTTAATGGAAAGGGTCAGGTGCACCTGATAAAGTGGTCTCTCTGTGAATATGGTTATAAATCAATATGCAGTGTCTACTTCCAGCATAAAAAGGAACTCAACAAATAAATCAATGCGAACAATATGCTTGGAACTATCAAAACAGACTAGATTATTTTTACTTAAAATTCATAACTTTTTTTACATATCCTGATGAAATACTCCTGTTTTTTCACATCTTGACAGTACCCAGTTACAGTCATGTTTTCTCACTGTGACATTATTTAGAGACTGCTTTAACAACATTCACAGGAGTGGAGGGAAGAAGGCATTCCTGCAGACTACTGTACATCCGTCTGTCGTATGCATACAAAAACAGCACAAGGACAGACTTATTATTCAGCCCCTCTGCTCAGCTTGACATGTCTGCACAATTAATATTCAGACACCAGACACTTTGCCAATGTGTGGACGAGCGGCCTCCATAAAAAAAGGCACGGTGATATTTACAGCTCTCTGAGTCCATGTTAACAGATTCACTTGGAGAGCTGAAAGCTGTGAAAAAAAAATCTGGGTGTACAACTGCATCGTGTAAGCCAAGGGTTCTCATTAACCAGAGCAAAACAGATATATTAGAAATGAAACACCTCCTGCCGCACTCAACATTCATTAAGTTGTTCAATCAGTTGTTTGTTCTCACAGTCAATGGCAGAGGCGCTCTGTCCTTTAGAATGAAGGACTTTGATTAAAAGCAGGAAGACTGAGGATTGTATTAAAATTCAGATTAGATTCAGTGAGGGATAGGGCCTGCATGTGAGCACTCAAGCACATCTACCTATCCTGCAGACCTCAGCAATATGCAATAATCTCCTTTGCAAAGTAACCTGTGCCCATGACTGCTTCATTAGCACCATTTCATCAATGCCTTCAAAATATCCCCATTTGCAGTTGTACAAAGTAATGGTATTATGAGGAAATATGTAGGAATATATGGCCCTTTTCCACTGCAGAGCTGAACCTAGGCTGAACTACCTGTGGTAGTTCAAAATTAATTCCATTTTAACACATCAATGGCATATTTGTTTACCTGTGGTGTGTATTATCACATATTTTAACCAAACTCTATTTATTGCCAACATAAATGTTTGTTCAATCTGTAAGTTCCTGTCAATTTTACCACTCTTGGCCTCAAAACAGGTACAGTTGCACAATACAGGCTAGCAAAATGACTCCATTTGAGTGCCCAGATCTTCAGGGTACTCTTTGCCATATTTTGGATTTGTTTTCCCATATTGAATTTTGATATTTTTCCTCCAAAATATGCCTTTTTCATTGTATTACTGTATCAGTGACCCAAGCCATAGCACATGGCATCATATTTAATAATGGCCTCTGCCCAGGTCCTCATCTGCTTTCTAAGACATTTAGGAAGTGTTTCTTCCAATTTCAAATAACTTCACTCTCCCCCTGCGCTGATGCTGTGGTCAGTGATAGGCTTTGTCATGTTCCACACTAAAGTCCAACCACACAAATACTTGATTTTACATGATAATTTACTACAGGCTTGTTGCTCACTATCCCATACGGTCCAAATATATAACTGCAAAAGTCACAGCACCGTAATCCAGAAAAATAGGATCCGTTTTCTGAACATGTGTGTACGATTCAGCTACACTCTGCTCATATGGCTATGTGAAGGTTGTAAGGGATTAGTGAGGAAGAAATGGAGAAGGAAAGATCACATGGTCAGAGGATGTGGTTCCGCAAAAATCTGTCAAAGGATGACCTCGCCATTATAGTGTTCTCCATTCAGTATTTTGTGTCTGTGGTTTTATTTCTGTTAACAGTGATGAGATGTCTTCAGTCCTGCAAAATCTTACTGCAGTTGGTGATTTGCATTGCATGAAAAAAAATCTTGTTTGGCATGATGTTATAACCATAGAATCACCATGTTTGTATAAGCACATCATGCCACTTTGTCACAGATATCTTGATAACACATGTATTGTACACAAGTGCATTACCTCTTTTCAGCATATCCAAATGACTAATGATTGGTAAGCTTGGGCATCACAAAGTTGTCTGGATGTGAACTGAGGGCCTCATTCCATCTTTCTTGAGAGGAATGGAGTCTTTTAAAGGAGGGAACAATAAAGGTGTCCAGTAAACAAGCAAGGACAATTCATCAGCCTATTAGAGCAGTCACCTTAAAAAGTAAGAGTTCAAACCCCACCCCTCATACAGACCCAGTAAGAAGGTGGTCATGTGGGTGGCCTTAACAAGCAGGGAAATTAGTTCACTCATTCAGCAAAACAGGGCCAAACACAATACAGGGCAAGTGGGTGGGAACATGAGGCAGTGCTGAAACTGTGCACCTCAGACAAGGAAATCATTCCCTTGTTTCCACACCTTAACCAGACCATGCCCTCCTTACGCTCTTGGGAGAGATGATTCAGGGTATGGCTGTTCTCACAGGAAATTTCAGTGCAGTGATATCAGAGGTTGAGTTCCAGTCATTAGTTATTAGCAGAATGTTGTTGCTGACATGCTATGTCTGCTTTAAAAATTCAATTCTTTGTTTTTGTCAACAGTTTCACAAAATGTCAACTATTCTATCAGTTTTACATGGACAACCTGTATATGCAGCTTATGTAAGACATTTTTTCATGGTGCTTACTACAAAATAAAAAGTTGACTGCAACATAAATACGGGATGTATACAGAATAATGGAAAACACCAACCAATAAATAAATATTAATATTCACTAAAAAGTGGCTGGGCCTTTCCTTGCCTTCAAAACAGCTTCAGTTCCTCTTGGAATCCTGTTATACAAGTTTCTAGTGGCATATTAGTTCATTTTTCAAGACAAAAACACTGGAGTCCTTTCCTCCAAGATCTAAATCAATAAAAGTGTGAATATGTTAATAATTTAAACAAATAACCAGGATGATGTGATCGTGATTAGCATAGTTATGTTCATAATTATGAACTGAACAAAAATTATGCACTTAAAACTCACAGACTCTGCCTTACGTGTTGAGGAGATTGTTGAATATTTAATGTATTTGTTTACATTAAACAAAACAAAATGATCCATTGTTTCAGTGTAGCAAATTGTATGGCTTTATGCACCTCTCAGCAAAGGAGTAATGATGAACACTGCTGGGTTTATGCTCAGTTTGGTTGATCCATGTTTTCAGAAGCATATTTGATTCAGGTGAGTAGATTTGGAAAAATCTGAGGAAAAAATGGTTATTTTATTGTTTATTTTGAAGCTTATTTCAAGCTACCGATGTTTATCTTCTCTAAGACATATGCTGTCTACACAAACACTGTCTGTGCCATATTGTTCAGAGAGCTCTCTCTTGGACAGTGGGTCCTGCCAGACCATGCCAGCTTACAGACCTGCTGCCAGAGTCATCACATTTATCACACACCATTCACATTCCCAAGTGATGGAATCACCAGTGTTGACCGTGCTGTCTGTATCTACTTAACAAAGCCAGGGCTTCTCACCACCCGGGGTTTCCACACACCCCCGTCTGAACCAAAGCCACAGTAGGGACTTCAGGTGTCTTTGTTTTAATATAAGAAGTATGCCTGACACTAATATTTAATATTACTTCTTATAATACTTTAAGTGTGTCTAAACAAACCTCCTGAAAAAGTCTTTGCCAAATTTGAAGCAAGTATCCTTAATATGGCTTCACCCTACCCTGCCCCCTCCTACAAGTATGCATTACATTCTCATCTGCCTTCAGGCCAGTTCCTGGTGGTTTAGCACTAACAAAATGAAGGCCATAGCACAGCACTCGACATTGAGAAAAATAAAACTGTCGGCAAAAGAAGGGAAACCTTCCACAAGAGGGGAAACAGTCCTGGGCTTAATGTTACCTTTTAAAATAATACTTGATACATCATAGCATGAAAGAAAAAAAAGAGGTTACCATGATACTCTAACATTCAACACAGACAAACACAGCTCTTGCACACACACACACACACACACACACTCACCTATGCACACGCATACACGCGCACACACACACACACACACACACACAGGCCCATTAGAGTCATCAAGCTAACATAATTTCCCCTGTGTCCAGCATGCAGATCAGGCCTGCATCTCATCACCGCAGGCCAACACCACCTGGGTGGTGGGGATGGAGAGATAATGGCCTTCCAGCGCCTTTTCTGGGAGCGCAGTCCACCAGGAGCTGGCATTAAGTATGCACCATCCCCGCCAGCCTCCCATTGTTTGCACTCCTGGTTACAGCAACATCAATTCCGCGGTGCCAGTCAAGCATGGCTAACGGTCCGAGGGCCATATTCTTCAGGCAGACACATCTCTTTCAGTCCCCTGGGAGCGGGGAACAAGGTTAGATTGAAAGGTAATGAGCCTATTAATTAGAGGGCTTTCAAAGGGGCTGGCCTGCCATGGTGTCCTCACACACAAGGGCTGGCCTTTTCTCACACACCCCTCTCCCTATAAGGATAACAGCCACACACAAGAGAAACACAATACCGAAAAGCACCAGGTGTAAAATCTAAACCTGAAATTCATATTCCTATTGTTCCATTCAGCCAGACATGTAATCAATGCTGAAGGCATTTTTAAGTAATTATACAAATGTATGCACAACAGTAATTGATGTCACTCAGGAAAGATTAGAGGGCTGATTAAAGGAAAAACATGGTGTTTATAGACCATCGCGTGGGGTACTGAGGCCAAACCTTCTTTAGCATTGGAGGGCTGGGAGCTGTTACAGACAGTGGCGGTGTGGCTGACCAGCTTTCTTCTGTTCTTAATTAAGGAATTAATTCAATCAGACTTGCCCTTTTGTATGAAATATAGTACAATTATACTTTTATCTTAACGCATTCAATTCTTCTTTACTACTACATCAAAGTTCAGGAACATTTTCAGCATTTGCAAGCTGAGGATTATGTCATACTGAATTTACATACCACATGCATTGAATATTTTCAATTGTCAAAGAAAATGGTACCTCTAATACTGTCTGGAGAGATGGATATTATCAATCTCACTCCGGTATAAAAATATGTGAAAGATGCTTCATAGCTCTAAATGTAGTAACTTTTGTTGCTGTCTTGTATCTGATGTAATGGTCTATTTTCAAAAATGATGCTCAGCGAGCTGCTTTTTGTCATTAAAAAGTGTATAATTACAATCTTTAAAGTCAGTCATTTCCTGAAGAGATTTCACTCTCTGGGGCAGGCCATTCCTGGTAAATGACAGGTCCTATGTGTGTATGGGCTTCAGGGTCTGCACTGGTTTATCCGGAATGTTGTGATGCTGTCTGTGGCCTGCTGCCCCCGCATGATGACACACAGTTGGCCGTAGAATTGCTCAGTTTTCAATCAGTGAGAGTGTCTCACTGCACTCCAGTGACATCCACTGGTAAATTTTGTCTCAAACTGTACAGCTACTGCCTGTATTAGTAGGGTATCCTTGAGAGCTGTACTGATTACAAAGTATGAAGCTAACAAAAACAAGCTAATAAATAATATCTGTTAGTAATATATTAACTCCAGATGGTAAATAATCTTTTAGGAATGGAATTGAGCTTCATAAGTTTAAGCATGTTTTTATTCTAAATGATAGATTAAACTACGAATGATGTCAAGCTTCAGGTCTCCTGTGATACTACAGAAATAGCTAATCTACAGATGAGTTCAGGTTTTTAAAGTTTAACTGCTTACATTTGGCCTCTCTCTCCAGTCCTTAAGAGCCATATTTCATCTGCTCGGCCTGTGGAGGGGGCTGGGTCTCCAACCTTCACTGTAATCACGCCCACCTGGCTGCCATGGAGATGAAACTCTATCTGGAGTGATGTAGATTTGTGTGGTGGTGATCACCATGGGGCAGGCCTGGTACATCCATCACTGGGGGAAGGATCCATCACATTGATTTTCACTGGACACTTTAGGAAAGTGACAGTGACAGCAAGGACACTGGACGAATCTAAGCCAATCTATCTGCCACGCTGAGGAGAGTTTGTATCGGCCTCCCTGGGACCTTAAAGACAGGAGAGCAGATGTTGAGCCCTGACACCAGCTATACTGCATCTGTTTGTCATATTTGTGTATCAAACTCTTGATCTTTCATTATTTATCTTCTGTATAGTATCCATGCACTTTAATTCAGAACAATTATATGCAATGAAGAACTAGGGCATATAACTTAAGGAAAAGGAATTCCTAAGAGGTAATTTAAGAGTTTATGGTTATGGAGGGAACGTTTTGTTGGATGCCAAAAATTACACCTTAAGTGTGCAAAATCACAGCCAATGGACTCTGCTCCTCTGCTATAAAACAGGAATAAAGAAAAATAGAATAAAACTGTCAGAAAGACATGTATTTCTGCATTTGGAAATGTGCAGCTGTATATTTAGTTCTTGCAGAAAATTTCGGCAAAAAATCTGAAGGAAACTACAGAGAACAGTAATTGCAAAAACATAAATTCAAGCTATTAAGGAGGAAAACAAATTAGCACAAAAAAGTGAAGAGCAGCATCAGTCTCTGTGAAAAATAATGGCTGCCACACTCCAAAAAACACTAACAATTCTGATGCATTTCAAGTGCAAGAAATGTGAATATATTACTGAAAAATAGTTAATGGAACAATTCTATTAAAGTTAAAACATTTTGTGGTAAATTAATGATACGTGTTACATAATTGCCTCAAGATTTGGATTATAGAATTGCGTTCTGTAAGAGATTCCAAACCTTTTTATATGAATGTCCCAAAAACCCACATTTAATAGAAATAATGATATTTTTAAGTAGACAGACAAAAAGACAGACAGACTGCATAGCATAACTAAACAATGGAGTTAATGTGAGCTAGCCTCAAAAATGATGGTGATAACAGTACAAACTCAACAGTGATTGTATCATCACACACACTGGGCAACTTTGATAGCTGTTATGTTTTTCTCTATAAGAACAATTTGGTGAATTGATTTTCATGATTGCTGAACTCTCCAAACTGTGTCATTGAAGATAAAAATGAACACTTGCACTTAATTGTGAGCCAAAGTTAAGGACAGACCAAATGTTGATCGAAGGCTAAACCTTAGCAAACCAAAAAATAAAAAACTACAAATCTAGAAAAACTGCCAAGAGTAACTCTGGTCTCCATCACTTTTTAAAATTAGATTTTTTTTCTGTCAAAAATATTGCAGTTTCTGTTTGTGAGCCAGAGCTGAAGCACAGCTGAGTCATACAACAAGACATTGATGCAAAACACACAAGCAACCGTACATTAGAATGGCTGAAGAACAACAAACTTACAGTTTTGGAATGATCAAGTCAACATTCTGACCTAAACCCCATTGAGATGTTGTGGCAGAGCCAGAAACAAGCAGTTCATGCTTGAAAACCCACATGTTACACTGAGTTTAAACAGTTATGCATGGAGAAATGGGCCAACATTCTGTGTGAGAGACTGATTAATTACTGCAGGAAGCATTTGGTTGTAGTTGTCATTGCTGCTAATGGTGGTTTAACCTGAGTCGTATTACTGAATCTTGTAAACTTGCAGACAGAAGTATCAAAAACAAAATGTCATGTCAAATTGTTCACTCATTTCCCTTTTTTATATGAGGTTTTAGTTGATGTCAGGGCTTAGACAGGGACTCAGTTGCAGACGTGGAATTAACAAACATTTATTGAAAGTCAATTCCAAAAAACACAATCCAAAAATCAGAGTCAAGTACAGGCAGAGGTCAGAACCAGGAAGACACAGCAAAAGCACAAAAAGGAGATCCAAAAGGCAGAGACAGAATCCAGAAGACACAGCAATCAGACAAAGACAGAATCAAAAACAGAGGTAAAAAAAAAAAAAAAAACAGGCAGGTAAAAAGCTGGTGGCAAGACAAGATGAGAAGGATGAGGAGGAGGAGGGGGAGGAGGAGGAGGAGGAGGAGGGGGGGATACTGAAACAAACTGGCAACAGAGACAGACACACAAGGAGTTTAATTACAAAACTAATGAGGGCTAAACAGGGAACAGGTGTGAAAACTGGCAGGTAAAACAGAGAAGGTAATCAGACAATTAATAATCACACAATCAATAAAACACTTAAGCAGGAAACACATGGGGGAAAAGAAAACACAAGTACATGACACAGAAAACAGAGGAGACACGGAAGTAAAAACATAAAGCAAAAACAGACTAAGACTCTGGGTTGCTGACATGATCTGGACATTCAGAGTCAAAGATATGCTATGCTACAACAAACCCATACATACATATTATTTTTGGCAGTTGGATGTGGGGGCTGATGGCTATCAAGGGTATTCCACAGGCATTAAGTCTTTGTTACTGAATAACACAGACTGCTGTACACTAGATTCCCCATGCACACATTTGCCTGTCTCTGAAACCTGCCATCCGCAGCACTGACTAGGGTCTTACTTTTAATTGAATGAGTTGGATTTTTAGTGCCATCATGTATTGTCTGTTTTGCAGATTTATTTTTTTGTCATTTTAGTGTTGGAATGATCATTATCCCTTTATATTATTTGAATCTGTTAATTGTTTATTGTTTCAATTAACTAATATTAATTGAAAAGTAACATGACTAATTTTAATTATAATAATAGTGTCATTATCATCATCGTGATCATCCTCTGTTCTGTGCTTTGAAAGTGGACAGCATATGTAGTGGACATGCATGAACCAGCCTCTAAAACCAGAGATAACTAACACTGCTGCAAAATAAGATATTTAAAATCACTGCAAGGCCCAGCCAGTGGTTTCTCATGAAATTTCTCCATCTAACTGATCAAAGATTACCATGATGATTTCTCAAAGCTGCAGTTTTTCAGTGGCCTTTAAGAAGTGGTTTTAGGGATGATATTAGATTTGATTATTCTAAGTCTCTGCGCTGGAGATTGTCTGATGTGTATTTTCACTTGAAAATAAAAAGGAAAAAATATGAACAAGACCCACTCATCCAGAACAAAATGTGGCTCTGGCAGAGCTCCACTGTGAACTGCAACACTTTTCCCATACAGGTCTGGGCTCTGGTAGGCAGAGGCCATTGACCCGTATCATGTATCCCACATTTACACACACAGAAAAATTAGGACCAGCTTATGAAAGCAGAAAAAACGAGATTTGGAAAGCTCTGCAGACTGCAGTAGAAACCTGGAGGCTATAGAAAATTATTAAAAAACCAGAGGGACCTGGGGCCTCATTCATAAAACCTTGCACAATACAACAGTAAGGGCGAACCACCTATGACATACAGGGGAAGCAGATGCCTTGTGCTTAAGAATATCAGTCATCATATATAATAATACATCATTCTATCATATCATATTGTACACACATTTAATCTGGCTTTCAAGGCCAAAAATCATACATTTTCTATTTTCCACAATTTCTTATCATAGAATCATTTTTAATTATGAATGAAATGCTCATATAGTTTAAACTGCACATGAGTTGAGCTCATTTTTCGACTTTGTGTGCCCACTTAAAGTCTGTGAGAGTAGCTGGGACTGAATGATTGAGTCATTCAGGAATGAGGCCAGCATGTCTTGAACAAACCTTAGCCTGCATGTCTTCAAGCTTCTTGGTAGCGCCCACTCCATGAAATCAAAATAAACCATGAGATGGAATGTAGTGTAGGGTCTCGCCTGAAACAAATTTCCTCTCCCTTGGCCTCAGTGCCACCATAATTCCTTCATGACAATGCTGAAGCTGTGTACTGGCTCACAGTGCAATGCTGCTCTATGTCTCTGAGTATCATATAAAACATAAACCATCAGGCAGCCTGAAAATTGTTCGATTAAAAATACACACATTTATTTATTGATAATTAAGCTCACAATTCACAGATATAGTGACCAGCTTCCTAATGAGAACACAGTTTCTTCTAGTGTGATTTTATTTAATATATCTCACAGTATGTGTAGTGTTTCTTTTTAATATATACCTCTCGCACATGTCTGTGTCAATTTAAATGTTGATAGCTATGATCAATATGATGAGTCCATCAACAATTCACACTCCTAAACCTAAATTTTGCGTATTCCAAACCAAGGTTCCACCTCCATTGCAGATTTGCTCATTCTATTGAGAATTGGTGGGTCAAAGAAAAGGTAAACCAACAAATGTCTCTGGCTACTTGTGTGAGAATATGGAGCACAAGGGCCACAGTGGATACGAAACTGGTCCATCTAGCTCTTAGAGGTCAGACCGTAAAAACAAACATTGTTTTGTTGAGAATTTATTGAGTATCCATGCATATGGATGCCTTTGTGGGACTAAGAGAGCAATACACCAACACGGAGCAGCGCCATCTCACTCTTGGGAGGATATGGCACCTCTGAGCACATTTGGAAGGCATTAAACAAAGAACATAATATATCTTTACTGTGAAACCAAAACACACAATCCAAATATTTTTGATAACTGTCGGATAACGTCCATCCAAGACTACTGCGTGGTGGAATCTTTGTCTGTTTATTTTTTGGGGAGTGAAGAAATGTAATTTATAGTGCTAATATTGTGAATATTCTCAGCAGGTTGACATAGGTGGTGAGAGGGGTTCTTCGACATACTGATGTGTCTACAAACCTGTTGGGACCTGTCTGCAGACTCGGATAATTGAACTGTCAGGATATGGAATGACCCTGGCCTCCCACTGGCCATAACTGTATAAACAAAACATAATTGGAATACAAAATAAGCAATGAAGCAAGGAAATGTGGCACATTTTGCACATATACACTACTTACCACTCTATCTGTAATGAAACGCTATAATTAAGTTTGATAATGGGTAGATTCAAATATTTGCCAAAAGCATTTTAACATTTTGAGAGATTCTTCCATTCCTGCTTGCTCACTCTCCATTCAGTTTGTGTTCCTTTGGATTTGTAAGTGAGCTGACTTAAGGTTATTCAGTTTGGAAAACCATACACTATCCCTTTTCTATAAAAACTTGTGGGTTAGAACGAGCGACCTATTTGAGTTTTTGAAAAATGTAATTTATAATTTTCTATGTAAGTTGTTATTTCCCTTTTCTAACCACGCTGCCAAAATGTTGCGGTCAGACTGGCAGCAGTGCAGTTTGCACAATGGACTGACAGAGCAGTACAGGAGCGTTAATGCTCATGTGTGCTCATACATAGTGACATGTATTGTGTTAGAAAACCATTTCTAGATTTTAACAGAAGGAAAAATATACACCCTCTGCATATCCACACACACACAAAAAAAAAACTTTTATGATGACTTCAATATGAATCCATAACTACATTACAACAATACTGATGACATCAACAGCTCTGTGGCAATCTTTATTAAATAGTGAAAATCAATGTTTTGCTGAAGTGTAATTGCACCTGAATCCATTCTATGATGAAGACACCCTGACTATTTTAACACATGATCTCTGTATTTACATCCATTTTGTATATTTCATTACAGAAATGTATTTGTCTATGCCCTGTTTAAACTGTGATGAAAATTTAAACTCCATCCTCCATAGTTTATATCATTTTAGTTTCCATAATCTAATGCCAAGCAAAGAAAATAGATGAGCTTGGTTCTCTGACCAACATCAAGCTTGTGAAATGTCCTCTTCATCTGATGGGTCTCAGCCGGAATGTCGTATTTCACTGCAGATCTCATGCAGAGTTTCCCCTAATTTTTTTCATATTGTCTGTGTATCCTGGTTTCTGTTACATGTCATGTCCTCCGTTTTGGAGGCGTGCCCGTAAAACGCTGGCCCACTTCTGCCCTCGGAGACAGGTTGTGTCCAACCCATCTCAGACGTTTGGGGTGTCTCCACATGTACAGGGCCATTTGGCAGGTCACAGGCCAGGAGACAGGGCCTTCATGAATCAATTTCAATGTTTTAATAAGAGTGAAAGAGAGAACAAAAACCAAGAGCTCTTTTAGACTTCCATTCATCACAACCGAAAGGACTTCAGACCAGCTGATTATTTGCAAAAGTAAAATCCCTTTAAAGAAAAATGAAATATTCTTTATTGTAATAAACTGGCCATAACATCATAGACTGTGGTTTTGTGGCAAGATGATAAAGAGAAAAAAAAATGAAATTAAGATTTAAAAACTAAGATGAGGATGGGGAATGGCAGTGGGCAGAGGGGTGAAACCAGTAATTGAAATGTGTGAATTAACTGTGAAAGAAAACAGCAGGATTATAGTCTCTTTTTCCAATGCAACATTCAAATTTCTTTAAAGTATGCCAATGTGTTTAACTATGCAATGGCAAAACAGTGGTTGGTATTTATGTAAAAAGTATGTACTTACAGAAAAATACTGTCACTTACTGTAAAGCCTAAAAGTGCGTATGAATGTTTATTCATTTTGTGCTGTTTGCTGTGTTTGGGTATTTTGGAACACATGGAAATGTCTGTCTGAACTGTAGGTAATATGCATGCTGGATTCATTTTTGTTTGAGTCATAATCTATGAGCACTGCTTAGTGTCTAAATAATGAAAAATTCCATGACACATCCTTATCTACCAAATGGAAAATCACATTATCTTCAAAAGGCTCTAAGCCTGCATGTTCCGGCTTCCTCTGAAATTTCCATTGAAAAAAAAAAGGATCATAATTCTGTCAAGCGCTTAAAATTCAGTCTTAATGTTTTCGGGGGTGTTAAATGCAAATTCCGAGGTCACTCAGAAGTTAAAGTGTGAAAAAAAACTTAATTTCGAAAGCTATCTGAAGTTCTGAAAATCTTCACTGAAGGCTGTGTTCTGTCATAGTATAGTACTAGAAATAAAGGGATAGTTCTGCAGTACAAATAATTTGTACCTCTTACCCCATCTTACACTGCAAATAAAATGGAGCAGCTGAATTTCATTTTATGGCATATAAAAAATGTCCTGGTTTCCTTTTTGCAGCAGTCTGATTGTCTCCGCTGCTTTGAAGTTTCCGCAAATTCAGTTCAGCACACGTCAGTGTGATTCCATGTACAGCAATGCACCAGAAACCGCCTCTCCTGTTTTCTAACTTTCTGTTTGTTTTGATCAGTCATGTTTCATTTCCAAGTGACTTAATAAATTCAAACTTTGTGTTGGAGGGATAGAAAATAATTCTGTAAAACTGCCAATATTCCTTATACAGCAGTTTCCAATGTTAAGGGGACAGGCCCATTCAAGCCCTGTGGAAATCATTAATGTAGCTCTCGGCCTCAGTTTTAAATAAAATAATAATACTTGCAGGATTTTAGTAAACTTTGTGATGCCTGTATAAGTTATGTTGTGCGGAACCCTGGCCTTTACGAGAGACAGACTGTTATGAGCGAGCTCAGTAATTTCTGTTTAAACTGCGCAGAGCCCAGGCCTGCGGGAGTACCAGATGAGTTGAACCAGGAGGAAGGATAGCAGGTTGCTTAGTGTGGTGGCATACTGTTTCTCATTGAGATTAGATCTAATGCTTAGCCCTGGATAAGGCACACAAACCTCCCTGCTGTACAAATGACATGCTTGAAAAAATACAAATGGGAGTGACTAAGCACTAAGATGGTACTGATACACTTTTCCCAGGAGAAACTCTGCTCACTTCTGTGGTTGTTCAGAACGCTCAAGTTTTCATTAACAATACAACTTTTGGAGACAGTCACAGAAGCAAATAAAACATGAATAATTGTGTTCATGTCCACTTTACTTATCAATGCAGACACACTTCATGGGTAATAAATACCTTCTCAGCTCCATCTTCTATTTTGGCAACAATGAGAACTTGGTGGGAGATTGATCATCTGCACCTGATGTTATTTTCAACACTACACATGTCGTATAGAGGGAGACTTGCTTAAAATATTTACATTGGTGCAAACTAGGTCCTGACCCCTCACTGAAAAACGCTGCCCCTGATTTCCTGAATTAAGTAATCATCATCAGTGCCACAACAATCTCCCTGATCTTTGCGCTAATAGTCAAGATAATCTTAAAAGGGGAAGATACTGCACCACACTAACAAGGATGGAATGAATTACTGTGCTGTCTGAAGATCTGCCGGAGAGATATAGGATTATGAGGGTATTGCTCCCAAAACAGATTGCTTGCAGATGAAGCTTCATGACTACAGAGGAGTGCTGTATTAACCGCAGAAAACGGAGGCACTTTGTGGTGAAGGCGCTGTCCCCTGGAACTGGAGAGGAGTCAGTCACAGTGGTATTGACTGCAGCTGTGTTGGTCAGGTAGAGTGAGAGTAAAAGAAGCAACCCGTCACCATGAACAAATCAGCCCAAATTAACCAACGGAAAATAGGGTTTCCACTTCAAAAATGTTTGTTTGTTTTTCAGTGACTTCTAATGACTTGAACTCAAGTGACTAATTATAATGCCATTTGTGAACACAAAGACAGTGACTGAAAAATCTTGTTGGACAATCAGTTTGTGTGAAAGAAAGATGTCATTTTTAACAAGGAAACATTTAAAAAAAAGGAAGCATGAAATCTGTAAGGAGCGTGGAGGTCGGAGAGCTGTGCTAAATTTGGGTCGGCGACGGGGGATTTGCCGTTTGTTGGCAGCCTTATGAAACGCAGCAGAAAGGATCAGAGAGAGCAGGGAAGCTGACGAGGCGGCCGCTTGAGCGTTTGATCTCACACAGGGGCTTGTAGCTCCATAAAATAGGGACTGAAACATTGCAGTCTTGCCACACACAAAACACAAACTCTATCTTTATATGCACTAGGAGAGATACACAAAGTATCCTGTGCCATTAGTATGTGTATGTAACGGAGAGAGTGTGTCTTTGTGTATGCCTGTGTGTGAGTGTGTGTGTATGTGTATGTGTGTGTGTGTGTGTGTGTGTGTAACAGATAGTGTGTATCTTTGTTTGTGTTTGGGTGGGATGGGGATCCTGTGAAGTACTTTACAGTCGAGGGACCTTTTACTGTTGGTGCACCATATTACATTTTCACAAGATGTTATTGTAAGAGCAATTTATCAATTAGACAAATCGCTACAAGATGGGTGCCCTCAAAAACAAAAGACCCTTGATTTCTTTTCTTTCTTTTGGAGTATGCAGTATGTATATAGTATAAGATGTGAATGGATTTTGTATTTCCAATGGCAGTCCCTCTTATCTAAGATAACACAGCAGATATAGTGGTTTATTCAGCATATATATTCCTCTGTCTGGAAGCATAATGACCTTGTCACAGAGTAGAATCCCTGGAAACAAATTCCCAGGATCCAGTGGAACTATACAGGGCCACTGCCAACTTACATGTCAGTTAAAACTGCAGAACGTCTTCAGAAGTGTCCCATAAACATTTAGCATATCAAATATTTTATGAGTTTCCTGTCCTGAACGAGGCATCTTCAGAAGGAAATTATAGCCCAAGCTGTTATTGTATTATACAAATTTTGATATTTAATACATGTGTTTATTGGTGTAACTATACTAATGTAGTTTGTAGATATTATACACTTTGGGCTTGTGAATACTCTATTTACATAAATACTTTTACCATTATCATCCACATAGTATGGGCCCATTCACTGGGCCTCTATGTGGCTAATTAATTTTACATTATCCATTCAGACACGTGTTGCTTAATTAAAGATTGCAATAGCTGTGCCATAACCAGGACTCAAACCTGTAACCTATTTATTTATAGCCAATGCTAAGATATATGCCTGTGAGCTAGGTTGGTACATACAGTTTCAGACAAATAATTCAGAGATTGATTTTAAGTGGTTTATTCCTGTATAGAAGAAGCTTTCTCTTCAGTCTATAAAGAGGCATGTGATTAGAATGCTGGTCACAATCTAATAAAATGCTGTCAGCCTTGATAAGGTTGAGTAAAAGTAATGGAAAGTTTGACATTCATAAATATTTACCTTAAATGGCAATGGGCATTGGCTGTCTCTTAAACTGAAAATTAGTTGTGGAATCTGAGCCTTTGCTATCTTTCATTTCCTCTGTCATAAAAATAACATGGCCACCGCCCGCACAATGTAATGCTGTGGTAACCAGTAAAGTCACTGTTTGGAGAATAAAATAAAATCATCAATTATTCAAAAACTTTGCAAATAGAAGGTATTGAATGATCTTCAGCTGCTTTCGATTTTCCATAATCGCCAGCAATGCCAATTTTCAGTCTGCTTCAGTCATAAGACGTCTTCCATGCTGGCAACCTCTGAGTTGTCCGAAACAAAAATGGTATTGTTCTCCTTGAGTTCATGGAATGTATAAGTGAGTGGAAATGTTTATTCATTTTAAGCAGCTAAGAGTGGAAATACATCAGAACTTCAGACAAACTACAAGGAATAGCTGAAAACTGAAAGTACATGTGTGGAAATTTGATACAAATTAAAATTGAATTGCAACCATAATCCATAGGTAATATAATATTTTACTGTGAATAAATCACAGGATTAATTTAATTAACTCACACAATACACTTACACACTTACACAATATGTTCTGTATTAGAACATCTAATTTGAATTTTATATATAAATACCAATATAATATAATATATTAATTATATTAAAACAATATAATACTCAAATTATATGTATATATAAAATTTGAGTTTGAATATATATGTATATACATATATATTGAAACTCATATTGAGTATTATATTGATTTATTATTATATCGAGTATTTTATTGAGTATTTTGTATGTGTGTGTGTGTGTGTGTGTGTGTGTGTGTGTGTGTGTGTGTGTGTGTGTGTGTGCTATTTTTTATATTTTTTATATTTTTTTTATTTATTTTTTTCAGACAGCATAGTGTTATACCAAAGATTTAAAATTCCACCAGTAAAGATAAATATATGATGATAAAATATTTTAGTGAACTTATCATGATTTGGTAAAGTTCATGTTTTGACAGGTTTGACCAGTATCTCTGTAATGAGGTATACACATTTTAAATGCAATGCATGTTATGTAAGCAAGCAAGAGAGCCATGCCTTCTGCCTGACAGACCACCATGTACGGCTGAGGAAGCAGCTCTCAGATCAGTCTCTCTCATACCGGAAGAATCCCATGCCCCCCTGAGCTCCACTCTTAACCTCTCAAAGTCTTTACCTTCCAAAACACATTGTCCATCATACTCGGTGACCTGAGAGGAAGGCTGTGGCGGCCCCATTCCATAACAATGACATTATCCCTTTGCCGATACCCAAATGCTGTCACACAGGCTCTCGTTAGCAGATGGGATCCAGGAACTGAAATCTGAGTCTTCAACGGAATAGGCCCGGAAATTAAACCAAAGAGTGCCTCACTCAGCTTTTATTGGAGACCTTCCAAAATGTTCTCACCCCCATGACTAGTATCGGTAGATCCAGCAATCAGGGAGCAAATAACGGAGCAATGCAGACTTGTACATTTCAGTATGAGTGGATGTCTGTATAATGTTGTTTTCCTTTTCCTTTCATTTTTCAATGTTTCATTTATTCATATAATTCCAATTTCGAATGCAGGACTTTGTTTTTACACATGTAGAAGATAGAAAGTTTTGATTTTTAAGCATATTTTCATCTCACATGAAAGTGACTTAATGCTAATAGTTATAGATTCTATATTATCTCCAACACATGGCTGAAGAAATAAATGAGCGAATAATGGTTATAATTCAGAATGATGGCCATATCTTGTTTGCATAAAATGTTATTTCTTGCTTTGACAGAGTTGTGGTAAGGATGGTGCTGACATGCATATTGTAGTAATGCTTTTGCTTCCCTTCATTTTTACAACACCCAAAATCACAGCCAGGATTCAATCAACATGTGTCCTTAACTTTGGCTTACATGTGAGTGCAAGTGTTCATGTTTATCTTCACACTGACACAGTTTGGCAAGTTCAGCAATCATGAAAATTAACTCACGAAGCAATACAAATAAGTATAACACTCTTATTCAGTTGTAAGTAAAATTAAGGACAAATGTTGATTGAATCCAAGCCCATAGGATTCAACATATTATGCAAATATGTTTAAATCTGTTTGCTTTGAGAAAGTATTTTATATTAAGTGTTTCAATAGTGAAACATGCATGAAAATGAATCATAAAAATTGAAGTGATATATTGTACTTATACCGATGGGTAGTTGGAAAAAAAACTATATTCAGCATTGCAACATGATTAAATAATTGTTTTGTATTGCTGTGTTTTTGTATTGCCATTATTTTGCCATTCTTTATGCCACAAATATAAATAGAATCTTCAAATGGGTATTTAGGGGACCTTGTGGGATAATAATAATGATAATAAAAAAATGGACGAGCTGACCATTAATAACAACTAAAGGCAGAAATGCCCCAAAATTTATACTGTAATACATATTACAATTTATATCAATCAGTATTTATCCTTAATTCTAACATATTTCTCACATGATACTTTTGTATGATTAAGACATATGTACCTGAGGCAAAAAATAAGAAAAACATATAAAATAGATATAAAATGTAAAATAATTTAATTTAAGGGATTACATGGACTGATGTCAGCATATCCACTTGACATGTTTTTTATCTTTTTAAAAAAGGTTGATAATTAGCCGTAAACATAGGATTAGGTAAGTTTAAGGAGTAGTCATGCACTGCTTAATAGTTTGTAGATTGGAGGTTGAAATTGTTTCATATTCATGACATTTTAGTTTTCATGCCCAGAGCATCTGATCCATGAATGGCCTTCTTGTACCTTCTTTTTTCTGAATTCCATCTTCGCTGTCTAAGTTTTATAGGTCATTATGTTGTACCTTGTTTTCTTTTTTATTATTTGACAATAATCAAAATTGAAATTGTTTACAAAAATGAGCATGGCCCAGGGTACACACCCAAAGGTTGCTTGGCAAGCCTTATGAACTGATCACTAATGGGTGTGACTGCTTGGCTGGGCTCTTAGCCCTCAAATGGTAAATTGTTGTTGTTGTTACTGAGGGAATGTTGGGCACAATTCCACGAAATTTTCACATCTCAAAATGTCAATGCAGCAGCTGTTTTATCAAAGACAGTACTCATAAATTCAGTTCTTACATTCCCCTCATATTTGTTTGATTCACAATCACTCTTGCTTCACACTTAAGTGAATACTCATTTTCTTTTCATTCCCTGTTACCAAGGGGATTGCCAGAGTTATTAAAGCTTAAATTGCATCAGACCCACCCTCCATTCTGATAATTGACCCTCCCGCTGACCTTTTCCAGAATGATCTATTAAAAAATCACTCCTTCATTTCCTCCTCGCCCTCATGTAAAACAAAAAATAAGGAGCAGCGGTGTTTGTGCCCTGTGCTCAGCAGAGATGAAACTAATGTAGCACAACTGAACAAACACACGCTGCGCTGCCACGGCTTGTCAGAGCTGGGTACACGTAGAACAGAGCAGCGAGGTCCGTGATTGAGGAAATGAGGCCGGCGCACAGTGACCAGGGTAAATATTGCTCAGGACCCCCACATGTTTCATTAGGGCATCTGCTGGCAATAGGCCAGAAATTATAACTGACATTTTAATGCACTTAGCTGTTGTCCATGAAGGTCCTATTAAAGTAGAAATAGTTTCCACTGCATGAGACAATAGAAGAATGGGCTCAAGAGAAATGACATAAAAATGTGTAAAGTAACATAACATAGTGAGACAAAGATAATTACAGGGAATAAGCTATCCCTTGCCTACAAATATCATCTATAACACCAACTGTATCACTTTCACATTGTCAGTATGCAAAGACACCTCAAACATCATCATTTATCACTTTTCACTGTGTTATGGTTTTCATTAAATATTTATTTATTTCATGGAAAAAGTACATGAGGATAGGTGTGCAACAGAAGTAATGTTTTGCTTGCATCTCTAACTGGGAGTACAGTGCAGTTGGGCTACAGTAATGGCTGGAACTCCTTTCTCATTTCTTTCTCTCCCTATGCTTCTCCCTCTCTCTATTCCATTCTTCCCCACTCCAAACAGCTTCAAAGCAGTTGGACAAGTCTTTCCTTTAAGTGCAGGGATCTCTGAAATAACACAGCATAAATGCAAATGATATGTTAAGATGAAGATATTAATCACGCCCCAGGCCCTTGTCTTCTATCTCTGCTAGTAGGGCCCCACTTTCATGTGGAGCTAATTGGTACAAAGTCGTGTGGTTGTATTTTAGTCGCAGGTAATTTAAAGTACTTGAGAGACAGCAGTGCTCACAGTACAGATACCCCACCAGTGACAGCATTTATCCCGCTGTGACACATTAGCAAGGCCTTGCACGGCTGAATTTGATTAAAAGAGTGGTGTAAGCCCTATCGTGATGGTTTTTCCTTCTTCTCTGTAATATGACCTTTTCTAATATGATTCCTCTGCATGTAACCCTTGGCAGCCCTTTCAAAACTGATTCACGAGAAGCAATTACAAATGTCATAAAATCAAAGATATGCACTTAGGAATTTCTTGGAATGGTGAAATGCTGAGTGGCTATCCAAAACACATGTTGTTTGTTCTGTTTGTTCATCAAACTTAATTGCCTTCTAGTTTCAGCATTGAATGTGTCCTTTTCTTCTCACGTCCAAGACAAATAAAACATAAATAGCATTAAATCAATTTTTCCAAAGCCTGTGTTTATTTTATTCACAGAAGTCAGATGTTGTGCAATTATATATGTTCATGACAATATTGTAAAACTCTGTCTCTAAATTAATGTGAGTGTGCAGTGGTGAACTGCACCTCAACTTTATAACTCTTCTAGTAGGACATTGTAAATTGCACTTGAGTTCATTTTAATTAAATGGTATAATCCTATTATAAGTTAAAATGGGATTAATTTTACATCTCACTTGGGCTGCGTATGATGACTCCAGAAACGAGACACTGCAGCACAAGTGGTCTCCATCTGCTGTCTGCGCATCCCCGACCATGATAAATCATGACTTTGGGAGATGTTCAGCATCAACGGGAGCCAGTCTCTTCAGCAGCTTACTGGTGCATATTGGTGGGGAAAGCTTGATTTCCTCTGGCATGCAAAGGACTGCAGATCCCTGCTGAGAGAAACAGTAAGCACATGCAGTTTTTCAGACCTCCAGTGAGCGCTTTTTAACACCTACAGAACACGCCATGCAGAAGGATATGCGTATGTACTCACAATCAAGGGAATCAGTCATCCTCCTTTAAATGCAGTTATGCATGAAGAACTTTTAACATGAAATTTTTTTTCACTATATATTATACATGCAATGTGATACTTGTGGTGATATACATGTAATGTGGTACTTGCAGTGATATTGTGCTGTTTTTGTTTGCATTTTTGTGAATATTTTTAATTTTCCAAGCGAATCATTAAATTTTTTTTTTTTGGTTTTGTTTTTGTTTTTTTTTTGTGAATGTTGATGGAATTTTCAAACTGAGGTGAAAAACTGCACATATTCCCCATGGCAAATTGCAAATAAATAATAGCAATGAGTTCATTATATTTCAATGCAATACATTTCAGTATGGATATGCTGCAGTTATATAATCATAATACCATTTTAATGTGGTCTATGTAAAGTGAAAATATCTGGCCTTTGTTGACTGGGCTTTTTTGTATGAAGAAGTCATACAGCCATTTGGCTGAAAGCATGTGGAAACAGCTTGTAGTTGACATTAAAGCACATCTGGCTTGAATTGTCTTGCTAGTTCTGCAAACTACATCTCACATCAAAGCATGATCTAGTTCATATGTGCTTTACACAGCCTGTTTCCTACAGGTATATATGCAGTTCTACTATGGTACTACAGATAAAATATATGCTTGAAAGGACATCTTTTGGTTGTTGTTGTTTTTTTTTTTTTTTTTCTTAAATGTCGATGCTGTGGATTAAATGGCATTATTATTGTATTGGCCAGGACAATCTCTCACCATATGGTTTCTATCCACAATCAACATATTAAAGGGATAGTTCACCCTAGAATTGAACGATATTTATTGTCTTTCCTAAGAAATGCATTTCACACTGACAATGACAAATTTCAGCTGCATATATATGTATATTTAATTTGTCCATGAAAGGCTACTGGGCCTTATTTCAAAATGAATGGGGGTCATGATAAGCAGGAAACTCAAGTTAAATTTTATGTTAATGATTTTGAAAGACAAAAAATGATAAAATTAATTTCAAGTTTTGTGACTATGAGTCTTACAGAGATTGTATATGCAGTTACAATCCATTGTCATTAAAGTTCTTCAGTTATCTAATTTGCATTACAAACTTCCTACAGGTACAAGCTATGGTATCAGATAGTGGAGAGAGGACTATTTTTAAAAGCATGGTGACAAATGAGGCCTTTTTAGGTTTAATTTTTCCTTTTCACATTAGTCATAGGAGGCAGGAACCGATGTGTGTGTGTATGTATGTGTGTGTGTGTGTGTGTGTGTGTGTGTGTGTTTGTTAGCAGAACAGCTAGCTGGAAATGATGTGCAAAACTCCATCTACTTAAGTGGAAAAGAGGCTAAAAGTATTTCATTGTTCTGAATGGGGGTCCTACCATCATTGCACTCTGTAGCTACACTTGCTTACTGTCTGAGCAATGTGAGCAGAAGGATGGCAAGAGACTCTATATCCAATTCTTCATCATATCAGTGAAGCCCTTCACCTTGAACAGGACAGTCCTTTTGAGCTCACAACTCCAAATGCAATTTAGATTCCCATTTGCATTCTTATGTCAGTTTCTTTATGTTGGCTGGGTCCCGAGCTGAGTCCCCAAGCCATTCTGTGGGATACGGAGCCATAAGCTAAGCTAAGCTATGTGTCTGCAGACTGCTTTTCTAAAGAGGCACCCCATTTTAATTGTTACATGAAATGAATACAAATAAGGTAAACATGGTTGTCGTCCATCATGAAGAAGGTCCATACTCATTAGGAGGGTCCACAGTGAAGTAGATATACTGCAGTTTGTCTCGTGTTACCAGAAATTAAACATCATATCCCTTAGTATAAAAAAGAGTCAGGGTTTAATTTCCATTAATAATAGAGCCCATTAATGGAGACCCAATCACCATCCCTTTGACCTTCAAATCCATCCATGTGTATATCTGGGAAAAGATGCCCCAGTCTATGCCAGTTCAATGTGGAACTACACTGCTCTCGGTGCTTCTGGGACAGCCCATGTTGAGTGCACATTGTGCAGGCATTTGCTTCCATGTTTGGTGCTGCACCATGCAATGCACCTCACAGAGACATATTAAGATCACTTTGAGAGAGAAATATGCAGAGGAAAAAAAGGCACTGCATTATTAATCTGTTAACATGTTTGTCCTGCTCCAGTTGCAAACATCCACAGAAATGAGTGCTGAATATTAATACCTTGATGAGAAAAACATACTGCTTTGTTTGGCAATGCACAGTACATTATGAGTGTATGCAGAAGGCACACTGGCATAATAAGAGGCTGTGTATGGAATAGTACTGTATGTTCCAGAAACTCAACATATTTCCAAAAGGTAAGTTAAGTTAAACTGAGGCACTAAAAGGCATCTACCAATATGGTATATTAAAACAAAATTTTATATATATGTATATATATGTATATATATAAAATTTTGTTTTAATATAACAAATTGGTAGATGTCTTTCAGTGCCTCATTTTAACTTATGTTTACCCTGGGGTCCAAAGGAAGGATTACACCTGGCCATCAGGATGGAGCAGTAGGGTTTTTTTTTCTTTGAACCCAAAGCTCTTTACAGTGAAGGAAAACATCTCCACTACCGTGAATATGAAGCACCCACCAGACAACCCACTACACATTGGTGTCAAGTAGCAAGGGAGAGAATCATTTGGCCAGTTCCACAGGAGGATGACTGGGCTAGACTTCTTGGCCTTACTTAATAAGTGTCATGAGATCTTTAAAGAATTTACTATTAGGAAATTGATGATTATGTATCATATAGCTTGCATCAGAGCACCCTGTTATGGCATTGAAATAAATGCTGTGCTAATACACAAACATGATTGTACTGGTTGGAGAGTGCTAGCGGCAGCTGTGAAACATTTTATTTGTGACATGAAAAACTAGCTTAAAAAGCTAGAGAATATCCTTAAGGGCTGTGGTTTTGTGATTCTGGTTTGAGGGTGACTTCGATGGCACTGTGGACACCATTCCAAGTGGCTGCTGCAAATATAAGCAGAGAGATATGCAAGGTGTCAATCACAGGGACAGGGTGAACAACGCAGTGGCCAGAGTTCAGAGTGCCTGTCGGATCTGTCGTGATGACGCAGAGTAGAAAATGCCAGTGACCTGACTTACTGGGGCTGGAATCTTAAACAATGACCTCTAAATAAACAGGCTGCCCTGTAGAGCAGTGTAAGGAAAGCTGCTGCCCTCATGTTTAGAAACCTGCAGTTCATTTTTAATGTCTAATTAATAGTAAAGCTCTTTGAAAAAGGTGTTACATATGTATATAATAATAATAATAATATATAACAAGGTGTCACAGTGAATGCAGGTTTTTTTTTTTTTTGGAAAAAAACTCCAATAACTTTGAAAATAAATCTCAGAGCAGAGTTTATTTTTTTGAACATATTGAAAGTCTTGCAAGCATTATTAAATGCTTGAAAAATCCAATCAAACCACTTCCATTGGCTTTTATTTTTTTATATAATTCCATTGGGATCCTTTTAATAAATAGAGAGGTAAAACATATTAGTTTTAATCTGCCTCTGTGTGGAATTTCTAGATCTGAGAGCTACAGTGTGAAAACAGTTTAGTTGGCTGTCCTGATCATGAGGGACTGTGAAGGAAGCGCATGTCAGTCTTGGCATGGAGTCTTGTGAAGTTTCTCAGCTAATGCTGCAATTAGGTGAAGCGTTCACTGTCTTTGCTCTGCACATGTTCATTAATCTGCCATCCACAAAGGAATCAAAGGCAAGCGGATTAAATGCTGTATCAGTCAGACTGAGAGATCCGCATGGAGGAAACACTCTCCTGGATTTGTTTGCCTTCCGTTTTTCAAATCGGATGTTTGAAGATTAAAAAAAGAAATGAAGGCAGACTTTTTTCACATGTCAATTGTAAGTCTGTTAATTTTAGATACAAATCATTTCTTATTTATTACACAGAGAGGATGGGGGTGTTATGAAATGGAAATTGGGGCCATGAGAGTTTTGAGTTCAGGATAGAAATGTATTTGATTAAACAACCGCAGTAATCAGTTTTGCAAAAAAAGTACACCAAAGCCAGTGTATATTCATGATAGGCAAAGGGAAATAAAAAGGCAAAAACAGGATAATAACGGTGGTGTATTTTAGCTTTATTCTACATAAATCCTCCATATTGTCCCCTAGTTCACCTTTCAGTCTCTCATTCTTTCAGTCTCTCTCGTCACCTTAAATCCAAGCTAGTGTCAGATTTAAATACTCCATTCAATTCCAGGCATTCAGCTGTGCCAGACAGCAGGAGCTGCGGGGATAGAGACAGGCGAGCAGCACAAAAACGGCCCGTTTGCTCTGTGGATTACAAACACTGTATCTCCATCCTCCTTTAATTAACACACGGGTTTATCAGGGTGATTTTCAGTTCACTGCAGTAAAGTTTCGTGCTGATAAAACAGTGGAGCTCAGGCCATAGCCGTAATGACTGCTGAGCAGAGGCAGAGGGCCCTGCGAGGGGGCATTTTCCTTTAATTGGCTACCTGATGTTTTTCCTCCCTGTCAAATCCCCAGTTATTTTCCCACCCTTTTCAATGAGGTAAGAGTTTCTAATGACAATTGCTGAAACACTTTTATGTGGACAAAACATGCTGCCTTTAATGACTTCTGTATAGATTTTGGATGAGTATAAATCTTTATGCTTTTGGTAAGTTTAATATAAAACAATATATAAATACCTACTCATCAGTGTTTGCAAACATTACAGTTTCTTTCCTTAGCTGATGATAATTGGCAACTGGTACAAATCCATGCTGATGGGAAATTGAGTTGTTGTTCAGCACACACAGGTAATGTAGAGATATGCATTGTGCATGGAGTGCTTTTTGGTTAGATATCAGCACCGCCGATGACAACCAGAACAGATGAGCAGTAAAATAATAATGGGTTGAAAATCCCCTGCAGTCATATTGCCATGCCGACTCACACATGCATGACTCCCTGAAGTGGTGCTTACGAATACAAAACACCAAGGAGCAATGAATAAGGTTAGTGCACACTGGACAAGTGTTTACAGGCAAAGGATGACCACTCCACACAATTAAAGTACTTGGGTGCGGGGGCTGAATAAGATATCCTATTGCTGAAATATGTGCATGGAGTAAACGATTGCATGCTTAAAATATGGTCTATCATCTATTTAATATTTATTTAATGTAATATTTCTTCAAATTGAAAAGACAACATATGTTACCACACCTAGTTGTTACATTTTATGATCAAATGCAGTTACTACATGAGCTAAACATTAGTTTAATGGACGTCATTTGTTTTTGTCAATCATTACACATATTATTTTATTAAAAATGAATATGGTTTTCAGATTCGGACATTGGGAATTTGAGTGTGTGGTGCCTACAGGTAGAATAATTAATTTGTGGTCTGTAATACATACATATTTATTTCCTTAGAAATCAGCTAATTTAGTCACTATGGTGTTCTCTGTTGTCAGTGCAAACTTATTTTGACACTGTTTGGCATTAAGAATAAAAAATGATGAACATAAATTGGAGTTTGCCAAAAACAAATTTTGGGAGAGGCAACCTTTGGACAACCCTTCACTCAAACATCAGTATCTGTCCAATCCGGTTGTCTACGCAGGTATTAATCTGCCACGTATCTTCTCTCCCATCACAATCTCTGTTTCCGGCAACCCTCCCCCTCCCCATCTCCACCTTCATGTCTACTTCCCTTTCTTCTGTTTTTTTCACCCTCTTTTAACAGTCCACTTCATCCTAAAAAATAGTGAGGCATGACACAGCCCCCCTGGACTCCAAGCCCAAGATCAATGTCGGTACCAATATACAACTAACAACTAAACTCCTTCCAAACGCATTCATGTTGTCTGAATGTTCATTCACCTGAAATTAAAATTAAATTGCTTTTATTCCTGGAGATTAATGCAGTAGGCAAGAATCCTCACAACATTGTTAAGTATAAACCATTATTTTTCCACCTCGCTTGTGCCTCTTCACTTCAATATTCTTGTACCACTTATTTCCTGTTGATAGCAAGCTATCAGTGTCAATGGAAATTATGATTATATTACAGCTTGGACACAAATCTAACAGTAATTCCACATACATCACTTTATTCTTTTCCATGATGAATTAGGTCTCTCTGCTTAACTATAGCTGATTCTCAAACCCTCAGCCAATTTTTATGGGAGAGCAGGAAAGCTCTGAATATTGCTTGAACAATCACTGTCATTACTCATATGGTTTTACTTTCCCTGGAATTAAGTTTCTGAGGTGGGTTGCAGCTTATTCTGTCAAAGCAAATGAGAATACCAATAGGCCAATAGGAAAAAAGAAATATTGATCATCCTGAGGAAGAATGTTGTCAGATTTATCCCTGATTAAGAGTGAGTCCCTGCATTCATTCTGAGCAGGCAATCCTGAACCCTGGCTTACAGAGAACATGCAACAGGAGCAGTTGGACTCTGACACAAAGTGGTTTCAATCAGGATAGCAGTGGGGCTGCTTGACAAAGCTGCCATATAAATTGTATCTTATTAATGTGCCCTTCCCTGGGTATGGAACTCTGTTTCCAGAGTACAGGCCCAAAAGCGAAATTAAGTGAAACACGCATGCAGTTTCGCTGCCCCCACCCCCAATCCAAACCACTGTATATTTCCAGTTTCAGCTTGTCACTGGCCTCAATACTCACAAACTGACCCGCTGTATTCCCTGCTGAGGTCTTCATCAGGATGAATTATGTTGTTGAACTGATGACACTGCAGTTGCAGCAGAAACAGCAGGAGATTTTGATGTAAGGCAGAGTGAACCAAAGCCTAGATTCCAACAGGAATGGTGGGGGGGGATACAACACAATAAATAAGATGGTGGTGCACTTGTGGACTTTGATGTGCTTTCTTGAGGAGCTTCGGCTGCTCCGGGTTCCTGATTCAGCAGTCACAGCTGGCTTTGAAACAGCAGAAAGATGTGTGCCAATGTACACAGCAGAGGTCACACAGCACCTGTGCCACAGCGGTAGGGTTGCACATTTTGCTGGAAACTGGCTCTTCTCTCCACTCTAAATCTGATATAAGATCTCTGGTATAAAGCTTTACTGACCCCGTCTGGCAGAGGCATTGCTGGGACGAATTAAGGTGTTTGGCCTATATTCCGGTTGTCCTGAAGTGTAACTTACAAATAAATGCAATTTGTATGCCTTCACAAAGAGTGTTGTGAGTTTATTTTGTGAATTGTTGAACTCTCTAAACTGTGAAAAAGTAAATATTTTTTTTTTTTTTGTTAGCCAAGATTTTACATAAATATTGATTGAACCTTGGTTTAACTCATTCACTATCTGATATCTGATGCAAGCAGAGGCAAGCTATGGCCATGCTGTGCTTGGCTGGAGATCAATGGTACATATTGCTGCTTTATGACAGTGAGGCAGTGGGGCAGACTCCCTGATTGGATAATGAAGCTATACTGATATTGAAAAAGTACTGTGCAAGAAGCAAAGGAAAAATATAAACTTTTATTTACATGTATTCGGTGTTTAAAATATATCATTATTTTTCCATAAGGTAAAAATGAAAACTTCAGCTTTTGGGCAACAACACATCTTCAGTGTGCAGCGGTGTGCACCAAAGCTGGGTTTCCATGTCCCAGCCTCACCATGACCAAGTATGGCTGGAGGACTGCACCATTAGCTCAGCCTTGCCAGAGAAAAGCCAGGTTAAGCCAGTTTAAATGCTCACTCAACCACTCCTTGCCAGTTTGGCACACCTATGATGGTCCAAAAACCTATCTTAGTGAAGAAAAGGACAAGAGCAAGCAATGCCAACTTGCAGAAGTGATTAACAGTTTCAATTATAAATCCTGCCCAAAACATTTACCTGAATAAAATCAATATTAGTCTTTCACATTTATTTTTCCAAATAACTAACAAATTAATTAAACAAAATGTATAAACATTAAATAAATACTGGAACTATTTTGGAATTGAAATTGATTTGGCAAAAAAAAATAATTCTATCCTATCCTTAAATTGTAATGCTGAATTGATCATTTATTGATTACTGATTTTCAAGTGTTAAATGATACGTTACAGATTTATGCAGCTATAATTACAGCAATATCAGTAATGTCTGATAAATAATTACAGGAATGTTGTAGTCTAAGGCCAGCACTTCTCTTTGGCAGACTATATGCCAGTCTTAAAATCGTAGCTAATAGGAAGACAATAACACTGCCATAATATTAAAATCACTTGATTATAAGTCTAACTCATTGTATGTAGAACGTGGCAGGCTGTTTATTCCTACTGCTGACCAAAGGTCTCTAGTCCCAACCTCTCCAGCCATGTGAGAGGTGTCACTATTGTCATCCCTTCCACAAACCGTACCAATTTGGCTAGCAGAACTATGTTACCTATTCACAAATATTGTCAGACTCACTCATTGCAGCACACACACTCAGTCTTAATCAGCTTCAGAGGGCAGTCTCCACAGGTACACCTCCAGTTATAATGCATGTGTGCATCTGTAGTGTATAGTAAAATCAATTAAACCTTTTCTTGATGCATGGTTGACTTTTCAAATATCATAGACCATCATAGTCTGCTGAGATAACCTGAAGCAGGCTGTTTTATAACAAATCCCTGATTAAAAAAAAAAAAAAAAAAAAAACAGGACAGCAGGAAAGCACAGTCTCATTTCCTGATCATCGAGTGTAGTTTAAAGAAACAATGCTCACTTCCAAATATGTCAAAAAGAGTCCTTTTTCCAGTCTTAAAACAACTTGTTTTGGAAATACAGAACAGTGTCAAAAGCCCTTCATACAACCTAACCCCTCTGTTTTATAATAAAAGAAAATGAAATGGAGGTCAAAATCAGTAAAAAAAAAAAACTCCTTTAATATTGGAATCTCTTTTCAACAGTGCGTAGGGGGCAGAAGAGTCCAGGATGAAAAAGATGGGCTGTGATGGCAAAAGTCAAATGTGCTTTCCAATAAATGCATTGGGTTTTTGTTTTTACAAAAATGTGTAGCGAGTTAATTTTTGGGATAATAAAATAATTGTAGTAGATCTTGACCATTAACTTAGAAAGTACATGTGAAGTAATAGTTATAGTTAACAAAACTGTCACAAAGGCGGATGTACTGGAAGCTTTTTCCACTTTCCTTAAACTGCTGTACTGGTCCTGAGACAAGTGTTGCATTGTCTGCACGGTTTTGAAAATGTACTGTTTTATGTACTGTAATAATTAATCAAACTTTGGAGAAATATAGGAAAACACCATAGAGAAGAAATGACACATTTGCACAAATGTTCAGTTATTTTTTTTATTTTTTTATTTTTTTTGCTGCTCATCTGTATCTCATGAGGGGTTCTCTGAAGGTACAGGACGGATTATGACACTTCAAAGCAGCAGCGATTGCTAAGCCGTTTGGAGCAAAATCCTCTTTGTGAAAATGGATGGCCAGCACTCTAAACTGAAGGGAGCCGAGAAATGAACTCTCACTCGCTGCAGGCTGAAATAACAGCTATGTGCTGTAGAAAAGGCCGGAATGATCAAGTAACTGCCAAAGGCCACTGCTGAACACTCCCTGCTAACAAAGAAGAGTAAATCACTTTGAAAACAAGTCTGGCTGGACAAGGAATAGAAGTATGAAAGTGGAGGCTGAAGAGATTTCTCATTCTTCACCATATGGGAGTAGTGGGCATCTCCCTCATGACACATGGGTCAACAGCAGCAGTAAGATCTATTGACCACAAGATGTTCTTGGCTTTTTCAAACTGCAATACATGTTGATACTGATGACAGTGGAATTGCTGTCCATCTCATCATAGGGAGTACATCAACTGCAAAAGTAAAACCTAGAGTATGGCCAGACTTTTGCCTGTGAGATGGATGATACAATGTAGAACTTTGAAACAACTCCCAAGCACCAAGACTAGATGCCTATGCAAGCAGAACATAGTAGACAGGAATGAAAAAAAATGAAGAAAATTAAGTGAGTGATGGGTTAATTGTGTTATTAATGAGAAGGGGGTGATTTATTTATTTGGATGAGACTGAAGGATTGCTGTTTGGGTGATGGAGATATTATCTTTATTTTGTTGAGGAAACACAGAGCCAGGGCACACAATCTGAGTTATTAATCTTCTCCAATCTCTCTCAAGACAAAATTCTAAGGCTGTCAAATGATTACAGAATATTTGTCCCATTAATCATGGCATAGAATGTGATTCATGAATAATCATAATTTTACATCTTAAAGCATGTAGTCCTTCTCTTATTTTTGCAATAGGCCTATGTTACAAAATAGTTTGGATAGCCCTGAAAGATGTCTTTATAAACATGTTCAGTGATTTGACTGTCAGTGTCCCACAGGGGTGATCAACTACCTTCAGAATTACGTAGGTGTGAGTTAATAGTAGTGCTAAAGATCAGATGAAGGAGGGTGGGTGGCAAAATATTGGCAAATACTTCTGAGAAAAGAGCATGCAACATTTTCATGCTACTTTTTAATTAAACATATTTCCATTATGATTATGCTACAGTGAGCCACCCCTGCAGGTTCTAAAAATGCTATAGTTAAGTGTTAACCCAGCCTGTGAATTCTAACAAAGTGCTACAAATGCCCAGAGTGGATAGCACAATAAGCCATTCATACATATCTACACAAGTCCAGGATTTTTCCACATTATGGAATTCGCTCTTGAGTTCAATAAAGCCCAGTAGCTCTAAGACCTATCTAAATATGTTCTTCTAAAATATGTTCCCACATTTTTAACCAAAATATGTGTAAACAAAATAATTGTCAGGCATAACAAGAAGTCGTCACATTTCACATTAATATCAATACTACCAAAATGTTTCTCCTAAACAATATGTTACAGTCAACATTTAATATGTAAGTTTCTAAGTAAACATGCAAGAGAAAAATGACAGAAATATTTGTTGGTTTTCACCATCTCTTGGGAAATCCTGGATCCATTTCTTACTCTACATTCTACAGTTACAGCCAATGCAAATAAAGCCTGTTGCAGATAAAGACGTTACCATATTCCAAGACAAAAACACCATCATACACAGCACTCAGTATGTTCTAGACTGGTTTCATGAACACCAGAATGAAGTCACATACCTTCCATGGCCTCTCCAATCACTAAATATAAACATCCTTGGAACTCTATGGGATGCTCTGGATCTACAAAATAGATTTCCACCCCCTTCATCTCTCAAAAAATGGATGTTTTCCCTCTTGAAGTACAATATCCTGCTAGGATCAGTTGAATAATATTAGTAACAGCAACAGCAATATAATAATGCTTGTATAGCTACAATCCCAAGAATACTGAATCTGTCCTGAAGGCAAAGGTCATTCAAAAGACTTATTAGACTTACATATTCATATTTTGTTGGATGGGAATGGGGAGAGTTACAATTGACCTACAATGGGTGGAGTTTTCTTTCAACCAATCAAGTTGTTTTTTTGTTTTTTTTTTCCACAGTCAAATGTAATCATTGGACTCAGCCAAGTTTGTCCGTAAGACTATTCATTTGAGGAGAAGAGATGCAACAGTCATCATTTACTGCTACAATAACACCGAATTGTTTTTAAATACTAGTATACACATAAACAACAAACCATTATTTAATCACTAGTATACACATAAACAACAAACCATTATTTAATCAGGTGTCATACATGTGCAATATAGATATTTCAAAAAGCACATGATTATTTTATAGTTGACACTTTTGCATCAATCACTTTATGAACAATAGGGTGGCTCAAGAGACAACTCAAAATTCAATCAAAGCTAGAGCAGAAGTTTTGTGTTATTTGTTTGTTCTAGAAAACATGAAAGGAGTTATTATTTTTTAATGCTTGAATTTAAAAAGAAAACAGCTGGGAGAAATAAAATTTGCCAACATATGAATGTGTGTATATATGTGTATGACGCAATGTGAATGCCAAGGACTGTTTGCATTGAACTGTTTTCTCCATGGTAATTGCAAAGTTTATACATGAACTCATGTAAATTGGATAAAATTTAGGGTGAAAAGATTAAGATAAAACGTTTAAAAGCCTTACACAATTTTTTGCCAATTATAATACACATGGAAATGACGCTGCAACAGTGAAATGTCATTTGTTTTGTGATTTGAGTATATGCATATACTTTCATAAATTGCAATCTGGCAACTACAAGACAAATAAACATAAAATAAAAATATGTAACTTGTTCATGGTGATTTTTTTTATTAAAAGAATGCAAGGTTGACAATTAAATTAATCATTAATGAAAGTAAGGATGGCACCAACATTTCCTTTACTAAAATATGAGTAAAATTGCATGTGCTAAAGGTACAAGATGTGCAGTTTGTCCTCTTTGGACTCTCTGTCCCCTCTGTGCAGGCTTAAGGCTGACCTCTAAATGTGAATACATATAAAAAGGCTCATTGCTCCTATAAATGTGTTCCTGAGCATTAGAACAGGATTTGAATTCCATTTACATGAAGTGCCACATTTAAATCAGTAATATTTACTCACTTGGATGTCCCATAGTTTTTGTTTATTAACCAAAATAATAATAATAATAATAATAATAATAATTTACAATTGTAATTTTGATACAATTTTTTGGCTGATTTATTTTTCTCATTTAATTTAAGTAAAATATTTTTTATGAATTCTATCTTAGACAATAAAATTGATTTTGCCATAATCACAGCTATCGATCCTGAAAAGTGTTACCTTAAAGCAGACAAATACGTATTCATTATACTGGCATTATTGTATCAAGGAATATGTTGTCCAAAAGGAAGTGAGGCAGCAGTAACAAACTGAATATGTACTATGTAATTACAGTTGATTTTGCCGATGGAAGCCTGTTTTGTTTGTAAATGAAATTCTGTTTTAATTGGTTAATGAGGTTATCTCTCTAATTCTCATTAAGTCTTTTCAGTGTTTGTTTGTTTGTTTGTTTGTTTTATTTTGCAGACTGCATGTTTTCTTTACATTTCCAGGCACTGCAAGTGGAAGCTTCTCTTTTTCTGCCATCCATCTTGAAGTTTTTTGTACAATAAAGATTTTTTTTATATAATTAAAAAAAAAACATGAAAAGAAGCTGTCCATCTTAACGGTCCAATTAAGTTGGCAGCTGCTTTTAAAGCCGGGCCAAGCCGCGGAGCTCATGGAGTGGGCTTATGCCCAGCAGCCTGGCGGACGGGGGCTAATCCAGGCCCTTTTCCGCATCCCCCTGGCACTGCCTGTGCGGATCGCTGGTGGCAGACACTCCATAATGGCAGCATGGGGAAAACCACCCGCCCCCGCTTCCCTCTGTTTCCTGACCAGCCGAGGAGCACTGGAGCAGCAGCAGCAGGATCTGGCTGTCAGTCACTCTGACCAACGCTCCTGGCAGTAGCTGCTCAGGCCGATAAATTGGATAGATCATTAGAGAGGTTTTCTCCAGTCACCCCACTTGACACATCTTCCCTGGTAAGGGATCCAGTCAAGATTAAAGTCAAGTTTTACCTTGACAAGATAGCTTTTTCTTCAGACTGTTAACTATATCGCTGGGTTATGACAGGTAGGTAGGAGAAAAAATAAGGACCGAAAAAATGTAGACAGTAAGGTTCTCTTGATTAACTTGAAAGTGGACCTGTCAGGTAAGCAAATCAAGATATTTTTTAAATGATATGTTTTGCTGCTTCACTAATAAAAGAACAAACTAGGCTGAATGTAAAAGTTTCCAATCCTTACAACACCAGTTGAAGAAACTTCACTAATTTCAACACATAACAACGATGTTATGCCCACGTTGCTTTCATCAGGTTTGACGACTGACGTCAAAGGGCAATCTGGGGGTCACAAGGGGTTCAGGCTTGTTGTGCAATAAAAGCAGCATGAGGCTTGGACCCATTGCGACTCATTTCCAAGAGGCATTAACTGTCTCCCCTGAGTCTGACAGTTAATTTTACACTGATTAAACTTTCACAAAACCAATCTTCATCATCACGGTACAAACCAGCCAAATCAACCAATCATATTTTACAGTAGAATGGCTGCTGCGTGTTCCATGCTGCAGTGACAAGAGATCATTGCAAGTAACAGACTGCGTATAAAATTATATAATTTATGATTGGTAAAATGTTGAATTGATACAAAAGTTTATGGAAATCATAAACCATAATAACAAACCCCAATCTTTGATCAGTAGCAAAAATGTATGTGTTATTTATTTTATTTTTTTTAACATAGTTACATATGATACAAATGATAAAAAAACAAAAAAAATTGAGGTAAATGATCCATATGGAAACTGCCTCCTTCAGCAAAAAACATAACAGTTAAATGTATTTTACAACTGTTTCTGGTCATGCATCTGCCAGCTTAATTTAAATGCTTAAATGTCATGCCTTATTTTAGAAAGTCAGCCTTGATACTGATATGTAGTTACCACCATGCCATTAAAACCAATAACATTGATAGTGATTAAGAGTGGTGTGTGTGTGCATGTGTGTGTGAGTGTATGACAACAAAAAAAAAACAAAATAACAAAAAATGGATTGAAACAAAACAAAAACATTTATTTTAAAATGGAAGATTAAGGGGAAAAAATCAACCCTGTCCTTGTGTCCCAGTGTGTGCCATGTGTGTATGTTGGTCTGGTGGCATTAACGAATGTGAAGTCCTGCAGGATCACCTTCTGAATTTCCTCAATTTCTCATTATTCTAATCTGAATGTCAATATATGTATTTATTAATGTTGTGATTGTGGCCGGAGGGCAATTAGCAAAATTTTATCATGTTTAGTAGACAATGTAATTGCCTACACCATTTTAAATATGTGTGTTTTCAGTAAATTTATGATGTATTCAGAAAATGAACCATTCATTACATTTCATTTGATTTCATTTTAATTAAATATCTTTTGTGACTCTGTAAACAAAGCCATTTAAAGAGAGATGGACTCACTAAACAAAACTGGATTGCCAAACCCTGTGATATTTTGGGAAAAAAATGACACTTGGCTTATGGTTAAAAAAAAACATATTTATCATGTGTTATTTGTAATATTTGTGTATAAACAGATTTTAATAAATATGTCTTAATTGTTTTCACCAAATCGGTTTACTCTCTCCATATAGACTAAATTTTATTATTCTGTAGATGAAACAGCAGACAAACTAAACTTACATTTTTATTCTTTCCCTCATTGCATTATTGACAGCATTATTTATACCCTTAAAAGTTACTACAAAGTAGAGTTACTGAAGAATAAAGAATAAAAGAAATATTTCAAAGGAACTATTCATGAACAATAAATTCCCAGGCTCTTGTTCATAATAATTACAAAAACTCTGGAAATGATCTCTAGACACATGAAACAATAGCATTGCCATTACATCTTACTGCTACAGCACGGATGTGATTAAGACATGTCCTTAAATAACATCGAGAGAGAGAGAGAGAGAGAGAGAGAGAGGGAGAGAGAGAGAGATTGAGAAAGAGAGAGAGAGAGATTGAGAGAGAGAATTTTGACTTTTAAAATCGCTTTATTGTACATCCCAACCAACACTTACAAGCATCCTGCTATAAAGAAAACTGAAGTAAATTAAAAGAATCTAGCCACCAGAGAGGACCTATACTTATCCTCACATATCACAGAAAGTAAACAACACAGAAAAAAAGGACTACAGAAAAAAAGAAATGAGAGAGAGAGAGAGAGAGAGAGAGAGAGAGAGAGAGAGGATGCAACATAAAAAAGCCAGTTTGTCCTCATGAATTACTGGGTTGCATTCCATAATGAGGGCCAACCTTTGTGACCCAGCCCAGTCACACAGATATAAAACATCAACCTATGGCAGTCTCCATTTTCATCATTTCTTTTGCACATTAATTGAAGCAGGAAAGAGAAGAGGTCATTGACCACACCAGATTGCTTTGCCTAAATGGATTGTGGGTGAAAACTGCACCCCCTGATGCACCGGTGAGCAGCCCGAATGCTCGGGTCTCAGGGGTGTTATTTTGGCCTTCATTTTTTGTGTGGATGTGACAGTAATGTCTCTCTCTTGGGGCTCACATACACGGGGCCACAGAGCTGGCCCCTGTAATCACCACTGCATTAAATAACAGTGTTACTCCCATTAAACTCCACAGGAAGTATCAGCCTGATGTGCCACACTGATGTGCAGTTTAATCAGGATCAGTGGGCTGGGGGTTAAACCATGCCCCTATTTCCTCTGGGAGAGGGCTTTGGGTGCATCTGAAGAGATGAAGGGTGGGGTCACAAAATAAGTGCAATTTCACCATGAATAAAAATAAACAAACAAAAATAACAAGCTAGCAAAAGTGATATATAAATTCCAAAATTTTAACTGTAAATATTGTTCAACAGGAGCAAGTTTGATTCAGTTCTTACACAATATCAAGTTGGGAGGCCACTGGATTTAAAATTGCATTCACAGAATTAGTGGTAGTTTTACAACTTTGTTTAAATACTGGTACAGAACTGGTACAGGAATGTACATTTTCAGTACATATTTAAATTCCATGTGAATATACATTTAAGAAATTTTCATTTCATATTGAAGAAACAAATATTTCAAGGTACAGAATGTGTCATGAAATGGTACGGGTCTCTCAAGAAACTATCTGTTGTCCTGAAATATTATGAAAATATGGTCCCTGCACACATCCCAGTTTGATGAAATTCATTGTGTCATATAAAGCATTATTGCCTGTGATGCAGTGTGATAATTGGTCTCCCAGTCACATGATTCAGCAAAATGCCACAGTCTCCCATAGCCAGACCATCAGACAACTACTGTTTAACAGTCAGTGCCATAAATGATAGATTAAGGTCTTGCTCAAACACGTGGTCTCTGCTATGAAGCAGAGAACTCAACCTGTCACAATAGTCACGCTGTGATACATTTGTGTCTGTGTTCAGTCTCGTATAGATATTCTTTGCGTGCATTCAAACAGTGAGCTGTATTGCATATTCTTAAGATCTATAGCTTGTCTGTTGCATATGGGTTGGCTAATGTAGCATGCAGTACAGAGTGAGAGGAGATAGCCCGCTACGTGACTGGCATTCTTAGGCAACCCAGGAGGCTTCCGCTCCTGGCCAAAGTTGGAGCAGGTTTGGCAGAAAAAGTCTGCTGGAGTCTATGAGACTGTTTCTTCCATCCCAGTGAGATTAAATCCCATGAAGCGCCCCCCTAAATGTGTTTGTGGAGCCTCTGTGTGGCAGCAGTGAATCAGGTAGAAAACGCCAGCCTGACCTAAATTCACATGTTCTCAGTGAATCAAAATGACAGCACATCCAGAGCAGGTGAGACTCGGTGGCATACAGCTTCAGAATGATATGGAAAACAATAACTGGGATATGTTGATCTCTGTATCACTGCCTTTCTTTTATAATATGCCATGCCTTAACATTTGATTCAGCAATAAGGAAAAGAGGACATTTACAACTCTCATGAGATTTACCTAAAACTGGATGTGTCCGAAATCATAAATCATCAAATCATAATTAAACTTAAACTTAGAGAATTAACAGACAGTTACATACATTTCAACTGACATTAGTAATAATGTGTTTAAATAAAGGTGTAACAGGTAAATTATGGATTAAGAGATGTTGTAATCTGCTAGGATCATCTGTCTGGCACAGCCCTGGCATGTAATGAAGTTTTTTAATAGTGATTACATTTTTAATTCTAATTATAAGTGTCTATGATTTGTTTATCAGTATTTAAACCCATTTGAAAACAATCTACAGATGCATTTATTACAAATATTTTATGCTGTATTTTGTGACGGGAAATGTCTTCCATTGCAAGGTGGTAGGATGAATCAGAAGAACAGCAAGTCACAACAGATGTTTAAACCATGAAATCAATACCATGCATTTTGATATACTTTAATAAAGGAATTGTATACTTAAATTTGTTCTGTTGATACCTTACAAACCCTTACAAACAATATTTCCACCTTAAGGGCATTTTACTGTATATCATAATACCTTTTCATACTGCAAATTTATGTAATATCTAATGGTAAAAAGAATTTTGGTTTTTCTTGGTTCTTGGTTACTACAACAGGTATGTTCTGAATTGAGTTGTGTAGGAGTAATTCTGAGAGGATGTTCTGAGCTGTGTATCTGCACTTTTGAGAGAAGATCTGGACTCTTTGTTATGCTGTGTCTATTCAGGGGATGGAATGACACACATATTTATATGAAAGCATATAAGCACTGGAGTCAGAGATATGCACTTTGGGCCAAATGCAGATCCCAGTTACAAGTGCCTCTTCCACTGAGGCGTATCACCAGGTATCAATAGACTTGAATGGGAAATGCACTTGAAGCATTCATAACTCAGGTCTTGAGTCAGTCCTCAGAGCCAGAATATGTTGGACAGGGATATGAATTGTAAGTGATTTCTGATGCCACACACTTGTGTTTTCCCTGTGTGGAGTTTTCCCAGATTGTAAGGTAAAATAAAAAGTGTGCAAGAAGTGCAGCAAAATGAAAAATTGTTGTATATATTTTTGGTTGAAATAAATTTGCTCTGGTGTTCTAACTGTGGTTTATATTGAACAAGATTATATCAGTAATATATTTAAATGTAGGCATTTAGCTGCCACTTTTATTCATAATAAAATTATCAGATTGTTTTACGGCAATAATTTGTACCATACGCCTGCATAATGCAGTTAAACAGTGCAGTACCCAGAATGTGAAAGTACTGTGCTCATACCTTCCCACTGGTCATGAGCATCAGTGCAGGAGAGGGTCGCTGCAACCTGCTCTGCCACCACAGAAAACGGTACTGGGGATCACAGTAGAACACTTTTGTAATAGATCAGCAGTTTCTTTACAATTTGATTTTTACTCCATAATTATCTCTCAGGTCTTCCTTCTATGGTTCACCATAAATAGGCTAAGACCTAGTCAAAACTGTATAACATGGAGGGTCATATCTTTGTAGCAATGTATGACAAGTAGTTGCAGGCTTTCCTTAAAGGTTGCTCCACAGCCTAAAACTAGCACAAGGTCTTATACTAAAGTAGTGCTCTTAAATATGTTTAATCAGGTAATTATAGAAATTAGGGAATGTAATTCATTGTAATGGGAGTTAAATTACATTGCAGCTGAGGGGTTGCACTGTGTTCTTTGAGGTGAACAGAATTTGAGACCAAAATCTCTGGAGAGTCTTTTAATACAAGGTCCATTGGTATACCAATTTTAGTGGTTAATGACAAAAATTACAAAAAAGTTGCAGCATTGTTTAAATCACAATGTAATAAAATTTTACTACTTTCAGGTTCTATTAGTGGGGTTCTTTTATTTATAATTGATGTCTATTTCTCTCCGATTAAAAAATAATACACAAAAAGCTTGTCACTTGCAGTAAGACAAAAAATGTGTACTATTCAGTGCACAAAACCATACATCTCTCATTTGTAAAGTTATAGAGATGCTTATCTCAGATCACAGAAAAGGGCACAATGTATCCTGCACAAAGACATGTGCATATATTGCCCTTGGTCCACTACAGGCTATCAAATGTATGGATTATCAAATATAAAACATATAAAACAAATATGTAATATCACATATTGGATATATATAATCTAGATATTGGCATTTATTAATATTATTTTATAAAAAATGAAGTTTACATGGACATTATACTTCACAATGTATTAAAGTATTCACAAAGTATTATTACATTGTTATTTTTATACTAGCATGACTCCACTAGTTGCTATTATTATTATTATTACTATTATTATTATTATTATTATTATTATTATTATTATGATTTTACCTGTAACACTTTGCTCATCAAGGCCACATAGTCCTCATGTAATCTCAACTTTCATGGTTCAAGTTGGTCTCTTCTTGCCAGCGCTGGCCCACTAATCACTAATCACAAAATTAACCAGGTGTTTTTCATAGGGATATATTGCAATTGAATGGAAATGCATTTTTTTTTTCTTTTTCTGGTTAATGGCTTTGCCATGTGCAGACTGTTAAATGACTTCTTAAACATGAGACATTCTCAAACTGTTTACATTTCTTTTGCTTGATTAACTGACATGGCAATGTTTAGATTTATTAATGACCAATTAGCCAGCAATACTTTTCTGTCTCATGCAGTAGCACTTTCTTTGTTCAAGTCACACAAACCACTTTAAATTGAATTGAGTAAAATCAATGTATCCTAACCATGAAAAAGCCATTGAATGGGTAAATTCCCCAGCTAGCTGTACACACTTGAGCTGGAAGAGCGAAAAAAAGTCCCAGGCTCCTCTCTTTCCAGCTTACAAGACAATACTCATTTCAAATACGTTGTATATATACTGTACGTATTTTCATGGAAGCATTTATGGGAACTTTTTTATACACTATATTTTCATTTGATCATTTGACTGAGACACAGCAAAGTAAACCTCTGTAAATGCATACATTGTTGAGTATTTTAAAATGTAAGTCATCCATGTTTTGAAGAATAGTGGGTTTTATGAAGAAAAAATGGTAATACAATGAGAACTTAGGGAAAATTCCCATTTTCTATCTGTGGGTGGGGCAGTTAATTTAATTAAATTCTGTTTAACCCAAGATGTACCTTCCATTTCAGACTTACACGGGTGCATGTCTTAAGTCAGAATACGTGAACCTCCAGTATGTTTAAGTTTCATGTATCTCAAAGTGAAAAATCACTTAAAAGCTTTAAAATCTTTAAAACAAATCAGGTATGCAAATAAAAGATTCACTCTTAAATGGTGTTTAAATTATGCTTAAATTAAACATAATTGATGCATTTAATTTCAATTATATTTTTATATGAATTGTTCATACAGAGCACAATTTACTTGTCCTACAAATTATTCATTTTCTTTATAATCACAGGATAATTAATTAGCTAACAAGTCATTTTATATTACATAATATTAATTTTAGTTATTAGAATTCAGTTAGTATAAATTTTGTGTACTCAATATCTTCAGCTAAGCGAGACCTCATGGATAAAATGAACAAACACCTATTGAAAATCTAGCACTGCCTACTTGAATTGGATGTGAATAAACTTAAAATGTATACAATTCACATAGGCTCTGAATACTGAATACTGGCAAAGTTAGTTTGAGGACTTCAAAAAAAATTATGAAGAAGTGATATGGACAAACGCCAGTTATGTGACAAGGTGAACTGGGAGCAGTGGCATTTTGGCCATGTATTAGGAATATGTTAATAATATGGCAGCATAGCCTTCATTCTTCAGAGAAGAGGTCAGGGTTAATTAAATCATGTTCATTTTTTTCTGCTGAGTGGACTGACCTGCCATGCGGTACATACTTTTAGCCTATGTTTAGATGCAGAAATGCACTATTGTTTATACATTAGAAATTAGCCTTTCTAAATCAATATGTGAATAAAATGTTTCACTGTATAGTGAATTAACTACCTTTTTAAGATGTCTTAAAAAGTGTGGCTTTGTTATGTGATATTATGGAAGCACCTGCAATAACCCTGTGCTTTATTACTACATTTCACCGACACAAATGCATAGAAATAAAACAAAAAATGAAAACACTGATGACAATCACTGAGGTAGGAGTACAAACATGTTAAAGAAAGGAGGGACTCTATGATAAGCTAAAGTGAACCTGATTGCCATGTTAGGGGAGAAAGGGGAGGAAGAGAAAGATTTTCTTCCTCTCTGAGCCACTGTCAGAGCTTCTTGATGTGTCCACAGACCTGGGAGGCCTTGGACTTGTCCCAATCCACTCACTTTAGTACTTCAGCTGCAGGTTACCCATGTTAATTCATGGCAGCTTAGGCTGTCAAATTTCATATTTTGCAAGTGTGCAGGAGTGTGACTCTGCACTTTATGAGTCTTTCATGAGCTCTTTCTATATGTTTGCATTTAAAGACTTCTTTTCATTCAAATATATTGCCCAAATTCCAAACACTGTTGTCACATTTCAGACATCATGACCATCAGCTGAAACTGCATGTAGATACAATATATGTGTGATTAAGGTGGAGGACACACTTAAACTGTATCAAGTTATATTTGTGAGCTGCCCCACCACATAAAATATAAACCAAGAATAATGTCTGATTTTAACCGATCATTCACAAAATTACATGTTTGCTATAGAAAAGTAGCAAACCTATTTTGATTAATTTGATAGCTATTAGCATGAAGGTATAAATAGTTAAATTCACTGAAATAGTAATAACATAATGACACCACTTTTGACTAGTAAAATGCTGCTCATTGGCATTATCTTGACAATGCAAATTAGCTTACATAAGCTAGCAAGCAAACTTGCTTTGGTAAAAATGCCAGATAATTTCCATCCCTTTCAGCACCAGATGCGTCAGTGAACTCCTTGAGAACTTAATGTAGGAGGTCAACTATACTACAAGTTCTTTGACTTGTCTGGACTTTCAAATAACAAAAATGGTTGGGTGTACATTTTTACAGACAGGTATCCCATCTGTTAACTATACTTAAAAAAGTGTGGATTTTAATAAATATGCATATGGCTGTTCATTTGTATAAGGTCACTGATGGTACTTAACAGCATTGACCTGACCTGCAGGAAGGCACCCATGAGTTTAGTTGGAATGGGGTAAGGTAGTGTGAGTGGGGAAGAACTTTCTCAGTATCTCTGTGTTCACTCATGAATTAAATGAGCAAAGTCACATATTTTGCTCACTGCTCCCTCCCTAGACAAATGTTGTGCTATGGCAGATTTTTTCAAATTAATTTAGGATTTCATAAACATTGAGATTCAATGATGACCAAGTCATAAACAATTTTGATTAATTTTTCTAGAAAACTCCATAAACTCAAATGGCAGAGTTCCAAGAAATGAAAAGAGGCAAGGTCAGAGAGTCTTAAATGTTGTTAAGACAGAAGACTTTTACATAAATCATCATAAAAACATACAAGGTGTGAAAGCTCTTGCAGGAGTTTGAGGGACACTGGCTTTTGAATATGTTAATAAAAAGTTTTTGATTTAAAACAGGGATGGGGCATAAAACATGTCCAAACATACTGAATAATCAGTTTATACCATATCGGCAAAAAAATTGGCAATGATGGAAATGAGTAGTTCAGAATCACACTTTTCCTCACAAAAATTAACATGTTGAATTACAGACTGTGTGTGTGTGTGTGTGTGTGTGTGTGTGTGTGTGCCCATGTGTGAGTCCATGGCATAGTAGGTATTCTGGATTGCTTACATTTTCCTTGTTGGGTGGGGCCATTTGTGTCTGATGGGTGTGGATGTAGCTGTGCGAGGCGATTTGTCTCACTGGCACGGTCGGAGCCAATGGCGTGTTGGAGGCGTGTGCCATTCAGTGGTGTGGGGAAGGCGTGTGGCGTGTGCCGCGTGCCGCTCCCTCCTCAGCCAGGTTTCCCGTATGAGGAACGACAGCGCTTTGCGTGATCAGAACAAGGCAGGAGAGCATGACGGAAAGTCCCTCAATACCCAGCCTTTAAATATGCAGGAGCCTCACGCACGCAGAAGCAAGGGCGGTAAATGTATAAATTATAGACTGAAAAGAGTCTGCTTTCAAAAGGTAGGAGAGATCACCCACAAGAGGCAGAAAACTTCATAGCACGTAGTACATCAAATACAACATCTAAATGGCTGGAACTTTTATTTTATGCCTTTCATGCAGTGCCATGTTGACTATGCATGGTCTTTTTGACCTTCTTGTAAATCATCAATTCATTCATTAATGTTAATTTAGAGTGATGCTAAATTAATGCTCATGGATAAAAACAGTTCAAATCATGGGTAACAACCAGAGATCTATATTTGTTACATACAATCATATTTAGAGCTTCTTTGCATAATTGTGTCTTCATGTCAGTAACTTGCATACTGTATAATGCATACAGTGTATGTGGGACTTCATACATATGATCTGCCATTAATTACCTTTAAATTCACCTTTATATCCATGATCTACCTTGAAGCAATGTATTTGAGGAAAGTTCCTCAATTATTCAATTTCTCATGCCTTGAATATCAATTATACCAAAAGATGAAAATGCCCTGTGGTCTCCTCAGCCCTCTGAAGTGTACAGCGGGACTGTTTACATCTTCTGTGCAGGGCTTCCTCGAGGCCTCCTTAAACTGAGCAGCACGGCGTGACTAACATGACCATGCAAGCCATCGCACAACATCAGGGACCAGAGGAAAGTGTGCCATTTCACAGAGCAGGAGTGAAGGAGAGCACAAAAAGCTTTGAGCAACACGGGCTGAACTGCTGGGTCTGCTCCACATTCTGATGACGTGCACATGAGTATCTGTAGCAGCAGAGCAGCATGTAGGCAGGGTCGGTATTTTTAAACATCATCAGAGGACCATGTGAAAGGAATGAACTATTTGATCCACAGTGTAAAGTGGCACACGTCATCTGTAGGATAGTAGGGTTGGCATGCTCTGCCCCCAGCCATCCCCTCTTCCACCCGCCCTAGTTTAACACCACATGAGTTTGAATGCTTTGGAGCCTTAAATTTAACAAAACACATAAAAGCTAAATCTGCTTCCTCCCTCTCAATAGGTCCCTGAACATTTTTTCGCCACTTATCTGTAGGTGCAAGTTGCAAAATATTTGCTTGATATGAAAAGGCAATGAATAATGCATGAATTATTTAATAATGCAGTAAAGTTGGAGGAGTTCAGGCTCACAAGCATGCTTTTCAAAAATGATGTTTATGCCTGGCTTTCCAGCGAACTGTGGCCTTTTGTGTTAGCTAACTGCTTTGAGCCTCTCTGTTTTTTTCTGTCTGGAAGACACAACGTATGGCATTCAGTCTTGCTCTGTTTAATTCTTTTTGCTTTTTTTTTTGTAAAAATACAGAAAAAAACAGAACAGATACTGTTTCTGGGTAAACCTTGTTTTGTGCTGATTTCTTTTGAAATTTAAGAAAGCAAGAAGTAATCTGAAAAAATACATCCCAAAACAGGATATGTTCCTGGTGTTTAAATCCTTAGGCCAAGCTTCCATTTTGCTTTGTCTGAGTAGTAATTACAAGGATTTATGCAACATAAGACCTTTTTAAAACTAAAGGTGGCAATAGCTGACATTGATGTGATATTGTCTCACTATCAGATAAAGAAGGAAGGGTGTGAGGACATTGGATGGGTGAGAATGATTTAACACTGCCTGGAAACTCTCACTTGAGGTGGTTCACAACATCTTAAAGCAACGATGGTGATTGGCAGTTACTACAAAAGGATTTATAGCATCTTCCCTGGGAAAAACTGAATTGATTTTTAAGCCAGTGGATACAATGAGGGTTGAAATGACAGAAAATGTATTGCATCCAAGTTTCAGAAGACTATATCCATACTTATGTCTTATAGGCTGTTGAGGTCAGAGGGAGGCCTGTAAAAATGAATGTCAGCTTATAGTTTTGCAGACGTGAATTGAGTCTTTTCCTCTCAACCATCATATATCTAAACAGGAATTTTTTTGTTTTTCTGATAGATTTTTTTGCAAATCGTGATTATGGGTATGGCTTTTTGGCTTGCTTCATCTGTACATCATTTTTGGAAAGAATTATAATAATCTCTTGGAAAGCCACTTCCTTTCCCTAAATGGAATTCAATATATACATTTACTGAACTGTTTGCTGCAATTTATGGAATTTTAATATCACAAATTCTTCTCTGTGTGGTGAGGTTCCTCCCTCATGTGCCTGCAGTAATATTGCACTGCACAGCCTGTATATGCAGGATCAGGCTGGCCCCAGGCTATTCCAGACTGCAGGTACAACACAATTTCAGCATATTAGTGTGAATATAGTGCTGCTATTAATAATTCAACCATATTAAATGTTAAATGTATGCATACATGGCTACATTGCAAGGTGTGATATCAGCTTTGTCCAGAAGGAAGATGCTGTTTTCCCCTTATATGTTAATGAGTTTTTTGGTGTTAAAATCTATTAAAATATTGAAAACCTTTATGTATTAAAAAATCTTTTTATTACTAAATTTACTGCATAGTAATGTTAATGTAGTGTTACTATTACCAAAACTCTATGTTCATTTACAGCATACTACCCCTTATACATGGCTATTGTCATGGCTAAGTTTCATTGCAACTGACACAACAGATTTATGCATATATATGCAATGTTTTACACTAACAGAATGGAGCTGTTGGGAAACATAAGTTATCCTAAATTTCAGTTTCTTAGCGTACAATTACACCTTTGTTGATAGGGGACCCATTCCATGTATTCCCTTTTAGTCACTAAGAACAGGTTATCTGAACAGGTGAAACTGTCCCTACAAACAAGGCCCCTGCAGTTCACAACTTTACAGATGGGAACAGTGTGTGTTTGGAACAGCCTGCATTTACATGCTGAAATGCTATTGGCTATGATCGCGTCTCTATAAATACACTGTATCTCCCCGGTTTGGTCTCGGGTGTACAGTCCCTGGAGATCAGATCATTGCACTAAAGGGCAGGGTTTTTTACGGTCCTGTTTAAAAACCCAGAGCATCGAGGAACAAGCTTAAATGCCAGAAGATGCAATATGTGTTATGTTTTTTTTAACAGACTGCTGCTTTAATGTAACAGTCCAGCTCAGCAGTCTGTAGACAACCCTGTAATGGCACAGCTGACGTTGTTTCTTTGTTTATCCTCACACACTGTGGAGACACACTTTTTCTATTTACACACAAAGCTGACACAGTTACAGTCACACAGAGCAGACATATTGGGGCACCATTCCCTTGGACTTTGATCACCTCAGCCTCTCTCCTCAGGCTTCAGAGATGAAATCACATAGCCACACATACACATACTCACAATCTTCCAAGAGCCTTATTTCACCATACCAGAACACCTCTAAAATTAGTTTAGAGACACAATGCTCAGCCTAAGCAAATATAACTTCAAATATAACCTGAAGAGAGGAAACAAGAAGGCTTACATAGCTGCTAGCCTCTCTGATTTGACTGTGAATGTAATTACTGTACATTCTCCGAGTCATAATTATAGTTCAGGCATGAAAGCGATATGTGAACACCTAACAGCTTCCTGCTGCTGAGGAAGCCCCTCCCCTTCCCACCCCATCTAAAGGCCCTGGCTGTACTTGGAGCAGTGTCAGGCAGAAAGGGTTAAGGCTGTCTGGCTGCTCTCCCTCCACCCGACTTGTCTCACCAGGAGAGAGTCTGGCGGCGGGAGCTTCCATTTCTCCCAGTGACATGGGGGGGGAGGCCCTCCATGCAAGTGGCCCCTCCATGCATGGCTAATCCAAAAGGACAGTTCCTGCTTATTATAGAACCACTGCGGATAATAAAATCTGAATCAAACTGCCAGCTGAAAGCCACTGGAGAGTTTCCTCCTATTTAATTTTTAAAGTTATGGAAGCACTTGACACTGAGGTGGATCAAATATCACTAGTTTGCGTGCAAATACTTACTTAGCGAACCAGTGTGTGCCCAAATCTGTGCAAAAAAAAAAAAAGAAACTCCAGGTGAGCAGCAGTGCAACGACAACTAATTACAATGCCCCAATCCCCCCTCCCCCATCCTCTCTGACTGTCACAATTGCCCCTAAGTGGTCACGGGTGATTTCTTTCAATTAGTTTTCACAGGGGCAAGCGTTATGACAAATTTATGTTTTGGCTGCAGGAAACTGGTACCGATCACGAAACCACCAAAACATCAAAACAGACTTGAGTGCATCAGCGAAGCCTTCAGACTGCTGGGAACTGTGAGCTGAGGCAGAGCTGAGGGAGGAAATGAGAGAGAGAGGGAGGGAGGGAGGGAAAGAGAGAGGGCAGAGAGAGTGAGCGCAGCCTGCAGCCATGAAGCTCTCTCCTCTCTCCCTGTCCTCTCTCTGCCATGACGGGCACCTCGCCCGTCTCTCGCCTGCCCTGTCTCCGGAGCTGCCTCTCTCTGCCACCGGGGGTGCCATAATCACTGCGCTTCAGATAAAGACATCATTTGACTCTTTGGCTCTTGACCCCACCCACCTAAGCCCACTCTTCCCCCACCCCCTCCCCCCATCCCCCACCACATGCTTGCCAAGCAGAAATCCGGCTCCTGCTTCAGCATTAGCTCAGTGAAGGGCAATGGAGAGGCATCCCTAAAAGATAATTATAAGGAATTTACAGCAATTGATTGACAGCCAGCAGTGATTTATGAAACCATTTGTATTTGGGAGAACAGGGAATCATAACATGTGCATGAATAAGAAGGTTAAATGAAAGGTCTTCCATTTCTAATTTCCATGGATCGTGGCCACGCCCGAGTCTGTGGGTCTCAGCTGCTCATGACAAAATCCATGGCGGCAGCATCATGTGTTTGGAGGAGGGATTTTGCTGCCACTGCCTTCACCAATGCCATCAACACACTGTGTTTTGTCACCTCCAGGGCTCCAATGAAAATCCCCGAAGCGTGCCGCACCACACTATTGGATGCCCAAGGTATCTGGGGTGGAAAATACCATGCAAAACATATCAAAGCGCTCGTGAAATGGATGTTGTTCAGAAGTACTTTACTTTTAGAGGAAGTAATATACGTTTTATAGTGTTTTAAATAATGCATTATTTTACAGTATGTACTTTCGTTGCATACGGTTTGGGATTCTGAATGATTTTTACAACTTATTTTACTGTAGGCTCGCAGGAAAACCACATCACGAGAACTCCGAAAAAAGTGTGCAAATTCTTGACAAGGTATGAAGAATTTCTGACAAGCAAACAGTCTAAATTCTCTCACTAGCTTCACATTTTCTCTGTCACTGATGATGCTATGATGCTCAGCTTGTGTGTGTCACAAACAATAAAAAATACCTTCATATATTTTTGTTTTTCTCTTCCTCTTCATCCACGACCATCATAAGAGTTGTGGGTCACCTTTTGCTACCTGACACATCTTTACCAAGCTATAATTTCAGGAGGGTGTGGTAAGAAGGTTTGATTGTAGAATCCGACAGCTTAATTAATAACTTCATATGGATGAGTGGCAGAAGGGTCTTGCCAAGGAGAGCTTTTTTTGCACATTTTAATTACAATAATATGGAATTCTTGCATGCTCTATGAATCATCCCCCAGGTGGGAGAGACAATAGAAGATGATGCTGCTGCAAGGTATGATGGGTAAATGGCCAGAGGAAGACAAAGGGAATAAGCTACTCATCAAGTTGCCAAGTATAGATTTGAGATAATTACTCTCCAAAGCCAAATGGAATTTTGAATCACTTTGACATGTGGGGTCATTCTGCTTTTTTGGCAGCATCTGAATTGTTCAATAATTTTCACAGAAGAGATGCTATCGTCTTTGTCTAAAATGAGATTAGCTCAAGTTTTTCCATACCATTTAGCAAGCATACACTGATAAATTCACATCTCCAATTAATGTCAACTGTAAACATTCCTGGGCAAATCTGTGAAATGTGTTTTGTTGTGGCAAATAATGCTTTCTTGATTTACTTCCAAAGAGTATTCCAAAACAATTTCAACAATGTACTAAATGGTAGCATAAAGCCATCAACACCACAGAGCATATTGGTGCATCAAATATACACAAGATATCAGATTCCTGTTTTACACATATCGTAGTCTCTCTATTGCCAAGAAAATAGACCTAGCCAAGGAGCAGCCACATTTTGAACCAATGAGACCTGCGTTGATGATGTATATTTTAATTATGGTTGATTATGTAATTTGAAAAAATGCATATTTAAAAAATCTGGCATTCATTTATTTTTGTGTTTTTTATCTTTAAAGGTGTTGACATAGCATATCACCAAAATGTGTTGTAAAGTATTATTTATTTCACAGTAATATATTTTAACTGAACAAATACATGTCAAATTACGTAGCCAAACTCTGAATTAAAGTGACCAGTTTTTTTACAGGGATTTCGATATTGTGAAATGAAATAACAATGTGCCAAGCAACAGTAGGTGGCTTTCACTGAAATTCAACTTCCCTCAAATTTTTTCCATGAGAATCAGGGCCAGTAATGCTCTGAGCATGGTCTGCCCTCTGCAATGCATGGCCTAATGATCCCTGAGAAAACCAGAGGAGTGGTTCCCAAACTGCGAGTCTTGGGAGGCTGAGAACGATCACACGTTTCTGTGAAAATACACATTAAAAACCCATAACTCAGAAACCCACTCCTACCAAATTAAACATCTTAGAGGAAGTAATATGCATTTTATGGTGTTTTAAATAATTAATTATGTTACAGTGTGTACTTTCATTGCATTCAGCTTGGGATTGTGAGTGATTTTCTCTTTTTTTTTTTTTTCCATTTTTTGAAGACATATCTTCCAGCTTGCTCATAGGTAAACAATACCATGGAAAAAAGCTAAATAGGAGTTTTCTGAAATGTGTATGTCCACCATAGACAGCATAGACTAAAATATACATTTATATGTTTGATTCTTTTAATTTGTTAAGCATAAATGAACTTTGTTTTAATAACAAAGCAAACAAGATAAAAATATACTTGTGAATTAGAAATGATTCATCTGTATCAAATGATTAATTTGTGGCTTTACTTAACTGACATATCATGAATCTGCAATTCTGATAATGGCCTACTAGCTTTTAGATCTGATCATCAAATTAAACAATATTTTTATTGATATTACCTTGGTGGTTATTGTAGCAGATGCCAAGAAACATCTTTTAGTTTTTAGATGATCCAAAAGAGGCAGGCACCAAACAGAAGACAATGTTATTGATGTATGGAAAATAGGAGGGGAAGTAAATACATTGCATTTAATATTTATGATGTGGAATTCAGTGCAACAGGATTTATTTTTATTCCATTGATCATTGTGGTGTTGAGATAAATGTGCAATTTAGAGTGGAATTAAATTGCCATGATTGCTTTCATTCATTTTATTTGTCAGTGGAGAGACTCGTGGAGGAACTCATCTGGTTTGTGTATGTGTGTATGTATGTTATAAATGTAGTGCCTTTATTTTTTATAGTATCCATATAATTTGTCACAACCTCCTCTAGTAGGCTAGGGTTGATGCAGAAGTGAATTGTAGGCCTAGGGATTTTGGGTTTGGATCTAAGACGTGGAGAGTCTGCTGCAACAGGGATTTACAGCAGAGGGAGTGTGAGCTCAGATCAGCGACCCAGTGAGACTCCTGAGGGCATTTGAGCTGCTCAGTGCTGGCAGGGGGTCCCAATATCCTGACCTCCTGCATCTTAGATAGCAACAGGCTTTCAACCAATGAGCTTTTAATTGAAACTTAATGTGGTTAAGCTGAGAAATGGTGATAAATAAACTGATTATCACCATGTGCTTTTTTAAAGGATGTCAGGTAAATGTAGCATGAATGATTAAATACCTATAAAAGGGAGCTTCTTTCTTCTTTTTCTGGTATACACTTGAGGGTAACCTTTTTATTTATGTCAATCAGAATTATGTTTTTAGTGCTCTGGAATGAGAAAAAAAAGGAGGGAGAGAAAAGAGTGTACACCCAGGGGGTGAACTTGAAAGAAATTAGTCTAATTTCAGGCAAAAAGCACAGAGGAAGTGGGTTTTTATCTGGTGCTTGAAAGGGAACTTTAAACATGCAGAGATATGGAGCAGAATTAAGGGGGTTATTAATTGCACAGGCATATTAAAAAGACCTCAGAAAATGACCTCCTCTACTACAGGCAATGCGTGGGGAAAAATTGTGTCTTAATCTTCCCTGTGACGCTTAGATAAATGTCAAGAGTATCTATCACCCCAATTAACCATGCAGCGGAAGGTTTAGGATCCTGAATCTCCTCACAACAGGGAGGGATGCCAAAAGCCAATACCATGCTGATGAAAAACAGAGCCCAGTTCTTCCATATCAGCATGTCATAATTGCATATTTTTTAGCTGGCTGGATGTGTTTGTCTCATATAGGAAAAAAATCTCTAGGAGGCAGTTAGCATACTAGTGCTTTTTTTCTTTGTACTTTTTTTTTTTGAAATTCATAAAATACACACTTGAAGTGTATGGTGTGGTTATGCACCAAAATTGTATGTGGTCATTTTCATAATTAAATCAGGCATCCATAACAGGCTATAAATGGCAAAGTAAATTATGATGTTTCTTAATAAACATAAAATGATATGATAAACTTGAAGCTAATTTGTTCTTGTTCAACTGAGCTATTGAACTATTAACATAAGAGAATGATGGTAATAATAATCTAGTTTGCTTGTCTGAAAGCATGCCTTAAAATATGTGAGTAACTATATTATATCAGGATTCTCAGATATTTAGCCACAAAGCACAAATTACAAATTAATATGTAACATTATCATTTCCAGAGTATTACAAATACAGTCTATCATTAAAGAGCAGTGGGAAATGTTGTCCCAGCATCCATATTACTTAAAGATTTATCTTCTTTTTACATAAAGCTGCACATATGTATCTCCGGAAGGTGAAGCCAGCAGGTCCCAACCACACCATAATTTATTGTAATTCTATATATGAGTGTCTGATTCAAACCTAGTATGGTGCAGTTCATCACAGACTTTACGAGCAGCCACACCCCAGTGTGTCCCCTGGGGTAGAGCTCCAGAGGCCATGGGAATTCTGGCGACTTCCATTGCAATTTAATTTATCACTAACCCATGGAATAATACTAGATTAGGTTGTTTTATTGCTTAGGGAAATACTTTGCTTAGGGCTGTTCAATCAGTGTTTCATGAAACCACACACACATTTATACAATTGTGGCAGAACTGCATCTATTCTCATATTAATACAATTAAGCAGCAATGTTAGATAAATTATGACTTTGCACTTTGACTTCTTATGCCATTTACCCAGGTTGTCTGGTTTAAAATAAAAACAGCTGCAGCAGGGAATGTAATGAAATTGTAATTTAATCTATGACAGGTCTCTCCAGACTAAATCTCTGCAAGTTCTCATGAAAAGTATCAGTACTATGGAACTGAGATGGAAGTATTATATTATGAAAATCAACCATGCATTGTTTCATCACTGCAGTCTTGGCCACCAGTTACAACATAAGACAACTTTGCTAGATCACAATTTGGCAGTGTAATGTATGTGAGTCTTTATATTTCAGGCTCAGAAAATGTATACACTCTGAGGAATGAGGTTCATATGATGGACACTGATCCATTGAAAGAGCACACAGGAGATATGTTAAACATACAGTATATTTTCAAGTTGACTAATTTAATAGCAACATTGCATTTTTAGGTTTTTAAATGCAATAAAAGACTAAAATGATTTTGTATAAATTTCCTCTTAAGCCAAGTAAGTCTACACTGCATGTTTAGTTTTATGCATTGTATTATAAATCTTTGTACATTTATACACGTATGTGTAGTAGTGCTGGTATACAAATTCTGTTTTTCATGCTCAGATCAAAATTAGTTATTGCTAATTAGTCATTTTTAATATGAATCTTTGAACTAGTGCCCTATAACTGATTCACCTCTGAGGCGAATAACTAAAAATGTGGAGTCATATTTAACAGCCAACACTGCTACAATGATTTATTTTTAAGCATTAAGGGCACTGTATCCACTCAGTTCTGGCCTCAAACCTGATACATTCGTTTGGGCTCATTGAAGTGTGAGTCATATTATGCTTGTTTGCCTGTTTGTTAAAGGTTATCCTCTCCCTGGAGGGCTGTTGTGCAGGCCACATAAGTTTCCAATTTTTTTGTTATTCTGAGCGGCATCTGGACCCGCCCCCCCCCCCCCCCCACCCCCCCCCCCCCCCACACACACACACACACACACACACAAACACACACACAAACACACACCGATGGCCTAGACGACACAAGCTTGTTAGTGGCACTTTCTGTAGAGCTTTCAAGAGGGGTTTGAGTGGAGAGTACAGTGGGACTGAGCAGTGTCTGTGTGCTCTCAAACACAGTGGCTGAAGCAGGCTATTGCACTCCATGTCAGCCCATACAATCTCTATGGAATTTCATCAGAACTATGAAATGATGACACACTCACAGGTCCTGTCCCACATGAACTTTGATCCTAACTTTAGCCAAACTGTAAATGGCAAGCCTAAGACGAGTGGCTCTTTTGATAAAACTTTCTTATGCTATGTAATTATCTTCCTTTTTTTTTTTTTTTTTCAAAAAGTTGATGCAATTAACCAGGAAGCGAAGGGTTTCATGTATAGAATACATACTTTTGGAGAGAGACTAAGATTAGTTGAATAGAAAGAGAAAGAGCTTAACTATCCCCCACATTATCACTATAGACCAGTTCTCAACAGGGGAGCTGAATACAAAATCTCACAAATCCCTCTGTTGACCAGATAGAGTTGGCTTTCCACTGAGGTTGAGGCTCCAAACTGAGTCAGCCATGTTCAGTCTGACTGCCTCAATCCTTCCTGGGAGGTTAACCAGTATTATGGGAATCTTATTTCTCTCAGAGCAATCAGTTGAGGAAATGCCAGAGCCCCCATGGCCATAATGACAGAGTCCATGTTCCAGAGACAACATGGAGCAACAAAAGTTACACTTTAGCTCTGGAGGATGAGCAAAGCAGCAAACACATAAATCAATAAGCTGATACTTGCTGCCCTCCCTAAAGTGGAATTATGGATGTGCGTCATTGAGCGTTTAAGCACTGCATCAAAGCAGAATAATTTGGAGCTTTAATAGGATGATCTCCCTGATGCATTCACCTGCCTATCTCATTTAAATGCAGGTAGCAAGTTGTTTACAAAACTGAAAAGAAAATCAATCCTACAGCGTCAGGGCATTGATGTTCTACTGCGGTTCTCCTGTGTTCCTCTGCCTGAACCCAGGCCCTCTCACGTTCTCTGTTTGAAGCCCTGGAGTTCTTGTGGAATTTTTAAACCGTCAACGGAGAACAGAGGGAAGCTGTCTGACATCTCACACCTTAGTTAATTTAACATCTGTTCTGAATGCCATCAATGCTTGTAAATTTCAGTGGCTGCATAAAGCATCAATCAATAACAATGAAGACTTTTTAGCTGCTTGTCAGTGGCTGAGTCTGACATTAACAATTTTTGCTAATGACTTTAGACAGAGTACTACCAGCACTTTTACTGAAAAAAGTCTAATGTGATATAGAGCAACTGCAAAAATGAACAAGGAATATCTGTATGCATGTAAGGTGATAATTCCTATTTTCTTTCTTTCACTGACTCACTTCTTAAGACTAAGATGGTGCAGTGAGGTGGTTTGATTTTAAACCATAATGGAGAAAGTCCTCTAGGGTAGGAAGGGGCGTACCTCCATCACCTCCGAGAGAGTTATGAAAACAGTTGACTGTGCTCACCCACATCACATGACTGACCCAGAAAAAGAGGGGCATACTTGCACTTCACATGGAAACACCCGCTTATTACCTAACCATTGTTTCACAGAGGTCTGAAAATTTCAACCCCGCACTAGACAAGGACAGTCCCTGAGCCCACTCCCTTCTTCACTCCATAACACAAGATTCATTCCCTTTCCCTTTATTATGAAGCTCATGCTGGATCCTTCCCTGGCAATACTATGTGCTCCTCTCTTACCATGATGTGAAATCCTCATTAATCTGTGCTGCCTCTACCCTGGAACACCGGTAATCCCCTGTCCTCCGCCACATATCCCTCCAATCATGGATGGGTTTTCACTTCCCTTCAACAACAATCCTCCTGCTAAAGTCGGGTGTATGTGTGCGTGTGTGCACATGTGTGTGTGCTTATGCATATATGTACTGTATGAATACACCATTACAATGCGGGGGGGGGGGGGGGGGGATCCCAGCAATGGTGACCTTCAGGTGAAAAAATTTGCAAGGGGTCTCTTTTGGCAACTTTTCTCTGTTTCTGACACATGTGAGAAATCTCTGGCTCTTCTTATTTCACTTCAATATACCTTAGCAATTTTCCTGGCATGGAACAAGGTGATCAGGTTTGCTTGTAGCGAGTCTCACAGCAGAAACCCTAACCCTGACTGGAAGCATTTGATTGATGGGCATCATTTCAGTTTTCTGTAATTACACAAGTTCAATAAGTTACTCAAACACCTCAGGCTATTTGAATTAGTGTAAAGGCAAAGAGGGATAAGAGAAAAAAGGAAATCAGTGACTGTCTTTTCAAAGAAAAATGTATTAGAAACAAAAGCCTAATTTTATGTGGAATGACATTTAAGACAATTGGGAAGAGAATCATGAAATGAATCATGAGTTCTTTTCATGACAATTTTGAGTATTTTTCATCACAGTGCATAAAGATCATATGTATATTCTCAAAGTGTAATATTTTCTTACTGTCAAGCATTCATTAAAATGAACATCTCTAAAATAATTTTTATATATATATATATGAATATTCAATATCAAGGTGATACATTATCCAGCCCTCAAAGTTCTACTCAATTCATTATGCTAAAATAATGTGCAAAAAGGAATTTTAATTTACTAGTAATTATTGAGTTTCTGAACTTTACGAATTCATTAAATTTACTCCGCATACAAATCACCTAGCATATGCTCATCTTTATTTACTGCACAAGTACAGAATCTATGTTTTAGTGGGAGTTACAACTGTGACATGCTCAAACGGATTTGGAGGAGGACACATTGCTGAGGACACAGTGGTGAGCCAACACTCTCCAGAGCAATCCACAGTTCAGCTCTGGCCGCAAGCAAGTGTGCTATGGTCACCTCCAGGAATTCAACTGGCTGACATGGCGAATATTGTGCTTTGAACCTGAGCAACAGACTTCACTGGTCTACAGCTCCTGTGAGAGGGAGGAGAGTACTGACGGCCAAGAGAGCTTGTCTGTTTTGATCTCCTGGCTTGGAAACGTGGGAGAGAAGCACTGGTGAATCACGCTGCCCCAGCTGCCAGCTGGATTGCTTGCAAGGTAACAGGAAATTTCAGCATTTCACTGATGAGGAAAAGTGTAAGCAAACAATGCACAGGCCTGGATACAATATCACATCAGCGCACGCTGTCCTGGACTGCTATAAATGAACTAAAGCAAGGAATTCTCTTAGATTAAGAAATACTGAGAGAACTAGGAAATGCCCTTTAATTGTATGGGTCCTTAATTTCCTTAAATGAAAACAGAATAAAAAACATACATATGTACTTATTTGTGACATTTATTTGTGAAACAAAAACAAAGTGGGATTGCAGATCCTGTTTGGGTAATGATAGGAATGTGTTCCTATTTGCTCATTGTTTCCTGCCACGCTCATTGCTTTTAGCACTCACCAATCTGGCAAGGCAAGATACATGGAAATGCTCAGTCTTCCAGAAAAATCATTTTCACACCAAATATATCTAGTAACTACAGAACATGTCTGAAAAAAAGTTTGTTTCTTGCATTTTCCTCTACTGTTTATCAGGTTGAAACATAAAAGACACAGGAGAAAAGCATGATGTCCTAGATGAGAATGAATTCAAGATCAAGATGGGCAGTGATTGAGAGTAAAGGCCCTTTGGAAGAGAACAAAATCAGAATCAAGTCAGGTGATAAAAGGGCCCTCTATCTGAGTTCAATTCAAAGACATCACAGGCAATAAAATGACTCTTTAGTTGAGGCAGAATTCAGAGTCATCACAGGCAGTCGATAGGCCAATTAAAGGCCCACTGGGTGAGGATGAATGAAGACATACCTGGATGATAGTACAGACCCAGTGGATGTAAGCAGGTATGGGCTGGAAGCATACTAGAAGATATTGATTACCTTTCTTTTCAGGAAAGGGATCAAAGGCTGTAGCAGGCTGGCGGGATGTTGCTAACACACAAACACACAGCATGGGGGAATTTCACTGGAAACAAGCTTTATCGATTGCCGTGACCCAGCACCCGCACATGGCTCCCTCTCTCCCCTGTCCCAGAACTGCCCAACACACCCCAGGGTCCCCTGGGTAATGGAGTAAATGTAGCAGCCTCACATTGTGGCTCAGAATTGAGGGCCATTTTCTCCCCCAAGAGGCTGACAGAGGTATTACTGGAAAAGAAATCATTCCTTTAAACTCATTCTTTCCATGATACCTCTACATTGTAAGTGCCACTCAGAGAACAGAAATCAGCACGTCTGAAATGTCTAAATAACCAAGGACAGGAGAAAATATTTCCTCTCCCAACTCCCTGATCGATTTTCAGCACACATATGAATACATGCCAATAAAAAGTAAAGTAATATGATATTTCTTTAGTCAAAGACTAAATGTACTGGAAGACTGAAAGGTACATAATATTTTTTTATGGTGCATGACTATATATATAACTTTTTGCTCGACTAGTTCATTCAAAAAAGGGATAGCTATCTTCGGCCTGATTTGGGCCAGGCCTGCCTGAAATAAATCTGCCGAGCTTTGTCTCATACCAACAAAGTGCAGTTGTCAGTATGAAGATTCTGAAATTACATCATGTCACGATTAATAGGAAATCCTGAAAACCTTCAGGACCCTTGTTGATGCCTCCCAGTCAAGAAAGGGTTGCAAAGTGATTTCTACCATAGCCATATTGTCAAGGTTGAGAAAGTTTTGGACAGTAGAAATACTTCCTAGGAGTGGACATACTGTCAGAATCTATTCATAGAGAAAGGCATTCAATTGTCCAAGAAGTTACAAAGACCATAACATGCTCAGAAATAATAAAAGCCGCTGAGCTTAGGCGGTCCTCCATGGAGGAGTGACCTAAAATTCCTCCACGCGTGACAGAGATCAACAACAACTCAAAGTGCTGCGAGACGCTGATCAATAACTCCTGGAAGCATTTGGTTGCAATTATTGTCACCAAAGGTGGCTGAACTTGATCCTGACAATATGCCTTAGTGATTGCTTTTTTTTTTTCAAATATTAGCATTGGCTGTTGTACAACATTATTTGATTAGTATTTTTATTGAAGATATAATAACATTTATTGTCAAAAGCTGGTGAAAATACAAACACTGTACATGCAACTGGTCAGTGGAAACATATGTAATATTGACAGAATAAAGAGAATACTGAGCAGAAGTGAAAGTGTTAGGTTTACCAGTTTTTAAACAAACTTTTCTGAGGTATCTGTATCTATCTGATAGATGACATTTGATTGAAGATTTGATTCTCTTAGGATCTTATGTATCACAGTGGTCCAGTTTTCCTCTGTCATCCCACTGAAGTGATTTAAAGGATCTGACGTGTGCAATTCTATTTTGACCTGGGATTTGTGAATTGCCTGGTCACTATCACAGTCAACTGCTCATTTGCATTATTCTAAGCCACAGTGCCAGATTGTATACCTAATACATGCAAGACAGAGAGCAATGCTACAAACACTAATGGTGATCGCCATGCCCAAGAACTGATGTCATACAAAGAAAGACAGCGTGAAAGGTTGCTCCCAAGGAATTGAAATTAATGAGAGTAATCAGCAGCAAACAGCAAGCGAGGTGCAGGCAATTAATATGAACAGGCTACTGGTGGTCTGTAGGCCCATATTAAGATGCAACTCAGCTGCGGCTGACAGCAGATGTCCTGGAGGACAATAAACGGCTGGCATATCCACAGGGCTGCAAAGCAGACAGCGGGCCAGACACAGCCCAACAGCCTCATGGCCCTCTCTGGCAGCACTATGCCTTTTCACAATACTTCAGACCTATACTTCACACTCACAGATACATCCATACATACATACACATTCATTCATTCGCTGTGCTACCTTATATATGTCTTGAACGTTTTGTTTTGTGTCTTTCCTTACGCCCTCCACCCAACCTCCCCCATTTCAAAAATCACTGTAAAAATTTTATCAACGATAATAGGATCCATGAAGTCAGTAATTGAGAACAGATTACTTAAAAACACAGAATTGTGGTTCTTCTTCTTTCGATTCATCATCTTAATGTTTTCATTGTGGTTTTAGTTACTATCAATTAGAAGCAACTGACAATTAAAGTTTATTTGTCCTGTGGCTGTATATCTTTCAGAAGGCATTTCTTTGTTGGTTCTTCAAAAAACCTTTATAAAATGCAACTGTGTGTGTGTGTATGTGTGTGTGTGTGTGTGTGTGTCTGTGTGTGTATTTGACTTGTAATGTAAAATTGTAATGTGATCCTTGTTTTCATAACTGAATTCTTTAGTATATGGTATCAAGGAAAATACTGGAACAGACATACCCTCCTAACAACATAGAGGTCTGTTATCACAAAACGTGAAAAACTAATGCTGTTTGGTAATCTCTGCAACTAAAAACAATAAGCCCCCTGTGAAAGCATGCTCTGGTCATTATTCTTAATGCATGTTAAACTGAACATTCAGGCATGGAGTCATCCTCCTTGTCTGTTAGTTTCCTTGAATGTTTCCCCCTATCCCCCTACAGTCTTGGATTTCCACTGTTTATGTGAAATAATTATGCATGTGTAAAACTACACCAGCCAGCACTGACAATAATTACGATTGCCTGCCCTACAAGTCAAGATCAATTTGCAGTGAAAAGGGGGCAATGATGTAAGCTATTGTGGTCTTTTCTGCAAAATGCATGCATAAGCCAGAAAGAGAAAAGGCCAATGTAACATCACTTAACTGACAACGAAGACACCAGCGGGTGGGGAAAAAAACAAGTGTTGGCAGTTTGAATCCAGACTATGTGTCGCTCAAAGTCTCAAGTTTCAGTATGTTTACCGGATGGTTTAAATTCCTTATGCACAGCCAGGCATTCAGTTACCTGCAATGTAATCATCTATCTCCCTCCTCCATCTGCTCTGACTCCATATCACTGGCCTCTGCTGGAATAATTTAAGTAGCTCATATGTGACTGCACATTCATGCTCTGATTGCAAGAGAAAGTAGTACTCCATGCTTTCATAAGCCATTTTTTCTCCATGAAACTTTTTAATTATGTAAGTAAAACATATCTCCAGTAAACATTCATCACAACTATTTATGGATTTTATAAGGATATTTTAATATGCTTTGAAAGAAAAATATGTCACAAACCTACCAACATTAATGTCTTACTCATTAAGTAATTAGCTATTCTTCTACTGCAAATGGTTACAGATTTACTGTATTGTTTGGACGCTAAAGCAATAGAGAGTAGATTGGTTACATAATCAAAAGCAATGTCCATTCTAAAACTGATGATTTTTCTGAAATTATCAATCTAGGGGCTTTTTACTTGGCTTGAAATAAAATGTGGGCTGGATGAATGGAGCTTGACTACCCCCTTGTGGTGATGCATCTGTCATAAGCTGAAAAATGAAACTGCACATCATTACAAAGAATATACAGCTTTACACATGGAGCCATTCAAAACAGTAACATTTAACATTTTCAATTATATACACCAGCTCATTTCCACACAAACCTAACTGTAACTGGCACCACAGTTATATCATGTATTTAACATTCACTGTCAAATGTGATGATGGTTTAACCACAATGACAGTCGGCACTCTCATAAAACACTGTAATTGGTTTGATGAGCACATTAACTTTTACAGTATAATAACTGAGGCCAAGAGCAGATTCAAATAAAAGGTCACATAAAATGTTAAGGATGTGCTCACCTTCCACAAAAGTTTATCTTAATTTCACAATGTATTCGTTGCTTACGTTAATATACCAATATATGGTGATATAGCAAAAAGAATTCATGATATAGAAATAACTTTTTAAAAATTACAAGAAATACAGTTTTACTTGTTTTTACAAAGAAATACTCTTGTGTATTCTCCATCAAACAAAAAGCAAAAAGCATGAAGCTTTAAAAACGAACAAAATAAGATCACACATTATTTAAATTATCACATCAACAAAATAAATTCATACACTTACTATTTACTTCAATGTCTATATTATGATGTTTTCCAAAATGATTGTGTAATGAGGAATGTAGAGTTTGTAAAGTGTGGTAGTTTTATTAAAGAGTAAATGCAATAATAAAGAAAACATTTTATGGTTAATTGTGAGTGTAAATGCCTCAAAATCCAAATAATATCCAAAATTGACTAATCCAACTCTATTAGCCTTTCATAGCTACACTCCATCTGTGTTTTAATGAATCAAGCTAGCAAGGGGTTAAGTATGAAAACTATAGCCTTTATGAGAAGCAAACTGTCATAAAAGAAATCAAAAGTCAAAGATCCACAGACGCCAACAAGCAGTATTTTTGAACCCAATGCGTCACTTGTGGAGCAAGCCAAACCACTTATTAAAAAGGCGGAAGCCAAGTGCTATAAAGACAGCAGTCCAGCAGCTTGTTATTTTTCTTTCTGTGAGGCAAACAGCAGAAAAGATCAATGGCTGTGGGGCTTTCATTTGCCACAGCTATGGCACTGTGAGGCGTGGAGCGCCAGCCTACAGAAAAGGCATTAAGGATTCTTCAACCTTTTGAAGAGTGTGCCAAGAATAATTTCCCACATGTTACACGTCCCACAAAAACCACAGGGGAGACTGCTGTGTTTTAAATACCGCTCCTCATCGCCTGCGTCTGCTCTGCTCCCATCTTAAAGAGAATGCAGAAGCAGCAGAAGTGGCAACTATGACCCTCATTGAAAGAAAAGGTGAATGAACATTCTGGTTGGCTTCAAACTTGGTTTTAGTTAAAATGAGAAAATGTATCCTTTGAAAGGCTGCAGGAATGAGCACTTCAGTTTTGGATTTAGTTGTTAGAACATACATTGGTTTCTCACAGCATGTTATTTTAAGAAAGAAAATGCAGTAAAATCTCAGAAATGCAAAAATATTGAAATGAAAGCAGCAGAATTTCATCAATTTCAAACTCTGATACAAAAATAAACCAAAGCTGTATGACTTCCAATGATGTATACAAAAGCAATATACCATCATAATTAGAGAGAGGGCCATGTCCAAGTGAGACAGCACCTGTTTGGCAGTACTTAGGTTGCCTCTTGCAGTGTAGCCACTGTGCTTCTGGTGGTAAAGTCTTCTGCAGATATTAGTCACTGGCAAATAATGCCTCATGTATAGTGTCTATGATTGACAGGTATTTGGGGACTTTTCATCATTATGGAGAAAATTATCAATCATCAACTGTAAAGGTCCCTTTTGGTCAACCAGAACCCTTATGGTTACCAAGCTCACCAGGGCCTTCTTTATTCTTAATGATTTTTCGGCTGTTTTTTGTGGGCCTGGGGCTTGCCATATGCATCTGACTGTTTTCTATTATTTCTCAGTCTCATAATGGCTTCCTTGACTATCATTGACACAACTCTCATCCTAATGTTGACAAATGTCAACAACAGAGCTCACACACAAAGCTAAGTCTTGGAAGCCATTTTTTCCAGAACATTATGATGCCTTGAAAAGAGTGAGGGAGGGCTGTGTCTAAAAAGTGCTATAATTTCTACATAGTGAGACCACAATGTCTAGCAACATTCTTTAATAAAATGGGATATTCTGTATTGTTAACCACTGTTGGAATTCAAATCTAAAATTGTGGAGTATAGACCCATACTGAGGAAAATATGTCTTTGTCCCAAACTTTATGAAGATCTGCGAAAATATCCATCTTGCCATTATGTTTTATATTATACACATGAGTATAAAAGGCAAGCATTAAACTGAAATTAATATTCCTTTTTTTCACACCAATTATTTAAAACAAATCTCTGCTACTAAAACCTATGAGCAAAAACAGGTTGCCAAAATTTCTGAAAGGCTTAAAAGTGACATGTTTTGCAGTTCCCTACATGGATCTTCCTCCTTTTTGTGTAATACAATGACTCTGGCTTGTTTTAGCTCCAGAAGTACCATTCCCTGCTGAATGAAGAGGCTGATGAGATATGAAGAAGCAAGGAGCAGAAATTTCCACAATATCATTCAAAAAAAGGTAGTTCTGAGCACTGTAAAACATTACGGCCCCATTAGGTAAGCCCATTTATTTCTTCTCTTTAATTAAGAGTGCTATGACATTTTTTGGATATTGAACTCAACTGTATGAGTTTTCAAAAACTAAGCTTGCAGTAATTCATTGTGTTGACTGTTGAAAAAGAAAAGCCAGAGAAATGGCGGGATGGGGGTTGGGTGTTTGACAAAAAAATGTGCGGTTTTTGAGAATGAGAAAAATACTCTGTTTTTAAACCAGAGGTTTAAAAAAGGTTGACGCATAGCAATAATCTACTAGTTATCTACCGATGATAAGCCATAAAGGTAGCACTCCAAACCCTACAAAAATGCACTCGGTGGTAAACAACATCACAACAACCACATCAACAGGCAGAGGGATATGCACCTGACAACAAATTAAAGTTTCAGGCGATTGGTCAAGAAAGCTTACATATAGACATTGAAACTCATTTGAAATTTAAATCCTTGAAACATGAAATGGCAAGTAATATGAACGTAATTAGATGACTTGAACCTGTAACTGTGAGCTACAATAATGCAAAAATGTGTTTCTTTGACAAGAATTGTTTTAACTCAAAGTATTAAGTTTAAACAACAAATGACCAAAAGTTAAATTAACTTTGAAAACTAAAATAAAAACAATGTTAAGACAACAAATGCTTAGCAGTTAAATCAACTTTTTCAACTTTAGTTTTTGAATTGAAACAATGATATTTTTCAGATTGACTTTACTCACATTTTCAAGACAGCAGGTGAGCTTAGGTTTCTGTGTTTTACAGTGTGCTGCACAGGTCCTGAAGCATCTTGGCAGAAGCTGTGGATGTGGCTGTCATAAATACAAAAGGTGCCCCTTTTAAATACCTTTGTTTGTGTAATAGCTTTGAACATGGGACTCTCCAAAAGCACCCAACCTGGGAGTTCATCTCAAAGCTGGGAGTGCATCATTTAAGGTCTTAGACAAGCCTTGTATGTACAGATAAGAGACAAAATTATCTTTAATTTTTTAAAATGTCATCAGAGTACTGTAATAAAAAGTTATCTCCAGAGTGATGTTGTGTAGAATACAGAAACTGTGGCTTTCCATAATTATGAGTGCAAATTTATGCAAAAAGCTTACAAGCATCGTGCAAATATAAGCGTGCTTGAGAGAAGGGGCACAAATATGATACAGACACTTCATTCCATTACAACTGCACAGTGTATTAAAATCCTAATGAAATAAATAGCACTTTAGGCTGACACTAAATGTGTTTTCATGAACCAGCCAAGATGGGTCCAAGGCATGTTTTACAAATAATATTATCATTTCTGCCCTCAAATGTTGCATTTAAACCAGCATAAGTATGGAAGGCACACTATCGTAACGACAGATGAACTGAACAGAGTCCCTCGTGCGCTCAGCTTTAACCACAGCTATTTACATTTTTAGACACGCTTAAGTATTTCACACAGACATGTTCATTGAACTCCCAAGCCACCTTTTTGGTATGGGGGGGGGGGGGGGTCATGAATCACATAAAAGAAGCCCAGTGTGAGTAGGAGTGTGATGAGTCATGATGAAAGTTGAAACTTTCACAAACCTAAAGCACAGAGATAACTAACTCCCCCCCCACCCCAAGGAGAATGTTCTGTGAAACTGCTGGTTCCTGTAAAATGTCTCTTGCACATGTGCCAATTTCCTGTAACCTGGCTTTTAATTTCCTTCCTGTCTGCCCCCAGAACTGCATGGCAGGTCCCAGTATCATGAATTATAGTAGGGGTTCCCAAGGCCCTGTGAAATGGCTGTGGAACCCCACCTCAATAAAATGGTTAACTGTTGGCACCTTAATGACATACAAACACATGACAGCATGTCTAGCTCATACTGTCATTATAACAATGCTTTGCAGCAAGTGGTATAAACAAAGCTTTAAATATGTTGTGGAAAAAAAAAGGATACATTTATCAGAATTTAAGTATTATTCACACCTAATTAAATAGCATTTGTAAATAATTAAAATTATTTGAATTCTGACCATGTGCAAAATAAAACAAACACATCCAGGGTAGAGCCACTTCATTGATTAGGAATGGTATGGTAAATTAATGTTTTTCATTTGTTGGCATATTTTGTAACAAACTAAAGTAAATTAAATTTGAAGTTAAACAATGTGCACACACTATTTGTGCTGATAAAATGCAGTCTTTGTATATGAGTGTAGTGTAGTGTTTATATGAAAGACATAGAAACATAGAAATAAATTTCCTAAATATCATACATTTATAATCAATTTAATTTTATGTATTTAATATTTATTAAATGTACTGACATGTAGCTGTAAAAAAAAAAAAAAAAAAAAAAAAAAAACTGTATTTTCAGACTGCTTACCCTCCATAGTCCAGCCTTGAATGTGCAGTAACTGGTTGAATCACTAGATGGCAGTAACAGTAATACATGGCATTACAAAATGGCACACAACAATGTAGCTCCTGACGGTAATGAAATTAAGTTGCAAAATGGATTCTATTTTTCATGTGTGCACATATATGAATTCATGTGAAAATGTGTATTGTTACACAATAGGTGCTTTGTTTAAATATGTTTTTGTTTGTTGTATCAGCACAACACACTCCTACCCCCACATGACTTTTGATTGCATTTCAAACTCTGACTGCAACAGGTGACATGTATATAAGTGGTCCCAAAGACAAAATGCATCATAGAACAATGTCAGGCTATCAAAAATGTAATGTAAAAGCAAACAATAATTTAACTATACAGTATTTAATTAGATTTTTTTTATTGATTTTTTTTTATTTAAATACAGAAGTTTTTTTTTTTTTAAACTTAACATATATTAAGTGTTTTTGAAAAGTGTATGTACTTTCAATTTATAACACAGTTTCTATTTGTTAAAAATCTATTTCTATTTGTGCTTAATGTTATATTGATAAAATTAGTGCTTGTGTCCATATACTGCTTTTGTCCATACACTTAATTTTCTTCAAAAATGAATACAAATTAAAAGTCAACTTTGAAAATTACGAAAATGTTCAACTACATGTTTTTACTGGGTCGTTTATCACTTTTTCACGTTTTCTACTGTAAGGAAGAGTTGGCTCACGCTTGCTGAAGATGCTCTCATATTCTGACAATAATGCCCACACACCCATATGCACTGCTAAATGAATTCAACAATGGTTTCACGAACACCAGGATGATGATCGAAAAATCTTCCATGATCTTCCCAGTAAGCATGTGCAAAAATGTATAATTATATTGATGGTTAAAAACATACATACCAGTATTCAAAGAATGACTGAAGCTGTTCTTAATGCAAAGATTGGGCCAACTCAGTATTTGTGAATAAACATATGTCAACTAGCATGCATTATAATGTCATCACAAGTTGTAGAGAAGGTCACTGTGTGGATTAAGGCAGATTTATAGCATATGCTCCTGGCTTGGTGATGGAAGACTGGAGAAAGGAAAGTGCAGCCCTGCACTCAGACGCTGCACATTATTCCACACATGTGCTGCTCCTTCAGTGAGTATGCACCTTGAGGCTGGCGGATGGCATGGAGGACATGGCCCAGTCTCCAGTGTAGTTAAAACCACTGAACAGCTCCTGCTCACCCAAACTGAGGGCCGTGGGATCGAGAGGTGGGGTCAATGCAGGAGTCTCCATGGTGAATTCATCTTCAAAGTTGCTCACATCGTAGCACCCCTGAATGGTTGGCACGAAGGGAGGTCGGATCTCTCTGGCCAGTAAACCATTCCAATCCATTTCCTGGTAGAGGAGATTTTTGGAGGTGAGAACTATGGTGGCCATTTCCTCTAATGGAGATGCTACAATGGAGACATGGCTCACATACTCTGAAGAAGGGCTGCTCTCTCACTTCCAGTGCATCCCGCTCTCCAGATCCAAGACGCCTCTTTGGCCTCTTACACAACAGCTATGGGCAATGGAGTTGTATTTGCATAGGTCATTATTGTACAAAAAGTTCATGATATACAGAGGTTGGCTTACTTGAATTAAGACCATGTCATCCTTGTACAAAATCTAGTGACGGGGAGACAATGGGTCTTCCTCAATATCAAGAACACATATTGAGAAACACCTAACGTGTGATGAGGCTTAAAATGGGCAGAGCAATCAGTCATTGTGTATTTTGGAACACATAATCTTTTACTGGTTCAAACACCCATTATGAGGGAGATGAAACATATCCACCACTATCTGAGTTCATTAATCCATACAAGGAGGTCTATGGTGAGACCTTTGTGTTAGCCCCTCTGACATGTGCTCTTGAGCTTGAGGAATAGTGGCCCGTAATGATTTCAGTTCCAGCTGCAGTTGAATCCTACATTCACATATCATCGTAATTTTCTGTTACCACCAATGCTGGTTAGTCATGTATGCCATTCAGAGATGACTACTGGTGCTACATGTTCAGCTGAATCTCTGGGTACCACATGATGAGGAACAGAAAAGAAAAATGTAGCAGTATTCTATTTTTTCATTGTTGGGAACAGTAAACCCATCAAATCTCCCTTGCCTTCAAGCAGTAACTGTTGATAGGCTACATTTTCAAAAGGTGATGCTTTGCTCTTCTTGTGAAGGCAGAATGGGCAAAGCACTAGAATGTGAACATAGAGTAAATCAGCCATTCATAGCAGCAATTAAGGAGGTTATTGCTGTGCAGGGCATTGATATGTCCCATGGAATTTACAGTCCCAAGAGTCACCTTTCTAATGAAAAGGACGGCCTCGTCAGACAGGAAGGTTGGGAATTCGACATCTTGGCTGAGTATATTATGATGCGTCTCCAGGTCATCACAGGCATAGAACGGTGTCTGTGGTCATGGTGAGAAAACTGCTTATTATATATACAGGGGGTCCTCGACTTACGAACGAGCTCCGTTCCTACGACTTGTCGTAAGTTGATTTTCGACGTAAGTCGGAATTTATACCTAAATTACACCTAAGTTAACACCTTAAGTCACTTACTCTGTACACACAACACATGAAGGACATATAAAATACAGTAATTAAATGAAACAGTAATAAAAAAAAAGAGAGAACAATTTCTTATCTTTATTTCTGATCCAAACAGCGTAGGTCGAGACTAGGTTTTTTAAAAAATTTATCGAAGTGCGTCGTAACCACAAAATGTCGTAACTCGAGACCGTCGTAACCCGAGGACTCCCTGTATATATATATATATATATTTACATACACACACACCTGAAAGCTAGTTGTTTATCATAGTTAATGTAGTCTTAGCTAAACAAACACAGGAGAAAATCATAATATTCAATAAACTAATGATTAAAAAAGTACTTAATAATGAGTTGATAAGTCACCCCAGCAGTATGTAGCTGTATGTAGGGCTGTCTGAGCTGAAGTAACAAGGATTTGTATGGACTGTAACATCAGGTGTTGGGCACCAGAAATTCAGAACACCTACCTCCCCAACCAGCATTTCAAAAACAGTCACGCCTAAAGCCCACCAGTCTGTTGCCCTTGTGTATGACTTGTCCATCAGCATCTCTGGGGCAATGTAATCAGTGGTGCCAATGCGTGAGCAGGTGCGGTCTCGGAATGCCATTTCTGACAATAAAGAGCCAAAAATATCTGTGCATAAATAGGTCTTTTGATTTTGGTCACAATTAAAGAGGAGAAATGCTAACAGCCAACAATTAGGTGAGACCAAAAGCTGAAACACAGTACAACTATTGGACGACAGTCATTGCCCCCACCTTCTTTGCAAAAACCAAAGTCAGCAATCTTCAGATATCCCTCAGAGTCCAACAGCATGTTAGCTAGTTTGATATCTCTGTCAATAATGAATAGTAAACAGTAAACTGTAAATAATATGCATTAAATATGATTTGAGGGAGCATGCAGTCACACTAAATGTTCCATAAAACCATGGTGCAAAAAACATTGCATTGAAACTAGACATTTAAAAGCAATGATGCTTGCATTAATATAGTGGCCTTTAAGAGGACCAGTGCAACACTGCAGTTTTTATCATGACATCTCCGATAAACACAGCATCTCTAGAGCATCTTTTGAGGCGTAATATGTACTGTTCCTACCTGTGTGCAATGTTATGTTCATGCAGAAATTGTATTCCAAGGACAGCACATGCTGAATAAAATCTATGAGAGAACATCTCTCAAGGTTAGATTATAAGCACTTCACAACATTGAAAATAATTCAATGCATATAATTATGTAGAGGGAAAGTGGACATAAATTGGTTTTAAATATAATTTGGACTGCTGGTGAAGGGAAAAATGGTAATACTTTTTGATAAATTGTAGCCATTGTGCCTGATTGCAGCTACCTGTGTATCATAATGTGTTAATGTAAAGCAAGACCAAATTGCTAACCCCATTTTTCAAACTCATTTGCATTCACATGTGAGCAAGTAATCAGCGCCTGACTGAACAATCAATGTGTTCCGGAATATAAAACTTTCAAACATCTTGCATGGTCTGAAAGCATCTGTTATATCACATGATTTGATATAACTTGACTGAGTGAGAGGACTGCTAAAGCCTATCAGGTGAAATTACATGGAACTCTGTCTCTAATTTGACTATGGATAGTAGCTTTTTTTCTCTAAACAAAAAGCTTCATGTTGCTCTTACAGTCTTGTGGCTGTTGAAGCCTGCCTGGTGCACATGATGTTAGCCCTAATTTGCCAGTTTTAATAGTCCTCCCGCTAGCTGTGACTATTCTTAACTGAAGTCATACTACACGGTAACTTGTGTCCCATCATACAATACCAATCAAACATATTACCTTATCAAGAGGTAGGATAAACTATCGACTTCTGACGTAAAATTATCCTCCAGCGGACCTCTGTAAATAAATACTCAACAATCTGAATGTTTTTTTTTTTTTTTTTTCAAAGCTAAAATGGACTTCATAGTAACAGTTGGTGGCTTCTTATGTCATGGTTTGTCTCTTATCTAACCTTGGCTTGAGTAGATATGGCATGACCACTGTACTGGGTTTACTCACACAGTCCGGGGTTCTGAGAAGGGCCCTGCCATGGAGTGGGTGAGTAGATCACCCCCAGCTGCATACTCCATGACAAAGCAGGCATGCTGCTCTGTCTGAAAGCTGGCGAACATGTTGACTAGGAAGGGGTGCCGTGCACTTGCCACAACCTCCAAGACTCTCTGTTCGCACTTCAGGCTGAGGAGGAGAGACCTCAATTTCACCACTGTTTTTAATCATTAAGAACAAGGTTACAATATGGATACAGGAAACCCGATGTGGGTCAGCTGTCCTATTGCGTAACTATGAACACAGACCCAGGAAAAAAAAAAACCATTATGATGACCAGCGGAGAATATCAACTCCATTACTTCAAAAGTTAATTTTACCCCTCATGGAAGGGTAAGCACCATGTCTTACCGATCCACACTGCCACAAGTCACAGTGTCTCTTTTCTTTATGGCTTTAATGGCAAACATTTCCTTTGTTCTTCTATATTCTGCAAGCATGACCTATTCAAACAAGAAAAGGGGATTTTTCTTGTAATTTATAACAATATAGACTGAGTTTTATAGATATTTATGGAAGTTAAAGTGAGACTTTTTTCTTAATCTCGCATGAATAATGCTCAGTTGTGATACAATGGCTTTGTCTGTTCTGCTGTACATTTACCTTTCCATAACTCCCGCGGCCGAGAACTGCAATGCAGTTGAAGTCTTCGATATTGCAAGTAGCCTTGAGCAGCTGTTTCTCACTACTAGTCTAAATTAAAGAATTGAACAGTTGCTACAGAATTCTGACATACTGTCCAAACAAACACAACATTGTAAAAATGAACAAAACACAAAATCATGCCTGTAGATTATTATTGCTTCCACAGCGAGTATCAGCCTCACTGAGCTATTCATTTGGCTGTAAAGCATATGCAGCAGTTCCACATTAAGTGAATTTTACCACAATTATTCATCTACAGCATAATGGATTCCAAATGTAGATGATAAGTGAGTAACAGCAAGTGCCCCATCACTTCACCATGCTGTGTCACAATTTGAAATCTTTTAATTGTTATACAATAGCAAGATGATATAATGTAATAGCAAGATGATTAGACTTCCCTCATGGTGTATTCATGAAAGAACTGTACCTCATCGATACTGTCATCAAAGTCTTCAACAACAGCTGGCACAGGTTTTTGAATTTCTTAAGTCAAAAAGAAATGACAAACATCAATCCATCAATTATATCAATAACAGTGATATAATTTGAGCAAAAAAAAAAAAAAAAAGAATGTAGTGTTATCAGGAAGAGTATGGTTAATATTGTTACACGATTTGCTACTAAAAAAAAAAAAAAAAAAAACAGAACAAAGGTGCTATTAGCAATGCCTGTTTTGTAGGCTAGTCTGCCACAACAGTTCAGAAGCTCTGATAGCCAATCAGAATGCTATAAACACACGTTCCTCCTCCAGCCTATGGGTTAGCATCCACTTATCCTTGTTTTTTCTCATTGGTCGATTGATACACTGCTGATATGGAATGAAACGCTGACATAAAAGATGGAAAACTGTGAACTGTTCTTCACAATAGTTTTGTGTCATATAGTATATATGGTGTATATATTATGTCTCATCTAAGTTCCTTTCAAATACACATTTTTCAACAGTTGATTTATCAATGTCTAGCTTGTTTGTTTCAGTTTATTGGCCACAATAGGACTTGACACCATCGTATTAATGTAGAAAATTTCTGAACTAAAACAACAAAATGGCCAAAATTACTGGTAATTCATGGTAAATGTATCAGGAAAAAAACTTTTCCATGGCTGAGATTATAAATCCATTTCTAACAGCTGTAATTTTATGTTATCAACACATTTATAAAATAATAAATTAATAAAACCATCATGACTGGCTTAGCCGTTTTATAAATTGATTAATTAAATTTGTTGCAGTGTCAATACATTTTATACTGCTACATAAATAAAATCACCTTCAACTATGTCCTTCTTCCACTGTTTATAGTAAAGGAACACAGCAGCAAAGGCAAATCCTGTAGCCCACACAAGTGGTTCAGCTAAAAACTTCCTTACACCCATATTGAAGAAAATCTTGAGACAAATTCACAAGTCCCTAAATGAGTTATACTGTTATGCCTCAAAAGCTCGGAATAATTACTTATACACTCGTCATTTTAGGTTTGTCTGCACTGTGACGTCATAAATGTACAACATAATGCAAAGAAGAGAATCGCTATTACATAATTCCACCAGTCTAAGAAACACACGTAGTGTTTTTCTTGCACTGTATGCGGAATAGCACTGGATTACATATTGTACATTAGAATCAGATTTATTACAGAACTACTTTTCAGCTATTTGATGTGAGGTTAAATGCAGACGGATCAGTCAGGCCTTTATAGAAAGGCTAGCAACAAAGGACAGCCATATCATCCTCTAGCCACTGTCAAAAAACCTAATTTATTCCGAAAACTTTTTACAGCAGGCTACGACGTAAGACAAGCTTTCAATTCGCTCATCGATTGTGGTAAAGAATTAATGTCTCCCGCCAATGGCTACGACCGAGTTGCAATAAGCTTTAATTTTTTTTTTTTTGTTGTTTGTTTTTTTTACATTTCCTGTTCAAAGTGAAGTACTGCCACTCGCCGTTTCAACTGCCAAGGTTCTCCTCGCTTTCACAATGCCGGTCCGCTGTGCCTGAGAGAACACTGCGGAAATATCCAGCCACATACTCTCGATATTAGTGTGGGAGTTTTTTAAGCGATTGCTCGCTTCTGTGGCTTTGCCTTTTATCTCGTGTTTTCTTTCGAAAGAGAGCAGACGAGTTAATGGCAGTAATACTTGTGGTGCATGGGCTATATTAATGTCATTATTTAGGGGAAACAAAAAAGCAGAAAGGTTGTGGGCTGGGCTGTTTTCCAGTACGCGGTTGAAGATCGTTCAATGCTGTTTGATTGGTTTAAAGGCGTTTTGGTTTGTTCCAAGGTACTGAGCAGTATTTTTTTTTCCCCTATCGCCATACACATACGGTTTTTACAAACATGATTAAGTAGTGGCCATCCCCACATTTCAATAGTTATTTTTTGTATTCATGAGTGATTTACCTTTAACCACTGCTTCTATAAAATATTATGTGTGTATGCTTACTTGATTCCTTTCTGAGCCACAGATGGTACTCAGTGATTACACAGTTGGGATCTGTTATGTGCTACATTTATTTACAAATATTTCCACAAATTGAAGTGGGGATTCCCGAATCCCAGAATGGGTATCTCCATACTGTCTCTAAAGCAAACTGAAAGTGATGGCCTACAATCCCACACAGTAAATACAAAGAGTCATTGGGTTAGGATGTCCTTTGCTTATTGATCTTTATGTAAGGAATAAACCACAATTGTGCAGTTATGTGAAAACAAACCACAACAAAGTGGTGTGAGAGAGCAGCTTTGAGGCGACTTCTAGGGCCCACATTAAACCAAATGAATATTGAAAATAAAAGGAAAGAGAAGGCATAGCCAGCTATTTTCAGTGTCAATACATTTCTGTTTGTGACAATGAAATAATGGAGCCATGCTAAAGCCAGTGATCTGGCTCGAAATGCCTACTACTACTACAAGTACTACGAATAACAACAACAACAATACTTATCATTATTAATACTAATAGTAGTAGTTGTACTAGTAGTAACGCAATTTCTTTTGGGTTGAGGGAATGGTTTCTTCGACAGTCATCTAAGTGAGATACTAAAAGCAAAAATCAGCATTCCCCAAAGGCAGTTGCCGCATGCCCTTTGAACTATGTGATGTATCCCATACACTACAGGGTCGTGGAAAACCCTGCAAAATGTGACAAAGAGCCCACAGGTTCACCTCTGCTACATGGTGGTCGTGGGGGAGGAGTGAGGGGTATAAAATAGGCGGGGGCATTTGTAACGGTTTCCCCTCAGCTTCAAAATACTGCACTCACACAACGGAAACTTCCTCGCCACAAGCCTTGTAACTAAGAAACTGTAGACAGTGTTTCTTTGAAGCGGACGCCCGTGCAAGGCAAAGTCTGGATAGAGGAACGTGAGCACAGAGGTAAACATTGAGCAATAAAGTGAAACTATCTTGCAGCAGCATTGCACAGTTGACTTGAATGCACTGCAACATGTCTCACTACCAATGCCTTGGGGTGCGTGAAGGTGTGGTATTGATTTCAGATGGAAAGATATTGGTGAAGTAAATGCATAGGAATGATTTCTTAGATTTATTATGTACAAGAAGAGAGTAGACTTCATGAAAATGGAGTAACCTACAGTAAAGAAATATGCCTTTCAATGATAAAACATCTTTAAATGTACCGGTATGTTGGGAAGTTCACAAGTCAGTGTTTTATGGTATGGTTCTATTTGGAACTCACTTATAGCAAAGGCCAGTGTGCAACAATACACCTGATGCAGTGAGGATAAATCCTGTAATTCGGAGAAGTGGAAGATATTAGAATGAACAATGTTATTTCTTCATATCTTCATTTCTCATGAGTTTTCTGAAATAGTTTTTCCTGAAAGCCACAGGATCGTGTTAGGAGAAAGCCCAAGGATGCCTTCAACCCTCATTGGATTTTCTAAATTGATGAACATGGTGGTGTATCTTTTATGGTGTATCTCGTGGGAATGTTTGGGTCCAGTTTTTACTCATGAGCACTCACCAGCAATTACAAAATCTCAACCTTTCAGCCTTTGTGGTAAATTCTGGACAATAGAGTGCATTGCTGATTTCATCTCTCAAAGAACGGGAGGCTTTCCTTTAAGAACAATCCAACAAAAGACTATTCTGAAGTTGCATAATTCCAGAGAGGAATTGAAGTTGTATTGAAGTCAAAGGACAGCTCAGCACCTTAGCTGATAAGTGTTTATGTATTGCTTTTATTGTTTCCATTATTTTGTCTGACTCCTTTAGATGTTGTATTGTATTCCTATTGAGGCTAAGCATTAAACATATTTTAGTTTGTTTGTTGTTAGTTAGTTTATTATTTCATGTTTTGTATATATGGTATTAATTTTTAAGTTACTGTTACAAAGGTACTGAAAAAGGGGGATTCCCACTTCCTGTTTGGTAGTTCCCTAACTGCCCAGAGGGCATTTCCAGGGAAGCCCAAGGATAAGCCACACCCAAAGAGGGTATCCATGGCGCTGACTCCTCCCCTTCACTTACTGCTTGTTTAGGACAGTGCATCCTTTTTTCACACCACAAGGGTCAGCTGGCACGCTTTCTTTTGGGATGGTTAATTGATCTGGATTTATTTACTGAATAATGACTAAGATTACATGTGGGACACTTCTGTTTTGCAATTTAATTTTTTGTACACATTTAAAAAAGACATCAGTTAACAAAATGTTAATGGAGTGGAGAAGGCACATGTTAAATGCTGACAGTTTGTAATGCACAGCACAGGCATCTTAATGCATTGGTGAGTATGATGGGTTTACAAGCTCTACCACTTTGGATGATAGAGTAAATCTTAGTATTTCCTCATCAAGGAGGTCTGTATTTGATGGCTCTATTATGTTGGGGCAATCCTGTTTGAATCCTGTCCACGGAGATATATTAGCTAGCTTGTTTGAGGGTCTGGTGGCTGACTTCAATCTGAGCTACAGGAAGTCATACAGTGAAACAGACCAGGGGAATATGTAAGGACAAAAAGTATATGACTATGCATGTGCATGTGCATTTTTTTTTTTTTTTTTTTGCCTCCAGAGTGTCAGAGATTGCTTCACTTTGGTACATATTTGTACCTCAGATACCCCAGATCACAGTATGATTTTTTATTACTCAAATTACAGCTCTAAGCTGGAAATCCCAGGCCAGGCCATATCATAGACCAGAGTGACCAGAGTTTTACAACTGGTTTTGGTGACTTATATCATTGCCTGAGCTAGTTTCTTATCATGTAAGCACATCCATGATTTCCATGATCCATGATTAATTATTAAAGTTGTCTTTCCTATGATAGCCTTGATTTGTGTGCATACAGTGCTCATTAAGAGAATTATTGCAAGATTCTCACAATAATAAACTTGAAAAGATATCCGGTTTTCACAGTGACTCAAATTTTACTAAATAAAAGGGGTAAAGCCCTCGGCTTTGTCTGACTCTCCCCTCATTATAAATAAATTATGCATTTGCTCGGGAGTGAGTGGGGATTTAGGCCTACTTCTAACCCATGATAAAATGTTGGCTTGTGGCATGAGAAGGGAGTTGAAATTTGGTCTGAGTACTTTTCACACCAAAGCAAAGGGGCATGACTGTGTCCCTAGTCCCGTGTAACCAGTCTTGGTGCCATGTTTTGGCATCCGATTTAAATAACTGCAATGTTGTCTGTCTCCATAGAGGCTTGGCCTGAAAAGACCCACTATGTGGTATGGAGTGCTAATGTCAGGCCTTTTTTACACTGATCCAAAGGTTGTTGCTTCACCACAGCAGTGACCTAAATCTGAGGAGAGAAATTTTTTGGGGGTTGGCCACATGAACTCTGTTTCAAATGTGTCCACTGGTCTCAAACTGAAATCTGCAACATTCTTTGAGTTATTATATTGTTTTCCAAAATGACATGACCATAACAGGATCCATTTGTTGATACAAATTCAAGTATAACTCATGAGAGTTTAGAGATGAGCCAAAAAGATTTAATTATGACAAACCACATTTTAGCATTTATTTCATTCATTTTAGCTGTAAATGAGACCCTGAAACAGCAGTGGAGCTCCATAAGTAAAACTTAAAGTAGACTGGTAGTGTTTGGTTTTCTTTGTTACTTTAAAATTCTAAACCCATTTTCTGAACTGTCATAGTACCAAATTTGGCAGGTTTGATTTGTCATAAAGGGGAAGACGCTGGAGAGAAAATGCAAGCGTTTTCTGAACAATCTAACACGAAAGATGCTTAAACTAAAGATGGGCTTCTGCATATTTTTTCTCTCATATCCCTGGCTTATTTTCTTCATTTTTTGGGTACATATTACCTTGAGAAAGATGAGTATTGATTCAATATTTTGTTTATTTCTTTCATGATTCTTGCCTGACGTGACAGTTAAAGGCTCTCCTCACCAACACAGTTTGTGCATGTCAGTTCACAGCCTGATCAACAAATGGCTAAACTGGGAGAAAACAGGGTAAAATAATTTTTTAAAAAAAGAATCTAAGGTTGTCCACCGCTGCTCTATGTAAAGGAATTTATATTTTAAATTGTATGTTTGCAATACCTTTGTGACATCGACAGTCACAGACTCTATGCTCATAATAGATACCCATCATCCCTCTACAAACAGAAGTGTTTGGGGGTTCTATTTAATTTAATGGGAGTACACATTTCTAGCCAACACAGCCATAATTGAAGAGTTATTTTTGTTGAGGGTGTTCTGTGCTCCTTGATTTTTATGGGAGTATGATTTGAGTATGGTTATTTTGGCAACATGCCAAAAAAAACTCTTAATAATAAACATTAACATTAATATTAGAGCTTTTTATTGATTGAAGAAGAAAAAAACAAATACAGCAGGTACTTAGCCATGGCAGGTCACAGTATTGTAGTAGCATAACAGTCAGAACAAATTGAGTGGATGTTTGAAGGCACAGAGAACATCCTGTCTGGAAAATCCTTTGGTTAATAAAAATTCAGAGTGGAAGGAACAATCAAGCTTGTCATACAGGAGAAGATGCAGCAAGAGGGATGGAGTCGGTGCTCATCGCAATGGGGATTCTTTATTTTTGCTGAAATAAGCCATGCATGCTCACAGAGCAAGGTTGCTTTGGCTGTACCCCTTCCTGTGCAGCACATGTACCTCACACCTACAGTATGAAAACAAAAAGCCATGGATAGACAGACAGACAGACAGACAGGTAATCTCAGATGACACCCATGCAGGATTTCAGAAGACAAAGCAGTGATAATCACATACTCATTGACAGAACCTATGCCACAAATGAGAAGTTCTCATTTACTGTAGATCCACTTGCTGAATTACTCACTACACAGTCAATGCTCTTACGAGAAAATATTTGCCTTTTTGAAGGTCAACAAGTAAGAATGTGTAAGACTGATTTTCATATATATTCTTATTTTCCTGTTATCTCAAGATGATGAAACTTAACTCATGACTCATTTCTGTCTCTGTGTTTTTAAGATTTGGTTGTGTCTTTTAAAATACGATCACTTCTTCCAGGGAAAGCACCTTTTTTTTCGCTTTGCCTTTTCAACTCAACAGCTGCAAGTTAATGTAATTCATTAATTCAAGTGCACAAAAACTGATAGAATGTTCTTAATTCTAATTAATATTCCAATAATAAAAGGACAAAACATAAAATTAATAAAATGTATGCTGTGTATGTTTTGCTTGTAATTGTGAACTTGGCTACTAGGAATGGAGGAAGTCTGGGATCGAAGATATAGGAATATAGGAAGTGTCCATAGTCGGATTTCTATGCCTTATTTATATGATTGATATGTGGCTGATTTAACACAGTAAATGAATATGCTGAACACCGAAACTTGTTGGGATTCTCAAACTTCAGCATTTGGTCAGGAAGAAAAACTTCCTTACATCAACTACTGTGCTGTCCCAAATCACCTTTCCCACAGACCAAGAAAAAGGACAAACTTCAGAGAATGTTCTCACTTGTGAGTAGGTGGGTGATCTTTACAGTTATACAGAAAATGACACCCACACATAACCTTCTAGTAAACACCTATTTTATGATCATGCTATGAGTATTTAAGCTGACTCTCAGGATACATCATGAAGGACAGACCAATCTGTACATACTTACATAAACTGAATTGTTACAGTGAGATTGTAACATGAATTTAATTTCATGGGCTCTATTTTAATGATCCAAAGTCATGGGGCAGTGAAACTAGAGTGTTTTACCTTTAGTAATTGCTGCTATGCTTAAAAGCGCATACTGTTGTACTTTACCTTGAGCAAAATTTGAGTACTTCTTAATTTCAGGGAGAACCCTGTTTCTTAAGTAATCATAATTAATTGCATTATTGAATGATAAAAGCATTACACATCTTCGCGGAACAGTAAAAGTTAACATGTTCATTTAGACAGCCCAGCTAAAAATACAGTTTAATATCAAAATTTCAGTTAAAATCTTTTATTCAAATGTCAAAACATTTACTTATTATCATTTCAGAATTTGTACACTCACATACATGTGTTAAATAATATGTTAAGTATTATGTGGGACAAAATCCATTATAATGCAAAAATGACAGTAAACAATATGAATTTGAATTGTTTCTTTTAACTGTGTAAATAATATATCCTACAAAAACAATGCTTGATTCTCCATCAAGTGGCTAAATCATCAGTTTCAGAACTTGTCAGCCTCCCAAAATACAGCTTCTCTGTAAATTCTATTTTCCTGTTGCCTCTTAAATGCAAAACATTTCAAATTAATTACAAATACAATAATGTGAAAAAAATCTGAAATTTAAAGTCAATGCCTGTATCCCACCTTTATTCATTTTTGTATTTTATTGTTAATGCAGGTAAATAACTCCATTCACCCTTCAATGTCAGCAGGCTTTGTGTAGTCCTGCGAGAAGATGAGACAAATTCACATGAAAGCCTCAGGTAAATGTAATGACTGTGGTATTCTCATTGACTATTCAATTGCAAATTGCTCTGAATGACTTGCTGATTAAGATTTTCCATGTTTTAAAATTAAAAAATAATAATAATAAAATGTGTACTGTTCAAAGCTGAAACAATCTTCAGTCTCAAATGAATGACTTTTAGCAATCATGAAAAATCACCTTATGTGCTTGTTAGGTTCAAGCTACATTTTTGGACTTTTTGTCAATTGTGACCACAAGAGGGAGCCAGAGAAATATGGACTGGATTTGTGAGGGACAAACAACAGAAAACTTTGTAACTTCTCCATTTTAACAGAGAAAATCATTAAGTATTTTATTTTAATGTGGCAGCTATAAAATTCTCCGGTTTGGAATTGTGAACTATGCTTCTCAATCCACCGTTACACCACTTACATCCACACATTGCAGTACAGAGGCTGAAGTACAGGCCATCTGGCAATGTGCTCACATGTGAACCAGTGATAGTTTTACACTCATTTGTGCACACAACACTGCAGGAGAAAAATATCTCTCACAGATCACAACTAGTAGCCTATAAAATAAAATGTTCAGATTTAATCAAACTCCAACAGAGGTCTCATGAGCTTACACACTACAAGAGTTGGACTAAATGTTCTCTTAGAGTTGAATTAATACTTACTATAATTTGCTTACAATTTAACATTTTACCAAGCATGCGTCACTGATGTGTCATTGATGGAATTAATGGAGTGGTGACCCAATGTACTTTGGCTGGCTTGAAGCCCTTCTCCGGGTCTGACCCCATTAACTCCACGCCATCGCCACAGCTGAAGGCACCTTTGAAGCCAAGTCTTCCAGCAAAAACATCATCAGTTTAACATAGTAACAACGTCCATGTGACATGTTAGAAAGGACTTATTTGACATAATGATCATCCAGTATTACTGAACAGCATTGCTTTCTGTGTTGTGTTATTGCTTGTAAATATCAGTGAAGCAAATGTCAGTTAGCTGTTTTCCAGATGGACCATGGCAATTGTGCGATCAGCTGTTTTGGGCCTATCCTTTACTACCATCATAGATTAGTCTCATGAGAGGAGTGGATTTTCAGAATGTTGTTCACTAGAGTACTTGCTTTAAGTATATGGTCACTGTGATTCATTATTTTACTGGTGGTCAGCTCAGTGTTCAAAAATGTAGTGTGCAATAAGCATGTGTGATCACCAGCACCCCCACCGCAATCATCATGTGGATCCACTGTTAAAGCGAGCATATATGCTGCGCACCAATACAATGTGTCTCCTCTGTAATACATTTTGAATGTGTTGAGCATATATAAAGGAATTGGTTTAAATCATGACGATCAATACCAGTTGCTTCAATGTGTTTTAACAGTCTGCAATAAAATTAGAGATAGTGACTTTTCCTACTGATATAATCGACGATATCAGTGCGAATTTAAATAACGTATGCCTGTCATGACTTGCTCTAGGTTCGCTCACCCACATTACAATGATTTTATAGCCTGCTCCTCAATCTTAACTAAAATAACTAGTGCAATACACAGAAATTGAATTTCTGCGGTTTATTCTCGTGGTGAAACAGGCAAACAAATAAACGCCATAAACAAAATATTTACAATAAAACCGAGCATTCACCCGAAAGAGGCTTCGTAATTGCTGCGCTGAACTGCAGATGCGAGTTGTCCAAACGTTAACCTACGCAGTGTGATTCCAAGGCAAACTACGACTGTCAAAATGCCTGAAATCGTACAAAATGTTCACTTGTTGCAGAACGGCGGGTCAGAAGAATATCAATCAAAATGAGTCGCCTGAAAATCAACCTATCAGCGGAATTTCTTCAATCAAGAAGTATTTTGCAATCTCAGCGTTTAACTTGTAAGGAGGTATACATATATTAACCGACTGGTATACTTTAGCTTTACAGTTACGCATGCTAACATGTTCTAATCAAGAATCCAAAGAAATTGCGACTGTTAATTTACCTCAGTTAAAAAAATAGGCTGTTCCACCTTCCGTTGTCTTGGGCTAATTCCTAGGAACCAGTGAATCCAGTTTCCTCTCTCTTTTGTTGGCTGACTGTCGACTCTTTCCAGACAATGTACTGTAAGTATCGCAAACCTTATGTGCCAGGTTGTGTCACGTGTGTATTGCTAACGCAAAAGTAGAAAGCGCCGCTCAGCAGGTGCGGGGGTCGTGCGTCAAGTGGAAAAGTTGATAGGCTAGTTTTCGGAGGAAGTACAGACTAATTCACAGCACAGCCTTTTGGTTAACTAGCACACACATTTGCTTCAGGAACAGGCTCGTTTCCTGTTGTTTTTATTGTCAAAATCGTATGTCAAGGTTTTACAATATAATTCAGAGTTCCTCAGACTTTTTTGAAACGGGATAGCTCCAAATTATAAAGAGGGATAAGTGATATTTAAGAATGACTCGCAATTCCTCGGCTCGTCCACTCATTGCGATATAGTAACATTAAAGTAAAACAAAAAATCAAGCATTCATTACAGTATTCGATTTTTTTTTTATTTCCTTGGAGCATATATTTTGAAAGGGGCCCATCAAAATACCTATAGAATTTCGGCTGCAGCTGGGGCGCATGGATAAGAATTTGATCAGGGGAAACGAAGTAAGGTAAAGTTATAAATTAATCCTTTCTCATTATTGTTTCATTGAGATGTTTAATACTCATGTGGTTAAAATTTTAAGTCACTTAAAAAGCGGGAAAGAAATCTGTTGTCAAAGTCCTTGCTGACTGGAAGAACTTAAACTACTTTTTAAAACATATCTAGAACAAGTGGACCGGATCATAGGTTGTGAACCTGGCTGTATGCGCCCATGGTTGCAACCTGTCAAGTACTGACCTGATTTGTAAAGAAGAGTCATAATATTTGACTTACTCGAAAATTATTACCATCATTTGTTTCTTTCAATCACATTTGCAGCATGAACTTTGTGTCCTAAATTAATTACTGAAACTAGGTAAAACGGTAGGATGCTGGCCATAAAATGGACAGCAATTGAAAGGATTACATGACCGCTCGACGCTATCTATTGATTTATGAATTAAGAATGTCATGGGGGATCGTATTTACCCTTTTGTGGCAGAATAAAAGAGTTAAATTTGCGGGCTGGTATGGAGCAAGACATACGGCGCAGCAAGTTTAGGTCAAAACCGGTGCTTGCCTGTCACCCTCGCGCGTACTGTTTGGCTCTCTCCTTAGGTCTTTTATTTAGAGATTACTCAATATAATGCAAAATTTTAGATTTTCAGTGATCGATTTCTCATCTTCGTCTCTCTTGCAGGGCACTCAGGGATTTTCGTTGGCGAAATTTAACGTGTATACTTACTAGTACTAACACGTAATGTGTTTGGATGCACGGACTAAATGAAGTAATGCGAAATACAATACTGTATTGTTTGTGAAAAAAGAAACGTATATGGAATTATGAATGTATCTCGTAAAAGTCTGTAGTCTGACGTGCTAATAAATAATGGTATTCATGCACTGATGAACTGACACATTTCGAAAAGCTGTAAAAAATGCAGTTGACCGTGCAAAAGTTTAGCTTCAGGTCGTAGTTTAGCTTCTTTATTTGTAATTTGGAATATTTTAATTACTCAGCATGAGGATAGGTGCCCAAAAAGCAATCAAACTTAAATGAAAAATGTGCAACAGCTGTATTAATTTATTACTTCTTCTTGCATTACACAATCTTGTCTTAAATGAACAGAAAATGAATACATACTGTATGTTTTCGTAAATTGTAAGTATTCTTATCCTCATTATTTTCACCTGTAATTTAGAGCATAATTTGGACTCACATGCAACTCACAAAAGCCTCTTTGAATCTCAGAAAACTACATTAGCTTGATCATGACAGAGGAGGGCATGGAACTCTATCTCAGGATGCCCTTACTGTGGGCTGGCACCCACAATGCCCATTCCTAATTTGAATGTATGTTCATTTTCTAAAGTGGTTGGTCACATGATATGTATTCAGTCACTAAGTTGGTTGTATGTTTGAACAGTTTGGGAACTCATGCTTGATGTATTTTTATGGCCTGATCCTTGAAAGACAGTCGAGCGAATGGGACTGCAGACAGTACATTTTGACAAATGAATGATCAGACTGCTCTTCTTTGGCGGGGTAGCTTCTCATATACTGTTTTCTCTTTAAAACAAAACTTTCAGCATTGCAGTAGTAAGCAGTGTAACTTTTAAGGTGTCTGAAGAAAGTAAAGCAGCGTAATTTTGAAATGTTTTGGAGTATAATGCACGCGGCACATTTACATGTATTCAGATTCTGATCTGTATTTGAGATGGTTATTGCACTGGGCTGCTCCAAGCACAAAGGTGGGTTGATTTCAGGAAATTCTCAGAGCATAAAATAACATATAGTAAAAATAAAGTAAAACTGTTTTCCTGTAGAACATGCATGTATGCAAAATAAGAACCTTGGTAAAGACTATGTCAGACACGGTTGCTTTGCTGAGTGAACAATGAAGCATTTAATTTTTTAAAATACTAGATAGTGAAAAGATCACCAACAGCTCAAATCTTCTACAATATGTGACCATCCTCAATCAAAGAACCATTAAGGTCAAAGACAAATTCAGGATCTGGAGAGTGTCACTAGCTGATTACTTAGACACTGAATCCATTTAACTGTATGCCTTCGACTCTCTGCAATTACAGAAGAGGAGATTTACCTGAAAAACAGGAACGTGTGAGTCCACACCTGTTTAAAAAAATCTTGCTTTTTGTTACCATGTTTTTGTTTTTTTCTCTCTTTTTAAAGAGAGATATGTTGCATAATATGGCTTTATGTGAACTGGCTTCTGTAGCCATCCTCAGGTCGCATTGAAGACAGGCTGTGGCTGTGCCCATGGCCACAGAGGCCAATAGTTTCTTGGTGTGAGTGATCGCTGAGCCTTATTCTTTCTGTACTTGAAGTTTCCAGTTAGCTTTAAACTGGACATCTTTTAGCAAGAGAGATCCGCAATTAAATTACTGATACAAACACAAGGCCAAGTTACTTGCAACCTAAGGATGTAAGTTTGAGGTGAAGGTTCAGGACCTTATTGACCCCCACTACCACTACTAAAGTGCCTTCTTTTTTATCACTTTTTAACACTTCATACAATACAATATGGGGCCAGGTGCATTGTCTTTGCATTTTGGAGCCCTAATTTGCCTGGCTCATTTCTGAACTGGACCATATAGTTATCCTTAGAGCTTTACTGAGCACATAGTCACATGTGCCCCTGCCCACCTTGTTTCCTTCACCCTTACCATGACTGCAACTGAAAAACAAGCTCTTTCCTGTACAAACAAATAAAGGATCTTGTCTAAGTACTGACATTAACATTTTACCATATCTGTGAATTTACAATACCAGGACAAATAAGGTTGCTAGCATTGCACAATAAGAAAAATGTTCTTGACTAGTGAGGAGAAATTAGTTTCATCACTGATCATACTGCCGATATCAGCGTATTTTTATTCAGTATACAGTTGGAATAGTTGTTTGAGCATCAAATAGTTGACCCCTGTTAGATGAAAATGAAATAAATGTTACAGACTCAAATGTACAACAGTCACAGGGCTACCCTTCTGTAGTTGAAAGTGAACTGAAAATTAAGGATGGGTTGTACCCTCAGAATGCTGAATACAAAGAATGTGTCTAAAATGTGCTCTGTGGGGTAACAGTGATGGGCATATTCGGGGGGGGGGGGGGGGGGGGGGGTTGTGTTGTGGGTGATTATTTAGTGAAAAAAAAAGATTTTGCACAGAAACCTTTTCACAGGAAACTAGAAAGTGGAGTTTGTGACCTGATTTTGGAAACCTTTTATACAGCTTAATGACAACAGGTATTGGTTTACTTGCAGATACCTAAACTGTTGTACGGTGCCTAATCGAATAGATGCTAGTGAATATAACCATGTAACTTTCTGAGATTTTTTGCAGTCTAGTAATGTCAGTGACTTCATAAATACTCTAGTGTGAGTGTCTGTATGGCATTCATAGTAGTAGTCATTTACATGGGTTACCAGAATGAAATTGTGGATTTGATCTTTGAACAAGTGTGTGTTTCAGTATTACCCACACATTCAGTATTACCCACATTCTCTCTCTCTCTCTCTCTCTCTCTCTCTCTCACACACACACACACACACACACACACTACAGTTTCCACTGTACTGTTTTTACTAATCTTCACTGATGACTGTGGTACTAGTTACTGCTTTTTAAATGTCACAATGGTTTAGATGTTATCCACATGTGACTCTTCTTAGGAGTATGTGCACAAACACAGCTCAAAAGCCCAGTTTGAACATCACCCTTGTGTAGCTTCATGAAGGATCATTGGTCTTGAAGCAGATTAACTACCAAATACAAGAAGAGTCGCTCTTCAAATCAAAGATGAAGCATTCGGTACCGTTTTACTAGAGAATTGGTATTTGTTTTCAGATAGCTGTGGGAGCATAATGAGAATCATTTGCAGCACTAAGCCCTTGTCATTTTCTACTGGTACATAACCCTGTGCATGTTTCATTATTAAAAATACTTGTGATCTGGCTCCGTCTGTCTTTTCTGGTAAGTGAAACCCACCAAATATTTCTCATCATTGTACTTTGTATTGTACATTAAAATGTTATGTAATAAGCACCTTGTCTGGCTGTCAGTCCAGGCCTATTTTTATCAGATAAGACTCTTTTAAAATGTCAGATAGACACAGCTATTTTCAAACAACAAAGAGCAATATCTCATCTGATTCTGTTTCTATGTCCTTCTTGCAATGCACATCTGTCTGTCATTGTCAAAGGTATCAGAATCACCATGGAAACTTTGTTCAGTACTTAGGCACTGTCAGGAACTGTTAGAGCAAAGCAAGCCATGTTTTTTTTCAGGTCCTGGTAATCAGGTCAGGGTTGTACCAAAACTGCACTTTAATAACCGGGTCAGGATGTTGTGAAAGCCCAGAATATTAGAGGGTATGCAGTGTGGTATGGTTTATGGGATGCCATGTATTTATTTATTATTTTTTGGAGGGGGTGGGGGAGGTAGGGCAGTAATAATGTCCTTGTTTCTACTAATTTCTACTACTAGACCTATGACTCTCTAATAATAAACCCTTATCTTTGATTCCCACAGCCCTGCACCAGTGAATATGGAAACAGAGGCTACAGATGGCAGTCTTGCCAGTAAGTTGATGCTTAATCATTTCTTATTAGTACTGTTTTCTGGCAGTGAAACTGAAACTCAGTTCTGTTAAATAGTAGGCTATTCTAGCCAAGACCCAGGCATATTTTGTCTTCTGTTACAAAATGTGTCACTCTGATAACTCTTGTGGCCTTTGATCGAATTAGTAATCACTTCAGATCATAAGAAGGTGGAGTGTTCAGCAGCCTGGTGTTCAGTGTAGTCCTTTTATTTGGAAGTGATGCAAAGGACTGCCTTGAGATGCAGATTCTTAGAATTCACAGAGTTCATCATCTTGGAGAATTTTCAGACTGGGTATTATCTCTGACAACCAGGAGATCATACCCTGATGCCTAAGCAAGTGAAAACACAGAAGGGAAGAAAGAGGAAGTAGAATGGTTAAGAGAAAAGACATGTTTTTAATTTTTTTTTTTTAGCACATGCATATGCACTGTGAAATGCATTCATCCGTCAGCCACTTCTTTTTTTCTGTATCCAGTCTTTGCATTGTGGCACAGTGCTGCTTATGCTACTGGCTCACCCAGGTCCTGGTGGCTTCATTAAAAAACCTTACTGTGTACAATACACTATCCATTTCTCACTCCATTCACACAGTACATTTACACACTTAATAAATGAACTATCCAAGTCACTGTACTTAAGTTGTAATGTTAACAGTTTTCGCATGTTTTTAAATTGATCTCATATGTTTTTATAAGGTATAATGTGTTCAAGGGTCAAGGATTTGGAATCTGTATATTTCCCATTGAATATGTATTGCATGAAAAGGTGGGAAGAAACATAGGAACTAAAGCCACCCTACCTAGCTAAGGTGTGAGCCACCCTTCAGGACTGAAGCCACGGCAGCAGGCCTGGATTTGGTGCTACCTCACAGCAAGGGAAATGCTTCTTTGATGATTTATTTGATGAAGTGTTTTTTTTTTATTTTTATTCCAGGATCAACTCATAAAATATTTCTTTTTTCTTTTACTTGTATTATGTGTGTTTGTACTTGTTTGTGTCAATAGCATTCATCCTGTTGATACCATAGTCCATGGCTGATCACTTGTTTGAATGAAAACGGCCTGCAGGGCTCAGTTGAGTTCTGTACTGTTGAATTGAATTATGTCTGAAACGGGGCAACAGGGAGATTAATGGACTTGTGCACATGTACAGATTTTTATCAGGAGCAGGCCATGTCAGGATTTCCTTGCCTTTGTGAGGTGTGACCACACTGCCCTCTAAGATAACTGCGTATTACGCAATGGTCTCAAACCAATATCATTAGCCTGCCTGTTTTCCTGCTGGGCCACCAGTCTTCTGTCAGTGTGGACTGCTCCACCATTTTTCATTAATTGCTATACTGCTGTTGAGGGCTTAAGCTAAAAAAGAACTACAATTGTCGTTGTGGTGCAACTGATGTAACAGACATTTGTACCTTGTGCACCTCCCCTAATGGTGGAAGCCTGGCCTTTGGATTTTCCCTAAAGGCATGTTTTTTCCTGTTTTAAGTATGGGCGCTTCTGCCACATCCTGCCAGTGCGTTGGGCATGGATGGCAGGCACTGCTGGATGCGGCGCACCTCTATCTCACTTCGCCGCCTGCCTTTTTCTGCCAGCTCTGCCTTTTTGGTTTCCTCCGCTAGGCTCTGAGGTTTCACACCCCCCCCCCCCCAACCCAGTGCTCTGGTGCAACCTGACAACAGGTTCTGATCAACTGAGTCACAGGGTCTTCAGAGAAATGAAATGGCCAGCTCTTGCTTTCCTTGTGTACTCCCTGCTTACTTAATATTGAAGGTTCCAGCTGAAGAAAGGAGGTCTAAATGTCACAATGCCATTTGTGAGTATTGAAAGAGTTCTTGAAGACAAAAATCCGCTTCCTTCTGGTGTTGTCCTTAGCTGTACACCCTAATGAATAGAGCTGGAGAAAATACAAATTTTTACGATGCATCACGATGCCAAAGTGAAAGATTCTGCATCTATGCAAAAAAGAAAATAATCGGTTTTTGAAAATTGTAATTACCATTCCATTACTTGGAAAACACAGGCTTTTGCTTCCCTCTCCATACCTTGGAGCAAAGATACAGAAGCCCATAGTTTTCTTCACAGACACCGCTATACCTGCACTGAACAGTGACACGAAAGCCAGAGTGATGGGGTTCTATATTTTTACAGCAGTCAAATGAGAGGAAACATTCTGCGGTCCACATTCTAAATATACATTCAACAACAATCAGCTGTTTTTTAGGGAAGCGCATTGTATTCACAAAAGAAAAAAAATAGAGTTAATTATCTCGTAATTATGAGAAAAGATCACGTAAACTGTGTTTTCTATGACTGAAGAAGGACGGTGAGCAATGATTGTGCTATCGCATTTAATCTGCTTTCATTTCCTTGTCGATATGAGACACTGGGAAATATTAGCCTAATGTTACTTAATGTGGATGGCATTAATACAGAAAATACAGATGGTATTAATGACAAGGAAAGAAATCTGTTCATGTTCAGATGCACATCGTTTGCCTTATATTCTTGTATTAATTAAAAAAAAAAAAAATCATGGAAGACAAGATGCATTGTGATGCATCGAGAATTGTTTTATAATCAAATCGCTACCCTTTGAGTCGTAATCAAATCGTGAGACCAGTGAAGATTCACACCTCTCCTCATGAATATTGATTAGATGAAGCAACCTGAAATGTTTCACCTGCAATGGAAGGGAGACAGAACTTTCAATGGCGTTATAAATATGAAGCCGCCCATCTGGCTGGTCTTTGGAATCTGTGACTGACTCATCAGGATGCTGACAAACAACTTATCAGATGTTTGTTAATATTATTGACAACATAGGTTGACTTTCTGGTGACCTGCAGATTTCCAGAAAGCTCCTTGGAGTGTGGTGTGTGATTTAAAGGGCATTTCACTTTAGTGAGACCTAAGCTCCACTCCAGTGGAGTTCATGTATGTGCCAGACATAAGTTTTCCAGGATATTTTAAGAAATTCCTGCAAGTGAATTGTAAGTTGGGGTGAGTCCTAAATAGACTGGTACAAAATCAAGTTTGTTTTGAGGACAGGAACAAACAGAAAATGATTCTACCTCTTTCATGAAGACACGCCCGAGGTACGGAAATTATAACGTCTGACCAAAGTGAAATGCCTGTATAAGTTGCATTACAGATGCAAGTGCTGCCACAGATATATGCTCTAATCGGTCTGTATAATATATGTAACAGATATCCAACTCAGCCTTGTTAACACTGTGCATTCTTTCCTTGCCATCACTGAGGTGAGAATTCTTTTGCTTGGCTTTCATGGTGTTGCCAAAGAGTGTATCACCAAAGAGAAGCAGCGTTATCAGCTTTGCCTGAATTTTTATATATTTTGCAATAATTTGTGGGATCTGCAGGCCAGCTGGCATTTTGATTTTTTTTTCCAGAATTATTCCTAATATTTACACAGGTGCCAAAGTGCAAAAAACAGGGCAGAGCCTCTATTAAGGTGGGCTTTCAACCATTTCAGCTGAATAAAAACATACTGTTTAAATGATCAAACAGCAAGATAGTCATATCCCTGAATGGAAATTGTCATTATATTTGTGTTTTTCATTTGAATTGTTTGTTATTTTTTTATTTTTATTTTTTTTTTGGTATTTTTATAATTCTGTGTTCTTGGCATCTTTGGCGAGTAGACTGGGACATTTTAGTGACCCTGCCCCTGATGGCAGATCCCACTGGGTTACGGTACTGCCTAGCCACCAGTGAGGGGTTGCTCAACAATCTTTTCCACCTTTTCCCACTGATCCTGGATCAAAATTTTAGCATCACCCTGTTCAATTTGGAGGGTGGATAAGCTGGGCTTAGGGCTGTCATTAGTAGTACATGTTTACCCTTCAGCAGTTCTCATATGACTGTGAGAAAATCAGAGTATGTCTAATGGTGGAAAGAAAGTAGAGAAATGATCCAGTTTTAGATGAAAGGGGTTTGAGTTATGGGAAAAGTATGTATTCAACATTTGGCCAAAGGACAGCAGGAGTCTGGAGAGAAGGCAGGAGTTTGTGGCAGGTGGACATGACTTACATGGGTTCTTTCATGATGCTTGTCATATGTATATACATCTTGATAAAATGGAAAGCCATGGTGGAACATTTGATGTAAGCAACAGCATTGCTGTAATGCATAGAGGGGAAGCTGACCTAAAGTCTCACTCCACAGCAATGCAACAGATCACGTTGATCAAAGGGTCTGAAGGCAAGAGCTGCCTCTATCTGAACAACATGGTCTAATCGAAGACCGAATCCGCTCTGTGCATTTTTGAGCGTAGGTGTTTTCAAGACTAACAAACACACATTAGCACTGTGAACAAAGCTTTGAATGGAAAATGTTCACTTGAGTGTTAAAAAAATAGATTAAAAATTAGGTCAGGCTTTCATAATAATGCCGACAAGATCATCTGTGATAATATAAATTTAGACATCTTTAGTTTGAGATGTTTCAGTATAATGACTTCATCAGGGAAAATCTTTCATATGCCAATGGAAATTATAAAAGCAGTCAGTAAAAAAAAATCACGAACGAAAAGTATACTGACACATTCAAATTTCTTGCCTCATTGTTATCAAAATCCTTGAATGTAGATCTCTTATGAATTGAGTTGTTGAGCCTCATAAATTATGTTGATCTACATAACTAGAATTTTAACTGAAGGGCTGGAATGAGAGATTAGTCCATTTCATTTTAAAACTGCTTCAGCTGTACAGGGTGGTCCGTCCCCCATGGTCTGTCACTCCCACAGCTCCTGTACATTGAACTGGTGCAATTCAGGACTGTAGAAGTAAAGATATTGATGTATGCTTATGTGGTATGGTTTTGGATGTTTTATAATTCAGGTTCACCCATAATCCTGTTGAAAACATCAGAGGTATCCCTGAAAGAGATCATGGAGAGAGACAGCTGATACTGTAGGTATGTGGTGTAGCAGGAGTCATTATCTCCAGCTAGGCTTCAGCCCTTAGTCTATCATTCAACAACATATTTTTGTATTGTTGCACAAAGTTCTGAGGTGTGACTGAACATAATAGAAAAACTTAAGTGTATGGCTAAAGGAAAGGTATTTGTTCAGCTTGTATTTTCCATATGTTTGTGCCTTGTCATTCATTTGTGGAAACCACTGCTGTGGTCAATACAGTATAATTTTGTGGAGTAAGGACACAAATAGTTTGAGGAAACTGCTTTTGTACCTTACAGTGTTAAGATTTCCTTTGGCACCAGAGTCTAAACGTTAGCTATTATAAGTCCTGTTTTTGCTGCCATTTACTTCCCAAAAGCAGGTGGTTACCCAGTTGCCTAACCTGTGTCTGTGACTAATCATTCTCAGTCAAGGCAAGTTCTGGGGGAGGGTCGATAGCATACAGCAGCTGTGTGTAATCTGTGCACCAGTTGCGGGTGTGGCACTCCCGTTGTGCCCCTGTGAGTTCTGGAGGAGCTGAGGTTTTTTGGCTTGCTTCTATCCCAGCCTGTTGTGGGAGCCGAGGCAAAGGTGGTGTGGAGACACATCCACCTGACTGGAAAAACCAGATCCTTCCCAAGCGCCAAAAGTTCCCAACATGCCAGGGCTGATTGGCTCTTCCTCTTACATGCCTCCCCCACCATTTATGTTAAGACTCTTATGCCCTAAGTGATTTACCTGTTGTCATTGTTTCATCATAATAGTTCTTTAAATTGTTTTTGGGCCTTAATTTGTGGTGCATAGAATACTGAGAGAGAGAGATGGTATCTTGTGTTCCACTGTCAGATCCTACTGCAGCTCTGTTCCTCTTCTCATCGTGAAACCAGTCATGATTTCTCTGTAAAGTGTTTTTAGTGGGTATCTTTCAGATGAGCATAGTATTAAAATGAAATGAAATAAAATGAAAATGAATTTGTCACTCCTTTTCTGCCATGTTATTCTGTCTGTCATTGTCACCATCTCCCTATGTCATAATTTGTTTACCACAAAGCAAAAAAAATTATATTTAAAAAAAAGGTAGTTTGACATCGTAACTCGGGCATGTACGAAAAGCAAGATATTATGTAGGTTGGAGTGATGAAAACTGAGTATATTGTCTGAGGCAGATGAGTAGATGTTCAGAGCTCAGGGTCAGATTGATTTACAAGTGTGTTCGTCTGTTTAGAGGTGCTTGTGTGTATGAGGTACTTTCCTTTGTAAAAAAAGAAAAAAACAGTGAGTGCTGCTCCCTTTAAATCTGACCTCCACCCGCAGTGACTCAGGAGATTGTTATAAGTCTGTGTGTATGTACACACACACACAAACACACTCACACATACACAAAGACAGCAGACATACACACGCATGCACATGCTCAAACACACACACACACACACACATACACAAAGACAGCAGACATACACACACATGCACATGCTCAAACACACACACACACATACACAAAGACAGCAGACATGCACACACATGCACATGCTCAAACACACACATACACAAAGACAGCAGACATACACACACATGCACATGCTCAAACACACACACACACACATACACAAAGACAGCAGACATGCACACACATGCACATGCTCAAACACACACATACACAAAGACAGCAGACATACACACACATGCACATGCTCAAACACACACACACACACACACACAAAGACAGCAGACATGCACACACATGCACATACTCAAACACACACACACACAAACACAGCAGACATACACACATGCACATGCTCAAACACACACACACAAACACACACATACACAAAGACAGCTGACATCCACACACACGCACATGCACACACACACACAAAGACAGCAGACATACACACATGCACATGCTCAAAACACACATGCACACACACACAACACAGACAGACATACACACACATGCACATGCTCAAACACACACACACACACATACACAAAGACAGCAGACATACACACACATGCACATGCTCAAACACACACATACACAAAGACAGCAGACATACACACATGCACATGCTCAAACACACACACACAAACACACACATACACAAAGACAGCTGACATCCACACACATGCACATGCTCACACACACACACACAAAGACAGGAGACATACAAACACATGCACATGCTCAAACACACACATGCACACACACACATACACAAAGACAGCAGACATACACGCACATGCACATGCTCAAACACACACACATACACAAAGATAGCAGACATACACACACATGCACATGCTCAAACACACACACATACACAAAGACAGCAGACATACACACACATGCACATGCTCAAACACACACACATACACACAGGTATTATGTTGGTAAGCACTTGGGTTAGTAAACTCCAGGGAAAAATAAGATGGTCGTGGAAGTGGTGTTTGTGGTTCAGTGGGTGGCACTCTTCTTTCTGGACCACATGGAAGCCCAATATCCCAACACAGTGATGGGGACACTGTGCCGTGGAAGGTGTCATTCTTTGGATGAGACATCATACCAAGATGGTGGCTCAGAGTGGTCATTAAAGATCCCATGGCACTTTTCGGATGTGTAGGGGTGTTAACCCCGGTGCTCTGAGCTGCCCATCTGGTCAGCTAATCATCCCATAAAACTGACTGGGTATGCAATCTATTGCAGTTCCTCCCACTTGAACACCCCAGGTTGTCCCAGCAAAAGAGAGCTGCATTCTCAGTTAACCCACCTGGTTAAATAAAGGTTAAAAGACATAGAGGGATATACACCTTCACCTACACATCCTGGCCTACAGGTTCCCAGAATTATTCACAGGCAGCCAGGAGATCCTTACATGTATATGAGTGTATTTAATGGGTTGTACTGCCTGGTTTTGCAGGATTTAGGGAATTAGTCTTGTAGCCAGAAGGCTATCGGTTGAGTCCGAGGTGGGGCACTGCCGTTACTACCTTAGGCAAGAAAGCAAATCTTAACTTTGCCAATAAATATCCAGTATTACAAGTGGATAATAAAAGATATTAAAGTCACCCAGAACAAGAACATGCAAGTGAGTAAATACATAGTTAAGCCCAAGCTTAATGTAAAAGAGGCGCACTCGTAAAGATCTCCAGGGCAACCTGAAACTTCAGGAATGCACAATCAAGCAAGTTGTTGATAAGACTGGAAATGGTTTCCATTATTCTGGAATGTGAGGATAGTACCAATGCATGAGCATTCCCTGTCATGACACATATTTTGGTTCCTTTGGCAGAAATTAATACTCCACTTTTGGCAGTTCTTAAAGTCACAATCAAATGAAAGATGTTTTTCTTCACCAGGACTTTGATCTGCAGTGGTGCTTATAAACGCCGTGTTTGTTTCTCTCTCCTAGGTAACGCCCCTAGCTCCCCTACAGAAGAGCATGCTCAGCTGCTGGTAGACCTGTCAGTGACCACACCCACCAGGCAACATACTCATCCTCCAGACTCCCCCAGTGGTGAGACTCACTTGTTCTATTCACCCCCTCTCCCACCATCTAGCTCCACCCTCCATAAAATGAGGCTAACATCTAGACTGGGAATTTTCAGAGCAAACAATCAATAGACACCATAGCTAGGTTTCTCATATTGCCTAAATGAGTGGTGTCTGTGTGCTGCATTCTCCACACAATGTGTGAAATAGTTTTATTTGATGTAATTTCATGTGCTGGATAAATGCAGTCATTTTTTAACAAAAATAACATAAAACAGCTTTTTTGACATTTACAATATCTGATATACAGAAGTTTCATTTCTTCCAGATTGAGAAAAAATGGTGTGTGATTAGGAAAGGATAGATCCATTGACTGCAGAGTGGTAAGAGCAGAACAGACAGAGAGGTACAGTGGTACAGGGGCGATGCATCTGTAGTATCAATTTCCACTACCAACAGTTTCCATTCGAAAGCCTTAGGTGCTGTCATAGTAACCATTATTGAACATCAAAAGTGTCTTTCAGTCCGAACCAAAGCATTCTATTCTTACTTCTGGTGGGAAATATTTTTCTTTACTTGACTTATCTTCCAGGTTAATGCTAGGAAGATTAACAATTGTTTTGTAGATTTCTCAGTTAGAAAATGGTCACATTTTGAATCGATCTGGTCTCCTCCCTCTGTCCTCAAGAGTTTGCAGAATGCCATGCACTGAGAAAAAGGGAAGTTCTGTCCATATCTTGTTAGAGGAGAGAGAAGCACCTGCATTGTGGGGGTGGGGGGGGGGTGGCTGAGCATGGATCCAAACAGATACTGTCTTTGGTGACGCCGCATATCCCCATCTGTGCTTTGTCATACCACATATTTCAAAATAGGCCCTGTCTTGCTTAAAGTGTATGAAATAACCCAGGCTATCTAGTTTCATTCTCACTACTGTATGTCTCTGATATACTTTATCAGTGTTATCATACTGAACCATAAGAAAACTTACAAGAATGCCATGCCTTATCTGGGAAGCAACTTTTTCAAAGATTGATCTCTATAACATTTAGGCCTATCTGGCCGATCATGAAAAGACACATTTTCCATCCCTGCACTATGGGCCACCTGTCCCATTTTTCACATTAACTATGCTATTTTAGTACAATCAAAGACACTGGGAGTTCTAGACCAGGGCTCACCTGCTGCTGAATATTATGAGACGGTATGACAAAACTACAAGCTTGGTTGAGCTAATTGGGCTTTTCCTGTCATCATATATTTTGTTATATCAGCATTATATTGTATTTTTTGTGAACTCAAATGTTTGTTTCATGAACTCCTAAGCTCATAAAGGTAAATAAACAGTGAACATGTAACTCACCTTTTAAGATGTAAAAAAATATGCACCACAGTAAATACACAAAGAGGGACACAGGGCATTTGATTGTGGGCTTGTTACAAATGAAGAGTAACTGGAACTGGCCTATCTTTAAATAGTCTCTATCTAGCCTGCAGGACTCTGTGTTATGGAAGCAGGGGGGCTATTTTAGTAAGTGCCTCATTAATAATGGCCCTGACCCATATTGCGCTGAAGCAGTGGTAAAGTGGTGACATTTCTCAAACAGCCTTCAGAAGCATGCCTCCCTCCCCATCGCTCACCTCAGCTAGGCCCCACTTAGAGCCTTAGTTAAAGCTCCTCAGGGCAGGGGTCTCCAACTCTGGTTCTAGAGAACTATAGGGGTTTGTTTTTAGGTCTTAGCAACCAAATCAGATGTAAGAAACCAAGTGTGATTAGTTAACTGTAAACAATTCCTGCAGTTGATTGATTGAATGCAGAAAAACAGCAAAACAAGGAAACTATTTGGCTCCCTGCATTATAAAATTAACAGTCAGTAAAACTGCTTGTAAACCAAAATAATTTTCCTTTTTAAGCACATATTGTTTTTGTTTCCATATTTCATAAATTGCATATTTCACATGCAGTTAAAATAAACACTTACATATTCATGGTGAGTGTGGCCCTTCTTCACTTCCCCTTTGATAACTCATGTGTGTCAAAGTCAAATTAAAATGAGTTTGTGGAGGAGTGGCATAATGAATCAAATAGAGCAGCTACTCATGTGCAATAAAGCACACATGCTAATATGTTGTTTCATACAGAGATGGATGCATTTATCCACTGCAGGAAACAGATTAAATTGAGCTGGAAAGTTAGAATCACTCATTCTTTGGTCAGCCACTGTTCCCCTTTTTAGTTTCCCTCACCGATGGCGTGTTTTTTATGACACCACAAAAACCTTCTTTCACCAGGTTTAAAGTCACAGTCTCAGCTGTGTGTCATTTTAAATAGCACATTTCTTTTGATAATTTTTTGACACACATGCAGTCTTTATTTTTGACATTTCAAACTAGTTTGTCGTGTTTTGCTTTTTTGAAGGTGCAATATAGATTTTATTAACAGCTATCAACTTTGAGTACAAGTGATCCTTACAGTGCATGCATTCTTCATTACATCATGGTAAATATAAAGCTATACAAGCATAGGTTTTCAGAATCTGTAAGTCTTCTGAATGATTTAAAGGGGTGAGACTTTTAAAGATTGTTATGCTTCTAAATGTCTACATGTCTTATATATACATTTACATATATATATGTGTGTGTGTGTGTCCTTGTACTACCGTGTTGAGGAACTACTGCATTTCAGCAAAATAAAAGAGACATTTTTTCTCTAGTACTGGAAAGGACATTTATTATTGTTATTGTGTAGACAGGCAGCGATTTATTATTATCCTGTGGACAGACATGACCAGGTGATTTTAAGAGTGTTTATGTCGTGAATCCTTGACTGGTTTGCATGGTCCTTCAACAGTCCCCACAATCAAAGAAGAGGAGGAAGGGGAGGAGCAGGGGGAGAAGAAGGGTCTGGGCCTAGAGGAGACCGGCCATAGTGGTGAGGATGGATCTACAGTGGAGGAGCCAATGCTTGACAGCCCAAACGACCAACAGGACGGAGAATCACAGACAATAGCGTCATGTGACACTGGGACTCGATTGCCCAATGGTAACCAGGCCTACAGTATATCTGTTCTTGAAGGGAGAGTGAGGCTTCATGAACCCCTTAATGGGAGCAACAATGAACTGTCAATATCTGACTCAAATAAACCAATTAAAAGGATTTGTTGTTCTTAGCAAAACATAATGTTTGTTTCAAGCCCTGCAACCATGAGCCATATTTGCTTTCAATCAGTGATTAGTTCCATGAAGCCTAACCCTATCATTACCACCACTGAGAAACATACCTTTTACTTTTGGGTTCCCTATTGGTACTTAAAACACACACATTTGCATCTGATTTAAATGATAATTCAGTATCACTGCTCACATTGATATGCTATTACCCTATCTTGTTTTTTCCTCTCATGGGGTGTTAATGGGTGTGGATAGAAAGTTTTCACAACACAATGGTGTAAGACATGGAATCTGTCTTAAGGAAAACATTTCTGGAATCTTCCACAACCTGTTCCCTGCCCCAGAGAGGTAACATGATTAATCCATGTGGCAGTATCGTATTTCATTTTTCCAAAGGTTCTCATCAAACATTCACGGGCTGTTAGTGATTGAATCATATTTTTCTTTCACACTTTTTATACTACTATAGAGAAAGAGAAGAAAAGTTTATTTAGGTTCAGTGTCCAACAACTGAAGGTTTAGTGTCCCACCACAGCATGAAGCGGTGTGTGTATGTGTGTGTGTGTGTGTGTGTGAAGGAGGTAGAACATGTCAATTTTGCTCCTGTGTGAGTGGAGCGAGAATGAGTTGGGGGTGACTTGTACCCTCTCTCTCTCTACCACCTGCAGACGAGAGGCCATTCCAGTGCAGCCAGTGTGGTGTCTCTTTCACGCAGAAGGGTAACCTGCTGAGACATGTGAAGCTCCACACTGGGGAGAAGCCCTTCAAATGCCCCTTCTGCAGCTATGCCTGCCGCCGCCGTGACGCCCTGACCGGGCACCTGCGCACACACTCGGGTGGGTCTGCCCACCCAGCCCCCCTTGCTCCCCTTAACACACCACACTCCTTTTACTGTGCTTAAATTAGTCCATATTTCTCCCTGTTGCAATAAAAAATGGAGAGACACAGATTCTCCACCTGTCTTATTCTTTATGTCCCTCTCTTCCTCCTCTCATTCCACTCCCTCTCCAGTTGCCTACCTGCCACCTGCATTGGGCTGCACCTGTGTCAGGTTGGAATGTCAGGAACTCGTCTCTAACATGCAAACGCAAGAATCACCCTCACTTCCTCCTGTCAGCTCCTTTATTCCTAGAGTCTCATACTTCTTGCATACCCCCTCACTCTTTTCACCCCTCCAGTCTTCCTCCTCCCCTACTCCTTACCTCTCCCTCACTTTCTTTCTCTTCCTCTTCCCCTCTCCCTCTCTCCCTTCCTTCTTTTTTCCTTTGTCCTTTTTCTTACTCTGTTACTTCTGTCATCTTTTCTCTAGCTGCTTTCTTACTCTTGTTTTTAAAAAGCCAAGTCTATAAGTCTATAAACTGGCTGTCCTGCCTTGACAGGAGTTATCCAGTGTTACCTTTTCCCTTGTCTCCTTTGTCTCCCTCCCTCTCTTGCTCAGTCTCCACTTGAAGCATCGAGTCCAGTAAACAGGTGTATGGCAGAGATCCAGGCTTCACACACTTGAAGACCATAAAAAATGTCATGCTAAAATGTCAGCAGACAGCTCTTCGGACAGATTTTTCCGGTGAACTGCAGAAATTATCCTATAACAGTTTACCGTAATGTAAAAACTGGACATTTATACACAGATTGCATTTTCATCAGGTTTTAGTTAGACTGTCAATATGATATGCATTTTATTTATTCTTCCTCTTACAAAATCAAAAGCTTAAGTCTCTTGGTTCAGTCTTGATTCAGCAAAGTATGGTATTACTGATTTGTTGAATTCAGTTTCCTAACATGTTTTTCATAGCCTCAGCTACATAAACACAACAGGTGATTTTTATTAATAAACTTCCATAGTGTTCAACATACGTGAAAGCAAAGAAAGCGGAAGTTCTCTGTTCTTTTCACATTTCCTGTTACTTTTCAAACCACAGTCATTTCAACAGATCATGTCTTGGAGATATCACAATTGAATGTTACTACTAATGATTTACAGAGTCAGGACCAGAGAAATGTTGGAGACAATCGTTTTCAAATGGGAAAAGAGCTGAATTTGTTAAAAAATAAATAATGAAAGTGATTACTATCTTAGACTTGGAATAGGGCTAGGTTGCAATCCCTGGAATGAAAACAGCAAAGGATGAATAAAAATGAATCTCTGTAAAAACCTATTTGAGCCACAAGTGTTACAGATCTGTTATACAAGCCTCCTTCAGTGGTATTTTACTGCAACATCATCATGATTCACTAAGTCCCACTGCTTGTGCCACTGCACCTGATGCCTCTTGCTCATTTTGCTGGCTGTACAGAACCACAGTCTTCTGTTCATTGCTACAACCATTTTTTTCCAGCTACTGTATTGCTGTATCACTGGGTATCTGTGTCACATACCAGGGCAGGGCTAACCCATGACGTGGGCTTTGTGCAGTTGTAGTAATTGCCGTCCCACTCCAGACCGAATCAGGTTTTCCGGAGCGCACGATCAGATGAAGGCAGAGCGTGTGTACAACGCCCACCTCTTCTCAGTCTAGCCCGCAGCCGCCATGCGGCTGAGCTGCAAGGGCAGGATGACGAGGGCTCCACCCCCACCGCTCCTGGTTCCCTTACTCTGTAGTCTCTCCTACTCGTTATGACTCTCCAGAGTGGGGTGGGTAGCTGTGAAATGCCTTTATGTTTGTAATGAATGAAACTGCACTGGGCGTAGGCTTGAATGGGCTGAATTTGTATCTTTTGGTTCGTAGAATAGTGTTAATGTGTGTGTATGTTTTTTTCCACAGTGGGAAAACCACACAAGTGCAACTACTGTGGACGGAGTTACAAACAACGTGCATCATTGGAGGAGCACAAGGAGCGCTGCCATAGCTACCTGCAGAGGATTAGCCTGGACTCTGCCCCAAACTCTGGACCATACCAAGGTGGGAACAAACAGGGGCAGGAGGGCATGTGGTAGATAAAGATTAGAAATTTGTACAGTTTATATAAATCTAAATTTATTTTAAAATCAGAGCAAGCCACTCACAGTTGTTACGTCTTATCAGAACTGCAATATATGACTTATGTTGGATACTATGTCAGAGTAACCTTCTTAACCTTACATCCAGTAAAATACTTCCCATATATAACTTAGGAGAGTCCACTGGATGTTTTAAAAATGATATTTATTTATGGGAATAGGGCAGAGCAAACATGCAGTGACCAAACTGCTCTGACCTCATATCCTCCATCTGACCCCAAAACAGCAGAAGAATCTCCCAAGGAGCAGCAGCCTCTGATGGATGCTGTGTCAATTGCGTCCTTTGACCGGCCACCCGTGATTGAGAGGCTGCAAGGCAATGTGGGAAAGAGGAAGAGCACCACGCCACAGAAATTTGTTGGTGAGTACAACAGGCACAATTAGAGGGGCTTTAGAGTATGTTTGAATGGAGAATCCTATGGTATTATGACAGCTAAGAGGTCCAGACAAAGTGATAATGTTATCATGCCATTTGACGGTAGACTTGGGCAGCATAGGAATCAAGCCAATGAAAATATCATGAATATCTAACAACTGAGTATATGTAAAATTACAAGAAAGGCAAAAATATAAGCTTGCCTTACATATTTTCCAGAATCTGTGTATGAGTCAGTATTTTGCCAGTTTAATTCTTTTTTCCACAGTGTTCATGAAAATTTTTTTGTGTAAAAGAAAATAGGATTTAGTTAGGTTATCATTATCTCATTTTTGATGTGGTGAAACTGAATTTCAGTTTCATTCAAGTTTCAGAACTGAAAAAAGAGCAATGCAGTATCACAACAAGCCTCCTTCCAAAGCATATATAAAAACGTATCACTGTCGGAGAGTGGTGGCCTCTTATTGTTACAGCTGGTAATTATTTCCAGACAAGAGTAAATTGTCTAATTAACGACAAAAGCCCCATAAAACTGCCAATTTAAGAAAAGGTAGTTTCCTTGAATTTCATGGGAAAACACCTCTATAAACACATTTACAAATTTAAAATAATAACCTGCTGTCCTGGCACCATATCTCAGGTATTATTGGAGCAAGACAAAGTTCTGAGAAGTTTTCTTTGTGTGTGTTTTTTTTTTTTTTTTGTGTAGGAATAGATAAGAGTATAAGTTGGAGTAAAGAAAATGAGAGAGACACAGACAGAAAAAGACTGAGTGAAGAAGAAAGGAGACTAGAGGAGAAGATCTGTTTTGCACTTTTTGTGGTTAAGCACACCTGTTGTATTTGCCATCAGTCTTATCAAGAGAAAAACAGCTCACCGCATCCACGTTTCTCAGGGGTTAAACTTGTACTGTGGCTGCTGAACTCAAATGGGACTTTCCACTGAGACAGGCCCACAGCATTCTCCAACAGGCTCTGAACCCCAAACATATGAGGCTTCTTCATGGTATTCAGGATGACCTGCTCTAATGGACTGTACTAAAAATCATCAAAGTCAAAGCACAGTTATGAGGTGTTTTATTCTCATGACAAAATTAAATAAGCATAAATTCCTGTTTTCAATTTTTGTTGAATTTTTGCTCTGTAATGGCCTTTGTCCCATTTATCAGGTTAACACCTGGTGACAGGATCATTTCAGTAGCTGTACTGTGTGTCATTCTCATAAATGTTAACAGCAGGTTACATTTCACTTATCTTTTAAAGCACTGCAGAAGAAATATGTATTCACACCTGAGCCACAGCAAAACTTCCTCATGTTTTCTTAATTATGTGTTTTTGCCTATGTTAATATCTTAACAGGTGAAGGTAAATTGCAGTTTTGTGTGGTCATTGCTTTGCTGTAATTGTTACCATGTGAGGACTGTGCTACCCTGAATATTGCTGTTGGCTGGTGTATTGGTGTGAGGGGGATAGTTGAACATTTTAAAACATTGAGTAGAATAAGTTTCCTGTGTCCTCTCTGCAGGGGAAAAGCTGATGCGCTATGGCTACCCTGAGCTGTCCTATGACATGGTGCTAAAGTATGAAAAGGAGGCGGAGATTATGCAAGCCCAGATGATGGAGCCATCCATCAACAGTACCATCTCATACATGAGCACAGAGCCCATGCGGCCCTTACTTCACCATCCGGCCTTAACCATGATAAACCCCCTCTTCCCCCAGAATTATGCCCTGGGGCCCCGTGATGCCCCACCCCCACCACCTCCTCCTCCCGAGCTACCCGCCTCCAATGGCCCTATCTCCCTCGTCTGTCCCAAAAACCCACCAGGCCGCCATGGAGAGTCACCGGGTACCAGCCGGCCAGGCTCTGTTGGCTCTGAGCGCAGCAGCCCTGCAGAGAGGTCAGGTCAGCCTCCAAACCATGGCCCCAGGGCTGGGTCCAGTCCCGCCCACCGGAGGAAGGATATCCATGGGGCAGAGCCCAGTGATCAGGAGGGGGCCACCGACCGCGCCAGTGGCTTTCGGGTCTTTAGCCGGGACGGCCGGGAGCTCCAGTTGTTCCGCTGTGAGCACTGCCGCATCCTCTTCCTGGACCATGTCATGTACACAATCCACATGGGCTGCCATGGATACAGGGACCCCCTCGAGTGCAACATTTGTGGACACCGCAGCCGGGACCGCTATGAGTTCTCTTCCCACATTGTCCGCGGTGAACACACTTTCAAGTAGGGACCGCTGAAATACAGTCCGCAGTCCGAGACGAGCACAGTAGTGTGCAAGTCTCACGAGGTCTGTCCAGAAAGCCATCCATACATTCCTGCAAACAGCCCTGGGCTCTTCACCAGGCCTATATATAATGTCCAGAGCCATTCATACTCTGTTTACTCAATGCTTCAGGTTCAAATTCACGTATGCAGGGATTAGTGATTTTTTGTTTTTTTTTCTCTCCCCATATGCAAATATGTTCCAGCTCAGGCATGTCTGAAGTCAGGTTGTCGCAAAGCAGCCATGAATGTGAACCGTAATGAAGTCTTGATTTCCTTGGATACACCCTGCCTTCTGAAATACCTTGCCTTTTTCTTTCATATATTCTCCCACATTTTTTTCCTATTCATACACACAAAACTCAAAGGGGACCAGCTTGCTAATACCCATGTGACCAATTTATGAGACATTGTTAGGACTTACGCTGTTTTTCTTATGCCTCCTTCATGTGCTTGGCTTCCCTGGCAGCCAGTTCTGCTGTGGCCATGCTGTATTTTTGTCCTGCCATTTTGAGAGAGATTATGCATACTGTCTGTAAAGAAAAATCTGTCTATCCATTTCACTTGAACCCATATCCAGTAGAATAAATAACAGTCTGTGAAAGCAGAACATCATGACCTGATGCAGCTGTATGGTGGAGAGATGACACATTTGAACCTTTCTTACCCGGCCTGAGGACTTACTGTAAGACTAGGGAAAAACACTTTCTTTTTGATGTCAGACCACTCTTATGGGAATGCGTGGTGACCCAGTTTTTCTGTCATCAGACGGAGTGTAGCCTGCCATTGGCTGGGTCAATGGATGACAGGAATCAGAAGTAGAGTCATTCCAAGACTGGCACCTTCATGAACAGTCAAGCCCCAAGAGGACACATAACCCAGCAGAAGCATTGGCTCCTTACTGCCTTCTTCCCTATTTACCAAGGCCATGTCACCCCAGCAACGGCTGTCAGATATCTCTTTCCTATAAATTGTTGGTGACAGCTGATCTGGAAATGTTTCTTTACTGGGTCTTTAAAGGGATATTTACATTTAAAAATGAAAATGTCTGTAAGTATTTGTTGACTGCTACTTTACCGAGAGGAACATCTTTTACATTATATCTTGTAATATAAAAGTACTAATTGTAAATAAATACACATACACATGCACAAACAAACATACACACAAGTGCTGGCCACTGTTTATTATAGTTCTTGATTTTAGGCTGGTATGAAAATGAATCGAGTGCAGAGAAATGTTGAAATGCAACAAACTCAAAGTTATATAATCTCTGCTGTTTTTTGTCTAGAATGGAAAATACATGGATAGATATATAGATGATTTTTTAAAAAAGAAACAGGTTTTATTTAAATTTTCTTGGTGGTGATTTTTATTCATACCCTCCACTGGATCCAAAAAGACTTGGATTCTAAGAAGGATTTGTGAGCCAACTTTGATCAACACAAAGAAAAGAACAAAGTACGATCCTGAATGTTAAATGTACTTGAAAATGGGAAATATATTTTGCTAACATTGTATGTAAACATTGTGAATACAGCATCACCGTTCCAAGTTCTGACAATGTGAAAATGAAATGCAATATTGACATTGACTTTCAAATGGGTTTAACTTTTGTTATGAATGCAGGTTTGGCAAATACATTGTAGGTGTTGTGGAGTATTTTCCATGAATACTTCATCTTATCCAAATAATTTAAGTAATAAAAAATTACTCAATAAATTGTAATCTAGCCAGAATTATTGCTCATGGTTATAATGTAGATGAATAGGCCTCACCTGTATTTATGTTTAAAATGACTCATGTGTGACTGTATGGAAGTCAGTCATTGGTGTCTCTGTATGAAGGTGACTACTTTAGTGTGTAATCTATCACAGGTCACATGTATTTTCACTATTAATGCATTTCAACTACATGTTATAATGCATAAACGGTGACTACAAAGTTTATCTGTATGGAAAGTCATGTAATGCATCACATCATGGATGACCTATTTTAAGCTGCTGTAATATTTTTATTTTCAAGTATTTTTAAACACATTTTCAGCAATTCATTTGAATATTTTATTACAAAACCCGGTATTCACCAGGGCCAGTCAAGTCTATTTGTATGTAGTCTACATGGGCTGAAGATCTCCAAGTCTCTCCTCAAATGAAAGTAAGGGCAGTATAGAAAGTCGTGATCAGTCTGAATTCATTGGATGTTCTGGATGTGCTTCATCATGTAAAAATGTTGTCCTTGCTGTAGTTTGTTGCCTGTAGAACTTTGGAAACCAAATTATGTTCTTCATGAAATCCAAGAAGATTCAGAGGAGTTTATGTCATGCTATTTGTGCATGATGCAGTCAGACAATGTCTACCTTGAGCCTTAAAAAAATCAAAAGAGATAGGACTGAACTGCAAGGACCTCCACACTGTTTTCAGATTTGATCAAATTACTCGCTGTCAATTTGGCTGATGAAACTGATGTCCAACACTGCTTCATCTTGCATGCATTTGTGCAATTTTTGAAATCTAAAACCATGTCTAAAATCCGCCTTTATACTTTATCAATTGGCTAACTGGTGTGTTCCAACTACAGGATTGATTTTAATATACTTATGAAAACTCCCCACAAAGCTCATCAAAAGGCAGCTGCTTGTCCCCCAATGCTGTCCTTGTGCCCCTTTCATTGCATTGAGTAAGATAATGTCCATGGATTGGTCTACAACACTTAAGTGCATCAGTAAAATTGAAGATGTAGATTTTGTAGCCATCTGTCAAATTAAGACTCCATAATAACAGTGTCAGATCCCCAGTCCTCTAGCTCTCCAACTTTATATGCTGTCACCTTAAATGTCTATAAGGTGTGGTTGTGAAGCCAGGCATAGATAACAAAACGAAAAAGCCTGGTTGCTCACTGCATAACCACATAGCCACTCTTTTGTTTTCATGACTTTTGTATTTTTGTACAGATTGCACAGTTTAAGAGTCACCTTAAAGTTTGCTGATTATCTCAAAGTATGTAGTCCAATTCATGAGATAGCTGTGCCTGTTTCATGGTTGACTTGGCCTGTTTCCATTTGTGAACTTGACTTCCAATCTAAAATTAAAATTTAACATCACTGAGACAGACCAAGGGCTGTTCCTGTATCATTGCTAGAAAATGTACAATGACTATGCAAGTGATGGATCCTATGTCTTTATATAAAATAATGTTACTTTGAGGATATTACTTGATGATACACAAGGGTATCAGGTGAGACCAAAGTGCTAGAGATTCCCCCACATTACTTCATAATAATAATAATAATTGAGTAATAGTGTGGACTCACAAGTGGTTTTTTTTTTTTTTTCTGAGTGAACATTTAACTTACCAGCTGATTGGCTACCTGTAGTTCATAGTCACTAGCTAAATCTGATTAGCTGGATTTTTACTTAATTTTTGACAGAAAACAGAAGTTATAAAACTCAAAACCTAATTCCCTTGTTGATATTGTTATGACATTTGTGGGAATTACAAATTGCCCGAAAGCCATCAAGCAAAGAGGAGGGCCGAAGGAGAAAAGGCATGACAGTGTTCTGCTTTTATTGCCATTTGTGTTGTGGGATTATATGGGAGCTGAATGCATGCGTGTGTGATTCTGTCATTTGATGCAATGGGTGTAAGACTCTGCTTTTCTATGAAGACATGCATCCTGTGTAATGTCAGAGGTGGAAAATGACATCTTGTATTGACAATAAAAACACACCTGCACAAAAGGTGCGTACAAAAGTATTATCGTTTTTGCCTTTTTTGTTTTCCATAATTTCAGGACCAAGGGAATGCCATGATTGCCATAGATGACTGCACGTCCCTGTTACGGAGCTGACTGTGCTTGCCTGTCTGTATGGACATGACTCAGTAGTGGCCTCTCTGTGATCTCTGTAAGCCCTAGATCTTCATCAGCTTGCTTAGCTGGGACATTCTGTGTGGTCCATGCCTACATTTAGAAATATAGCCGATCTTATCTAAAGAAGACCTGCATTAGGTCATCTTTAGATTGATAGGTGAAACATCCAGTGATTTTTATTGCTCTCTGCATATTTTTCTGCTTTTAGAGATTAGTTATCAACAGTACTGTGGTGGCTGGGAAGAGCATGCAACCAGAAGTAGTCCTTAAGATAACAAGGGAGCCACTTTATCATAGCCACAATCAAAAGCATGTTGCAATGGAGTGAGCGTGAGCAGTGCTAGCAGACCAGGACAATGCTGCAACAGAAGGATGTGACTCTGCACCAAGCTCAAGCCATCAGCATCCAGGGTAGGGCTGGGCAATGAAATGATGATTTGATACTTTATACTTATTTCACAATAAACATGGAGAAGTGGTTTTATTTTCTTTCCCCCAAGCTCCTGACTGCCATCACAACTCATCCATCTCCGCCATCTTGTGCAGCCTATGACAGTCTGAAATGGCCCAGCGTGAAGATATGCACATTCACACTTTAAAAACAAAGTACTAGTGTTTTTTTTTCCGATCTACAGCCTCAATAAGAAAATAATTCTTAAATAAAACTGCATTAAAATTGTTTGCTAGTAATTTACATACATTGTTCCAAACTACAAATGAGTGACATTCTCAAAATGGCTATGACATGTGAGGCCTATGAGCGATCAATTCTGCAAAAGGTCTTTTAAAAAAACTACCTAGATAGTTTGAACCCAGTCTGCCTTTACTATGGCAGGTACTGACTAAAACCTCATCATTTGCTGCTATGGTCAAACGTGTTTCCCTTGAAAACAGGAGTAGCAGTGGCCCTCAGTTAATTATGTCTCCATCTTGCCCAGTGGTTGTGAATGAAGTACCAGTTTTCATTCACAGGAGTTAGGTGCAAATCTATTTTCCATCTACAAACACCAATTATAACAATACATTTTAGGTTCATTTCCAACTGCCGCTCAGTGTTAAGCATAGGTCAGAGAGTGTGATTTTCGAGCTGAGCTACACATTTTGCATATATTCATCCCTATAATAACAACACGTGAAAGCTGTACTGGTTCTTAGTTACTATTATTATGCCAAGAACAGTGACAGTAGCAGGTTTTTCAGTGCAGTCAAATTTAGATTGGGTGTGGTAGTTTGTGATCCTTGTTTTGGTATGGATTGCATTAAAAATTATACGTAATGACAAAATCGTCTTGAATACAAACAAGTAAAACAATGTATTAACCAAATACTGAATAAGGATAGGGAGAAAGTAAACCTTGAACCCATGCTTTAGGACATTTTTCAAAGTCCTTTTGAGTTTTCTAATCCCATGAAAACTGTCTCTCTAAAATGATCTATTGGCATGTGAAATAGGAGGTATACCCACAGAAATATATCAGATTAATATTCTGCTCTTTATCTTCAGGTTGATATCAAAGTTCACATGCATCCATGTTTTTTTTCTTTCAAGGAACAGTACTGCCAAATGTAATTAATCTGTGTAATAAACATGATTTTTGGGCTGCTTGGAGTTTCACATTTTGAAATGAGGTAGATTGTTTTGTGACGTTAAGCATTTTAAATGAACAATTTTTTCCCTCTTCTAAAAGGTGGCTTTTGGCACAGTTTTCTTAATTATATTCTTCAACCACCATTCAGTAGGCAATACTGGCTGGTACATAATGGGAAGGGAGCTATTAGGGAGAAAGAGAACGCAAGAAAGGGTGATTGAGAGAGAATGACATATGAAATATGAGGATGAAAGAAAGGCAGGTCAAGAAGGAAAGAAAGGAAGAGGAGGGGGAGGCAGGAGTCGTGGGTGAGTGGGAGACTGGAGAGAAACACAGCTGTGCTGCTGGGCTGACAGGGAGAGCCATAGATTTGGGAAATGAGAGGAGCTCCCCTGAGGCTGTGGTTTGACACAACTACGTGCACAGATGTCAAAGAAGAACTGAAAACAGATAAAAGGTGGAGAGAAGATACCCTCAACTCCAGCTGTTTGATAGTGGCTGGCCCACTGCTCCTACGTGAGGCTTATTCCACCATCTCTTACCCTAAAGTACTGAATGAAACTAACAAAACAACTCCTGGGTAAATGATGAGGTCAAGTAAGTCCAGTGAATCAAATAATTGCATTGTAACTATATTGACTCCAGTCAACCTGATGAATTGATTTTTAAGGACATCGGCATATTTGAAAGACTACAGTGATGGGTGCAGACTGTCTTCGAAAAAACAGAGGGCTAGACATCTGATTGGCCCATGGTAGTGCCTAAGTACTCAAACGGAATTAGCTGCAAAACCACACGCTGAAAACGAAGGTGAGAGAATCGATGTGGGTCTGCGCGTGGCTGGCTGCTCTCATGTGTGTCCATTTCTAGCACTCTAATTACAGAAAAGCTCGCTGTCTCACCGCTGATCTCTTATCAGCCCCCTCTCTCTTTGGACCCATGCACAGTGACACACTAGTGTGACAGCAGTTAAGAAGGTTATAACAGAAGTTGAGACTGCAGCAACCACACTTTTCTGAATTCTTATCCCAGGAAAGAAAACTTTGACCTTGAAATTGATTTTACTGATCACCTTTCAAACCTTTTCACAATGAAAGGGCACATTAGTGCCAGCAACACAGACTTTTATTTCACCATCTAGCTGCAATTGATCATACCTACCTTTCATACATCCTCCACAGAGCTGTAACCCTCTCTCAAAGTAGTGTTATGCCTTTAACCACATGCAAATATTTCCCAGGTCAGCACTGCGAAAGAAAGTCTGAGAGCACAGCAGACAAATGAAAGCTTGTGATCTGGGATTGGTATACTAATACAGTACCATTCTGTGGCAATCATCGTTAACACGTCATTATTATGTCTCTAGAATAATCTCACATTGTTCATAGTGTACAAGCTTATCATACAAACACACTGGATGCTCAGATTAATTCTGCTCAGAGTTCAACATGTCTGGTCCATAGCCCCAGCATTCTGTGCTCAAACTGATGACCTGAATGAAATCCTTTTGGAAAAGTGATTGTTAGACATCTTTCTTCAGGTGGCCTGGTTGTCCCTAAATGTTTCCATTTTTGAGTTTTCTGATACTTGAAATGTATTTACCCTAAAGGAGCAAGAAAATCCTCAGTTTTTTTAAATGAGGTTGCAGAATACAATCAACTGCATCTGAAGACTTTGGTGAGGGAACGAGCCAACAATGTTGCAAAATACAAATGCTGAAAGTTTGACTGTCTGTAGCTGTTTTATATCTTTCCATATCAACGTTACGTTTCCATTACAACTTATGTGTGTATGTGTATGTGCATGTGTGTCTGTGTGCAAGTTTGCAGGCATAGATCTGTGAGTGTGAGAACGATAGAAACGGGGAGAGAGATCAAGGGAAAGCATGCACTTCTGTTTCTGAAAAACCACAGAGTCAAGCCCCCTCTCACCCGCAGTGTCACTGTGCCCTTAATGAGACAAGATGCAGCAGCATTCAGCACAGTTATCAGTGTGAGATACTGAGAGTCACAGTGATCAACATCTTAAGGACAGACAGACACACTTCTCCAAAGCGTAGGTGTGAATGGAGAAAAACTCGGTCCCTCTTTATCATTACATTAACTCATCAAGCTCTCAGAGGAGGACATGCTGGAAGGGCTCAGATCTGTCTGCAGAACTCCAATAGTTGGATGGCCTTTCAATTAGTATGTTAAGGATTCTATAATCTTTTACTGCCCCTGTGAGGGCTAAATTCTGAAAATATCAGGGCAGGTGGATTTTTTCTCTAAAATGAGGGAGGGGTATATATATATATATATATATATATATATATATTTTTTTTTTTTTTTTTCTCAATGATTATTAATGTTTCTTTCTGAATTTGAACCATTGTCCAAATGGGTAACTAATTACTTTCCTTTTGCTGAAAACATGCTTACTGAAAAATGTAAAGCACTACATGGGTTTGCAGATTTTCACATTTGTCCCATGCTCTTTACAGGACCATAGGGCCCTGCAGAGAGTGGTGCGACCAGCTGAGTGCATCACAGGGACTGTTCTACCTCCCCTCCAGGACTTGCATGCCAGGCGGTGCAGCACCAGAGCCGGTAGTATCATGAAGGACCCCCATCACCCAAACCAAATTTTTTCAGTGGCTGCGGTCAGGCAGATACCTCTGCAATCTCAAGGCCAATACTGAGAGGCTCTGTAGGAGCTTCTTCCCCCAGGCCATCAGGATGCTATACGCAACTTGCAGTGTGGTATAATTCTGATTTAGCTGTCTATATTGCTTTTTTCTAATGTGAGTTTTATAATATGTCTTCCTTAATTTAATTCATTAAATTATATTTTTTCTATTGTGTTTTGCATTTTTTTTATTGTGAGTTTTGCACAGTTTGCCAAGCTACCGACCATCATTTTACTGCTGAATGTACATTGCACTTTGGCACGTGACAATTAAAACTTTGAACTTGAACTTGAGATTTTTCTTGAACAGGTGCATTTATAAAATATTTCCACTAGGTGGTGGTAGAATATACAGAACTTCAATAGTGCAGCTTTCAGCTAAATTGTTTCATTTAATCAGCACATTGATTTAAGACATGGCTTATCACATGACCTTTTTGCTTTTTGCCTAACCAGCTTCAGCCATTCAGGTATACTGCACTGTGAAGCTGTTATGTGTTATGAGTGAACCATCACTGGTTCTAGATATATCTAGTTCAGCCAGGATGATTGAAAGAGGTAAACACATCGGCGCCTACTGAAAGTTATTTCCCCAGGCCTTAAATGGTTGGCAATGGGATAGTCAAATAATAAATGAGTTATCAGTGTGCTCCATAGTCACATTTCAAACATGCTAAGCTAGGTCAAGTTACTTTGGAATGAAACAACTAATTTGATCACTTGTGAGACATCAAGATACAAGGTGTTTCCAATTTGTTTTTTGTTTTTAAGTAGCATCATGGGATTGGAAAAGCAAACTGTCATATTTGCCTTAATCTGGTCCCCACATCTACACATACCTCTACACTCAAGGAAGCACTGCATGTCATTGACTCACAGATAATGCTTTAAAAAGGGGTGTGATGTTTGGGACTTGTGAATTTGAGAACTGCTGCTGAAATGGAGGCAGGCACATGGAAGTGGCCCAAAGACCCTTTGGTGGAAAGACATGAAGTGCACACAATTTGAGGTCAAAGGGGCAAGGTTGTATTACTGATTCTTTTGTAAAGGATATGCAGTTATTTTGCCTTCTTTCCCATTGCAAACAGATGTGGTGAGCGTTGGCTTATATTTGGGCTGTGCAACATCCCGATTTGGCCTCTGGCAGACAGATTGTGTCACTTAAGTTGAGGATTTTGAAATCAGCCTTTGGTAGTCCAGATGCAGAATACAGTGCTTCAGCAACCCACAATATTCACACACAATTCAGCAGTGAGGGACATGCACAGCTGAGGAAGGGTTTAATGGATAATGCATGAGTGAACATGCCTTTAATTGATTTCAGTAACTTATTAAAGCTAATTTCAGTTAAGCCAGGAAACTTGTATAACTGTATAATTCTTATACACTAATATAATTAGTGTACCACACCAAAGACACCACTGTCGTACACTGCTACCAAAGGCACATGGCAAGAAGAGGGACAAGCAGGGTACAAAAGGCATAAAAAGCAATGTTATATTTTAACTTGTGATCAGAATATGATTGTGGCAACAAAACTAAAGCAAATTAATACATGAAACCATATTTGTTGTTGTTGTAAACCAGCTGGATATCGAATTTTATATCACATCTTCTTTTCATTTTCACCATATTTTCATGGGACAAGGCATCACAGAGTGAAGTTTACATTCCTGAAAGAGCCTAAAACAAGTATGATGTACAAGTCTGACCTCTGTTCACTAACTGGATAAGATCCTGGCATTATACGGTAAAATTGATGAATATGATTGGTCACTGTACACCCATTTAACCAGCACCAAAATGTGCAGATACATTTTGAGGCAGTTATTGAGATTAATAAGTGTCAAAAGCCAAAGGTCCAGTGGCAAATTTACTTGAATGTCAAAGCATGAATGGGAGCATTTTGATTTTGAAAGATGTAAATGTACATTAATTATATGATTGCTGGTATGTGGACTACTGTACAGTTTCATGGACTTTCACAGGGGGAGCTACATGCAACTGGAAAAGATGGCCATGTGTCTGATGTGCTTCTAGTTGTCACTTGAATACTGGTCATGTGTTTTGATCTTTAGTTGCTGAGTACAGTAGAGTTCCGGGCCCTTGTCTTCCATGCAAAGCACAATAACTCAAAGATTCCATGAGATCCCACTCAGAACATCTTAGCACCTGCACAATAATGTCCATACAACAGAATGCACAAAAGAGCAACATTAATGTTGCTGTGGTTGTAATATTCATGTACATATTTTTCATAAGAGGTAAACCAATACACAGACTACAGAGTGAGACCAAACCACCCTATCTCAGAAGGCAGCCAAATATGGAACTCCTCCTATCCCATTCCCTACCCTCCCTACACTGATCCCTGCTTGCCACACAAATAAGGCAAAGATGACTGCACCAGCATCTACTGCTACAGCTGATTCTAACCAATGCTGGTCTAAGGACAATGCTACCAAATGCAGTTGAATTATTGTATGGTATGATTATTTTACTTCCATGTTATAATAAATGTCCCCAATTATGAACTTGAGCTGACATGACCTGTAAAATCTTATACACAGTTAATTAGATATTATTGTCAACATATCTTGGTACTTCAATATTTTCAGAAGTAAACATTAAAATCAATACACATGCTTACTGACAGTGAGCACCGTGTCATTTGTCCCTGGTCTAATCCGTTGGATGCATTTTCCTCTTTATCCACTAGATGGTACCTTTGTACCATATAAAAGATACATTTGTTGATAGGCAGATGTCTCCACATGACCAGAGTGGAAGCGCAACACTGGTGGTACTCTATCAGTGAATATTTTAAGGGGACTAAATGAGTCCATTGTAGTTTACTTAGCAGCAGCAGTTTAATCCATTACATTTGCTTCTGAAATCCAACGTCCAAACAATCTGCTGCTCAGTGCTTCACATTTGGACTGATCGGTAGATTTGGCCATTGTCTTAACCAAAAATGACTCAAGTACTGACATCAAATTAAGTTACAAAAATATTTCTATAAACAGTTGTGTCTTGATTTGTGTTAATACCAAAACAGTATCTGTTTAAAGAAAATCTGTGGAAGGTCATTCCAAATGCTCCAGAGCCCTGAAGCTAGAAGCTATGTTACCAACATTTAGTAAGCAAGTGTGCATCCAAGGATCATGGAGTCATATCTCATCCTATGATACAAAGACATAAAAACCATCCAAGGATGCTAATTCAAACCCATGTGATGCGTTATAGGTTAGCAATGATATGTTATCATATGCATGGCATTTAATTGGGAAAAATGTAAATGCAGTCATATAGTCTAGTGGTTTCATCTTGTGGTTTAACGTCCTACTACAGACACTGCAATCGACCCATATGTCCGACATTCCATTTGACACCACATTAGTAATTGCTGCAGCTATTTGGATATTGGCCCCAGATAAACAAATAACTTAATAAGATGACATAATGAGTTTTACTTTGAAGTAATCTAATTGCTTCTTACAATTGCAATTTAAATTAAAATTAATTTCTATTTATGAATTTCAACCAATGAGTGCGAGTCATCCTCTGGCCTCTCATGATCATCTCAAGCAAAGCTACTATTCAGTTATTCAAAGCTATTTTATTTAAAAAGGCCTCGCACATACATCCAGGATTTCATAATTAAAGACCATCTGCATATCAACGTAGCTAAAATTTTGCGTCAGTTTCATTTTGGAAAATAGCAATATCAAATTATGATCCATAATATTTGCAGATTTAGATTTCCACCCGCCCCACTTGCATTCCCTTATACCAAATCAATTCCGTCTTGTGGTGAAATGGTGGTGCTACAAAAATAAATCCGTTTCAAATGTTTTTTTTCCCCATCATCTATTTAACCACTAACGCCTTACTCTCGTCAATGTGGCCTAGAAAATTCAAGATTTAGGCAAAATATTATACAACTATCAAAAACGAAGTAACATTAATTTACGTTAATATATTTAAATATATGTTGTCGTGAGAAGTAATTTAATTTGCAGCATGTCGATTGACTTGCCTCATCCCCGGTGTATATCGCTTGAAAAAGAAAATATTCAGTCGAGGTAAACCCACTTTTTGTTTTAAAACGATCGCTTATTTTGAGTGTTGTACATTGAGTTACATTCATTTTATAGGTTATAAGTTTACATATTTCTCGTATCATAAGTCATCTTGTTTATTGATTTGCCAACGTCATAACGCAGCTGAACATTTTGAAGCTGATGTTTCGACACATTACATGCCAGGAGGAAATAAAGTCAACGGTTGACGTCTGCTTATAAAATAAGTGGACAAAGGGCACTCTTGTGGCATAGGGTTAAAAACGTTTTGTATCATAAAGTTGAGAAAGACATTACACGTCCCATAGTTTGGTAAGCTATTGTAAGCGAAATTGCGCGTTTTCTTTTTTAAACATTAATAAAAATGTATAATTCTGGGGCGGTCATATGTGTAACGTTGTTTGTATCCTTTCACTCCAGATTATTACAGAATTTTAATATTTTACACAACCTTCGTCTCACTTCACAGTTCACCTGTCTGTTCTGCCTTCAATGTACCACTTGCTACGCACAACATTTTTATTATTTTTGGCAAATCCAGAACCAATAAAAGTTTGGACGTTGCGAAAAGGTGGAGTTAAAGCTATGCTTGTGATATGTGGACCAATCGCTCGGGCGCAGGGAGGGAGGAATCATTCGAATGGGGTGAGTCGCGAGCTCTCCGGTCGTCGCTGGGTACCGAACTCCAGAGGAGAGTAATGGCACGAGAATTCAACTATACTCTGGACAAGTACTAGTCAGCCCAGGAGGTTGCGCTGCTGTTGCTTCAATTTATGCTGTACTAAACCAGACATTGACCGAACGAAGACACCTACAGGAGACATTATCAATATTCAAAATCGAGGATCAAACGGGCATTTATTGTGTTCCCAGCTGGGAACAAAGGGATATGTTTCTGGACATGTGAATCAAAAAAGGAGTTATAGACAACCCCCAAAAATGAAGCCAATCTCTTCTCAGCGTTGTCTCGTTTTTCTGTTGACTTCTGTTGTGGTTCGAGCAAGCTCTTCTCAGTCAGGTGAGTGACATTTCTCATGACTCGCGCGCCAGTTTGTTTATATGGCCGCGCGCATGGACGTGCGTCTGATATTCCGTTACGCACATACCGTTTATAACTCGGTGTCTCCAGGAGTTGTCGGACTCAGTTTGAATAGGCTGCCTGGTGCGTATTTAGGATGCATGATTTAAGTTTCATTTTACCACAGATGTTTGTAAAAAGAACTGTTTCAACTGCGTAACCACAGCAATGAAATCTACAGCCAAAAGGGAAGGTCAATTGACGGTGTTTTGAAACATTTGTACTGAGAGAACGGATACCTCAGGTGGACCTGACTGATCGATTTAATACATTTCTCAGTTTACTAATGCTGTAGGTTTAGCAAAGGTTGGTACCCTCTGGGTTTTGATTTGCGCGTTGAAGTGCGTTCTAACGAATCTCTAATGAGGGAATGTTGTGCTTTCAGTCCCGCGCACAGAATGGCACTGTTGAATTCGCAGAGAATAGAGCATTGAGTGCTCCTTCCACGTGTCCTGGGAGCACACAGTAAGCTAGCTAGTCCAGTCTTTACGTTTTTTCCCTTCTAATTCAGTTCCTTCGGGGACAAGTATTTTATCTAGTTCCCATGTTTTCTTATAGTTGTTGCATGAAGAATTATTCTGAACGCTTTTTCTACTTAAAACGCATTTAAGTATTGTATTGATTCTGATTTGGTATCACCTTGATAACCGACAATAATTTAAATAAGGATATATAATGACGAACTCCTTTTTTAAGATGTTCAGAGAAGAATGAGTACATTTTCTAGTGTAAAAAGTCTGCCGCAGCTAGATGTTAATAGCTGATCGTTTCTCCTTCTACTTATGTTAATCCTGATTGTCAGTGGTTTACATCACCAAAAAATAAAGATCTGGAAAAACCACTTTACAGTATAATGATTTAGAAGCTTTATTATTATTATCGTTATTACAGAGGTTGTTTTTATATATCATTTGGAACGGTGTCTCACATTATGTGTTTATTTTCTTTAGAATCGATTCTGTAGGAAAGGATACGCACAGTAACAGGTCTGCATATTGTCTCAGTTTGTGTGCCAGTGCGCCTGTGTGTGTATTTTGAAAGAGGCAAGAATCCGTATCTCTGTGCGGGGTATTGAGTCTGATGATGCAGATTTCTTTGTATGAAATACTATGGTCCTACTTTCCATTCCGAACTTCACGGGTGTGTACAGTGCACACTTTGCAGCGATCCAATTAGTCTTGTTAGAATACCGTATTATAAATGTGCCTGTTTATCTGATCTTTGGACACGGAATGCGGCACAAAAGTAATTTGACTGTAATTGTGAACACACATTGGTGAAGCCGTAGCAGTAGTACAATAAGTCTACATAAGCAAAGTCTACATAAGCAATGTCCGTAATTGCTTGGCGGACTTCATGTAGCCACACGGTGGTAGTATCAACCGGACTCAAGTCGTGAGAAGCATTTATGTTGCCACGCTAGCGGTTTGTCTGTGAATTAGCAGCCATTTAGAGCGATATTTATAAATAAAATCACATCAAGGCGATATTGAAGATTATGAAAATAATCACTTGTGCAGAAATATATGTTTAGAAATGAAGAACACGTGCTGAATATACGGAACATTCACTTGAGGAAATTCCCATCAACCTTAAGAGGTAAATTCCAGAACTTCATGGTCCGCTCTTTTCAAAAAGCTTGCTATAGCAGAGGCAAGACAGAAGTTGAGAGTATCGTTGCACATGCATATAGTCCTGCACACTCCAGATTGTTACTGATATTGCCGCACTGAGGAGTTATATTTCACCAACTACTATGTAATAACGTGTTCAGTGTTAAATCAACCCTGTCTGAGTACCGTTCATTCCTCTTGGAGTCTTTTACAGTTAAATTAGCATCCCCATTTTTTTTGCACAGGTCAATCTCACCTCAATTACCTACTTACTTGTTTAAAAGAGATTTCTGTTAAGTGAGATTCCTTAACGTAGATCTTCACTACATAATTAACTTAATTCATCAGGACCCTTTTACCGCAAAGAGACCTCCATAATAAATAACTTGCAGTTATGTTGAATCTAAATTACTGAGCTGCGATCAGTCTCCATTCTTTAAAAGTTTGTTTTTGCCAGTGCAAAATATTATTTTACAACACCAAAATGAAAAAAAAAAAAAAAATAGTGTCCAACCCCAAGGGGTATGGTTCCACTAAGTACTATACATAATATTTTCTGTGATTATAATGTGAGCATAACAGTAATTAAAACACTTAGTAAAGGTAAAAGGAAATACGTTAAAATTTTTTATTATTGATTATAATACTCTATGAAGGAAACATGAAGGAAATACAGCTGTCATAAGACAAAGTCATGTATCTTCATAGGCAAGATGTCTGCTGTTTGTTAGGATATAATATGCTGGGACCAAAGAGCATGAAGTATGACCCTGAAATTTTACATCAGTGTCTTTAACTCTCTCAAACTGCCAGGGATGTCCTCTGCTTGTCAACCGTTGGTCAGTTACAACTTACCTGTTATTTGACATCTATTACACAACATGTGTGTGAAATACCCACTGGATTCAAACAAATCTTCCATCTGAAATCTCTTTTCATCTGTCAGATGGCAGATAACAGTAGCTATATCAGAGGATGAACATAATATGAGTCAGTACAAGGCTGCACAGTAAGGCGATGTTGTTTCATATTGATCACATCCACCCATAATGACCACAGCTGACCCTCTGAGATCCTAAGGTATGCTTTCCACACCTTGCAGGTTTTAAGTTTATCATGATCTAACATTGTGTATTATTCACTATTTATATTTTTACATAAAGGAGTTGCAGTTAGAAATGCCTTCTCTGTAGTTGTTTTTCACATTTACAGATTTATGAGCTAAGCAGGTTCCATGGTGACCAGCTGAGCCAGAAACCTGTTGCCCTCTCCCTGTTTGTTTTACCATGCAAAGTTCAGGGGTGGGAGTGGAGTTTAAGACCTTGACATTTGTCTGAAATTTTAAGATGACTATGTAATATACACAAGAACATGGCATGTGGAATATAATTTTAGAGGGAAATCAGAAAATGTTTTCAATGTCCAGTTACCAATATTTTCAATGACATGGCAATTTTCATAAAATTTTAAAATCATGTGATGTGATACGTAACTAAAGCATAAGAAGGAGTCAGGCTTCCGTTAATATATATACGTTTAATACTGTGATACTGGAAATTTTATTGGCTGACACTAAACCACTGGTTTGTTGCTGCAATAGTATAAAATAATAACATAAAATAACTGGTCATCTCAGGTAATTGGTTATTGTTACAAAAAGTAATAACCAAAATTAATTGGTTGTTATTGTTGACAGATGTGTACTATACGATACTTAAGCTTTACTTATACTATGAGTGCCTGCCTCTTTGACAATTTTAGGACTTTTAATGTTAGCAGTTTCTTTTTTATTAATGGGATTGACTTACTTTTGTTTTCCTTATCTCTTCATTTGTTTTTTTTTTCCTCATATGAGTTGTCCTGACATCGTGGGTGTGTGATTGTTCAGACATCTGATGTGTGCAAGCTTCAAACTTTAATTACAGATGATGGTGTGCCGGCATCTCAAAAATCAACAGAAATGGAAGAGACCGACATTCACTGTTAATCAAAGTAGTAAGTTAAGGGCAGACAGGCTGGCTTTAATCTGTTATTTGCATAAAATACACATTCATCTACTGTAAGATTTACTTACTGATTGTGATGGCAGTTCTATGGTTCTTATTTTTGTGGCTAGAGCAAGTTTTTCCCTGTAACAGGGATATACTAGTAAGACAGTGATGATGTTACACATCCTGCCTGGTAAGAGATGACTCTAAATGTAAATTACAGGGGAATCCTGGGGAATTAATAGTCTTGTAATTGAGATGGTTTTGTTTTGGGTTTCTAAAGAGGAGCATTTTATTTTAACTTGTTATATTGGGTATAGGACATGGTCATATCAGGCATAATAATTTGCATTTTTTTTTAAATACTCAGTTTGTAAAAAGAATGAGTTTTGACTCCATAAATGGTCAAAAATGCAGATTTTCTATTTATAATGTATAATGATACTCTATGCAACACACCTGAACATAATATTTTTTATAATAATTGTTGTGATTTGTTCAGGGGATGATATGGGAGTCAGATTTTTTGGCCAAATTTGACTTTTACTGAATGCAATTTAAGAACAATTTAAGGTTCCTGTTTTCAATCAATTCTATTAACCAATCAAATGTTATAGAGATGTCCCGATGCTATTTTTTCACTTCCGATACTGATACCGCAGATTTGGCTATCTGCCGATGCCGATATTAATCTGATGCTTTGGAAAAAAAGCAAGGGGAGGGGGGTGTTACCAGGTGATAGGTATCTGATTTGTATAGGAATAGGTATACAGACTACTTGGATATCTATAATTGAACATATATATATTAGATTTTATCAGTTGATATGGGCCTATCATAGATATATAGGTATCAACTGGAGATGGTAATATAACCCCACGGTGTATTGAAGTAGGCTAATCAATTAATCATGTCTTGGCATACATTCAGCCTTAGTCTACAAACAAGCTGACGTTAGATTAACACCAAAATACACGTTTATAAACATGCCTAAATACCCCAAAACCTCCAAATTACGAGAGTATTAATATCCAGCAAGCAATAGAAATAGTTCAAATATGAATAAAGTTAATCAAGATTGCAGTCAAAGTCAAAGTTTGTGACGAGGAGGGAGCGAGAATCCATGGTTCAACAAGGAGCAACCTGAAATCTCACCACTCTGACAAAAGAGAAGAAAGCAGTCCTTTTGCAACCACCCACATCTTCTGACCGAGAATAATCCACTAGGAAAGTTTATTCCAGCAGCTAAGAATCGTGACGGTTTGCAATTAGATCGGTGAACGGTGTGTTCACCTGCATGCACACACTAATTTCCCCTCATCCCTAGTACTTGGCCTTATGAGGATGTCCCATCCGTCTTCATTACTCAATACAAGCACAAATTCGCAATCGCTGCAACCAGGCCACTCCCACTGCCACGCCCCCTTTTAGCCAATTGGCATGTACAGAAACATACAGCTTCACCCATTTGAGTGCCATGCCAAATTTCAGCCTCCTAGAGCGAAAACTGTGGCCACCAAAGGGTGGGGAAATTTTTCTGGACCAACCGACCAACGAATCAACTGACAGAGTGAGCTATAGAGCTGCTGGTTACATCTAATAATCAACTGATAGCACACACAATGCATAGCATAATTCAACAATAATGGAAAGAGAATACTTTATTAAAATAACACTTCACTTTTAATGGGTGGCAGGTATAGTGGGACAAAGGGTTTTGAAGGATTTTTTCACATTGTTGTACGTAGGGTACATTTTGTGAGGTTAGGCTACTGCTTTGTGTGTGTGTGTGAGTGAGAGAGAATGGGTGTGCGTCTGACAGTAGCGCAAACTCACGGTGTTTCAGACAACAATATTTTAATGCTTCAGAAAAGATTAGTCACTGGCAGGTCAGCAAAGATTTGAATGTAGATAAAGTTTAGTATCGTACCTTATGGTTGAAGTTACACCTTGGATTTACTGACAGTGATTAATCTTTTCTGAAGCAAGGCTCTACTCGTGGCACTGTCACGCAAAATAAACTAAAAACACATTATTATACTAAAAAAAACACAAAGATCATGTATCCCTATGATTCTAAAGACCTGCCATAAATTAATCCCTGACTGATTTTCAAAATTTAATACACATACTGTACATGACTTTTTTAATTTAAAAATAAAAACGTCACTTTGAAGCACTCCCACGGTAATCCACCGATTAACTTTGCCACGGTTCTAGTGTTAAATAGGCTATTGGTGTCTGGGTCAGCCTGAGCCTGGCGGCTGTATGAAACTGTGAGAAGTTGAACATAGGTTAGTTGAAAGGTAAACAGTCAGATAATGACTCAAACACAAATATTCATGTAGGCTAAGGGTGTGTACACATTGTCCGTATGAGAAGTAAAAGAAATAGCCATGGTGAAAATTAAGAAACGATTAAATCATAAATCCTCTTTAAAAATATGATTTTAACTTAACTAAAATTTTTAGTCAGAAAAGACAGGCTTTTTTTTTCCTTTAATCCCTGCAGGTAGCTAGCTCTCATGTTAATGGGACTGATTGGCTACTGCTGTTATCATGTGACACGATGCATATATCGGATCATAATTGATTTTCCCCCTCCAATATCTAGACCAGCGTATCTAGCGTTCTAGACCAGTTTCATCCCGATACTTATGCCATGGATCGGTTCAAGACATTCCTAAAATTTTCCATGATGTTGGATGTGTTATCCACTTTTTAGTGCACCTTATTTATTGCTTGTCAAGCTTGTATTTAAACGTTTATGGTAATCTCAGATGTATGGCATGCTATGCACACTATCCGTAAGCATCAGTCATACAGACACGTGAGTAAATTCTGAGACGCAGGGAGCATAAAGTATGCATGATACTTTAGATTTAGATTTGCTCTAGGGATTTAGAAGGAGAAATGGGTGATTGTTTGGATTTCTGTAATGAATGCAAATGAATAGGAGAGCTGAAAGGAAGGTGAGAAAATTTCAGAGACAGCAGTTTTTTTTCAGATTTTTTTGAGTGGTCTGCATTCAGCCCAATTTAGCTGTAGTTTAGAGAATAAAAAGGGCTTTGCTCATCAGAGCACTTGCTTTTGCAGTTTAATTAGCCAATATGCTATATATTTACAAGCGTTCTTGACAAATAATTTGACTTTTAATGTCTGGCAGTACATGAAATTGAAAAAGTACCAAAACAGTATAAATATTTTAGGTGTTTCAGCCTGGTTAGTATTGTAAATAGAAACACTGTTACCCTGTGCATACTGAGCATTGGCATCCAGTCCTATGGGTTATGTTATAGCATTAAGATGTATTATACAACACTATACAGCACTAAGATCTATTAATATTTGCTGGCTTTAAATCTCCTGTCTGGCTTTTGCCATTCACATCAAGGTAATGAGTGGTCAGCCATTCTTTTCACTGCATGGACTTTGCTCAAAAGGGCAGGAAGAACTCTTCTCCTTATTTTGCTTTTTGGAAAGGAGGCATAGTGGCAGTGAAAGTTGAGTGGAGTTCTCCGCTGTGGCTGAAAGGTTCTTCTCTTCCACTTGTAATTCCTCTCAGCCAATCAGTCCTCCAGTTTGCAAGGGAATACCAGACAGTGGCCTTCTTATACCCAGGTTATACTCAACCACCCCACAGAGACAACAAACATCAATCCCACAGTCTTGGAGGGCCCAGTGCAGCTTCAAGCAGCAGCAACTAAGCCATCTTCCAGCCTTGTTCTGCTTACTGCTGAAAGTAAGCAACCCTGGTCTTGTTTAGAACATGGATGGAAGATGCCCTGAAAAAACCAGGTTGCTGCTTGTAGCAGTGGTGGTGTGTTAGTAGGGGATGTGTTTTCTCTGGACCAAACAGAAATCTTAAATTTCAGTGCTGCAAAGGGGGCAGTTTTCTATCAGAGACATCACATATAGATGCTAAATAGTGCTAAACAAGATTCTTAATCGTGGTCATGAGTTCCTGAGATCATTAAAAAATCCTGTGCCAGGGACTAAAAGTTTCAAGATTTCCAAAATATCTGTGAAAAAAATTCCTCATATGTAGCCCTTTCTCAAAAAAAAAAAAAAAAAAAAACTAGCTCTATTGAAATTTTGCAAAGCTAGCTGTCTTGCTTTAGCTACCTTCAATTAAAATTGATTGACAGTCATTTAGCAGATGCTTTTATCCAAAGTGACTTGCAGTTGATTAGGCTAACCAAGGGCAAACCTCACCCTTGGAGCAATATGGGGTTAAGGGCCTTGCGCAACATGCTCAAGGGTCCAACAGCAATGCTGTTCTTGCTGTGGCTAGAACCACCAACCTTAGGCTGCTTTTCATTTACCAAATTTCAAGTTACTTAGCAAGACTCGTTTTTATACCAGAGATATGTATGAGTTAGGGAGAGCCAACAAATGCATCATACTCACAGCATTCATTACTTTGCAATGTCATCATGGCAGTGTGCTTTGCCATGTTCCATTTAGCTATATGGTACATCCTGTTTTACAAAACCATGTAAAGTAAATTATTTCCCTTTTTAATTTTTACCAAATAAATTAGCTTTAATTAAAATTAGCTTTGATTTAAATTTCACAACTCAGTTAAGGAGAGATCCAGCCTCCTTTTTTATTTAATATGGAAAGAGCTTCCTCTCATTTTTTATCAGTGTACAGAGGTGACTTAGGTCCTTGCCATCAGTGAGAAACTTAATTACAATTTAAACCTCTCCCTCTAATGTGAGGGTAAATGTACTCTCAGCATGACAGTCTGGAATATTCACTTTTGTGACCATACCTCCGTCGTGCCCAGCACACATCCAACAGAGCCAGTTCAGATCCGTGACTGCAGGCATACAATTAAAGCAAGGGGAAGAGTGAGTGTTTCAGAAGATTTACCACGGCCTCTGCCAGAGTGTGACAGGAGCACGGTCTTGACTGTGATTGACAGCCTTACTCTGTTTAAGAGGATTGACCAGTCTGTTTTGTGCTCCTGCAGTCTCTTTTATGTATGCGTTGGGTTCCTTATCCATTATAAGGATATATATGGTGCAGGGGAAGGAATCACAGTGACAATAAAGTGCATGTAATCCCCTCAGCAATCCCCTCATTACCACCATGGCGCAACGCCAAGAGGTAACATCGCGCAGCCTCTTGCCATTCCTACACAGGTGCCTGACCACTGTCTTTCTTTTTCTCTCTCTCAACACTGAAGCAATGAACAAGTAAATAAGAGTAATAATAGGTGGTGGGGGGATTCTTTAGAATGTTTTGTGGTCTTTGTGAAATGTGCTGGAGGGGAGATTTCATGGTTGTTTTTTTTTCCCTTTGTAATCCCTTTTAAAATATTCATAGCTGATCTGCATCTACCATGTAATTACAGCGGGGGCTGTCAGTGATATTGGCTGCTCTCATACTGAAGAAACCCACCTCGCGCTTCATCTCCATTCGTCCATTTGATCCTGCAGGATGAAGTGCAAACAAAGTTGATGTGTTGAGCAAACCTGTTTACAATTGAGCTGATTTTCATGTTCTTTAACTGTCACTGCACATAGAAAAGTTGGCTCCCTGCCTCTCTGTTTTCCTGTTCCTGATTTCAAATAGAATGAAGCTGTGTGTTCTGTGTCAGGGTTTTAGCAAGCAAATCATTTCTATGGGACTGTTCCCAGGTAACATAGTCCTCCAAGTTTGAATTAGAGACATGGACTTTTTTGCAACCAGATGGCCTGGGCAATATCACTGGCATTACAGTGGATGCTCTTACTCTTCATTCCCATGAAAAGTGCAAGGCTTATGCTTACTTCAATGGCTTGGGAGATATCACTACCTTAATAAGAGGTTTGGCTCAAACAACTGGTGGTCAGCTTGAGGGGTTGTCTTACTATTACGGCTGTCAATATCACTGTCAGGGGCTTTCATTCAGTGTCAGTTTTGTTTTGACTCTGTCCTTGTATCAGTATTATGATAAGATATTTGGACTGTATGTCAGTGTTATGGTCTCTGTCAGTGCTTGTGAGATTGGGACTCACTTGAGTGAATTTAATTGCAAATTCTATTTTGGCTTTGTTCAGTGCTAATGAGATGTCCATGGTAATATTTCAGTGTTGGTGATAATTTCACTCTGTTTCAGTGTCATTGTTTTAGAGTCTTTCTTTCAGGCATTTTTACAGACTTATGGAAAGGCAGTTACCCAAGGCATTCTGCTATAAAATTGTTCACAGCAGATGTCATTGAAAACTATTGTTAAAGAGGAACTTGGTTAACAGTCATAGATTGCTGTTTTTCATTTGGTGCCAACAAAATAGTACTGTGGCAGAACTGATATCTGTCTGCATAACTGTATTTGCATGTTCACACTTTTGTTGTGGGTTTCAGTGCATTGGGTAGATTCGGTGCATTGGATAGATGTTTTTTTTTGTAGGTGTTAATTGTTGGACGAACATTGACATATAGCCCTAATAAGTAAATAAATAAAGAAATACAAAGAGGACACAAATGGCCATCTCAACCACGAGTAATTTATTTATATTTTTATCTCTATCTGTACATAAAGCTCACTTGAAGTGGCATCAGCTGTGTGGGCTATTGGCTCTGAGAACATTTGGCACATCCAATTAAAGTCTTTCCCAGGGGTTACTTTTCAGATGCTTATTTGAAAAGAAAATGCAAATAATAAAGCTGAAATCAGATAAATATTCATGACATTTTTTGACAAATGTAGTTTTTTTAAACACCTATATTTTAAACAAGTGGCCTAATTACATTAAGGTCTGTTGAAGGGTTTACATCTGAGTTCAGTGCTGTTCTCAGTTTGCTTTCCTCTGTTTGGTCATCAGAGCAGATTGTCAAGCATATTTGTGCTTGACAGAAAGAGCAGACCTAGAGCCAACCCCCCCCCCCCCCCCCCCCCCCACATCCCCAGAGCACATGACATATGATTGTAGCTCACTGGAAATGCCTCCCAGGAGCAGGTAGAATGTACCAACCAGCAGGGCAAGATGCGTTGTCTGCATGTGAACTTACGCAATATGGAGTATGTGCATGTGCATGCGCGTGTGTGTGCATATATTACATGGAGTCTGCAGTGAAAAGTCCGGTGGGACGTACTGTGTCCATCACTGCTTTGGCCTCACTGACTGCGCAGTCTGAGTGCTCTGGTCTCCACAGCCAATGACAGCGAGTATCACTGGTGGCGAGGATAATGTTTAAGCACAGAGCTTTCCTGTCACTTCACCCTTCCTTGCCCTCCTCCTCTTTCTTCTCTTTCTTTGTAAATGGTCCTCAGCTGTCCTTCTAAACTCTCTATTGCTGATCATTAAGAGAACCTAGCTGAGCAGTGATCACACCATTTTCATTTGCAATCCTCCATGCTGACACATGTAAATTCACAAGTTTTCCCTTCTTCACATTTCATTCTCAAAAGGGTGTGCAGTCACTTTCTCCTGAGTCTGTAGGAGAAGGTCACTCTCTTGGGCTGATAGGTGGGTGAAAAGAAGAAATTGGGCGCTGAAAAACCAATGATTCCTTCGACCACTGTTATATGCTCTTTCATTTATTAAGTTAGCTGAAGGATGTGTTCTCTTGGGTATTTAATTTATTCAGCAATCTTTTACATATTTCTTTTCTGTCAAGCTTGCCACATGGTCAGCTGAGTCATGGTGGGACTGGCCAAGCCATGATGCCTTTTTATTTGAAGCTTTGTTGTTTGAAGAGCCTTCTTCAGCTGTGCAAATTGGACTGACTTGGAGGAATAAAAAGAGTGAATTGAGGAAGCAACCTTGTTTTTAATGCAGTGAAGTTTGTTCCAAAGGCTGTAGGCATTTCTGGATAGTAAAGGGGTCTGTGTGTTTCAAAGAACTTCTCTTGTGCCAGCTCATTGCAGGTACACCCTTAAGAAGCTTAGTGCTTTTTAAGTGACCTTGTGTCTCTACATTCCTGCAGGGAATGTGAAAATATGTATGAAACTCCACTCATCTCACTAGTTGAATAATAACATGCCAGAATCAAGCAAATGGATGAAACACACCACCATCTGTGCACCAATCATCAACATCTGTCAAGGTCCATAAGTATTTGGACAGTGATACAATTGTCATCATTTTGGCTCTGTACACCACCACAATGGATTTGAAATGAAACGATGAAGATGTGCTTAATGTGTAGACTGTCAGCTTTAATTTAAGGGTTTTGTCAAAAATATAGTGTATATTAGTGAATATATATGCACTGTTTTCCATTTGTGGAAGTGCAAGACAAGTTGCATGACCCTCCACCATGGCTACTGATTAGTTTAATAATTTAAACCAGGTTTACTTTTGTTTCTGTTTTCTGTTAATCCACCACAATGTACTATGTGAATTTGGTAACGCTTTTTGTATGGCACATATTTACATCTGGACTGAGTAAGTGAAAAGCTGATTCTGGAACAACTGCTGTTGGCAAGGACCAGGGTCAGGGCCTGGGAAGCATATCCTGGATTTGCTTTTCCCTTGGTTCTTCTTTCTCCATTACTCACGAATGCTCACATTAGATCCACCTCCCTTCCTCCACCCAAGCCCGACCCCTGAACCCCTGCCCTGCATCATCCCCTACAGCTGTGGAGGTGCTGTATGTATGGCACAATCATTCCCTTCTTTCTGCTACCATCTGCCCCTGCATCCCTGTAATGGTGTTAATTAGAACAACAAACCTAGCTATGTACTCATTAGTCCCATGCTCCAGATTGCCATTAGAGAGCAAAGATGTTTCATCCATACTCCCCAGCCCCACACCCCACTCCAGGCTTGCATGACGTGATCAGGCCTCTGATGCCATGAATGCAAACTCCGCAACCTGGGCCCACCATCAGTTGCCACATGCCAGGTCCTGTTTACCATTTCCAGCTACCAGGGTGGCTTGTGATCTTCTAACAGTCCATGTTTAATGGATTCACGCAGTGAACATTGACTACCACTAGAGTGTGAGTGGATTGAAGTAACTTTCCATTTTGTTGGACAGGTAAAGTGAATTCTTCAGGAAAAATGGTATCTTTGGTATATCTCAGCAGACATGGCATTTCAATCAAAATCATGCATTTCAGGAGGGCTCAAACTACACTACAGTGTTTTATGCATGCCCTGCCACATATGATTTAAAAAAAAAAAAAAAAAAACCTTTTCCTTTTACTACGTGAGGTGTTTGCCTCTTAGAGACCTATCACCTCTAAGTGGTATTCTATATGCACTGTATGCACTTATGTAGCCTTGGAAAGACTATGACATGTCAGTGTCTTTTGTATTGTTTTATCCCCTAATTGATAACATGCTATCTTATCTAATATGCTCATAGAAAACCTGTTCTGTATCCTAAAGGTGCAATAGAATCCAATGGGAGATGGACCATTTCAATGTATTGCCTTTCATAATCAAGGTTGAAAAACATTTAATACAGTTACAAGCTACTGAAATGCTTTTTACTCTTTCAATGTGAATTATTTGTCAGAACTGTAATAATCTCCCTCTGAAAAGAGAATTTCTTGCTCTCATCCATGTTGATATTATGCTGGTGAGTTTTGAGAATTTGATTTTAGCTGAAGGAATGTTAGGTATGCATGAAAACAAAAGTATTCTGTCAGAAACATGAGCTTTGAACCAGCGCTCATATATTATAACAAACTTAGTTAGATGGCTAAAATATAGGCTTGAACATCCAATGGATTGAATTCTAAAAACCAACAAAATATAAGTTTAAACTCCAAAGTTAATCCTGACACCCAAATGGTGAGTGCTGTAAACTTTGGGAAATGCGGATGCTGATTGCCAGGGAAGAGTCGATTCCTTAAGGAAGAGCTGCTTTAAGATGCGGCCTGAGAAACATGAACAGACGCCACAGGGGGTAACAAAATAATACAGCAGGGGGCTAATTACATATCCACGACTAAACACATTCCTCTTGATAACCAACCACAATACAAATCCTCCTCTTCAGTCAGCGGCCTGATTGACAATCATCTTCCCAACAAGATGAGCTGTCCAACCAGGCAGGTCCTGAGATTAGCGGGGTGCTAGCTCTAGCAGGGTCATATTATGTTAATTACTCAGGGGAGGATCACGTCATGGTAATTACTCAGGGGAGCGAGTGAGCCTTGTGGATTGTAACAATGGCTATGTGCCAAATTTCCTGCAGTGTCTGCACTGTTACTCCCCACCCATGCGCAACAGAACATCCCAGGTTCCAATCAGATGTCAGACCAGCATTGCTCATAGTATCAGCAGATTAAAGGCTATGCTCTGATTGGCTTGAAAAGTTTTCATAGTCACAGCAGTGATTTATTCATTTCTTTACTTTTTTTTTTTTTTTACAATTCTTATAATCCCTGCTTTTGAGGGTTTTTTCCATTTTTTTTCTCTGAAGTTACTTTATTTTTTCTTTTGCTTATATGTGTGTGTGAGGACTTGTGATGACTTGGAAGTCTTCAGTGTTTCAGGTGTCCTGAAAAAATGTGATAACCCAGAGAAACTTTTTTGAAATTGAAAGAAAGAGTAATTAATTTTTTCACATTGTGTTTTTACAGAGGATCAATGGATTTGGAACTATTTTCAAAATGTCATGGGTTTCTAAGATCAAAAAGGATGCTGGCTGCAAATAATTTTAAATCATGCTTTCTGTAGAAGTTTTGATGCATGGTTATTTTTAATTAATCAATTTTTGTTTGTTGTCTTTTAACAATAGCATTATCATAAAGGGCGGGGAAGAATAAATGATCCTAACAGGAATCAACAAACCAGAAAATGTGGTCACCAAATGTAGTTAATTTTGAAATGAAAATGTGTAAATGAGAGAGCAGGCGACTAGATCACCTCAGATCAATGTTTGAAGAGTTTGACAGTGATATGTATTGGTCTGAGATACTCCTGCTTATTTAAACAGCCCCAGGAGGTTGCTGGAATAGGATTGGCAGAGGTTTTTATAGACCACTTCAAGATGTTGCCTATGGAACAGGATGCCAGTAGTTTGATCCACCTAATCTGAGGATGTGATCTTATTTTCCAACCCCTCACTTGCTTTGCTTGTGTCTGAGAAGTGGGAATGGTTCCTTTAACAGGTGTGCGCTGCTCCTTAGGGATTACACTGTTATGCTGTTGTGAAGTGTTTCAAAGCACCATGTTTACATATGATGTATGAGGATAACATGACAAAACTGTCATCTATACAATTTTTTTTTGCTGATTATACAGATTTTCATAAATTTTTTGTTGTATTCAATTTTGGTAAATGGGCACAACGTAAGCAATTTTTCATAACTGATGTTGACGTTAAACATGTATAAACAAACTGCATATGGAAATGTGCATAATAAATTAAAATTGCAAAACAGATGGTTGTTTTCTAAATGTATTCTGGTTGTATTTGTTATGCTCTGACATGCAGTACTCATGCTTTCAGGGGAAAGGCTGTATATTTTGATTGTGATTTCAATGCACAGATTCCTCAATGCAAGACTCTAGAAGATGTGTCTGATAATGAATCAGGTTTGGTGAATTCTTAGGTTTTCTGTTTTGTCCATCATGGCCAATGAAAGGAGAAAATAGAACACCCTCTCATTTCCACAGTTTTCCCTCTGTAGCACATCCGGACAGGCATTGGGAGTGGGCGTGACTCATGTTCATGTATTTTAAGGTGAGCACACAATTACAAGCCTGCGCAAGCTTGATATTTCTCATTCATACCCTTTCCGTGCTCTGTTTCTATCTTTCTCAGTAAGCCTCCCAAGGTGTGTTGGCAGGAGTCTACAGCCAACTGGCCTATATCCTCAAGAGGATTACAGTCGCTGTGTCAGCACTTAGGTTTTTCAGTTACTCCGTGGAATGGATGTTGGGTGCTGTTCTGTCTGTGATGTCAGCACTCACATGATGCCAAACATCTTTGGGCTTTGGGCCCACTAAATCTTCCCATCCCTCTCATGCTCTGACATAACAGGTGTGTTATAAGTAATTTGTCCACACTGGCACTCTCCGCATAACTGGGGCTTTCTGATGTGCACATGCTAATTCTGCATTTGACTGTTGGTTTGGATTAGGCCCACTCACAATCTGTATCACCAGATTGTCCTGAAACTCTCTTAGAGGAATATCAGTCTGTGGGTTGGGGGGCGGGGGGGGGCTCATAGCATGATCAGTCTACTCTTCAGAAATTGAATAGCTCATTTATTCATCTGTATTACTGTCTGGCTTCCAGCCAAAGTTTGTCTCCTTAAATCAATAAGAGTGTATTTTAATATGGGGGCACTTCCATTCTGGCGCTAATGTTGGATGTGCTGCAGTGAAAAATGCAAGTTCCCATAAACAGATCGGTGCAAAGGGGGACCCCCGTGTCCTTTGCTACAACGCTAATGTATTAGCCATCATTCCTACTGCCAGTGAGTGGGCTACAGGTAACTAAGTGAGGCTTTGCTGAAGAGTCTAAATGAGATCAGGCAGGAATGAAATGGGGAAAGGGTGTATCACGGTTGTTTGGTAATGAAATCTGGAGCAATGGAGAATAAAGAAGCCAGCAGATGGTCCCTACTTAAGAAGACAGAAAGGGGACTCACAAATCACAGGAGAGCACTTGCAATGCAGCAGGAGTAATTCAGCCAGAATGCTGTATGTGTTTGTGTGTGCATGTACGCTTACGTAGGTAAATGCATACATGTTACATGTGTGGTGTGCGTTTTGTGTTTCTTTCTGCACATAAATTTATGTGAGGGTTCGCATAAGTTTACTTGCAAGTGTCCATGTGTTCTTCTGTGTGAGAATATCTATTTGTTTATACACAAGCACACAATAACGTGTACATGCATAGCTGTGTGCGTACATTGTGCAAATATGCATGGAGGGGTGCAGGGTTTTGCAGGGCAGGCATATGGGTACCTACATAAGGACCTGTGCATGGTTGAATTTGTGTGACTGCGTTGGTGCATCTGTGTGTTGAAGCATCTGTGCTTATCTGTGTGATGGTGATGTGAGATGATTGCTCATTACTCTATGTATCTGTTTGCAGGAGGTATGGGGACATAATTGCAGATTGTGAAACATGTGGTAGTCTTGATGTGATTTTGTCCATCAAACCCAGTCACTGTTGTAAGGATGTTGTGTTTGGGGATGGAGAGGCAGTGAGGGCATGGTGAACCCATGGTTAAGCATTGGGTATGTGATAAAGTCTCCTTATCAATGAAATGAATGGGACACCAAGGCATGATATGTGCAGTATAATGCACATCAAAATAAGTTTTATGGCAAGAACAGCATGACATCAGACCAGGAAATAATGTAGACGCTAACCATAAAGCACTAACAACTATTTCACACTAGTATACAGTAACACAAGCACAATCATTTATTTTTATTAAGGAAAAAAGAGTATGCCAATGGGTATTTTAAGAGCTGTTTTGAAAGAGGTATGTTCTCTCACTTTTTGTTCTTTTTTTCTCAGAATTTGTAAATTTACATTACATGTTTAATCATACAAAGGGCACATGGAGGGAAATTGAAGCAACGCAAGAAATTGCATGAATATAGGCCTATGCTGCTATAATATGATGTGAAAGTGTAGCACAAAACCTGAATTTTGTGATAAAACCTAGAATGGGGAATTGGGCTGGGATCAATGATGACCAATATGCATCGCCATAATTAGTGGTAAAATCATAACTGCCCCCAACCGCTGAGCTAATTTGGTTGATTGTAAAGATTACATGCTTAGATCTCCCTTCATTACCAAGCCGCGTCACCAAAGTTGAATTTTGACTGAACCTTATCAGAGTGCAGCAGACCTGAGGAGCAGGCAAAATTGATTCTTTGAAAACAAGTCATCCTTTTTGTATCATGTTCCCTTTGATTCTCCTAGAGAAGTTATTTATTTATTTTTGTTCGTTTCATGTAATACTTTGTGTTCTCTAATTCCCTTGATATTAACTTTCTCTAACCTCCTCTCTTCTCTGTTTTCATTTGGGCTGTGCAGATGGAATGAAGAACTATTGAATCTTGTTTTCTTTAAATGGCCAGTTTGTCCATTAGTCATAGAACATGGATGACAGAGATGACCTTGTCTCACTTTGCGATGCCTCATCCAGTCATGTATTTCTCTGCAGGGATGACATACAGAGGTAACTCTGGGATGGCTGGGGCAGATGCCAGGTCATGGGGTAATGGTAACACACACACTGTAATCTAGTGTTTCTCCATGATGTGCCACCCATCAGCCATGGAATAATTGATATGGTTAAAATATACACCACTAAATCAAACGTCTATCAAGGTACACGCACACACATATTTGTTGCAAAAGCACATTGCAAAAGACAGCAGTACTTGACTTTGAATAGGCTGGCAGCTATAGTATATTACAAAGTATAACAGCATAGCTGCAAATGTTTAATTTTTTTCTTTTTTGTTTTATTTTTCCACTTTAACAATCCAGATGGTTAGAGAATTTTTTTTCTTGTTGCAAACCTAGTTATAGTAGAGGCTGAGAGACAAGATTTAAGAGGAGAGATGGAAAGAAGGAACAGGGAGAAAAAGCAAAGAGTGAGATGGGAGTCAGAATAACTGACACTTTAAAATGTATTATATTGATTGTCTGTGTTCAATTTATTAATTAAAATAATTTTGGAAATAATTTCTCTTAATTTTTAATTGAATTGGATATTTTTTTGTCTAGATATATTTTAACAGTATACTGAGAGCAGCAGCAAGACAGAACTGAGTGCCGATGTGCCACATCACAATATTCAAAACAGTATCAGTGCATAGCACATACTTTCCTCATATCATACAGCCCTAACACACACATATGGTCGTATGTAAGGCTATGTTCCTGTGACTTGGGGGGTCTTTCCTGGGCAGGGGGAAGGTGGGGGTTCCTCTAATTAGGGTGTGCTGGCTAATTGGCCGTCTTATGTAGTTGTATCTCATGGGGAGGGCTTTTCATTTCATGAAGAGTAAACAAGCCATGGTTTGCCTTAACTGGCTCTGTTAATTAGAGGAAGCATGCCACACATACAAGCACACACACTCACACACACAGGGTGTAATACATGGTGAAAACCTGTCCCACGATGAGTCTAAAACCTGTACATTTATTCTCCATGGCAGACGTTCAACAAAATAATGATGTCATATTGCTGTTACTGGCAAATTTGATAAATGGGTCACCAAATTCAGGCTATGGTATTAGTAATAATATTCTGTAAGATTAGCTGAGTAGACAGCAACTATTTCATGGTTTTAACAACATTCCTGAAAGCTAGTTCAGCTATACCAGCTATTGAAAAGAAACAGTTGATATGTGATGCCAGTTGACATGCTTGGCATTTAAAAAAAACTTTTTTGGTAGAAACTTGCCAAATGTCATACTTCACTGGGCTCTACATTGCCATTTGTTGTAATGTACACAGATGTTGCTAAGTTAAAAAATGTAGTAGAATATTACGTGTACAAGTAACACTGTTTAATTAATACTGAATAGACTGGCATCCTTCCACAGTTTGTGTGTGTGTGTGTGTGTGTGTGTGTGCATGATGCACATTGTAAATGTTATCTATCATAATGCCATCATTAGTAAAGACACAAATGAAGTCCTGTGAGAAGAAGAAAGCTTTGGGAGAGCTCACCCTGTTCTGTTATTGACCCACAAAGACCATCTTATATGAGGTGAGTCCATGGAATTTAACCACTAGAGCCAAAATCAACACCAAAAAAAAAAGTTACTCCTGCTTAATTTTCCATCACTTTCCCCCCTTATACTAAGCTAGACTGTGACTGGTGCATTGAGCAGTGTGTTGAATTTGGAGCTTAGTCTTGAGACAGAGTTGGCTGTAGCAATTTCTGGTTTAAATAGTATTTTTGGTTATAAATCATGATTTGTGCTTGGTTTTTCAGATTTGCACACATCTAAATTTAGGTACAAATATGAACAAATCCTGAAATACTTTTTTCCTGATCAATTGCAAGACAGCTGTATTATACCTTTGTTGTTAAATATTTTATTTAGTCCTTTCTTATTTTTGGTGGACAACAATTTTGTGAGCAACTTTGTTCAAATTAGGATTTTGTATCTTACCCAGATTTCAGAAAGGATCAAGAAATGCAATTTTAATGTAACTGGGTTCTATGAGTGTTACTCTTACATTCCCTGCTCCTCTATATGCACTCATGTTTATATGCATTCCCATTTTTAATGGAAATTGGCCAACAATGGGCAATATTTCTATTTTTTACCCTTATTTTGACACCTGTCATTTCCTGCTAAGTGTCCCTCTAAAATGCAGCAGTTCTACATTGTAAATAGTGTGGCTTTCTTTAAAGCATAAATGGGGGAAATCTGTGATTAGCTCTCTTGTTCCAAATCCCTCCTCAACCCATAAACCCAAATGGAGCTCAGCTAACTTGTATGCTGTACAAGTTGTCTGAGGTAGCTGGAAGAGAAATGAGACATGGATCTATCAGTTCCACTGTTTGCCAAATCCTCTCATTTTTATAGACACACTAGCGCCTTGCTGCAGCCCCTGGCTTATTCTATGGGTTATAGTCCATGTCACCAACTGCCATTTAATTAAAACCTGCTACCAGTCCTTTTTATTGTGTGACTGTAAAGCTCTAGACATGTAGACACATAGAGCTCTGAATTAAATTCACCACTAGCCCATAGGCCATAAACCCCCTATTAAAAATGGACGACTGATTTTTATTAGGCCTCATTGACATACCTCACAATCATTTTTCTGGCAGATTACCTACATTGGGTTGTTAGAAGTTACTGGGAGAATACACAACTGATACACAAAACTCAAATGGTATACATGTGTCTGCATTTGTTTTGCTAGATTCATCATAGATGGACGTGTGTGGTATGTGTTTGTTAGTGAAAACTAGAAGCATTTTAAATAGAGTTCCAAACTTCTGTGACGGAATGTGCTCCACTTCCTTTGTCCATAGTGACTCACCTTCACTCATTTCTGTCCTTGCCACTCAGCCCTGCTGCCCTATTCATGTCCATCTCTCTCTCACCATCTCCCCACAACCTCCCATCCACCTCCCATTCTTGCTCGGAAAGCTTTGGGAGAGTTCTAGGGAGATTTGTGCATGTGTTAAAGTGAGAACGTAGGGAAAAATGTTTTGTCGTGTTGTGTTCACCTGATTCTCAGGTTCAGTCATGTCATGACAATTTCTCCATCTTAATAGCTTTCTCTTTCCATCTCTCTTTAACTGTTTTTCTCTTCACTTCTCCCTTCCCCACTGTCCTGTGAATAGCTCTATTCAAGCCGAGCTCATAGCATCCTGTTGCCTTGCAGTGCCAGTGCTGCCCTGCTTTTCTCTTTCTCTCTCTGTCTAACTCCCTCCCTCCCTCCCTCTCATAAGCAGTGCTGTTTTTTATGTCCCAGTCAGTTGTTTTCTCTTTTACCATTTACATTTGAAAAAAAAAAAAAATCCACACACCATATTTTTTTTTTCATTTCATCTCATCTGCAGCTCTTTTAAACTATTTCTCTTTTCTTTTCCCAAAAGTAATTAGTCTCTCTCTAAAATGGCTGGACTTGCACATTTGTGAAATATTTACAGCCAGCTAGAGCAGATGCTCAGATTTAGTGTCAATGAGAATTTGGAAAGGTCAAACAAGCACAAAGGGGAGGAGGAAAATAAGCAGAGTTTGTGAAATGGGCAGTGTGTAGAATGAGAAGAAAGAAAGTGGAGAAAAAAACAGATACATCAGCTTGGGAGAAAGGGATGGAAAAAGAATAAGAAGAGGAGGAGAATTCCAAGTTTCTGCTAATTAGGCAGGGTAGTGACTGGTAATTAACTCTCCCAGGGAGTACAGGAAAGGACACACACCTAGTTTACATAATGAAAAGAAACTGCTTTTTTCTCCTTGGCACTGGTCAATGGAAAGAAAGGACCCTTTCCCTTTCCTCCTTCAAACTGTGGCCATTGATGTTCTTAGGCTTCTCATTTAGGTATTCTGGTAGACCAGGCTTGACATCTTCTTAGTCTTGGTCCAAGTCCTCTGCTGTTATCTCTCAAGCTTATTGTGAGCGCTGCTACTTGACTTGTCAGAAATCTTTGGTTATAACTCCCCTGTGATCATTTCCCTCTACCGACCTACCAGTTCAATGAAGGCTAAACCCTTAATTCACAGGTGGTTAGCATTACTCAACAGCCATAGGAGTAATTATCTCTTAGCAAAGCTCACTGATAGTCATATCACCCAACACTTTATTCTTTCCTAATAGCTGAAACTTTATTTTGAATTGTATGTAGGGCTATTGATAGTAGGGAGATCTTGTGGAAAAGTAGATATCTGATCCTGTTGGGAATATTTTTCCCTGGACCAAGCAGAAAACCTGTGCCCTTTCACAGTGATACAAGAGTAGTGCTGGCGAGGAAGGTGAGAGGGGAGAGGAATATAGAGAAATTAGGGGTTTGGGGGACAAGGCACTTCATAGTGCTAATTGCGTACAGAGTTAGCCATTGGAGGAGTTAACTATAATGAATCTTTCAATTAACTTCAATTAGCCATTGGAGGAGTTAACTATAATGAATCTTTCAATCCAGCATCAATCCTTTTTGTCATTGTGCGGAACCAGAAAATCTTTTTCCCCTTTTCCTCTCCCAAAAGCCAAATTGTTTAGTCCACTGCAGCAACCTTTTCCCATCAACTCAGGAGAAGGATGCTGTGGCACATGTTTCCTCTGACCCATGTGACAACTGGCCCTTGCTTCTTTCCACAGTGCTTATGCATCCCCAGTCACACACTGCCTATGTTGTTGCAGTATTACTTGGTCAGCATGCTAGGTTCATACATCCACAGGCACATGGCCGACCAGAGCGGCTGCTAGAGAGTGAAGAGACTAACAAACTATGCCAGATTAAGCCTCTACTATCCCCGGCATGGCTTGGTCTATTGTCGTCTTGCTCATGTGGACCTTTGGACATAGCTGGCAATGGTGTGGCTTGGATTTGAACACATAACCACAGGGCTCCCAGGTGAACACCTTACCCGGTGAGCCACCTATTGGCCCAAACAGAGAAATATTAATGTATTTAGAGGCTGTATAGTTGTCTTTTTGTTTTGTTTTTTCTCCTTTTACTATAGGCAAGGAAACTTTTTTTCAAAGGAAATGTATGATAATCCTCTGGTATTAGCGTATTGTCTCTCTGTTCACACCATTTCATTTCCCTATACAGTATGTACATTTTTAGGATTATTTAAAGCATTTATTCCATCTATTCATGCATTTGACTTTGGAGAACTACACATTTCTTTAAACTAGAGATATTCACTGTCAGGAAGAAATTACAGAAGCGTAACTTAGTCATGCTGAGATTAGAGTATCTCTCAGAATGACTGAAAATAAGTTTGTAGCTACAGCACACAGCTTCCTATGAGTTCAGCTCAGTCCAGTGTTTTTCGGCTAGCTCTGTGGCAAGTCAGTGCAATACACAGAAATTCATTACTTGAGGATGTGTGTTTTCTTCTGTTGGTGCCTTTGATGCCAAAGTTGGGATTAGAGAAGAACGCTCGTTTCCTTTTACGTTAAAGGAGACTCGATTAATTAGTGAAGCAGAGCAAGTCTGTGATCAGGCCCTCTGTACTCACAGAAATAGTACAATGCTCTGAGCAAAACTGTCTCTGCCATGTCTCTAAGGAGCATGTGGCCTTTTGTCAGGCCATTCATTAACTTTTATTCAATTGCTTTGGCAGAATACTGAGGCATATTAAACATTGGATTCGGACAAGTTTCCTAAACCTAACCAACTTTTATCCAGGTGAGATGTGCTGTTGTGCTCTTGAGTAAGGCACATTACCCCAGTATTTCTGGCAGGAGACGTTAGAAATGATTTGATGGGAAACCGCAAGCACAGAAAGTTGGGTAACAGTTTCAGGCGTAAAAAATTGATGAGGAATCTATTAAATTCACCCCTGGGTATTGAGTGTCTCTTTGTGTCTGGGGGTGAGTGTCTCAGGACAGCAGAAATAGCCTCATTGTGTCACACTGCAGTGACTGGTTGAAATAAATGTTTGTCGTTTCTGCCTGGCCATCAGAGCAGACACTCATCACTATTCAACATGGTATAAAGTGACAAATGAAGACCATGGAAAGGAGCCCAAAGGCTCCATTTGTCTTCCCCTCCAGTTCAGACAGTTAATTCTCCCTTTGTTTTTCAATGTAAGGAGACAGCTCTCTGATTGTAGAAGTAATAATAATAATAGTATGTTATGATCTCAAAGGACTGTTTAGTAAAAGAGGAGAATCTCATCTCAGCAACCAACGGTATGTAGTATCCACCTGGGTAGTGTACTGCAACTGTTTTTAGTCTGAACTCTCACCTGAATGTTAGCTGAGGTAAGAGTTAGGGATTAATTGAACCAATTATGATAGCTGTGATTTAATGGCTAGGTTATGAATTTCCTGGGACAATGTAATCTGAGATGTCCATGAGCAGTTAGCTTTATGAATGCATCCGCTCTCTGCTGAGGGATTTGGCAGTATCATCTGATAGCACTCAGTGAATCTGGCCAACACACTCCCTTGGATGGAGGTTTTGGGGTTGGTCTGGGCTTTCAGTTTAACAGCAGTACACCAGCTGTAAATCACAGACTGTAAATGCACCCCATTCACACAACAGGACTTTTAACAGCCCCCAGCGAGCTATTCATGCTGTCCTCGACATGGAATGGGAGTGATTTCAGGACCTGCGATAAATGACACATGATCATAAATATCAAAGCAAGGGTGTGCTGGAGAAGCATTGAGCTCTATAACCTTTAGAAACAAATTTAGTGTTGAGTTGTGTTGAGTCTTGGATTTTAAGTATTCAAGTGTTTGGAAACAAAATATAAAAAAAAGTAACTCTTAAATCAAGTGAGACTTTGTAAGAACTTTATAATGCAAAGTCTGGAATCTAATGAGTTTTGTTTTATATTGGAATACATTTGCCCTATTGGCAGGTCTTCAGATCATAAAAGGGTGAGGCAAAAGAAGTAATCACCAATATTACTCCACTAATCCCATGAAAGTGACCAGCTCTGTGTTCTAAAGGCATCGGTGGATTTTCTTCCTAATTTACTCATGAGCAGTCCTGAGTTTATTCACCAATAAAAAACATTATTAGTTTCTGTGGAATAATGTGGAATGGGTTGCATTCATTTCAAATGGAACAAAGAATCTATCGCTCAGTTTATACACCCTGATAGTTCTTTTCTGGATGGTGTAGTCCATCAGTGTACATTTCCCTGTTTTTTCCACATTTAACTCTGGACCCAACTTCCTCTTTCCTCAATGCCCACTCCACAAATCACCTGAACGGACCAAAAACTACAGAAGAAGAAAATGCAGATGCCTTGATTCGCTACCACCCAACCATAGTCTTTCATCTGAGTGCTGTCATCGGAGCCAGTCTTTGACAGTTGTTCAGCATGTAGAGTGCCATGCTGTTTGAATCATGCTAAACTTCCCAGTTTGTTTTTGAACACAAACCCCTTTGTTTAGGTTTCCGCTCTCACTCTCTCTCACACACACACGCAAACATGCACACACACACACAAAGACAGAGTGCATAATCAATAGCAAATGTTGTGCTTTCTATCTGGATTTCAGCTATTGTGCAGGGTAGAAGGTCAAAGGACCGAGATGTAAAGATGGGTCTCAATTTTTCCAGGCGAGAGTGGGGTCTGCTAGAGGCGTCTGTGCATGAATTGTTCTTCTCTGATGCAGTGACCATGCAGCTCAGCTGGTGGACTATGGCTGTGTGCCCTTAGGGGGAGAGTGTATGTGCTTCTCTTTCTTCCCCTTCATTTCTGCCGAACTTTTCAGTAATTAAATAAGGCTATGGATGCTGTGGTGCATTCCAAATTGAGTATTAAGACAAATTTGGAATAAAAAATAATAGCTGTAAAAATCTAAACAAAATAAGTTGAGTCACCATGTAAGAGGTGGCACAGTGCCACCTTCTGTTTATTTTAACAGCATTATGGTGAGTCATATGACCAGTGTTTCCACTCATTACTAATATTCCATTACCTAAAGGGTCATCGTGACTGCATGTCATTTTCATGAAAATACTCAACATATTATAGCAGGAGGTCCACATCATTGAGGAAACATAGAAAAATAAGGCCTACACTAGTCATCATTGCCATCACTCTCTAGCCAACTCTCCCGGCCAGCTGCAGGGTCATGAACTGATCATGTGTTGATTTTGAATTCCTCCAGTAGTATAGGCAACATGTGACTGCCATCATGTCTGCAAAATAAAAAACAGTGATGGATATTCACCATTTTAATCTGACTATTTATGTGTGCAACCATTTCTTCCTTGGTCTCTGGGGGATGTTCACAGCCACAGTGAGTGGAGCTGAGAGCAACTTACATGGGGAAATTGGTGAAATAAAAAAAAGATGTCCTACATGATTCTTTGCCTTGAAAATTTATGGTAAGCTCAATAAGGTCACTTCACTCCAGCTTTCCAAAAAATTACATTATTGTTCTCACTTTTCAAATTCTCGGACAGTAAATGAAATGGTTGCTTGGTTTTTGACAAAATTATATCAAAGTACAAGAGAAAAAAGTTAGCAGTCACCTAGATTCAATTTTATTTGCAACACATAGCTTATATAAAATTATACATGCTGAAGTGGTGTTACTGATGGAGTTGAACGTGCAATGTGAAAATGATCAGCCAGATGCAGTTTAGCATCTGTTTCAGTAAGGGTAGTGTATCAGATCTGGCAAGACGTTGCCTCATTTGTGGCCAGGCATCTTGACTGACAGTCTCCAAGAAAACAGTGAATAAAAATAAGGATTGCTGCCCAGGGGACCTGGGTTGTGGTTTTTATTATGAATAGAATTTTTATATAGTATCCAATTTTGCAATATGTACACCAGTGTGGGTATGCATGTAGCTAGGGGCTCTTTTTGTAGATTAGCAGCAAAAATCAGTTTGCTAAATCCTTTGGACCAAAACCTCTGCTGTAGAGGGTGCAAGAGACTTGTGTTGCTGAAATAGCTGTTTTTTGTGTAAGATCTTCACACAACAGAAAGTGTAGTGTTCTGGAGTTTCAGAAATTTCACATAAGGTTCGAACCCATGGATTCCTCTTTAGCTCACAGACAACTCAAAGATTCATCTATTATGATCAGATGAGTGACCAGCCCCATCCCAAAATAGTGGTACAACCCTTTTGTGTACAAATACAGGACAGACACCTAAAATACAGCCAGGCTTCCACTCCACCCCTCTCCCCAATATGTGTGATTCATGTGCTTTAGCTCTCTGCAGACAGTCCATCAGGCACTCAAGTGTTCCAACTGATTAATGCACCCCTCACAGGACATTGGACTGAATGTATTATCCTTATCTGCACCTCTAAAACACATTGCTGCTGTAATAAGTTTTGTTAGTTTTTTGTTTGTTCTTTTCGTCTGTTCTGGCTGCAAAATAAATTAATCAATAAATCTGAACATCCCCCCTCTCGATCCTGCATGCATCTTCGGCCTGTAGGAATATTGTGTAACAGTAGGTACAAAGCTGGTGATATTTATTTATTTATTTATTTTTTCCTTGTCATGTGCATATGCATAGTATTAACTAAAGAACAAATTCTCTGGTGGCCAAGGGCATTTAAACAGTGACTCCAAAAGTGTGCAAGAGCAGAGACTTGGGCCCACTCCCTCTCTGCCCTCCATGAATATCCCCACTTCCCCACCTAGACATCCAGGATCATTTTCCTCTTGCTGGGCTCCTGACTGTATAATATGCCATTATGAACCCTAGCCATGGTTGTTAAGAAGATAAATGCTGGCTAATAGCCATCCCCTCTTTGTAAGGAAGAATGACCCCAAGACTGGATTATTGACCTCAGGGGTGAGATTTATGCCCCTGCTCCTGGCTGGGGCGACAGGATGGCAAAATGAGATGGGTATGGGCTGAGTAGTGATAGACTGCAGAGAGACACGATGTGACTGATGATTCAGAGTGTGACTTGTGGCAAAGTCCTCTACAGCTAGTAGATGGAGGAATAACTGGGTTGTCTGTTTAGCCTGTGGGCTGTCTGACTAACTGAATGACAGACTGACTGATCAGTTGCATCTGGAAAAGTCCATGAAAAGGCAGGAGGTTACAGGGGTGAAAGGGTCAAGAAGTGAAAGAAATATCTTTTCAGTGTTGACTATTAATATGCCCTATGCCAACCCATAAAATAGAATAGAATAATAAAAGAAGAACCATCTGTTTATAGGTACAGCTTATTCAAACTAATGTAGAGGAAACTGGACTGTTACCTGCCGGTACATTCCTGTTATAATCTTATGGGAGCATTTGTCTGATAGAGGTCTAGTTAAAAGTTTTTCCTCTTTGGTCAGTACTGTGATAAAGTTGAAAAATGTTACTACCCACAAGTTATTGCTCCAGTACTGATAATGTGTTTGATACATTCTACTGTGACCCTCACCTGGTTTCCAGGTGACGCCTCAGCATCATCACTATAAGGTATTTCCGCAACTCAGCTCAGTTCTTTACTTGGCTCAATAAACCCAGCCGATTTTGAAATTGCTCAGTATGTTGGATAGGTGACCTCTATGGCATAGTAATTACAATTCTCTGGTGTGCCAGCTTGTCTGGTGCCCACCCCACCACCCATGTATAGTGTCAAGCCAATATGGCCAAGCTTTTTAATCAATTGCTGCAGAGATTGCTGGGAGAAAACAGGGTATTTGTTTAGTACCCTGCTTTCACATCATCAAACAGATTAACCACAGCTGTGGGCCAAAATCGCATGTCCTGAATGTTATTCCAAGTATTTATCCTTGCCTTTCCATTTGTGAGAGAATCAGCAGCCCAGCATGATGAGCCAGCATCTGTTCTCACGGCAACTGAGCAGCAGATCCAGTTCTCCACAGCCGGACTGGTCAGGTCCAAAGTCACAGTATCTGAGGATGTGAGATAAAACCATAGAGTGGGAGTGGAGCTAGGACCAACAATGGTTCAGGCCACCAGTCAGAGCATGGCAAAAGCAGGCTAGTGTTGGCAGTCATGTGTAAAGCTCCAGCCCATCTTCCCTTTGCTGGTTGCCACCATTGCGTGTATGTGATTGGTGGCGCATTGAGGAGGGACAAAAATTTCAGGAAGCTCCAGACCAAAGAAAATGCAGTGGTCTGTCCATTTGTAGCATATCCTGGTATTTACCCAAGAGCTCAAACATAGCAAACACCAGCTGTGCACATTCAGAATAAAGAATCACTCTGTAATCAGGATGCAAAAGGCTTCGTATCAAAGGGGTGTATGTATTTCCCTTATGTCAGTATTTCTCATTCCCTGTGTAAATCAGTTTAGCTGTTGCTACAGATGCTGAACCTACCACTGCCTTATGCCCCAAGCATGTTTAACATAGATGAAACTGCCCATGCATGGGGCTCAAACATGTGGAATAGCGCATCGTCTTCATGCTGAGGTATCTGGAACAGAAGAATGTCATATGGCTCAGACATTTCTGATAGGACTCTGCCTTATGGCTGAAGTGCATGGAATTGAGAGGCCTGTAAATGCTTTGGATGTAGGCCCAGTCCCTGAGCTCTGCTTCGGATGAGCCGGGTAGAGTAGCCATGCAAAGAAAACAGCTCCATAACAGAGATTCACATACAGCTCCTCAACATTTCTCTTTGGTTTCCAAATCTCACCAGTTTTATTTTAAAAACACATTTATTTAAAAAACACATATACCTTTAACAGTCTGTAATGTATTAGCTGTTATGTCTTTAATTATTTCTTTCGCCAAAAAAAACTATTCACTTTACACGTGTGGTTGGAAGCTTGAAATAAAATTAAAAAAAACATTGGGTCAGTTCTGCAGACTTGGATTAAGCTTAGTCTTTGATTTAATGCTTTTTTTAGTGAGTGTCTTCATGTAAATTTTATTTTAGTCTAGGACTAGGCTTAATCTATCTCCTGAAAACAGGCCCATTATGATGATATAATATGAAGCCTATACAAATTGTGGATGTTGGCATCTGTGCCACTCAGGTTAAAATGGATAATGTTTATAGAGAAGGGTGTAACAGCACCACATTGTAGTGCAAATCCACATTTGGAGTATTGTGATTGTACACAAACCTGTGTCATGAGGCAAACATCGCACTGTACAGCAAATTCTGCCAATTTATATGCAAATGTGTCAGAACATATCTTTAACTGATAACATAATTGGGAGTTCTGTACCCCTGACAGAGATGCATCAGCCATGATGGAAATGCAGGTACTTTTAAAGGGAATGGGAGATGACTCTCTGATTGGATTTTTTTGTATTTACCCCCTGAACATATACATGTAATCAAACCATGAAACCCAACCTCTTTTACACCTGAGCAACACTCCACTCCAAAAATATTATTGTGGAAGAAGCAAAAACAGATTCTGGAAAACCCTAAATAGTACAAATGAATATAATAGAATAGAATATAAGCAAAATATTTTACTGGAAATTTTGTTTTCCATTGTGTCCCCATGGATATTGTTCCTTTTTTTATTTCCCAGCGGTATTTCCACAGAGCTAACACACCTGACAGATCAGTTGTCCATGTCTATATGTCTATATATCTGGCTGTGAGTGCATTTTCAATTTCCCTCTTGCATTTTTCTTTCCTCTACACATCCAGATCCCCTTCCAACAAGGTAATTTATCTCTAGGATGTGTTCTGAAGCAGTTGATTTGCACTGGCAGCACCACAGGGAAGGAAGACCACAAGGGGTGATATTGATGAATGATACTCCCTCTCACAGAGTTAAGATTTTTCTTGCATATAGGATGTCAGAAGTCTAATGCAAACAGACACCCCCATCTATTCTTTGAACTATTCGATAAATTGACAGTGGAATTCTCCAAATCATTTCAGTGATTCGTTAGGTACAGAGAAATTACACAAGACTTAGTATGTAGGACTAAGCATGTCTTTTTCAACATCTCTGACAGATATTTAATTTACCACAAAGAGACCAGAGAGGTGAGCCACATGTCTCTTCCTCCATTTCATCCCAAAGACACTCTTTCATCTTCAGTGGAGTGGAAAAATGGGTTTGAGCTTCATCAGACGGGTATCCGCACTGAGCGTCTGACGCGGCGGCTTAGTTCAGGTGTAATTTTGGACGATTCCTTTCATGCACTATTTACACCCTCTAAAATGCTGCAGAGCGTTCCTGAAAGAGCTGGATAATCTCAGATTGGCTCTATTCGCTCTCTACCTGCTGCACATTTTTCTTACCCTCTTATATTTGTTCAGTCAAAAACTTTTTATCGGTAAAGATTTTTATAGAGCAGATGAAAATGTTTACTCAGTGGGTGAAATTCTAAATCCTACTCCAGTGGTTTCTTGGAGACAAACTAAATTATCTTTTGTATCAACCTTGTGATTATTTAATATTGCTTATTAAATAATCCTTCCTTCTTGATTAGCAAAGCTATTTAGCTCTTTTAGCTCTAAAATCTACAATGAGTATTAGTCACATTTTAACTGTGTGGAGACAGATACATAGGAACATTGATGAGCATACCTTCATCTCTGTGTGGCAACTCTGAATTTTTAGCCACACTTTGTTATTATCTGGATGGCTGCCATTTAAGAACATCACTTGATCATCTAGAGCAGGCGTGGCCAACCAGTCAGAGACTAAGAGCCACATTTTTTACTGTGTTACCGCAAAGAGCCACATCATACACATGGGCACACATGAACTGCCCCCATCCCTTCCTCTCACTCTCTCGCTCTCTCTCACACACACACGCTCTGCTCAGCCAGATTTACTGTAAATGTCACACATCAACATGCTTTTCTGCCTGACTTTTCAAAGTGACCAACTTGTGCTTGCGAAGTTCAGTACCCTTTGGAAATTCCTGGTTGATGTTGGCATGGAGTGAACTGAAGTGGCGCTGGAGATTTGAAGCCTTGAAATGCGCGAATGACGCCTGACATATAAGGCAGAATGGCTTGCCATTACGTTCAACCACAAAAAAATAAACTCTCCCACTCTGTTAAAAAAAAGTCCTGTGTTCATCGTCATATTTTCATTTTGCTGTGCATTTTTTCCCTGCCATTTTGAGGGCGAACTTGATGCAAAGAGCCGCATGCGGCTCGCAAGCCGTGGGTTGGCCAGGCCTGATCTAGAGGTATACACACTCATTAATATATTTAATGAAAAAGACTTCTGTCTTCCTGACTGTATCTATTGGTTTATTTTGTATAGGCTCTGTACTTGTTTGTATAATTTTTTCATTACAAATTGCATGTTAGATGATCCACATATGTGTTGCATAATTACAAACACAATGCAATGGACAAAAGCAGATGAAAATAGCTTTTCTCCTGATATAAGGCACAGCAGCTGATCCACCTCAAACTTAATGTTTGCTACCCGATTAAAGCAGGTTCCTATTAAATTATTTGAGGATCCCTGTTGTAAACTCCATAAATCAGAAGAAATGGGATCAATTGTTTATATTTTCTGGGAGTGGTAGATCTTTCGACATTACAAAGACACCCACCCCCAATTTATTTATTTTTTCTTAACGATGACTCAGACATACAGTTGTTTCTCCCAGACTGCCAGTTTCTTAAAATAATTGCTTCCAAAGAAAACTAAACTGTAGTCATGATTGACACCAAAATTGCAAGTTCTAAATCCTTGACTGTTTCATTTCCAGTCTGTTGATATTCTTGATAGGTCCAAAACTAGGCAAAAAAAAAAAAAATATTGTGAAGATTACTCTTGAATCCAGTGTTTATGTGGATGTGGAAGCATCATAATTCTACCATTCAGAGCAACAATTGATCCTCTGCTAAGTCTGTGTTTTGTGCATTTTCTTTGGGCTACCTGTAGTTTCAGAATAACACCCCTACCTCTTGATGGTTTTTGTGTCAGGTGCTTTGTGGTTTTTATAAACTGTCTTATACTTTGTTGAATATGCTGACCCTGAATACCCTAGCTCTGACTTTTCTTGCTCAGCTTATGTAATCATGATTTCCAAGGGCGTTGCCCTTGGAACATTAAATAATCTTGCACCTCAAATGTGAGCATCCCTTAACTCTTCCATGTTTCCCATGTTGTTTGGATTTTATAAAATTTTTTATAGAAGAAACATATTGACAATTATAGTTGGTATTAATATCAAACACATATAGACTTTTTCATTGCAAGTTAGTTACTTTGTCATGTTTCACGTGGTGTTTCCCTTCTTTTGTCTACCTCTTGTAGGGAACCATGTATATCTGCTGGATTTTTTTTGCTGCTAAATATAACCAGCTGCAGGTGATGCAATGTATATTGTGTACAGGTGCTTGTTAAAGTATACAGAGGTACACATTTGTGGACATAAAATATGACAAATGTTTGTCCTCTTGTATAATAGGGGGTTAGTGCGCTGTGTCATACCCAATGATTAGTGGTAGGACAAAACTGTTGGTGACTGTTAATGTTGTTTTTAAGTTTAGCTGTAAGCACTGTTCGACACCATCAGCTATTGAGTTTTCTGATTCTGCTCCATTCTTTTACTTGTAAGATGCTATTTTATATACACATGCACCTGTTTGTTTGTTTAATAATTATTATAATGCTTATAGACATCAGAATGTTTCCCAGTGCTGCTTCTGCTGCTGCTGCAAAATCTCCCCAACAAGAATGCATAACTTATTTTCTTTTTTGCTGTTCTGTTCTACATCAGTAGCCCCCACTCTTCTCTGTTTTGTGTGAATCTGCTTTGACAGGTTAACATGTCATCATTGGTGTTCTGGGGATTCTGGAATAGGTCAACTAACCATAAATGCTTTAATGACCTTATTTAGTGGATGCCTGTAAATATTAATGCAGTTGCTTTGCTTCTCAGTCCTGTCTGTAGTTTGAAAAGACATTTGTTTTGTGTGTGTTCTGGGATTTGGGGTAGGCCATGTATCTGGATAAGCAAATCCTGGCAACAATTATTTCTCTGACCCTGACTGACTGACTGTGTTGATGTAAAGATGGTGAAATGCTGAAATATTAGCTTTACATCTGATTAATGCTCATCTTTAATTAAAATGAAGAACGGAAGGCTTCTAAGGTCACACGTGGCATTTTTTATGCATATTTCTCAAGTGGCTGTGAACACAGGAATAGCGTCTGTATTGAAGTATTTATGTTCTATAATGGCCATTCAAATGGACACTGCCCTGGATGTCTACCTCATGTTGAAGAAGTAGCCCATGCGTATAAGAAACGTCTTTCATTTAAATTGTCAGCTCTCCTATTTCAGTCCTTTGGATTAAAAAACAGGGCAATGTAGATCAAAGAATTCATTACTAGAATCATAAAAGATTCATACTCACCGTTTTCAGTCAAAATGATGAAGATGTTAGCCACATCTTAACTGAAAAATGAAAAGTCCAGATCATTTATGCATTCAAGCATCTTCTTCTGGTTAAGACCAGAAGTAACAGGACTATACAGCTCTGAGTCCACTTTCACTTCGGTGTAATTTCTGGTATTCTTCCTCTCCATTTTTGCGTGGCCATGCTCATTGAGAGGAGTAATTCAGGTCACCTGACTACATGCATTGTTGCGCCATTTATTACTAAACAATTGGTTCTTAGTGCCAGAATTACCCCAGCCCACAGCACCTCAGCCATACTAAATACAACCTTGCACTTGCAGTGAGCATATTCCTTTTATCAGTTCATCATCTCAGTACCCAATCAAGTATCATTTACTTCTTAGTGATTGTACCAACCTGATTCTCACATGTCAAGGAAGCCAACCACCATTAACAGTGCAGAAAGTTTTGATTTGATTTAAAATTTGTGAATTATAGTAAATTGCATCATGGTGGCAGTCTGGTCAGTGTGTCTTACATTATGCATTACACGATTACAAAAATAATAGTACTGATATTCTGGTATTTAAAAAATTGATTCTTTGACTTATTAACATTAACAGTGTTGATGGATCTAGATGTTTTTTGTTCATACATGTTCTAATAATTTTGAGCTAGTTTTCCCATCAGCTTTTGGCAATGTATCCAAAATTAATGAGAACAGATACTACATGAAAAATCTGAACTAATCAACATTTATTTAGTTAATCAACATTTTTTTATTTATTTAGTAAAACAAAAGTGCTGAAATACTCATTTATGTGCATACTTTACTCACTTACTTGTGCCACTACATACTATCCTTACTTTTCAGACTCATAACCGTACAGCACTATAAGCCTGACCAAGTTTGCTGTCTCATAGGAATACATAAAAATTATTGTCCATTGATTAAACCAATGATCATTTACATATGACTCCAATTTGAGCTGGCAATGCAAGCTAATTCAGGCACTTAACTATAAAAAAAATGATAAAACTCAGTAGGACCAATCACATTTCAGGATACTAATCTCACAGACAGTAACTTCCCTTTCCAGATGCTCTAGAGAAAAAAAAACTGTCTGGGATTGACACTAAGCAGACACTACATCTTTTGGTACACCAGGTATGCACTCTGCATTCCATTCCATGTTCAGACAAGGAGTCCTGGTATGTGTTTAGGCTGTGGTGGGGTTCATGGGTCAAGTGATGGTCCATTCTGTGGCAGGGCTGAGGAGCTTATTTCTTGTACACGCTTGCTCAAACTCACACTCCCATTCTGCCTTCTCCTCATCTCTTGTCTTCTTCACCTCTCTCTTTGTTTCAAATGAAAAGCATTGTGAATGGCACAGTTCATAATATGTCCCATTGAAGAAACAAGATTTGGTCAGGTCACATGGTTAATTGTTCATAAATTTTAGTTTTGCAAGAGCCCTTTGTATAAATGTGGCAGGAATGACAATTCAGTTGTGGCATTAAAGTCAATAAATATGATCAATTTACCATTTATTGTGGGTCAGGTTGGATTTGTTTCCATTGTAAGCCCTTCTACTCTGTTGAGGTCACTGATATTGCACAGAGTATAATCTGTATGCCTATGAGCAATGTATTTGGCTATGAATGGGCATCTCCAGATAAGTTTTCATCTGAAAAGACTGGGCAGGGTCAAGGAGAGGTCTAAGAAACCCATCATGAGAATTACACCTCTCCAAATCCAGATGGGAGCTCCTGTATGGTAAAGGTAGTAGACTAGCATGCTAAAAGCCAGCTAGACTGATTTCCCAGAATTCTCTGCTGCGAAGGGATCCCTTGTCTCCGTTGGTCCCTTTGAGATGTGGAGGATTGTACAAGGAAGGGAAGGGCATGCTTTGAGTCTAGGATGTGAGCCAGATGGGGCTTATTTACTCAGCTCCCTCCTCTTGAAAGAAGAAACATAATTATGAATTCAACCACTGTGTGAGATGCATGTGAAAAAACCTAGTGTGTGTGTGTGTGTATATATATATATATATATATATATATATATATATATATATATATATAGAGAGAGAGAGAGTACATATAATGTATATATTGCAGAATATATACATATAATGTATATATTGCCTTTTGCACACAAAACATGGATGGTGTATTTTTTATGATATTTACAAATGTGTAAATGCACTCATTTGCAAGCACTGTTTGTGTGTGTGTGTGTGTGTGTGTGTGTGTGTGTGTGTGTGCACGTGTGTGTGTTCTGTCAGGGAACTGTTTGAGCATGACTGGCTCTGTGAAGGTATCTCAGGTCTGGGTGACAGAGGGCAGAGGGGAGCTCATATGGGGCCTGTTGGCTGGATATCCTTCCAGTCCTCCTGGCCAGTTGCAGCATACTTCTGTCTGTTTCACAGAGACAGAGAAAACAACATTGGGAATGATAGCAGGGCTTGGAGCTTGGATCCTCTAGACTCCCCATCCAGGAGGCGGTAATCCAAATAAATCAAGCTGACAGACTCCCTCCTGTCCTTTCTGCTAGCTTTTTAAGATGTGTGTGTCAGGGCACAGTGCACTGCAGTGTAGAAAATGCTGTATGCCATTTCAGCAGTTACAGTCCCCCTCTGTGGGGTAAACTGAGGTCTGAATTATCCATGGGGCTGGCTGAACTGTTTACCTAACTGGACAAGGTGAAAGATGGCCAGCTCACCCTGTCTGCTCCCCCAGCCAATACCAGGACCAAGCATGCCTTGTTTGGGCCTGGCTCCCCCTATCCGCTGTCTCTGAAGCTGGAGTGGAAATGAATACTGCGGCTCTGTGATGAGCATATGGAGAAGGAAAAAGGCTTAAATGTTAACCCTTGTGATCTCAGAGCTTTAATGAGTTTTCAGTTCATGACTAACATCATGTTTTAGTGCCTGTCATTAAAATAGCTGAGATAGAAGTGGAAATGAGTGTTTGCTGTTCACTTGACTGTTGAACCTGTCCAGTCGGGGTACGGTTTTGGCTGCTAATGGAGAGAGAGCTCTTATAAGTCAGTGGACTGGAGGTGTCATTCAAATGATGCTTGATGGGAATTACTGAAACCCCAGTGAAATTCAGAAGGAGAAATTGCTGAATTAATTGCCAGCATTGCTCTGTGATTGCCCTCTAATTTTTCTCATGATGAAATATGCAGTAATTACCAGGATGTAGTGTTCATTTTTGAACTTCGAACATGAAATATTTCAGTCAATACTTTATTTCATTATTTATTTTTAGACTGTCCCTTTAAAATACAATATGAATTGGAATTCTTAATTTGGAAACTATATTTTTGTTCATTCACACAGTATTTCATGGATCTTAGCCTTGTGTGGAATTGGTCCTTCTTGGAATAGGTTACCGAAACAGGGTGGGAGAAGTTGAAGCAACAATAGTAAGTTGAAAAAGGTACTAGATGACTAGACTATCCATGAGGATAATTGGGCAATGGTCAGATCCACATCAAACTTAATAACGGTCTCTCTCTCTTTCTCTCTCTCTTTTGCTGTGAGTAGTAACACAGAGCTTAGTTGTTTTCTTTGTTGATATTTTTCATTTGAGTTGTTTGTTTAAAGGTTTGTTTGTGGAATCTGTGGTTTGATGGAATCAGTGTTTCTGTGCTGATTTACATCTGCATAGACCTCAAGATGGTGTCAAATGGAGATTGTAAATCACTGCCAGCTAGGCAAAGGCTGAAGTGCAGGCCAGATGTTGGTATGTCAGTTGAGGAGGTCTTTGTACCAATGGGGATGAGGTTGGGACATTTAATATAAGATCTGCTTAGGAGAGAGAAAACAGTGTATGAGTCCCAAAGCCAGTGGGGGGCCATAGGAAAGGTATGGAGAGAGCAATGCAAGTGTTGTTAAAACGCAGATCAAGAAGGTGGAGAGAGAGAGATAATGCAGCTACATTCCAATCTGGTGATGGGGCACAGGCTGGTCAGAATCTATTACACAAAGAGAAACTCTTGAGAGAGCTCCTGGAGGAGCAGGGCAGGAAGCACTGATTCGGGCCCGATATGCACAGTTGAACCATATGGACGTATCTACTACTTTCTCTTTTGGGCTTGGGGGTAGAACCAGGCAAAACACTTATATTCACAGTTTTAAGCTACCCAATGGGCAAGAGGTGACGGACCAGGAGCAGATGCGGAGACATGCTGTTTATTTTTTCCCAGGCAGAATCAGGCGGAGAACTGTTAGGAGAATGCAATGGCAGAGCTACACCAGGGCTTGCTTAGGCTGCCTGAGCAGGACAGTCTGGCTATGGAAGGCCCTCTGACCAGAGAGGAGCTAGCCATGGCAGCAAGTGAACAGAACTGTGGGATGTCCCCTGGGTTTGATGACCTCACAGCCAAGTTTTACAAGACTTTTTGGAGCATTATTGTTGAGGACTTCTGGGAGTTTATGCTGGAGAGCTGTGAGAAGGGTGCTACCTTGAACCTGCAGAGGGGCAGTTGTCTCTCTTTTGCCTCAAAAGGGGGACAACAGCCTGCTTAGGAACTGGAGTCTGGTCTCTCTTCTATGTGTGGGGTGTAAGATTCTGGTGAAGGCGATTGCCAACAGACTCAAGAGTATAATGAACTTGCTTATTCGTAGTGACCAGACGTATTGTATTACTGGTAGATCAATTTTTGATAATTTATCCCTGGTTCATGATATGCTTTACACAGTCAAGGCAAGAGGGATGGACATTAGGTTCTCTTTGGACCAGGAGAAGGCATTTGATTGGGTGGATCATCAGTTTTTATTTCAGACCATGGATGGTTTTGGGTTTGGACAGACTTTCCAGTCCTACATTAAGCTATTATACACAGGCACACAGAGCATGGTTAATGTTAATCACGTGCTTACTGCTTCTTTTTTCTGTGACCAGGGGAGTTATACAGGGGTGTTGTCTGTCTGGCCTGCTGTATTCATTGGCATTGGAGCCCATGCTCTGCGCCTTGAGGAGACAGTTGAGTGGGGTAATGGCCCCTGGAGTCCCGGGAGCACAGGTGGTATGCATATGCTGATGATGTAACTGTGGTGGTGAGAAATGCAGGGAATGTAGAAGGCTTGCTTGATGTCCAGTTTCTTTAGTCGGGCGCTGGCAGAAGATGGCCCCACTGCTCTCCCAAGAGGAGCAGGGTGGAACAAACAGGGGATTAAAGTTTTGGGGACCGATTTACATTCAGAGTAACTGGGATGGGGTTGAGGCAAAGATTAAAGTCAGGCTTCAGGGGTGGGAGTGGCTTTTGCCCCAGCTCTCCTATAGGGGCAGAGGTTTGGTAGCCAACAACCTCATAGCCTCAACTTTATAGTATCGGCTCATAAGAGGAGCTTTGTACTGAAGGAGCTTTTGTTTTTTAATCCATGTTTTCCCCAGCAACTCTCCCCTTCGCACAGCTTGGTGAAGAGGTTTGTGGAAGCTGGGGTAACCCAGATTCAACCTTTGTTGGATTTCAAGAGGCTTGACTGGAAAACTGAGGAGGAGGTACCAAAACTCACTGGATATCAGTCCGCCCAGGTAATAAAGTCTTTTTTGACTGGGTTCAAGGAGTCGTTATCCACTGAGTATGCACAGTTCCTGACAGAGGGTTTTGGATCAACGGTCCTTTCTATGTGGGTTGGTTTTCCATCTCCCACCATTGGTCCTTTTGACCCTGAGACCAGAGAGCATGAGAGGCTGTTAAAATGGGGGGAGGGTTGAGGGATTTTAAATTGAAATGTGTGAAGAGTAAACAACTGTACATACTCTGTGTAAAGGTTTCATTTAGAGAACAACTACGGCAGCCCGACACATGGTGGAGGGCTTACTTAGGTGTTAGCAGTAAGTACTGTCCATCTTCATTGCTCTACAAGGGGCCCCTCCCCAAAAGGTTCAGGGATCTGCAATGGAGGATTTTTCACAACAAAATCACTGAGAACAGCACCGTTAATCGGTTTGACCAGTGAGTAGCTGTAAGTTGTCCTTTCTGCCTGGAGGTAGAAAATTGTTTCCATTTATTTTCTGAATGTCCAAGGGTGTCTGCTTTGTTTCAGTTTGTGAAGCACTTCACAATGCGGCTGGGTTTTGAGTTTTCAAGATCTTCATTTTTTTGGAGAAATATTCTAAAGATAAGAGAGATGTGTGCTCGTTGGTTAATTTTCTATTTGTGTATGCAAAGTGTGCAATCTTGAAGACCCACAAGGCTAAAATGGAACAGCAGGGGTTGCAGGACTGTGTTACAATGTTCAGGACAATGATGGTTACACGCATCAGATTGGAATTTGCTTTTTACAAGCTGAAGCAGAACTTTGCAGACTTTGACTGCAAATGGTCAATCATCGGGGGGGTGCTCTGTGAAGTCAGAGATGGGGAGCGTGTTGTAAGATGTTTTTCTGGGTTTCTGTTTGGTGCTGCTTTTTTGTAGCTTTTTGCTTCTTGCCTGATTGAGCTAATTTTGTATTTTTTTCGGTAGACATGGAGTTTTTTTTACACTTGTGCCCTTTGAATGCTTTGTCAAATAAAGTGTTTTTGAAAGTCAAAGTCTCTCTCTCTCTCTCTCTCTCTCTCTCTCTCTGTCTCTCTCTCTCTAACCAGACACACATACACACATACATACTCAGCACTGTCCTGCTAATAGCAGTGGCTGATGCAACTATAAAAGCCTTTAATTCAGTTTGGGAGTTAAAGGTTTTGAAGCTGTCATTCAGCCACTCTCCTAAGACTGCACCTGTGCCTCACTGAAATAATAGTAAAACAAAGGAGAATGTGCATGTCTGAGTTATTGTTGCAAGGGCCTTTATGGCTTGCATCTGTGTACATCTGTGTTTTAATGGTCTGGCTGAGTGCTGCTGAGGGTGATGCCTCTGTGCTGTATCACCACCACAAAGCATCAGAGAAAGATCACAAATGCAATATGCATAAAATTTGCTGCAGTGACTGTCTGGGACTTGCTGAAATGTATTAATAGAACAGTGCAAAACTGTATATGATTGCTGGACTGGGATAGTTAGGTGCATTTAGAAAAAGGACTTGGAGAGTAGGGTGCTGTTTGTAGCAGGGCTGACTCTGTTTGTGATGGTGAGCAAGTGTGACATGTTAACTCTTTACAGAAAAGGTCTTACTTGTAACTAGGCTGTATGTTGTTTCAAATAGGACCACCTGTTTTGTACCAAAGACAGGCGTATCTCTCACTTAAGTGACATAAGGCACATAAATGGCGGCGCACATTCACACAGAACCACACTCTTAATTGTAAATGAGAATAAATGAGACAAAACAAAAGCTTTCAGTGTTTTTATTGCATGACAAATGACACAGAAATAGTGTTTAGAAGGACAAAACTGGAGCTAAAATTGGCTGAATATCCAGTTTTTATCATTACAGTGTTTATGTTCTTATATGTTATCATCCTGCTGGTTACCAGAGTTAAAGACATGCAAACATAAACACACACACACACACACACACACACACACACACACACACTTCCATAAATGATGCATAAATCTGAAAATACACATAGATATAATGTAGATCATAATAAGTGATGTTTTTGGAGTAATGCTTTTGTTTTGTTTTGTTTTCATTATATAACAGCTGAAATGCTACAAGGAAGAGCCAAGATGGAAAAACTGAAGCATGCCACTTAATTGACTCGGTGGTTCCAACGACAGTCATCTGTTTGCTATAGGCCAAACCGAAAACCAGTACAAATAGTCTCATAGAGGGTCTTACTGCCCACACACAATCTCCTCTTTATGACTGGATTTTTCTTTTTAATCTTGATATTTTTTCCCTTTGTTATAAGAAAGGGACATCTTAGGTCAGTATTTGTATACACATGCATTTGCCTTTCCAAAACACATTTTAAAAACTTTCTTGTTGTCAACTGATAGCACTCTGGAAATATATTTAAATGTTCTTTCTCACTGTCACCTTATTAAAGTTGATGCTGTTGGTAATTTCTTCCACTTTAAGAAAAACAAAATATTTGGCTACCTTGGGTATGTAAATGAATGTGTTTAAAGAGAAAGGGGAATCAATTATTGCTGTGAAATTGATGTAGAGATTTGCTGGTGGCATCTGAGGATTTCACCATGAGCTTCTGTCCCCTCAATCGATCATTATTGACAGATAATCAAGTGGTCTTAATGAACTCTTCTTAGGCCATTATCAATCTCGGTATGAGTTTAGTGATAATGAAGTGGTGGGCTGGAGGCTAGGGGAAGGCAGAAAGGCCCACAGGCTTGAGTGACATGCACTCACAGATTCATTTACAAATGTTGAGTTGCTGAGTGTCTGTCTGACTTAGAGCAGCAGGGCATAAATTCCACTACACCAATAATAATAATAATAATAATAAGAAGAACATATGTATACAGTTTACATATGACAGTTATTTAAAACATGTGTTTTAATATGGAAAGTTTGGGAATTTATAGACATTTTATGTTGACTGCATAAATAAGTTTTTGTTTTTTTTGAATAGCCTACTTAAGTAAGAGAAGCTGGTGTATTACTGCATGGTGTCTGAGAGTACAGTCTTCACTGAAGGGTCACAGTTTGGCAAACTAACCCTGGATTTGATGTCAGAGACAGATCATGTACAAAGCCGCTACAACATGCTGTGTCTCTTTTTTGTGAACGGAAGATACTGTTCCTCTGTAACGATATCCCCTATCCCCCCCAACCCTCCCTAAAACCCTTCCCAAAAACAGTCTAAATAAAAGGCAAAAAGAAGTACTTCCTCTTTGCCTCAGCTGTCTGAGAGAGCAAAGCGACTGCAGGATGAGAGGGCGGCTCTCTTCAAAGAGCTTTGAGCGAGAGGTCCTTATCAAAGCCGCCCCAGGAGGAATCAGAAGCTTGTTTTTCTCTTAAATCTTTCAGTTACTGCAGCGATGAAACAGGCCTGCTTGTATGAGAGAGGGAAAGAAGGAAAGGGAAAAGAGAGGGAGAGAGAAAGGGAGGGGGTGGGGGCCCACAGAAAGAGTGGAGGGAGAGGAGGGGAGGGCTTGGCAGGGAAACATTGTTGTGTCTCACTGCTGTGTTAAGTAGATGCACTCAGTGCTGTTTATATCCTGGGGATAATGAAAAATATCTTTGGCTGATTCTGCTAAGACATTGGGCTCCATTGTGTAGGTGCGCCCCACGGTCTGGTGTCGAGTCTTAACTGTGTCAGTGATGACTGTGTTTGGCAAACCCTCATTGAACATTGCATCACCGAGGGAGGAAGGGTTTTGGCCAGCTGGTTTCTCCTCCTCTTATCCTGCAAGAGTGATGCCTACTCAGCCAGTATGTACAACCTGTCCATGCCTCATAATCCCAACTACTGTCATTGTTCCGTGCTCTAAACAAATGTACTGTGTGACCTCTGGCTCTGTCTGTGGTCCAGTGAGCTTGTCATTTTGTGAAGACCAACATTGGCAGCATTTTTTCACTGATGGGACTCTTAACAAGGCCAAGCCCCGTGGGTCTGTGCAGTGCATGCTTGATGCAGAATGATCTGATACTGTCCTGTGAAAAATGGCACGTAATTTCCCTTATGATGATTTAAAATATATAAACAATATGCAAATAATCAGAGCATGGATGTAGTTGGTAGTTAAATGTAAAGTTTATCTAAAGATTTAAATAATATTCTTATTTAGCAACATTGGGCTGTGTGAGATGTGAAACTCTTGCCCTAGATTGTATTTCCTCACATTACAAACACATGTGCCTTCAAATGAAATCCCTGTGAGAGAGCTGGCTCCACCGAATACTCATATTTTATTTAATAATCTATAAGTGATGGATTTCTTAATTCTTAATTTTGTTAATGTCAAGATGGCCCAACTGTTATACAATCATCCCTTCAATAGTCTGTATTTACTGTATTGAGTAAAACAGTACATTGGCAACCTTAGTCTTGAAGGCAACCCTAGTCTAGAGGTATTTGTGGTTTTTGCCCTGAACCTGAGTGTTTCACCATTCAGAGTCTAAGAATGTAGGCTCAGACTATTAATGATCATTCAAACTCTGCAGTCAGATCCAGGATGTAACATGAATCATTAATATCACTGGCAGGATTTCCTACACCTGCTACTCCACGTACTATTATTGTAGATGAAGGAATCCTACGGTATAATGTGTGAAAAGGCATAAATATGAATCTCTCCCCCTCCTCCTGTTCTGCGTTGTACATTCCTTCTGTCGTGCCAGCTGTTTTGCTTTTGCCCAGGGTGTAATTCTAATCAAGGAGGGGGCATGGATTTCCACCCAGGAGAGCTGAAGTTGCCAAATATGCTCCACTGTAGTTGTCTCTAAAGGGGAGGTGGGGTGCCATATTGCAGCCATTCTCCTGGTTTTAATTTCCCAGCATTGCGGTGGCTTGTCTCATTAAGATTGATGAGAGTTCAATGTCACGGCTGGGTTACCCATCTACTGCCAGCCAGCAAGAGGGAAATGGCATGTCTTGTGGCATAATTACCAGGTTAAATGTCTAATGAATGAGCTGATTTATTCATTTATTCATTAACTTATTTATGGGGGCAAATTGAAAATGTTTAATGTCAACTTCTTTTGAGGGTAAGGAACCCGAATGGAAGTGGAATTTTATTCATTTTTCTCCACCTCTGTTACTGTACAAGGTGAAATGCTCTAACATTAATTTTTAGCTGTTGTTTGGGTAACATGCAGACGTTGTATGTTAATTTATGGTAAACGTTTTGAAGCAAAACATGTATGTTGGCTGCTTCATGCCACCACTGATAAGCCATTTCTCCATGTGTTACAGAATGTGATGTCAGTGCTCAGGCTGGTATCTCTCTTAATTAATGCATGGTAGTGGAAAACATCCTATTAACTAGACAAAGCTAACACTGTTATAATAGATCTCATGGCACATGGATGCCAGGGTAACCATTACAGACAATGTGCAGTATGATGGACACATGTGATGGATCATTTGCACACCAAACTTCACTTAATCCTAAACAATAGTGGCCCAATGTCTCTTAAAATAGGACAGCATATTTTCTTCATTGCAGACTGGTAAAATACAGAGTAAGATCCCCATATTTTGAGGAAAACAACTTTAGTAAAAAGTGCTTTAGATATGAAATCACAGTTTGAGCAGTGAACATAATTTCATATCTGTCTTACGCTCAGTGGGCATGGTGCCATGGTTAGAAACGGTTCTGCAAAAAGGGAGGGCTGTGTTTTCAAATCTCAGCAGAGACCCTGATGCCCTTCCCTTAAATTAGATAGTTGAATGAGAAAACAGTGTTGCAAATGGACTGTGGAATATGAAACATGCAGTTTCCTTAGATATGAATGTCTTTGGTTAAACATGTAATGTAATGATGTTGAAGATATGTTGTTTGATTTTTTTTATGCTGTTGTTTTTTTTCAACCCAAGAGAATACTTGAGATTGAAAACCAGAAACCCATTAAGTTAGAGAAATGCTGAAGAGTGGCAGCCTTGGACCAAGGTTATTATATTCATATTTCATTTCTCGGACTGGCTGGGGAACTGATGTGTAGAGGATGTGTGTGCAGATCAATCACTGTTGGGGCCAATTATGCCGTGCTGGAACCATGCAGCCTTTCCAGTCTCTGCATAAATCACAGCGTTTTGCTACTAACGGCCTCGTGCTCTTAAGGCCACGACACACTCTGGCAAATGTGTTGCTCTCCTTTTGAATGAAGCTAAATCAGCTGAACGGCCTGGTGACACTCTTTAGTGAGAAGTGCCACCTCTCTTTTACCCCCATGCATGTGTTGCCTTTAAATAAACATCTGAAAATGTTTCAAACTCATAAAACAAGTCTGGAGATACATATGGCAGCACAGTGGTTCAGGGAGATCCAGTAGAGATTGAGAGGGTGGTTTTCTATGGGTTTGTGTGTGTGACCATGTGAATAAATGCATACATCTGTGTGTGGGAGTGCTGTGAATGTAAATGTATACATGTGCATATCATTGCATGTGAGTATATGTACAAGCATGCGTGCATGTGAATTCATATGCATTTTTGTTAGAGTGTATGTATCAATTCCTGTATATGTGAGTGCATTTTAGTTTATATGTATGCATTTTAGTGCACATTTGAGTATGTGTGTGAGTGCATGTGAATATACATGTGCATGTTAAATACCTACATTGAACAAAAATCTTTTTTATTGCTGTTGGGATGTTGGGCCCAAATAAACAGGTTTGTGTGCTGCAATAGTAACAACAAATCTTGTTTAGGTATATATTTCCTATTCAGAGTCATTATAAACAGCATTTCATTCTCCCAGTCAGCTACCGCATACTAATGTCACATGCACACTAAATTAGTGCAGCTCTACCATACTAAATAATGAGCCTCATGGAAATTGCATTGAGATCATACATTTGAACTGGGAAAAAATAGCCTGACAACCAAGTTAAAAAGGAAAAAGCTAAAAAGTTGACAGTTTCACAAAGTAGCATGCATGACTCCCACTGAGAATCTGTACAACAGCTCCCAGTCGGGAGAGCTTCACTAGACTTCTAACAAAAAAAAAATTTGACAGTGAATGCTAAATGATTAATTGTAAATGAGGGAATCTCTGGACAGAGAGCAGCAATCGCCCCCTGTCCCCCCTCCTCCCAGTGCGGTGTCATGGTGAGCGTCGAGGCTCAGGCTGTCGGATTCTCCATGCACATACATTCTCACACTCTGTCAGTTAGAGGGGATTCACTCAAGCTGAGCTCGTCTGGAGGTTGTCATGAGAATGTCATTTACATCTTTGATTCCTTCAAATCTTCTCAAATATCCTCTCATCCTACAGCTTTCACCTGTTTCATCATCTTTCCTTTTTCTCTCTACATTTTTTTTTCAGAAATCATGAGGGACAGGAACTGCCTGGGACTTTACCACATAATTTTAGCATGAAATGTAGGGATGTGCAATATGATGCACACTTTCATTTTACCACAACAAGCAGTTTAACCCTTCCCCCAAGGCTCATTTATGTCAAAATACATTAAAGAAACATGTCAATTGAATTGAAATTTTAATGTATTTCTTATAGCAGGGTAATTTAAAATTTCAGTCAAACAGTTCCACAAAACTACAACCAAAATTTTGAAGTGTTCCCTAAGCATATATTACAAAAGTATACCATAATATCTCATTAAAATAATATCACAATTTTCAACTGTGTCTTTTTTCCTCCAACCTAAGAAATTAGGGTTCTCAGTCTGTTCTTGCACCTATGATTATTTTGTAAAAATTTTTACAAAAAAGTTTTTACCATACATGACAGAATGTTTCCCCTCCTTGTGTCAGTACTGCCACAGATGGGATCCTTCTGTGCTCTTCATGGTCCATGGTTCACACTGTTCACTGCACATATGCATTGCTTCCTTGTGCTGTGTGTACAGGTGCATATTTGTATGTGTGTGTGTGTGTTGAAATGTTTTTCAGAAGTGAAATTTTTCAGCCAATCCCTCTGCAACAAAAGAATTCACCCAAACAACTCCAACCCCCACAATAGAGTCCTTTCCTCTGCATACCTCCAAAAACAGGCCATTATTCTCTCCATGTAAATCTGAGTCCTCTTCAAAGTACTGCGAACAGAGCACAAACATGGAAACACCCCTGCTGTGTCCCCAGTACCCCTGCATCTCAAATTGAGGTGAGAAACAGATAGTTTTGTGAAGCTGCTCCTGGCCTCCACTTCTGGGAGGGGGGGAGCAATGGGTCAATGTCCTGACCACCCCCAGGCTGCCCCCAGGCCTACCCCACTGGAGAGCAGTTTGAAGGGCATACTGACCACTGCTGAACTGCCACCGTGGCATTTCCGCCTCCTCACTCCTCATCACTGTCAACGTGGAAAAATCACGCATAATTCACAGGCCGCTGGCATCATACCTAATCTCCAGAGCAACCTCCCCCAATGCTCTGTATGTCTGTGTGGTGTCATGTAAGACACCTGAGGTCATTTACCCTTTCAGTCTTAGCAAAAAGAATTACTACGGGATAATCTGTAGATTTTTTTTCAATGACAATCCCAGTCAGTGAGCTCAGTCATACAACTTGTTTGTGTGTGCCAATATGTATGACTAAAGTTTTGCTTGTGTGTGTGTGTGTGTTTGTATGTGTGTATATGTGTATGTGTGCATGTGTCTGTATGCATGTAGCACTGCATCTCCAAAGTTTTATCCCACCAAAATATGAAACCATTTGTGTTCCAGGTTGCCTTTGTATGAGTATGTCTCAAGGTTACAGTTGGGCTTTCAGAAAGTGGCAGTCTCAGGACGAACGTGGGGAAAGTCCAGGGATATGGTAATTCCAAAAAAAAAGTACACCAGACTGAATTCAAAAAGGAAAGTTTACTGAGTATCTCCTTTTTTGTCTTTCCTTGTCAGCTCACAACCGTAGTGAGCGTATGTCCTTGAGTAGAGCAGATTGATTGACAGCTTAAAATGGTGAGACGTGAGCAGTTGAGGTAAATTCAGGGGGAAAGGTGAACAGATTCTACAGTGCGGTGCAACTTCAGTCACAGAAACAGAATGTTAGTCTCTTTACCTACCTTGAATCACAATTAAGATTGCACTGCTTTGCTACTTCCCTTATAAGCCAGGTCCTTCATTGCTGTTGCCGTTGTTGTTTTAAGTCTGATATCGGTCCATAAACGGAAAACATTGACCCTTGCATTGGATTGTTTTGGGTCGTGGCCATGCTTTTTGTCTCAAAAGTACCACCTGAGTCTTCCATTCGGTTTTCTAACACATCATATAGAGCCAAAAGTTTTAGAATGAGATATACTGTTATCTTCCTCTGCATAAAGGGGTAGACACTGTGGCCTCAGTCTCCTAGCCCTAAATAGGACTGCATTCAGCGCACATTGCATACACTGCCTGTGAATTTGTTGAGGAGGAGGATGATAAACTGATCTCCATAGCAGTCTGTGCTTGCCATAATGTGGATGCCTCCTGTTTCTCTGTTCAGGAGGTGGATAGTAACACTTGTCTGCCTGGCTATCTATGGAGCATTAGCTCTGTCCTGTCTGGGAATGCACACAGAGCTCCCACCGGAAGGTGTCATGTTTTATTCCAAAGTGAGGGTCTGCCATCAGTCCCTGTGTTCGAGCGTCCAACCCCCAAACGCTTCAGTGAACATCCATCCAAATATATGTGTTGTCTGAAAAATGTAAGACCACGCACACTGCTTATTTCAAAAGTATCAAAACTGGATGATTGCTCTGCATCAGCCTGGGGCTACAGTGCTGTTGTGCTTTTTGTCATGAGTACCTGGTAGTGCCCTCCCAGTGGATGTTTGAACTTGAACAAGCACACGGGTGTTTGCTGAAGAAAACAGAACAAAGCAAACAGATATGTCTGCCTCAGGGCTTTAAGGTGAACTATAAAGCAGGAGAAAACTGCTGTTTAACTCAAGGCATTTACTTCAGTACTCCTGAAATCTCAAGCTTTGTTTTTTGAAGCATGGCATGAATACTCAAATTAGTGTGCAATCTCATTATCCAAAGCATCAAACATTTTCTGAATCTGTGAAAGATTGATTTGCTTTAGAATTGTGTATTGTTTGGTCATTGAGGAGGTGAGAACCGATGGATTTTTGAGTAACGAGCAATCTTGATGCAAATAGAGCAATGTGTGTTGCTCTATTCAGTGGCATATCTTGGTGTGCATTGTCTGGATTAGCAGTTCATGACATGGTCTCTCTGCATTAGCCCTCAGGGCTTCAGTCACTGCTCTGAGCAAGGAATAGTTAAGGATGAAAAAAAAAATGTGTATCGTGTCATTAGAATTAGATACATGTTTAATATATACATACTTGTGTTTTGTTAATCTGTTTTTGTTCAACCAGAATTTGGATTAGAGTTGGGTGTACTGCAGGACAAGAGAGGTGAGGAGGTTTGGGTAGGTGATGTAGGGCAGGGGTCCCAGAAGAGAGGTGTAGGGCCATTCTTGTCCTGGGAGGATGTCTCCCCAAAAACAAGGATACTTCCTAAAAGTGGATATTTTGGAGGAAACTTACTTCCAAAAAGACAAGGCAGCTAAATGTTTTTTTTTTTTTTTTTTCAGATCTAAAGGACAAGCATGAATGGTGTTTTGATTTCAAATAAGGCTTTCATCCAAAAGAATCATATAAAACTGTATACATTACATACATTTGTGGAATACCAAATGAATAGCCACTTAACGTGCATTTAATTTTGTAGCCAAGTTTTAAAAAGGTAGTTAATGCATGGAATCCTCTCCATTTAGCAGGAATCATTTAACTTGTTATATACCACTGTGCACACATGTTATTGACTTTCTTTTTCTCTCTCCTGAGTTTACACCATCTAGAATAAATATCACATGTTACAGAATTCATGCCTGCAGCAGTTTTAAAGGATGAACATAGAATTCTTGATTGGCCAAATGTTGTGTTCAGTGTAATGGTTCTAAGGTGTTTGAATAATGCATCAGTTCAAAGGTCCTCTGTTTTGTAAATTTCATTCCCTTTGAGTCAATGAGATGCATAAATGCAGACCGCAGAGGCATTTTTAGTTAGTTTTGATTCGTTTAAAATGTGCCAAATTCTACATGAGTTCAATCTTTTTTTAAAGAACTGGACCCCTGCAGAAATCAACAGTGCATTTTTTAAATTATTTAAAGGAGAGAAAATGACACAGCTGATTCTGTTGTATTCGCCCGTAGACAAACCAGATTAAGACTTACGGTATTTTTTATCTTATTTATGTAAAAATAAATAAGTTGCAATTATTGGTATTTTTGATATACACGTATTTGCACATGTAGGCATACATTTTCAGTCTTTTTTTCAGATTTTACAGATTTCAGGCATATTTCCTTTTTCATAACAACTGTGTATCACAGTCCATGAGAGATCTGACTCTGTCCCATGAGAGACTTCTCCATTGGCCCTCTGTGGATGAGAAGTTAGTCCACTGAGAGAAACCAATTCAACATCCACACTAATTAATCCAAGAATTCAAAGCTCATTATCACAGGTAAAGCTGGAAAATAAACTTTAAACAACAATGGTTTGAGTGTTATGCCTGTTCTATGTTGGCCTTGCCTTAGCCTGGCTTTGAACCAAGCCTTAAGAACTTAGCCTCATTGCTCTGAATTTACCTGTCATGCTAACTACTACAACGCTGGTGAAAACCCATCATATTCATTTCAGGAAAGAGTTGTCTCAAAGAGAACAGGGATCCTAGAACAATAAAAATAAGAGATAGCCCTGAAAATAACAGAGCAGAAAGGAAGGGGAAAAGGAGGAGGAAGTAAAACAGCAATTGTGATGAAATCTCTTATATTCTACTAATGAAAACCTCCCCTGGCAGAGAGAGAGAGCATGTCTGGAATCGCCAATCAGCTATCTATCATTCCGCATTAATGGCAACATCTTATAGACTGGCTGAAGGTTGCCGAAATGTTGTGAAAAAAATTCTGTTGAGTATGGTATACATGTGTTTGCGTGAATCTGCGTGTGTGAGAGAAACAGGGAGTGCATGCATGCATGTCTTTATGTGCTTATATGCTTGTGTGTGCTGTGTGTGTGTGTGTGGGGGGGGGGATCATGCATACATGTATGACTGTTTGTATGCGTATACATACTGTGTGTGTGACAGTGAGAAAGAATATGCATATGTGTGTGTCTGTATGTGTGTTCCCACAGTGGTGACTCTCCTCCTGCTGGTTTTAAATGTCAGTGTTTAGAGGAGAGTCTCAGCGGAGAGTTTTGACATTATAGAACTGCTGTCCTCCTCCTGTCACCCTGCAGGGGGTCTCCTAATGAAATGGCAGAGAGGCACGGACCACAGTCCCACAGGTGGGGGGTGGAGGGTGGGGGGGCAGACATGTGCTGTCACTGTCTGTGTCTCAATTGCATCAGAAGTCCACGAATCCCGGGACCTCAGAGTGGTCTTATTTACAATTACCTCCACTGGACTAAATACATATTAATGTAAGGGTTTGACATTTATTTCCTTGGAGTGCTTATCTGTTGTCAAAAATATGTCTCACATATATAGAGGGTTTCCATGGCAAAATTAGACACCTTATGGACCAGTGGCCTGCAGACATAGAGGTGCCGTGCAGGTGTTGTTGGGGCAAAGTAGGGCAAAGCTTGTGTCCAGTTCCAACATTCCATATCATCTTTCTTTTAATCCACTAAGACATCTAAACTTGTTTTATTCAATTCAGTTAGGTGGCAGCTCATGTCATTCTCAGTGATTATTAAAGAATAATTCTTTATGGAGAAGTTGAATTGACCACTCTAACAAAGTGGCTATTAGGCCTGCATGATATGAGGAAAATCTGCAGTGTGCTGTAACACTGTTCAATATTGTGATGACTATATGACTTGTGATAAATAAACAAATAATGGTGTGTTTAGCTTTACAGTTCCTTTGACTTTCTGCTTTAATAGGTACTCTGCTAACATTGACCCCAAACATTGACTAGCCTATGCCCACTGAATAAATAAATGAAATAGGTTATTTCGAGCATGCATTTATTGAACAATTGTTCAAACAACATAATTGCACACAGCCTATCTCTTATAACGGTAATGGTATTGTTTGATTCTTTGTTCTGCACTGGGTGGTTTGGTTTGTGGTGGTGCAATAAATTTGAGGTACTGCTACCTTTTGTTGCTGTATTTTTGGCATAATTTGCACAAGACTGTACTCTCCTGCACGTCTTCTCTCCTGAATCTAAATCACTCCCATACAACAGACACATGACTGTGTCAGAATTAAATCTTCCTCAGCTCTAGCAGCCTGCTTTTTGCGGTTTTCTTCCATTTTAAACTATCAGGACACCTGCCACAACACGATTGATGAGTGTCGGAGAGTTAATTGCTGCTGACTTTTAAAGGAAACATGCAGATGATTACACTGTGGACTAACCCTAATTTGAAATTACAAAATGGCAACTTCTTGGGTCTTGTGTAAAAAATTGGCTACACTGAATATATTCACATTATTGCCCAGCCCTATTGTGAATGCATGGCGCGTGTAAATAAAATGATTTTTCTTATTCATCACGTTTCAGACTGTCTTTTGCGATGTGTTTATCGCACATGTTCATATTGCGATGACGATGAAAATATGATTTATCGATCAGCGCTAGTGGCTATAGAATTATATTTCTCTATTATGGTTTGTCTTCTTGGTTTGGATGAGTTGAAAATAGAATCAAACTGCTTTTCTTTCTCACTTCCTCTTTCATTGCCTCACTCTTTCCTCACCCTCTATTCTTTCTGCAGTGCCTTTTGCAAAGAGGTCTGCAATGCCTTTTGAATGAAAATGTGTGTTTGATGAACTTTTGGCCACAATTAAGAGCAATTTATTTCTCATTAATGTGGCAGGGGCTAAATTGCACTGGCTGCGAAAGACCATTGCTTTAAAGTGTCCTCAAAAAACTGGAACACAGTGTGTGCGTGTGCGTGTGTGTGTGTGTGTGAGAGAGAGAGAGAGTTTGCGTCATGCATGCCGGTACATCTGAAAGAATAAGTTATAGCACTGTATGTGTGTACTTGTATATATGGGTACCAAACGATTCTTTTGATGTGAAATATGTCTGCGTATCTAAAAGGTAGCTTTGTGTATGTCTGTGTATCTAGTAGGCATTTGTGTGAGTGTTTCCATGATCTGCTCAAAGCTCAGTTAAATAAGGACAGTCTTTTCTCCACTTAATCTGATTTTGGGCATATAAATACAACATGTAATAAATTGAGTCATGGTCTGAACAGACTCAGCCAAATCTCAGAGAGTAACTACAGGCAAAATGACAAAATCTCTGTGCCTGTTCTGAAACCTTTGAAGGTTTGTCACAATGGACCAGTTTGTCCAGCCTTTATCAGTGCAACTAATCTGCTCTACAAAAAACTTTGACAGTGGAACATTTGAACCCAGGAAAGATCCGTCCTGTCTATGATTTGAACTAACACTAACTTTGAGGCCGCTGGTTGACTCATAGAGTAAATGCAGTCAGTGATGATGCAGCTGTGGGACCCTCCATGTGTTTGTGTGTTCGTGCTACAGGTGTGGCATTACGGGCCATGGCCAGAGGTCCACATCGGCAGCTCAGCCATTGGTTCAGCCTCAATGAAGAGGATTAGGGGTTAGGTCAGGATCACATCACCCCTCAGTAGCCTCCCTCAGCCACGTGATCATCGGAAAGACGTGTAAATAGACCAGGTGTTGGCTTTGTGTTCCATTGGAGATCTGGGATATGTGTAACATTTGCAGTGTGGTCAGCAGTGAGGAATAATCATCATTCAAATCAGAGGAATTAGGTGTAAATGGTGGGAGACAGTACCTCAGAGTACCAGTCACAGACCCAACAACACCATTTCATCCTAACATTATCATGTCCATAAACCAACATTATTTGCAGAAGTACAAATGAAAATGATTGAGTTATATAACTGATCCATGCATTCTATTAAACTTGAATGTGCACCAAGTTCAACTGGGAATGATTCAGAGGCTGGGGAAATGGGTATTGATAAGTAAAACCTGCTTTACATTGAATTATTAGAAGACAGAATCAATTCTGCCTTAGTAAAATACTATTGTTTTTAAGATTAATATACATTGATTGTCTGGAATTTGCTAAACTCACAATTTTTAATTAGCAGGTTGGAGGATGTATAACAGATGGAATTCTGGAAAAATTATAATTGTTGTCAGAAGCTGAGCAGGCAACTTCTTTACTCATTACTGTCTGATTGAAGGAATTATTTAGGGTGCTCAAGAGGGGCTCTTCAGGCCAGTTTCTGTTTTGCTTTATACATTTGAGCACGATACATTAACAGAGCACAGTTAACACTTAATGCTGTGTTATCATCATTGTGAACGTAGAAACAGTTGCATTTGAGAATGCTTTTTTGGCAGAAAGAGCTATCTGAGGTGGAGATTGCCATTATTTATTTGTGTTTTTTTTTTTTTTTTTTCATTTTTGTCAACTTGACATGACATACTTTCTGTGCCTGATTTGTCCTTTTTTAAATCTGCTTTAGAACTGATTAGTATTATTTTGTATCTTATATGTTTTATCAGATAGACTCATGGTTCACTGGAATAAGCCAATAGCCCCCCCCCCCCCCCCCCCCCCCCCCCCCAACAAAAAAGGAGCATTCAGAGATTCAGAGAAAGGCACTATATAACTTCTATACTTTGTTGCCATTCTGGTTTACAAATGTTGTCATTTGTCCTGTCTCCTGGGAAACACTACCCTCTGCTGGGTCTTGAGGCGGAGGTGGAGGGGTGTGTAGGGGGCTGGCAGTGAGGTGCAGAGCCACAGAGCCTGGCAGGGAGAGAGTTCCAGTCAGGCTGCCAGTATGCCTGCAGATGGCTGTGGTGCCAGAGGAAACAGGCAGTAGTGGTGCCAGCTGAGTGGGGGAGGTCTGGTTCTAGGGGGCTGAAGTCAAAATGTCTCTTTGTCTCTCTGGAAAGCACAGTGAAGGCCAAAAGGGGAGAATGGTTTTAGGCTCTGCCATTCAGTATTCCTTACAATTAATGGAACATAGGCATGCTTTCTGTAATAAAACCATCTGTTGCATCATGTTCAGTCAATAACACGACATGCTGTCCTAAAGTGAACCAGGTATTTGTATTCATGTGTATTTATTAAAAAAATAAACTTTGCACTGCCTATCATGTCTTTCAGTAGTCAAAACTCTAGTCCAAGCATCTATCAATCTATCAGTAACATACCCATCATTAATACAGTCATTGCCTTTTATTGTCTTTAGCATATTAGTATCTTTTATTCAACTTTTTAAAAAATCAAAATATTAACAAAGCAGCTAACAAAGGATCCACTAATGAATTTTTGTTCAACTATCCCTCATCAGGTAATGTCACCTGCATCATGTCAGCACATTCAGTCCTTATCTGAACAGGAGGATAGCCACAGTGGCTGCAAGAGACTGGGAGGTGGGAACTGAGAAGCAGGCACAGAGCTAGTAGGGTGCCTTATGATACCTGGCATGCAGTGCCAGGCTGGCACGTGTGAGTAGCAGCATGCACTATGCTGGCACAGGTAGGACACAGCTGTCCCTCAGCCCCACAATCTGCTCCCCAGACACTGCGTGGTGGGGGTCGGACTGTCCCTGGTGAGAGCAGTCAGGGAGGAGCTTCCATGCACAGAGAACATATACGCGTGTGTCCGGATTGGTTAGACCAGGAGAAGATGTGTGTACAACTCCTAATGTGAGTCAAGGAATAATTTCACAATGAAGAGGATTGGTTTTCTCTCTCTCGCTCTCTTTCTCTCCTGTGGGCAATGATTTATTAATCCTGCAACTATTGAGGAGATCTGTTCTAACTCCAAGCTATCAGGCTAAGTCATATGGTGACTCATCACAGTCATAATCTTGTAGGCTGGTGAGTGATAGAGAGTACTGTAACGGCTCGTCACAGTTCCAGTCCTGTTGGATCTTGAGTTAATGAAGTTACAGTAATGACTTGTCACAGTCCTAATCCTGTCAGTTTATGAGTGACAGGAAGAACTGGGATGACTCATCAAAGTCCTAATCCTGTAGGATCTTAAGCAACAGGGGGTACTGCAATATTTTGTCACATGTCTAATCCTATGTGGCCCTGATAGACAGGTATAAAAGCAACGGTCCATCAGGATGCAGTTGCCTTTACATGCCTGTTTGTACGTGTGTCCATGTTTCAATTTATTGGCTCTTCACTGCAAAGTGCATTATAGTATGCACTTGTGCTGGCAAGCTTTTCAAAATGTATCACTTATTAGTGCTATTTATCTAATGATTCTCACTCGTGGTATCCGATGATTTATGAGATTAAGTCTATGATTTATTTCCTACAGTCATGCCTTGAGGACAAGGGTTGAAATACCAGTTGGATGATTCTGAAATCATATGGTCTGGAATTACATGGACCCTAAGCATCAGTCACAGAAATCAACCTTTCATCCCACCCACAAAGGAGGTGGGTGTCTGATGGTGTCTGTCACTTTTAAAGAGGCTCATTGGATGTTATAGCTGTTCGCGCCCCTGACTCAGTCCCTGACATAAACTCTGCTATTCACGGAGATGGAGGTGCTTTCCTCCCACTCCACCAAAAAGTCCAGGCTTTCAAAGGTTTTCCTCTGTCAAGACACTACAAAGAATAAAAGTGCAACATTTCACTGATTGACTTTAAACTGCTTACATGTTTAAAATGTTGCCCCCCTAACCCCCCCCCCCCCCAAGGATTCACAATGAATAACATGGTTTTGAATCGCCCTATGTGATTTCACACTGACCTCATCCTTAGGTATATCCTGGGATCCCACTTAGCAGGACCAATCAAAGAATAAGACACTTAACTGTCTCTGCCCCCTGGTTAATACTGGCCCAGACTGATACAGTAGTCTGCCTCTCAGACTTATGATACCATTCTGCGTTAAGGCTTCAGGGTTCTGTTAGGGTGATACAGATGGGAGGCTTTAAGTAGAGACCAAGTAATCACATGACATGCAGCAAGCTAACATATAACAAATTCATGAGTTTTACTGATTTACTAGATGAATCTACTGCTGCAGTGACTAAAACAAAGTTGGACCTATGCTATGAGGGAGATCTGTTGGTTCTGCATTAGCCATATTTTATAACCTTAGAAAATCACATTTTCCAAATTCCCATATTTCCACATTTCACATTTTTTTTTAGAATTTTTGTCAGTGTTAGTTTTTTGTTATTTTGTCAATCATTGGTTAGTGAGAGAGATTGATCATGTACTTCATGTGATCTCAAGATCCTGTGTCTAAGGCCCAGTAAATGCGTGGGTAACAGTCAGTGTCAGGTAGCAGTGTGCTGGATTGCCTGATTATCAGCTTGGCAGGGGCACTACAAGCAGATGGCATGTTAGACCCCCATCCCCATGAACTCCTTCCTCCCCTCCTTCTCATTATCTCTGTGTCCCTTTCTCTCTCTCCTTCTTTCAAATCTCTCATCTTCTCACTCCACACCTCACCCCATCTTTATACTCTCCCTATCTTACCTCTCTTTATCCATCATTCTCACTCCACACTGTCTCGATTATGCTTCTCATCTTCTTTCTCTCGCCATCAGAACCCATCTTTCACACTCTATCCGGATCTCTCCCGTGATGATGCCTGTCATCTTTTCTCTCCATTGTCCCTCTCTATTCATCTTTCCTAGTCCCCTCTCTCCAAGTTCTGTATCCATGCTCTTCTTCTCCACTTCTATGTCTTGAGGCTGTCTTGGGTTGGATTCTGCTACCCCTCCCCCCAGCCTCACAGTGCTCCCCTCCATTGTTGTCCAGTGTAATCACCAGGAGAAGGACACAGAAGAGGGTTTGTACACAGGGGTGTTTACACTTGCTGTTCTGGATGCACAGTGCACAGTGGTTAGTCACAGAGCTGAGTGCCAGGAGCTGTCAGAAGGAACACCACACCTGGAAAGTGAGACTGAAGACCGAGCATAATATCCCCCATATGGAAACAGCCATTCATCTCCATAAATCCATAATCAATATATGCATTGCATGAACCAAATTCAACAGCTGCTGTCTTAGTAATGTGAATATATCCTTAGATTTATTGTAATTTTAATGGGGGTTTATCTGTATCTGTGTAGAGCACTTAATACTGCTGTAGAGTTTGTCTAGGGGTACATACAATAGCTCAAGAGAAATTACAAAAAATGAATAAAAATGGTTAGAAATTATTCTTTAAAATATTACATGTAAACACAATGAAAATGTTGTAAAACACTGATTTCAAAAGAGTAATGGAAATAGAAATTTGGATAGAAAAGAAATGTATTTCATTGATTGCAAAAAGAATGTCAATACCAATCATGTTAAACTTCTTGCTATAGTACATGGCTTTCATAATTACGTTTTAGATCAACATGCAGCTGTTCTCATGTAAATCTCATGTAAAAGTAATGGCCATTGTAATTGTGTGGCTAGCATTTCAAATTTGATTTAAATGCATTGACAGGTATTTGTAAAAATATTATTCAGTGTTTATATGTGCACTTCATTTTTGTGTGTATGCACATGTAAGTGTGTGCTGCTGTGTGTTTGTGTAAGTGAGTGTGTATGTATAATAGAGTGTATTAAGCATGGCAGTTTTGCAGAAGGTTTATAGGAGTCGAGAGTGCGTCATGAGCCCTCCCACCATGTTCTTTTGTCACCCCCCACTGTCTTACTGTTTGAAATGCACTTCAGCCTGTCTTTGATCGTGATCTTGTCTTTGCATGTTACCAGATTTACTTGATTTACTTTGCAGCTCAATCTGACACTTACACATAATTGATTCCGTTCACATAATGAAGATATCCACATATCTTTACAGCAACTTCACCCTAAACTGTGAGTCGAGACCCACTGGTCTGAGAGGGGTTGAGGTGAATCATAAGATATAAAACCTCATGCATAAATAAATGCCTACATTGTACACTTTCCATTAAAAACCAAAGTAGTCAAATGTTTAAATGCTTCACAATTGCATTTTGGAATTATAGTGAACCTGCAGTTATTTGTGTGTATGTTAAAAACATTTTAATTCCACATCTAAAAAAAGTCAGATGTTATTTCAAATACATTCTAATTCATTTGAATTAAATACTGCTCTATTCACCTTGTAATAGTTTTTTTTTTTTTAAACCCTTTTTTTTGTTCAAGCTGATATTACATTCAATCTCATTTTATTCAATAAAATGAGATTGAATGTAATATCAGATTGAACAAAAAAAAGGGTCACCATGAGAGGTCACATAATTAGCTTGGTAGCCCTGTGTTCTGCTGTGTGCATTTGGGACTCCCTTTCAGCTAAATTACATGAGCGTTTCCAATGATGGTATTCATGGTTACCTAAGCAGTCTCTTATATCATCATTGACCAGCCATGACAAAGACCTTTACAGGGTAGAGGGTGCGCCAGAATGACCACAGCCCACACCATCAGGACTGTTACACAGAGAGTGATCAGAGACAAATGGCACATTCATTTTAGGGTACTCAATCATATTAGTAGGCAAAACGAAACAGAGATGCACTCCGACATCATAAATTAGATTACACAAATGTTTATATTGTCTGTTGTTATATATTTTTTTCCAGAACAGACAACTGATCAAGGCTTAATCGTGTGGGTGGTGCTGATTTTTGTTCTTATTTCTTCTTAGTTATGGCTGTCAGACATAGGTGCTTTGAGGTATGCTTGCTTCATGATTGAGGCACTCTGTTGTATTTTTAAGCATGGCTTTCCATGACCCATCACAAGATTTTACTTGTTCTCTGCACTCACTGTGTTATGTTGGTATCTGTTTTGGGATGCTTCGGAAATGTGAATGGTTATGTAAATAGTGCACTTAGAGTGTGTGTGTTTGTGCAAAGATAAGCCTCACACCATCTCCCTCATGCTCACTCAGTAACACAACATCAGTATGATGGAATTTTAATGGTGCCTGTTTATTTATTAACATGGCTTATGTAAGTTCCCCCTTCACCCTAGGTTGCGATAGTCAGAGGAGATTCTCCAAGGTCACTGGCGGGCCCCTCTCTTTAAATGGGCCATAAATTTGGTGCAGCTGCAAGCAATGGGGGATTAATGGCACAGCACTGTGGCCAGCACTCAGCCTTGTCTTAATTGTGCTAAGGTGCTTCCTTCTCTTTTCATCCCCATCTCTACCCTCCATTACTCCCTTTTTCCTTTTCCCTTCCCAATTGCCCTGCCCACATATGTGTTGTCCCCTTTTGGCTTGTAAACAGCCTTTAGGATGAGTTTGTGATAGATGAGTCCAAGGGGGCCACAGAGGGAGAAGTTTAAACACCAAGTCTGTGAGGGATAATTCCAACATAGAAGTGTGTTAGGCAGAATTAGGTAAGTAGGGATTGTGTGAAGGAGGACTGGAAGAGAGGAATCTGAGATGGAATTGTGTTAGGGATGGGTATAAGATGGAAGTGGGTGTGGGAGGGGTCTAAGATGGAACTATTTGAGCCCTGTGAGGGTTGGGTCCAAGGAGGTAGTCCAAGTCTGGACCCTGTGAGGAGGGAGTCAGAGTTTTTGAGGGGGAGGACCCTAAGCTTTAATCTTACCTTACCATCTACAGAGTACCGTGCATATTGTCATTTTCAGTGCTTATGTTTGAATTTTCAAGTACCTGTTCTCCTCAGCTGTTTTTTTTTTCTGTGTATAGCCTTTATATATACTAACATGATATGGCTTTGAATAACATATTCTGGTCAGACAAGACAAATTGAGATACCTACATCAAATATCCTCCTCATGGCTCTGGTGTAGTAGCAAGCTATCGAAGGCTGAGGAGCAGGTTACTCAAGGAGAAAGAGGGTGTCAGGAGAGATTAGTCTCCGAGGTGTAGAGTTGCTTCAGCTTCACAGCATTACATCACTTTCAGCTCTGAATTTTTGCCTCATCTGTTTGAATGAATCGAATGAATGAAAAGATTATGTGTACATGTAGTGATGTAATGTTGCTGTTGGTTATCAGAAATGGGAAATGAGTCCTCCCTGAGCATATGTCTGTGTGTGTGTGTGTGTGTGTGTGTGCAGTTGGAACAGTACTGTGTGTGCTCCACACAATGACATGTAATGCCCTTTAAACTTGGTGTCTCAGGGTTTGGGTTGAGTAAGGTGTATGTGCAGTAAATGAGTCTTCTTAGATAGGCAGACAGGCAGGCAGATGGATGAATGGATGGATGGATGCATGCAGTGTCCAAAAACTGTTCATAATATATGCAATAAATGTATGCAGATGTTCCATGTTTTCTAATAATAGAGAAGAGCCCTCTCTGTGGCTTTGTCAATGAAGAATGCTGTTTGCTTATTGATTCCTGGATTTCTGCCATTTCTGCTTTGTTTCCCCAAAGAGGTTCTCTGAAAGGTGAGATCATGATTCTGCATTCACAAGCTCAGTTTTGAGTAATGTGTGTGTGACTGCCCTGAAATGCCTTGTTCAGTGCTCCTACCTGCCCTGAGGAGTGGTATGGAGTGTGATTGTGTGGTTCTCACTGATATTATAAGCTGAGATGGTCCTGAGGAAGTCCAGCCCTATTCATATAGAATCACCTGGCTCACAGCAAACATCTCACACTCCTCCTGTCTCACGCTTTGATCTATTTTACATACATTCCAACCATTCATTCTACCTCTCCTCTTCTGTTATCATCCCTTATTCTACCTCTCATCCCCTCTCTTCTTATTCTTTCCTTTCTTCTCTTTCCTTCAGTTACTTTTGCTCTATTGTCACCTTCATGCTCCATTTTACATTGCCACAGTTCTCTCCCCACATTATTCTTTTTTTTATTTCTCTTGGAAGTATGAAAACCTGCCATAAATACTACCAGTGAAACTTTGCTAAATGATATCAGTAATGTGAATTTCTGCAAACATATGTGTTGACATGTGCTGTATTTTTTTCTCTTTTGCTGTGCTGTTTTTATAAACATTGGGAAAAGTCAAACCTCCTCTATCCATGACACGCACTCAGTATCATAACTCTTCTTGAGCAGTGGCAGCAGTATGTGGCTGATTATTGTAGTACGTAACTTCCCTTCCCTGCTGAAGTTGCACAGTCTTACCATTAAGCTAAGTGTTTAACCTTAATTGCTTCAGTGGATATTTGGCTGGAGAACATAAGCTATGTGAGTTACCTTAGCAGATACATCAAATAAATACGGACTGACTGTTTGCTGCAGGAGGCTCGAAACAGAGGGATGTGGATCTGTTCCCTGATTGTATTCCTCATGTGCTTGACAGGACAAAAATAACAGTGGTCTTAGGAGGACTGTGTAAATACATTGGTGGGGGGTCACAGTAAATGGTGTGGCTTTTGCCTATTCTTTAGGATAGCTAACTACAGGTGATAGATGCAGTAGCTCCTACTCTGTTGCTGAATTTAAGAATAGTGATTTTATGCTTTTTGTTGTTCTGTTACAATTATGTACCCTCCCTCACACTGTCAGAGGAGTGCTCCCCAATCATTCTGGTACGTGCTTGCTTTCAGGTCCCACTGGTCTGTTAAAAATCAAAATACATCAGGCTACAGCGCTCTCTGCGTAGGATAATCTCAGTATGAACTTGAGTTTGACAAATTATTGCAAGGGACATTACAGCTTTTATCACATTGTCAGCATTCCAGTGGGGAGATGTTTGTTTTGCATTTTCCTCACTGCAGTTGTCATTGCCTTTTAATTTGGTGAATGAAAACACTCCATTACTGAGATAGCCTGCTGCACTGTGATAAATGTATGAGAAAAAAAATCAAACAGGATGCATTTTCATCCAAATATGGCTGGGCTAAAGATGCTCTACAAGAATAGGGAACCAAAAATAACACTTGTGTTCCAACCATGTTAGTGGCCCTGCTCAGAATGCATAAAAGACAGAAACATGTGAATGTTTATGTGTAATATATTAAGTAAGTATAATGTCAGGTAAGTTTGAGAGGTGACATTTGTTTTGTCAGATTTTTGGAATGTGTGTGGGGGGTGGGGAGAAAGGCATACTGACCATGCATGTCACTGTGTTTAAAGTATTACTCCATTTATGTAACACTTTACTCCATATATGTCATAAACATATCTGTGTATCCTATGACTGACTGTTCAAATAGGATACATTGTAGTGATTGTTCTATCTCAGTCACATGTTCTGCAGGTTTGGAATTTTTACTTCACCCAAAGTAAGCCGCTGTCTTTTGCAGTTTCCGCAGCAGTACACTCACTTTCCTCAGCACATTAAGGAAATATCTGTAGAATGAATTGATTAGAAATATTAAGTTTTTATATAATGCAATACTAATGAAAATCAGCCCACTGATTCTGTAATACTAAAAAAACACTCCAGGTAATCTATCTGGACCACAGGCTTCTGAAGTTAAAATTAGACAGTTGTCAAAAGACAGTTGTCAGTAGGAAAGGAAAGGGACGTTCTGAGATGGTCTTCAGGGGGTGGTGACCAGCGATGTTTCCCTATTGAGCATTTGCTGGTGGTCACTGGTAGTTTAGGTGTAATTGTGCAGAGGCAGGTGCTGTTGTATGACTGCAGTGAAGGCTGAACTGCATTAGAATTGAGGGTGTGTGGTGCCTTTCTTACAAAGAAACTGGGCCCCCTGTCCTACTGATGTGTATCCATATTCAGTAGTCCTGGGGATCTCTCGTCTTCATCAGGATGTTTGCACAGCTGAGAGACAGTGCAGCTCAGAGACTTCCCATTCCAAACTTTTTCATAAGAATGAGTCGCTCTTAAGTCTTTTTGCTTAAAAAGGCCCCAGTGCTCCCCTCCCCTTGTAATCCTGTCCTTTCTTTCACTACTTTGTGTAAAAGGTATTACTGCATTAAATGTACTTTTGCAAATGTCTTCAATGTTTACAAAGGAATTTTATTGTTTCTGTAGTGTTTTTTTTATATTTCTTGTTAATGTTCTTGCTTTGATATGTGATTCCCTGCAACAACAAATGTGTTTTTAGGTGATCTAAATCTCCCTGTATTTTTGGGCAGTATACAGTGCCCTCTGTTTGTTTGTCTGTCTGTTTAGCACCAAAACCCAGCGGTGTGTATATCTCGGCTTGAGATAGTTTGTGTGGGAGATTAAGATTAAGATATGTATTCCAAAATGTTCCCTACGTGAGCTAATATTGTGAAGAAATTATCAATACTGTTTTCTCACAAGGTTTATTCGTGTGAAGTGGAATGTGAGGTGTGATTAGTGGTAATCGATGTTTAATGGCCTCTACTGCCACTGTCTGATGTATGGTAATGGGAGTTAGAAGATGCTTGTGTATGGCATTGGTTTCTCTTAGGTGAAGTCAGGGAAGCTTTCTTCATCTTCAGAAATGTGTTTCCTTTTCCTCTGACCCAGTCCCCAGTCTCCTGTGTTACGTTTTTCACCTCCTCCTTCTCTCTTATCCTCTCTCTCTGCCTACTTTCTATTACTGCAGCTGCCTCTGCTGTTTTAGTATGCTTGTGTGTATGTTTATGAGTATAGAAGAGCATATGTGTATTGTGTTACTGAAGTAAGATGCTAGTTTCCAGGCAAGGATGGAGGGATGTGAGGTCGATGGTTGTGATCTGGCTTGGTCTCACACCAAAGAGGACAGGTGTGATGCAGACCTGGAGGGTCATAGCAAGTAAGACAGAGGGTGTGCTTGGCCAGGGCCAGAGATCCAGGGGCAGGGCTTCCTGGCAGGCTCCGCCAGGTTGTCACAGTGACATCAAGACTGGAAGGCTTGCCCTGATTAGTCAGTTTCCAGTTCTATTGCAGCAGGAGAGTGGGGCTAGAGGTGATGGCAGGACCTAAACCATGCAGGTTCCCAGTGCTGGCTACTCTCTCCTGTGCCCTCTATCCATGTCAGATGGCACAATACGAGCTGCCAAAGAGGCCCTTGCTGTGTCCGAGAGGTCACCTTCCAAACGCCAGCTGCCTGCTTTTTTCCCGACTTTTCCTTCACTGCTGATATGGGGCAGATTCCCTTCTGCAGTTGGACTGCCACTCTTTGTCCCTAAACTGAACTAAAAAAACATTGCCTGGTCTTTATGTCCAGGAGTTCAATGCCGGTAGGTCACATGATGAATCCAATAACTCTCAGCCACCCTCCCACTGCCAGCCTCCATCACAAAAACAGGCAATGACCATTTACAGTCAGGTGATAGAAGTTGTAAGGTGGTCCATTCTCATATGACAACCTTCAGTTTATTGCAGCCACATTTAAACTTAGCACATTGTCAGGTCAGGCTAGTGTTTCACTCACCATACAGTGAAAGTTGGTGGTTTTTAGTTGCAGATATATGTAGCATTCTGGTAATGAAATTATGTTATAATATGTGATATAATCTGTGCTATTACTCCAGGCTGTTGCAACCACAGTTTCTGCTAGTTTCTGTGTGCAGGCATTGACATTCTTACTTCAATTCATTGATTGGATTAAGTACATGTCTATAGCTTCAAAGCCATTGAAGAGGAACTACCAAAAACACAGCCTTCCGTGGCTTCAGTTTAACACCCTTCCTCTGGAGCCATGCCTACTGTGACAGTGAGTGGCACTGTCTGGACTGAGCACCACTGCATTCAGCTGGGAGATTGCTGTAGTTACACTGCATTATTGAATTTTTATTCATCTGTCACACTCTTGATGCTAATGAGGGACAGAATCCTATCATGCACGGACAGGCTGTCGAGACACGACTGAGGGTGTGCCGTGTGGAAAATTTTGCGAAGATTAACACATGCTTATTTGCATCCTCACAATCACATTTGCATGCACACTGGTGTACTAGCTCATACATGGAAATTTGTTCTGATAGGTGTGCAAGGAAAGCATACCTGTGCCCATGTTTACACAAAAAGATATACAAACTCCTCTGCCCAAATAACATGGAATAATGATAATAAAACTGAAGCATGCATATAAAACTGAAATAAATAAGAACTTGAGCTTGTTTGTGGAGACTATGTTGTTTGCCAGCACAGGAACGCCAAGGGCCGCAGCTGCAGCTGTGTTCTGGTGCGACTCATGGAGGCGATCAATTTGAAATGGCAGTCACTTGGCCCTGGTAACTTCACGTCAGACAGTGTCCCCAGGGCCTGGTAACAACAACGGTTAATTTAGCTTTTGGCGTCAATTCTTTCCAGTGACAACAGAGCTAATGGTGAAATTATAGTGAACAAAAGAATGGGAGAGTCAGTGGTGGTGTGGAATGTTTTTATTGCCATTCACTGTTGTGGGTCCCTGGCTCTTCAGCCCATTTCGCTCAGTGCTTTTGTGTGTTTCATGACTGACACACACATTCAGACAAAATGGGTCTCTTCGTCCCTCATCGTCAAATTACTGCAGGCTACGTAAATATGGTGGTTTTATGCAGATCTGGCGCAGTCACATAGATCATATTTATTACAGCCAATAGACATGCTGAGAGACATGGCCCCATGAAGCCAGTCTTTGCTGCTTTCAATAGCCAGCATGCCTTATCATTATACACATAGCATCCCTATTAAGTGGGAGCTTGAAAAGCCCAATAAGATCGCCCTCAAAGGTTTTAAATGAGGTAGGTTGACATGCTCTTATTGTGGTGTGTCCTGATTAACTAGGAGGTAGGTATAAATAGCTGAACTCATGAAGTAATATAAAGTAAATTTAGTATACAATGCAATCTATTTTCAAAAATCTCCCTCCTTTAACTCACAGCACTTGTTATTTGCCTCCTTCAGCCTGGAGGCAAGTAACAAAAAAAAAAAAAAAAAAAAATGCTGAGCTGAGTGGGGCACAGACCAGGGGATTTTAGTTCACATCTCAGAACCTCTTATCAGATGTCACCACTGGCCCTGTTGGCCCATGCTGCATGGTGAGATCACCCATCACCCTCTTCAGTCTCTGCACCAGGCCAGTCATACATCACTGACAGAGTGAGTGAGTTGGGATGGGGGTGAGGCTTGAAGAAATTGCTTCTTTGAAAAAAAAAAAAAAAAACCCAGTGAACTCGTACATATGCTTTGCTATTATGACTTCCCTAAGCCCTAGATGTGATGAGTCTTTTGAGAATCAGTTTACCATCCTCAGAGCTGAAACATGAAACAGTCACTTGCATTTGCAATTGATTAGAAAGGTTCCGCAATTACATCTCTCACTTATTTTAAGAGGGCAATGGAAAGACATACAAGCCTAGAGACATATGCCTCTACCCTGATGTTGATTGTTGAGTGAGAACACCGATTATATTTAACAAGGCAATGTTTTACCTTCAGTCAGGCACTCTGAGATTTTATCAGAAGAGTAGTGTCCAATAACATACACCATTAAAATAGACTAAAGTAGAACATTCCTCAAACGTAATGAAACACTAACTTAACTTGCTAAAGGACTTGAATAGCTGGTTTTAGATTGGGAAAAAAAACTAATAAGACACCTATGATGAATTCTGAAGTTATGAGTGGGTTTAAATCAGACTTAGTTTGTTGAAGAGGATATCCCAATGCTTTTTCTCCAGTTTGGAGAGCTTCAGTTTTGGATAATGTGTGTGCTACCTTCTTTCTGTATATCTCAGTCCTAGAGTAAAACTGGAAATGCTTCCTGCCATGCATATTTAAAGCAGTGGATTGATGCTAAGTACTGCTGTCTTCAAAATGGCTCTCACATTTGTGCATTACGTTATTTCACTGTTCAGTTCATCTTTGGGAAGCAGAAAGTGAGCCATGTTTTTGGGCTTCCCAGAGTAAACACAAGATGCAGGTTTAAAAGCAGAGAGGGAGAAATGAAACCACATAGCCCATGCTGCTTAATGTGACTCTAATAGTGTCATTATGGAAATTGTCATTCCCTTTAGCATGCTGGGTTTACGATTCTGGCAGAATGCATGCACATTGATGGTTAATTGCTGCGCCATATAAACACTATAGCTAGCAGAGCTGAGCAGCAAGAGTGACCCATGTCTGGTGTAGTCTGATGTCTTATCTCAAACCGTTTAACAAGCTTTTTTAGCTTCAGCTGAGTTGGCCCACTGTTTAAATGCTATTTATAAAGGGGCATACATTATTTTATATGTATAAACACGTTTACATATCTTTCCACGGTGTTTGTCATTGTTTTGACAAACACCTTTTTATGGGGCTATTTTACTGCCCTTTTTATTGTGTCCATGACTGACTCAGTGATTGACAGTTTATGTGATTTACAGGATCTGTGCCCATTATTGGGTTCACAGTGCATCTCTCCCATGACATGTGTTACTCACAAGTCACTGAGCTTCTCACTGCCCCCTGCTTGAAGCACTCTGCTCCACCTGCCTCTAATTGACTTAATTCTGTAATTATTGATTGAGGCTGCTGCTGGGCGGAAAGGTCAATATTTCCACTATGCATGCTTGAGCTTCACAAAGGCAGAGGCAAAATGAAAAAAAGAACCAAGTTAAACTTAGCTTCATTAAATAGCACTAATTAAGCCTTTAGGCCATCCCCCTTGCACATTAAAGCCAATGCATACCTTAACAGGCTTGGCTGCATTTGCAGTTAAGGTGTGCGTGTGTGCGTGCGTGCATGTGTGTGTGTTTGACAGTGTGTGTATGTGTGTGTGTTTGTGTATATGAGTGTGTACAGATGAAGCATCTGAAGGCAGATGTGGGATGAATTCAGGCACTTTGACATCTCTGAATGCTGTGTGCATTTTTAGCAGTTCTCTAAACTGTAACTTTCTGAAAACAAGACTTGTTATATGGGTGTGCTGACATGGCAAATGCACTTGGTGCTTGAGATGAGCATCTCTTGTCTGGCTGCCATGAAGAGGGTGCTAATTGAGCACTGGATTTGGATGGTCATGTAATAATATCGTTGCTATGGTGCGTATTTCAAAGATAAGTGGCTCAGATTCAGTGAATGTTTTCTGGGGGCAGCCTATAGCCTAGTGGCTAAGGTACATGACTGGGTCCCATGAGGTTGGCAGTTCAAGTCCCAGTCCAGCCATAGCAAGAACACCATTGCTGTTGGGCCCTTGAGCAAGGCCCTTAACCCCACATAGCTCCCAGGGGGGATTGGCCCTTGGTTAGTCTATACAACTGTAAGTCGCTTTGGATAAAAGCGTCAGCTAAATGACAGTAATGTAATGTAATGTAATGTTTTAGGAATCATAGAGTACTGCTATCTATGTGTTTAGTGTCATCTAGGCTTTCCTGTGTTTGGTCTCTGCTCCATGTAAGCATGTCTGTAGTGTTTGGCTCCAGCTGTCTGTGACAGTCAGTGGGGAGAAATTCGGATATGGTCCATGCATGTATGCAAGCACATATGTAAACACATGGAGACACAAGTTGATGTGTGAAAACAGAGAGTAAGACTGAACCCATTCCAGCCTGAACTTAAACACAATAATAGATATATACACACGTACACATGCACATTCTCTTGTTTTTTCTTTGTCTCCCTCTGTCTCACAGAAGCCAGCAGTCCATCACAGCTGGGGAGCAATCCACAAACAACAGAAACATGAGAGAGAATTAGTTATGAAGCTGAGTTTGGTCAGCCATTTTATTATCTGCACTTGTGGATATTCAGGTTCTGATTTTTGGAAATGTCTTCCCCACTCTCCCATTTCACCAGTTATCATAGCAAACAGACCCATTAAGATCTGTGATGAAAGAAAATGATGGTGTTAACCCAGCACTGGTCAGAAGTAGGTGCGTGCTGACGGTGGGTAGCTCGATAGCATGGATGATTCGCTTGCACACATGCATGCTCATAAACACTTAAAAATGTGACCCCCTGAGGGGCTCATCACTGTCTGCACACTTATGGCCCTGTGAATTAGTAATGAGCCGCTTTATGGAGACACGTAGAAAAGGAAAGAGCATTACACAGCTGCACTCTGAGTGTGATTTTTACAGAGGAAGAGACACAGGCCTGAATTATTCATCTCTGAATCTCCTCAGCCTTATGCTGAAAACATTAAAGGAGTGGAGTGACGAAAGGAGGGATGAGAGGATTGAGGAGGAAGAGAGAATGAGCAAGGACTGCAAAAATTATAATAAAAAGATTAATAGAGATTTCTGAAGAAGGACGAACAGAAGAAATAAAGAGACATAGAAAGGAAAGGAAGAGAAAGGGACACAATCATGAGAGCTGGCCCATATACCCATCTGGTCAGGATGTACCCCAGTCAGGGTGCCCAGATTACCAGGTTGACACTCAAACTGATACAACACCTGCATAGCTGAGACACGCCAGCAGGGGGCATATGACACTGTATGTGTGTGCATGCGTGCGCGTGTGTGTTTGTGTGTGGACGTATTAAACTGACAAAACACAGAATTCAAGGCTCCATCAGTCTGCACATTGTTTGGTTGAAGAAATAAGGCCCTGTCTTTGTATCCAAAATACAGGTTTTTTAACGTTATGAATCAGATTTGTACAAACCATATTTCGATCATATGTGGTGGTTGTCTGGGTCAGATTCTGCTGTTATCACATCTAGATCTACATGCTTCAGCATATCACCAACATCCCACTGAAAATTACATAGCAAGTGGCTGGGAGTTGTGAGACACTGTTACAGAGCTGATTAGGTCAGATGGAACACTGTGCCAAAAGTGATCTCAGCTTTTAAACACAGAATCAGATATGCAACACATTAAAATCTAATGGGAACAGTTGACTGCATATGTCAGATATACACATGGACTGATAATATCAGGACTTGAAATAAGGAGGGTGGGTATACAAAATAAAGTCATCCTCAATAAATTGTTCCCCACACGCACACACTTCCACACAAGCAAGCACACATACATGTACACACACAGGGACATGCAGGCCTGAGGTGTTTGATGGGTGGGAGCAGAGTGAGACCAGGCTCACAGCAGCCCTAGCACCTCCTCGTGCCAGGTTTCTCATTGCCCTCGTCAGCAGATGGAGGTGGTGGGGGTGTGTTTGAGTTTCATTCATCCTGACGTGTTTTTCATTAGTGGATAATTTCATGTCAGGAAACATATCTGCCATGAGAAAGTATTGTGTAAATACTGGTTGTGCAGGTTTCTCCATTTTCTTTAAGTGTGTGTGTGGGCATGCGTGTGTGTGTGTGTGTGTGTGTGTGTGTGTGTGTGTGTGTGTGTGTGTGTGTGTGTGTGTGATAAGTGCTTGTGTTTGCAAGAGAGTGCATGTTGCCACCCTGTAACTTATTCCTACCTAATGGCTGAAACTAAGCAGGGCAAGGCCTGTTTGATAAGGCAGTGATAAATGGCATGATGTGTTGTAGGTGAGACAGTGCAGCAAGTCTCCTGTTTGAAATAAGCAGTGTACGAATGCTCCTTTACAGTGACAGGGATCCGAGGTGACCTGTCTCAGGCTCTCGTGCTCCTGTCCATATGACTTCACACTCACCAACCTCCTTGACTCTGCCATCTGGCCTCTTTGCCTTCTAGTTTTTGAGCAATATGGTTTCCCCTGGCAAGGAACTGTTTGGATTGTATCCCACAGTGCAGGGATGAAGTAAAATTATGGATAGTGATGTTCCAAATTGCTTTTTATTTGTCACTCCTTTTATTTAAGTTTTTTTAGGGAAATTTTGTTTGAAATGGCTTGGTCAAAGGCCATATGTGATTGAAATTTTAAATTACAAAGAAGGGACATTCTTGTACATTCTTTGGTGAGGTTATTCATATTGATGCACAATACTCCAGAATGGGTCTCATCACTCTACCTGCATTTAAATTGCATTTACAGCACTTTGAAATAGCCATTTTGAACATGAGCACATAGCTCTGAGACATGCGGATGCATCTGCGTTAAAGGTTATGTCCACGCTACTTTTGAATTATTCAGCGTAAGTGAACTGTACTGCCGTTATGTGCTTCTGTATGGCAGGTTTAAAAGGGTAAAGACTACCTGTCTTTACACTCACTGTTCATCTTTATTTTTCACTTGCAATTACATGTGAACATTTAATGTTACAAGTGCTGGCAAGTTTTTTATCTTACCTTTTCAAATGCTTTCATTTTTATGCCATCTTGCAGTAATGATCAAACCCAGGCCATACTCTTTTCCCCATAGAGCAGTATTTAATCCACATGTACAAACACACACACACACACACACATACTCACTCTCTCTCACACACATGCACACTCTCAATCACACACATACACACACACACACACACACAACATAGTCCCATAATCCAGTTATACTGAATAAATTAGCTGCAGCATGGACATGCCTAACACAGATACATCAGTGTGCAGTGCTGAATTAATGCTCTGAAACCCCATAACAATTAAAATGCTTTGAAATATAGGAAGTGAACTGCCTGTCTGGATTCAGCGGACAGTGCTGTTTACGCCCGGGGCTGTGCCCTTAAAGCAAACGTAATGATGATTTTGCCAGCTTTGCTTTCAGATTTACATTTCCTCTGCGCTGCAGCATTTTAATTAAGCCATCGTGCAGCCCATTAATTATGTTCCAATATGAATTCCTTTCACTCCATAATTTAAATGTGTTCACACACAAAACTGTACAGATCAGCTTTACATTAAACTTGATATGTCAGTAATACTTTATATTAATTAGGGTTGATCACTAATGTAATTACCTTACAACTGCTACATATCTACATCTTGTTAGAAAATAACTAATGTGGAAGGGGTGCACACTAATGAACTAGACAGGTTGTCTGAACAGGCTATAGCTTACCCTTTTTTTTTGTGAATTCTTGAAGGTTAGCAAGCCTTGCAAAATACTTTATATTGCTTGCATCAGTCACCTCTCAGAAATAAAATTCATTCATTCATTCATTCATTCATTCATTCATTCATTCATTCATTCAGGTTTATGGTTGCTTAGGAACCAAACCAATAAAAAGTTAGCTAAATTATATTTTGCACCTGTACATGAGACAGGGGTAAAACTTAAACACTCTATGTCCAGATGGTCATGGGTTTGGATTCCTGAGAAAACACTTCATTTCAGTAGCGCTTAAAGCTTCATTTGCTCAAATGTACTAACAGCAGAAGAATCAATCAGCGACCCCAATTGTGAAGATTAATTTATTTTTAACATGTTCAAGCTCTTTATTGTGCATATAGTAAGTTGAAAAGGATTTAGAGGCAGGGGGATTCTGTATTTTTCTAGTCCTGTGGCAGGCTAAATCAGCATGTATGTAGTTCAGTGTGTGATTAATTGCTAACCTGCATAAGTAAAGTCTGTATGTATGGGGTTGATGATTCTTTTTTCTATTAGGGGGAGTGGCAGAGCTCATTCTATACTATTACACTCCACTCTATAGTCAGAGTCTGAATAAGACATTCAGCCATTACTGGTGCCCTTTAGCCCTCATCTATTGAATGGAACCTCATTGTTCTACCATATAAATGTTCACAGATACTACACCACACTGCTGTTACTGGGTATCTCTCCTGATATACTGTATTAATAATGCATAGTTCTTTCTCTTCAGAGTGGAAAATGGGGTCAACAATGTACTTGCTCTGATCCTGAGTAGTTTCACCTTGAATCATGAAAGACTAGATAGTGTTCAATAGCATTAAGCAGACCATCTATTCATAAATTGTTGCCATGATAGGTGTGTATTACACAATGAGTTTTAGCTTTTTTATCCTCTCACAATACATTTAGATTGTATTTATGTAGCATTCTATTGCTGTTGGTCACTGCGATAGATAAGCGTGAATAACACAACTTTGCATTCTGTGGAAAAAATAAAATTATAAAAAAATATGATGATAGTTGAACAAACAAATAAGAATAAGTAAACCTCATGAGGTGAAAGTCTGACCCACTGCTCACTAATATACATTGCAGAGCCATCTGATTTTGTCATGGTCTTTGTAGCTGTGAGAATATGGGTCATGATCAGGGCTGCTGTTACAGTGTCGACCACAGGTGCTTGCACGAATGATAATGTTATAAATAATATATTCAGTAATGATGGTCTCACAGCTGTTTCACTGCATAAGCAGCTATGCTACAGCTATCTCCATTTATTTTTAGGAGATATACTGTATCACCAGGGAAAAAAAGAACTCACGATTTCTCTCATGTGCCTGCAGCTTGTTTGTGTGCCTTTGAATTTTAATTTCTCATTCCACTTGATTTTATTGGCTCCATGTTGCATACTGACAGTTTTTGGATGCACGATTCTCACTGTTTACATTCCTCCCCTCAGCAACAAAAAAGTAAATTATTATTGATTTGGTGGTGGATGTGACAGACGCTGTGACAGACGCTGCAGATTAAAAGAGAGTTTCTCTAACAGAGGCTGAGGTGTGATCAGTCAGTCAGAGGGGAAGATGTGCACACATGGACAGGACCCACCAAAGCCATGCTCTCTGGCCACGCCCAGTATAAGTCAGAGAGAGCTTGCACAGTCAGGTGAGTTCTGGTGGAGGCATTTGGGAAGAAGAATGATACCAGTAAAGGAGACAGAGAAGTACTGATGGATAAAAAATGGCTGAAGTGATAAAAAGAAAATAAAGGCAAAACTGTAGCCTTGTGTGTGTACAAACGTGTGAGCAGTGTGTGTTTGATAGAGAGAACGAGCAATGTATTAGTGATCCATGAATTTTGTGTATCATATTGACAGCTAAGGAGGAAATAGGTCTGTTCGGTCTAGAGAAGTGTATGTTCCTCTGTTAGTAAATGATTGCGTGGTGCAGAGGGTGAAAGTGTAAGTAGTGGTAGGTCTTGAGCTAAAAGTCTAAGGCTCATCCATTAAGAATGAATTCTGATATCTATTGAAACCCTGGTGCTTTTGATGATGAACATTACTAGCTTTTTAATCACTCTTCTCTAATATCTGTCTGGGAAAATCTACCTGTGAGTTTCCCTCACCTACAGGGAGAGACAGGAAACAAGTTATTAGAAAGACTAAATTTAATATACCTGCTACGCATATCCTCAATGATAACAAGACTCCATAAGGAAACAAGGCCATTTTGTACCAGTGGAGTGAGAGTAAATGCAGCAGTATCTCGCTTGATATCATTACATTTCAAAAGAAAGCAACAGAGGTGGTGGTTCTGGGTCCACTTTGTCCTGATTTCTGTATGACATAATTTCAGGCTCACCTAAAAACATTGGTGGAGACCGCTCTGGCTGAGGATTATAGGTAATGTAAACCTGCTGAATCAGCTATTCACAGGGCATGATTCGTCGATTGGTTGAACATGTATTGGCTGTGTCATTTTGCCTCTGCCGCTTGAGTGATATTTCTCACTCAAGTGGCAGAGTATCATCTTGGAGAAGATTTTTGGATCATTGCTTTTGGTCAAGGGCAGAGATAGTTTATTTTTAGGGTCTCAGTGTACAATATCATAGCATCTACAATGACCTCATCTCCCACCAGCCCTGTTCTGTGTACTGTAAATCCATGTTCCTTCTGGCCTGGTGCCCAGACCTCTCTCATGAGAGTCAGCACCCTAGCTAGCCATACAGTCTGATCCTGATTTGTGCTGTTGTCCATGGTGTTATCTGGCTAAGCATGTATTCAAATGTAGTGGTTTGTTTGATAATCAATGTGTCCCTGTGATTAACACTGTGTCTCTATGGAGATACCTGTAGTGGTTATCGTTATGTCTGCAGAGATGTCCTTTGTGATTATCAGTGTCCCTGTTGACATGCCCTATAATACTACAGCTCAGCCTGGGGGCTGATGAAGAAGGCCAAACATAATTGGTTGTTAGTGTGACCTCTTTACAAGATTCATGATAAAAAAAAAAAAAAGTGAGGTAGACAGTGTCATCCCAGTTCATGCTAGAAGTACATTGTTTATTAGTCTCACTGTGGTGATGAAGAAATGCTTTTACCTGGATTTGACAATACTATTAGTAAAAAACCTGATTGTGTTGCCAGTTTTTTTTGCCAGTTTATCCCTCTGTGGAATTGACCTTGTGTCTACACATTTATAGATCTGTAGTAACCCGATGTTTTCAGGATGCACTAAACTGTAAAAATCAGCAGGCAGGGGAATTCCATCATTGCAGCAAAGCACAGAGACATTGAGAACAGAACATCTGATGGGCTTTAGCTTTCTGTTCAGAAAAAGCACTTCTGTGTTATTTCCATAATTGTCAGTTTAATTTTTATGTTTTTTATCGTCATTCAAAATTGATACATCATTATATATTCTTAACATTAGATAAAAATAAAAAACTGTTTGCACTGTGCGCAAGGTTTATTTTATTATTTGAAGATAAACAAGGCTAAATTTTCAATTGTGAGTATACTTTTTTCACATGGCAAACAATGCATTATTTATTATATCACTATGACATTGTAATAAATACCTATTACATAGTCATGCTAATTTAGTTTATATTGTTGTGAGAAGTATATTTGCGCTTACTGTTGGTATTATTATTGTTGTTGTTGTTAATAATAATAATTATAGAACTACACCTTTAGAAGATATAGTGGTCTATGGAAAACAGTTTTTATATATTGAATCAAAATGCGAGCACCCCAAAGTCACAGTTGTATTTGGTGAGTCATTTGGTGTTAGTGTGAGCTGCAGACTGAGCTGTGCTGGTGTTCAGCTACCTCTGAAGAGATCGTAATAAGGGTAAATGGTTTGATGAGCTATACTTTAGAATCTGACACTGTGAAAATGTGACTTCATATTAATATTCAGTTCACTCAGCACTTTTTCATTTAGAGAAACTTTTAGATGAACTCTGTCTCTTTGTTATCTTGCAAACATTTTGCTTTTCCTTTCACTTCATTCTGGAGACTGCATGAAATCCAGCCAATAAGCATGACATCCAAGTATTGCAGGAGTCACCACAACTGGCTGTTCTACCATACAGACACATTTTGACACACTCACCAGGTTGGAAAAACCAAGAGGGGAAATGAGAGGGATGTAAAAAATAGTTTGAGGAGAGATCTTTTTTGCACATGCCACATAGCTGAATATCTATAGCGGGATTAAATGTCTCAGAGATGGAGGGAGAATAAAGTAATAGGGCAGAAGCTCCTCTGTGCTGAGAAAACTGGGACAGAAGATTTGCTATTATCTCTGATTACACATGTTTATCCTGGCTGGGAGTTGTCATTCTAAAAGTAAAATGATTTTAAATATTTACACATTTGTGATGTCCACAGTGTGATAGTAGAATTTATTTATTTATTTATTTATCTATTTATTTATTTATTTATTTATCTATCTTTTGAGCCATATACCCACATTTGTAAATAACCGTTGGCTGTCAGTGCCGACCAGATTGTATCTTCCCCAATGAATACTTGGCACTTACAGTGTTCTTCACAGTCAGAAAAATGCATTTTTGTATGTCATTCTCTTGTAGAAACCATCTTTTTGTTCTGCTGTCAGCTTTATTTGACAGTATTTAACTAATTGCAGGATATTTTTCTGTCTTCCTTCAATGGTTCAGCTCGATATGCCAAATGATAAATACCTCCATTGTACTCATCACCTCTGCTAGATACATTAGTCTGTGTCCTGAAGAAACTAAGACCCTATACCATATTGTAAAGTCTTACTCTATCTTCAGTTAGAGCCCAGTCCTGACAGGAAACAGTGCTGACAGTCATGGATCTACTTAATTTTTGTGTGTATGTATGTGTGTGTGTGTGTGTGTGTGTGTGTAAGTGAGAGAGAATTTGAATTTTGAAATCTTTTTCAATACAATATAATCAATTTTTTTTACAAGATCAATGCATAGAAAATGTTGTGCAAAAAATATCCACAGAGAGAGAGAGAGAGAGAATGGAGAGCAATGTTTCAAGGACAGAACCTAGGACCTGGTCTGTATGAGGACAGAAAAAAAACTGTAAGAGACATGGTGGTTCTACATTAGTTATCCACTTAGTTAACTTTTTTTTTTTTTTTTTTTGATATAGAGTAATGATTTACATCCAGCATTATCTTTGTTCTGGGCATTGTGACTTTTTGTGATATTTTGTGACAAGGGATGGGTAAAATGAGGGATGAGTAAAAGGGATGGGTTCACTGATGGCAGTAAGATGGCACAGCTATAATTTTTCCATTACCAGCCTTATGGAAATATGCCAGAGGATTAAGTCATTGTTCTTTTCAAAGCATACGGTTGGATTCTGTATCAGGCAATTCGTGATGCATTGCAAAATGTTTTTTATGTTTTTTTTTTTTTTATTTTATTTTATTTTTAATCATGGATGGACAGCAGTGCATTATGGGAGCTGCATGAATAACTTTTCATTTATTTTCACTAAGAGGTATTTCATTGAAATATAAAAGAAATCCACACAGGAGCAGATGTCTGATCAATGTCCTTACTCAAGTACCCCCTACCCCCCAACACACACACACATATGTACACAAACACAAAACAATTACTGGCCCAAGGCATGCAGTTCTTAAATTAATGAAAAAATAATATTAAATTCAGTCTTACAATGTATTGCTCCAATCCATCATTTATTAAATGGAAAACAGCAAAATAAATGTAATTTAGTTGCAGTCTGCTAAAAGAGTCTGAGAAACCCATATCATAAAACTACTGTGTATCCATCATGGGGGAGGTGTGAAGGCTGGCACCACCCTTCACTGTAAGTGTGCAGCACCTCCTCCTCACTGGGATATGTGTGATGGGCTTATTTTTGTTTGCTCGCTGTCCCTATCCACCACTGTAGATTTATTGGAATGTGAAGCTTGTCAAAGGTGATAATATAAACTGTCTTTCTCACAAAGCTCCTTTATAATCACTCTGAACAGCCCCCATGGGCACAATACTACATTATTACTACAGCCTGGTTTTATAGCCTCCTGCCCTCACCTCCCACCTTCGCATGGCAAGTGAGAGGAGATTTTGTCTTGTGTTTGGCAATGATAATAAGACACAACAAAGGGAGGAATACGTTTAGAGGCCCTCAATTTCTGTCACTAATAACACCACAACTATAAAAACAAACCAGAAGACGTGAGAACTTAGGAGGTATTGCATTCTATTGAGGTAGACTGTCCTGGGATTAATGAGACTGTTTTACTCTTACCTTGCATCTACTGAGACAGGTACTGAATGAACCAGGTATGCAATTCTGTATTTCCAAACAACGTAGTTAACGGCTGATGGTGCACAGACGGACACAGCAGGAGCGATGCACCTGAAATCGGGGAATCTGTCATTATTGCCAGTACACACCACCTCCAAGTTCAGAGCAGGATTTAAACATGCTTCTCCACAACTTTCAGTTTATTGCAAAGGCTGTCTTTACACATTGGGGAACACAGCACTGTAATGTAGGCTTTCGGTGACATTATCTGAATGACATGAATTTACAATCATACATTTTTATTGTTTTTTTTTTTTAACACCCCATGTCTCCCTTCAGTGAACATCACAATATTTTACTTGTTTTTCCTTCTTAGTGGCCTTTATATGAGTAGGAAGATTTTGCTTTTCATTTCAACAACTTTTTTCACAAAAATTGAGGAATGGCTGACTGATAAATTTATACTGGAATATTGCCATTGACATTGCCACAAGAAACACAAAAAGGAAACAGTGAAACTGGTATCCAGCTAGCATTGTGCCCTGCCCAGCCCTTCACCATTTTTTTGTATGGTTTTTTCAACAATACATACATGGACTAGGTCAATGCTGGGCAGGTGCTGAACCACACGGAAAGGTGGCTTTTAGTGGCACAATGCAGTGAGAAGACATGGGCCCATCTGAACAGGACACAGCAGTGGGCACCACAGTGCCAGGCAGGCGGAGGCAGCCAATGGGACAGCTGGCTCACAACAGCCCTAAATTATCAGCCGCGCTGACCTCCATGAGCCAGAACCACCATGTGACCCTTCCCACGTGCGCTCCTTCAGGACAGACTAGAAAATGTGCTTCACACCATAGGGAAATATTTAACTTAAATGTATGTACTGAAGGCTTCATCACTCTCCTTCTGGGCATGTGGACTTTTAAACATTGTAACTTTCATTTAAAGTTCATTGTAACTAACTTGTTATTTATTTCTATGTTTGTTTGTTTGTTCTTAACAGTGTATTACAATGCTTTATTATATTTTCATAATTTAAATTTTGGGAATCAACTTACAGAAAAGATTGTTCTCATAGTAAGATTATTTTTGTTGAAATGACTTCTTAATCTGTGAAAAAGATTTACCACAATAAGATAATTCATTATTTTTTCATCCAATAGATCTGAGTTGCACCAATATTAATACACTGAAGAAAGATACGTGTGTTTTCCCATCTTGCACTCATCTGTTTTTGATCAGAAAACTGTTTTGTCTCTTGCCCAGGAGAGCTGTGTGGGGCTGCTAGTTTTCGAGTTTGCCTTATGCCTGTTGACTTTCTGTGGAAGATGGCCATCCATCAGAGTCCATCAGTGGCCCTAACAGTGGCCTTTGTGTGTGTCCCTTGCAGTATGCGCCGGCACTGAGAATAAGCTGAGCACACTGTCAGACCTGGAGCAGCAGTACCGCACACTGAGGAAGTACTATGACAACTGCGAGGTGGTGATGGGTAACCTGGAGATAACCAGCATTGACCGCAACCGTGACCTGTCCTTTCTCAAGGTAGGAACCACACACACTTACATGCACACTTGAATACACACACAAAACACAATATGATACTACACACACACAAACACACACTATGTGCTCATAGCCATATGTGGCACCGGGAGAGGTGGAGTCAGTTCCTGCTGTCAGTTTCTGTGTCCTCCCTCAGCCTGGAGAGACTGCAGGAGCTTATATAACAGTGGCCTCACAAACAGGCAGGCTCACCTGAGAATGATTACTAATCACATCAGGTGCTACCACTTGCCTTCAGTTAGGCTACTTATTTAAGCACAGCCTGGAAGGCTGAAGGAGGTTGGTTGGTAATTTTTTGTTTTTTTGTTTATTTATTTATTTATTCCTGTGCTGGCTGTGCTGGTTTTGAGTTAACCCCCTGTTTTTTTCTGTGTATTCTTTGTTTTCCAATTTTCCAGCTCATCCACATACAAAATCATCCACACAAAATATTTCCTAAGTTCTGCATCTTGTTGGAATCATGGCATTCTCACATTAATGGAGAACTACAGCAGTTTTACCCCATTCCTGAGTGTTGCAATGTACCATGTAACCTCAGTGGTATATTGCACCCCATCTCCCTGGGGCAAGTTTACTCCCAATCTTAACCCCTCAGTTTTGATGCAAAGTTGAACTAACTTTGACCTCAAAATGCTTGAAGCAGGAGGATATAAAAATAAACAACTAAAATGTGTAACAGATGGTGCCCATGCATTGTGTTTTGTCCAAGTAATAATTGTTTAACTGTGAAAAATGTTCACTAGACCATCATAATAGTGGCTGAGGCTACTGCCATTCCAGAACTACTGTGCAGCACAGTGGTGTCATTAAACATGTGCTCAAGGAAAACCAGATTTACTGGCCTGTACTTGCAACATAATAATTGCATTATTAGTACTACTGCATTTTACAACCATGCATTTTACATACATTATAAAACAAAGTGAAACAATATGACTATATAAATACAGATAAAGCAGTAATATAAGTAAAAAAAAATTAAATGTTTAAAGGGTCAAATAACAGCACAGATTTAAACAACAGTTTACACAAATACATGTTTGAAATGTTTTTTTTTTTTTTTTTTTTTAAAGACAGTTGTTGATACAACAGTGTTTTTAGTTTGTTTGCTTGTTTGATATTTTGGTCATCAAAGTCTAGTTTAATTGACTTTCATTATCATGGATTTGTAGCATGGTAACAGGTGTAGTCATTGTGCTGCATTGTAAGTAGACAGACCTGAAATAAAAATGTGATCCCTTCATGGGCTGCAAATCAGATCAAAACAGAAAAAAACAGAAATGACAGAGGATGTAGAACTCCCAAACCTTGACAAACTGAGGTGTTCTGTCCAAAATCTCTACCTATGTACCTATAACAGACAATTTCCTTGTAGATCTGTCTATACTGTTCAAAGTCCTATATCCCTCGCAGTTGGTTCAAAATGGTAGCTGCCAAAGAAAACCAGTCTGCTGACATCACAGGATAATCTCTCTCTCATTACTCTCCACTCTCTCTCTCTCTCTCAGATCCTCAGCAGGACTGGAACTCTGAGTAACAGCAGATATCCATGTGGTGTCAGTCATAATCACATTTGATTGGATTAATCCTACAGCCCCTAATACTGAACACTGACTGAGTCACATTTAACAAGTGACTTAATGTCCTCAGGCAGGGCTACAGAGCTACAGAGATGTACAGGCCCTAACTCAATCCCTTCCACTGAAAGTAAATGAGCAGATATGCTGCAGGTCCACTGTTTGAGTCTGAATGTCCTGTCAATCAGCCAATGAAAGTCATTTGTTTACTCTTAGAAAATGTAGTAGCAAATGACTGAATGATCTTTTTATCTATTTCAGATGTCTTGTTCAGTAAGGATCAGATCTTGCAAACACCATACTTTTGATTCTGCTGAGAAATGTAATTAATCATTCGAGAGACACTGGGGACTGCTGGTACAAATACCTGAGCACTAATGGAGGACTGCAAGCTGTTTAACTGAAGAATAACAGATAACTTAGATGTCTCCTCCTTGGAACAGCTGAGAGGAGGACCGAGGCCCAACACTACACTTGCATGCTGCGAATGAAGGCACACATTGGTCTCCTCCCTGTTTTTGCCCCTGTAATATGTAAGAGAGCCAAGGGGCTTTTAATTACCCAGTTAGCATTTGCAGAATTGCATCCATAAACATTACCATTAGTTGTTACATCATTAGTTCAGTCGTTAGATCAAGAATGAACTTTTTTGGGAGATGGGATGTGGTGATGAGGGAAATTTCATAGATCTCACGTAAGCATGGCTCTATCCCTGTTCACCGTTTGGTGCCACGCTGTTTATATGGATGATAGACCATCTGCTGTCTGAGTACAAAATGTTTACAGGCAATGGAGAGAAGGGCTCAACTCCACAGGTATTTGGACAATCAGGTTAGAATCTGCAATTATACATACATACATTGAGACATATAGCAGACACATTTTTCACATAACACCCTCATTATACTCCCTTATTATTCAGCTGGATATTATCTTTGTCTTCCCACCCCAAAATTCATGTCTCTCCTACATACTAGAAATTAAATTCTCACAGGCCCAACCAATGTAAATTGGAACTGCATATTGGTGGTATTTTATCTCTTTATCGCTTGCGTGATACTGCAACTTTTTCCTGCTGTGGTGGTGAGTTGGTATGAGCTCAGTGATTGCTTGGATGATGGTGAGCAGAAGCACGGGTTGGATATTGTTGAAGGCATGTTATTACAACATTTCCTTGCTTGGCTGCTCATCACGGTCAACTTACACAGCTTATATTTGACACAAAATATAAGCTTATTACATCTCATTACACAGCTGGGTACTATTCAGGTTAAACACCTTCCTCGAGTGATGAATTTTTGAGAGCAAAAACATTTAAGGGTTATCAATCCTAAACTTTTTAACCATAAGCACATAGCAGTGAGCAGTCTAATAGACAGTTACACTTTACAACATATCTGTCCGATCTGGTTGCCAGACTTCCATTGGAAACTTACCCCACCCCAACACACACACACACACACACCCCACAGTTAGGCCTGAAGGACACACAGAAACAGAAACTGGCAAATACCGGTTCCTCTATTTCACTCTCCCCTTCAGAATTAATGAAGACTGATTCTGGGGTCCTGTTGTCGAGGTCAGCCTGGATTCGATTGACAAGTGCAATTAACACTTTCCCAAGTTCATTTCCCATCATTTTAATCTGAATTAATCAAGGGCATAGAACAAGACAGAGAGAGAGAGGCAGACTGCTTACAGTTACTCAATTTACATGCATAACAAGTTCTGTATAGTTTAGAGGATTGTGTTTTAGGCTAGATCTTTTAAGAAATTAGCTATATTTTTATGAATGTGAGCAGTACTGTGGGAGCTCATGGGTTTGCATGGCTTGTTTTGCATATCAAAACTGCACATCAAAATTCCTAGACCAATACACCCCCCCCCCCCCCCCCCCTACTCCCCAATCAAAATATTCTCATACTGTGCCAGCCACACTCAGTCTTCTTCACAGTTCCATGCTACAGAAGGAAGTCCCGTTCTTAAATCATTGTGCCACATAAACATTCAGGGTGAAATGGTATAAGGTGCTTGCAGTTAAGGTTCATTGAAATTCAGCAGGGAATTTGTGAGTGTAACACAGTGGCAGGATGCATGACAGGGGAACAGGGGAGGAGGAGGCCGAGGGGTGTATCCCTGGCTCACTTCAGATCCCCGGACATAACCTCCCGGCAACCACACCATGTGGTAAAGACAGTGGAGTGTCTGTTAGCCAATCATTGAGATTCCTCTCAGCTCCTCATCATTTTGGGGATGAAGGGGGGGTTTCATAGTTAGGGGGAGGGGGCTTTCCCACTTCCATAGTGCCCATCAGCAGACATTCAGTACCAAAAAGGCGGTCTGTCATTGGTACTGAAGGAAAGATTGGGATGAGGGTGACTGCCCACTTTAAGAAAACACCATGACCGAAGAGGGCAGGGGTGATTGTTATGGTAAGGCTTGGTATTGCCTCAAATCTCCCTCCTTTCTCTGCAATTCACTTGGATGTAATATGTAGTAGAGAAAGAATGAGATAACTATTGATTTATTGATTGGTTGGATGACTGATTGATTGATTGATTGATTGATTGATTGATTGATTGAAACACTTTACAAAGGTGTGGATAGAATGAAATATGGAGTTTGTACTAAAGGGCCTTGCCATGAGTGGCTTTGTGTCTACCATTGAAAAAACAACAAATGATGAAGACATGAACACAGGGCAAATTGAAACCAAACAGCACAAAGGAGTCTCTGCTGAAGACACAATATCCATTGTCCTGTTTTGCCTTGTAAGACATTTTGCCTTGTCCTGTGCAGACTAGTCGATCACCTCCATGAATTATGGGTATATGTTTTTTTAATCCATCTCATGATGTGAAGTGAGGCTATTTTTGAGAACCTAGAACACTTATAAAAGTCCTTGAGTCCATGGTGAGGAATCTTTTATGCTTGTTTGTCTTGGAGAGAATTCTGCAGTCTTGTCTCTGTTGTATAACTGCAGAGGGACTATCTTTCCTGCCGGGCTGTCCTCTTTATTGCAAGGAGAGAAAGAGGAGCAAACAGCCTGGCTAACCATGCCAGTCATATTCCCATCTTTTGGATATTATTATTATTATTATTATTATTACTATTATTATTATTATTATTATTGTTGTTGTTGTTGTTATTATTATCATTATCATTATTATATGACTGTGTTTTACTCTTTTCTCAGTAAAGCCTAATGAGGAAGTAATTTAGGAATTAAGATCAGCAGGCACATCACATTCTGGGTCTGTGATGACATGACCATGAGTTGTTAATGATTTAACCTTAATTCTATCAGGACACCTGGCTAAAAATTATATTTGACATGGGTGACATGGGGGAGAAAATGGTTAGAAAACTTAAGAGATCATACAGCGATTCAATACGGCCAGGTAAGGAGGGGCAAAACGTTATTAGAAATTTGACATTTTTTGGATATTGACATTTTTCTGAATAACTCCATCAAACAATTATATGGCTTTTCGTCAGAATTTTACATTGATTGACAGCTATCTACCATAAGTCTCATAAAAATTTGGCTGCAGGTGTTATTTCGATAGTGAAAAAAGAGATTTATGTTAATATCTTGTTATGAATTTCAGGTGATTTCCCTGCCATTTCCTAATTACAAGGCCTCTGTCTCAATTTTACTTAATTGCCTGTTCAAGTAATTGTTTGAGGCTATATGATATAATTAATTGGGAAAAAACTGATCTTCATTATTTAGGATCCAAAACTTCTTGAAATTTGCTGGAGGCAAACGTGATAAATTGAAACTTATAAATATTGCCATCCAATCCACACTCCTCTATATTACAGTCACTTTGCAGATGCTTGTATCAATTGGATTCTCCTGTTGGATATGAGCAGTAGGGCCAGACCTGGCCAGCAGTATTCCCAGAGCAGTGAGGGCATATGCAAAATCACTAAAGCACTAGTGCAACATAACTGTGCACAGAGCAAATGCTTAATACAGGCAATCCATCCATAGCAAGACCATTTTGCTTGTGTATATGAAAAGGAAGGAAGCTTTATTCATAAAAAGTCAGTTTTCTTCAACCAAGAGAATGTGTGTTCTGCAGTAAAGCCTTCATAAATAAATGAAGACAATATGTATGTATCAAATCATGAAATGTCACTGAGTGTGTAAAAGTTAATTAGAGTTGAATTGGCCATCAGTGGCTCTCTTTTCAGTCTGGCCATTAACAAGATCCATGATTAACTCATGGAAGCAAAATCACATTCACTGAAAATGTGACACAACTAGAAGAAATGGAGCAAGGAGTGAAGCTTTACTGGTAGCAACAAACAAACACAGAAAAAAGAAAAGTAATTAGAAAAATGTTAGAGAAAGAGTGACTGCATGGTTGGGTAGTCTGGGACATTACAGGCTGTTTTCTCTCCTACTCTGGCAGATTCTATTTGGTATAGGTGGTAGTTATAATAAGAGATATGTGTTATCATGTAGATATAACATGGTATGTGGTAAGATGGACACCATAATGAATCCATCTTATTTTTGGTGTAGACTGGCAGGGCATGGAGAGGCAGTGCCAGTCTGAGTGGGTCCTTGAGACTGCTGAGCTATTCTTCATAGTTGCCTGACTGTAATTATGATTGCTTGGTCTGAGCACTCCAAACTGACCTTGTTTTACACAGTCTGAGGCAAAGAGGGTGGGGCTTTATTGTATCGAGAAAGGATAGGCTTATTTTTCATAGCTGGTTAGATCTCTGAGAAATGCCATCATTCTTTGTTAAAATCAGTTTCACTGTGCAGTTGCATATCAGATTATTTAAAATGTGAAAAAGCAGGAGCATTCAATGGTACAATAGACTGGCAGTGCTGAGTCACAATCCCAAAGTTTGAAGAAAAATGATAAATCTGAAAACTGTCTCATTCTTATGACATAGATACACAGTTCATTTGAATGTGTGCCATTCATCACAAGGAACATTGTTCTCAAGTAACAAGAGAATGATTTACAAATGGGTTGGATTGCTTCGATACATAGTGGTGAATCTCTCTTGAACCCTATATGTACATCCCTATTGGTTTACCTTAAATAAAAGTGCTTGGTTTTCATATTCTGTTTAAATTGGAAAAATTACATCAGGTAGTGTGTGATCTAAGAATATTTTTTTGTATATATCATACTGTCATCATTATACTGTCCATAAAAATATATTCACTTTTACTTTCAACTGATTTAGAATGTTTTTCTCAACAATTTATTATGGGCCAAAGTTTAGGACAAATGTTAATGTCCTCTGTCTGTTCCAATATTAAGTCGGTGTTGGATCCTCTCCATCTGCATCACAATGACTGCATTACCCACCATGCCTCCCACCAAACTTCAGACTAACATGTGAATAAAGGCATGCCCCACAGTTCTTATCCTGGGTCATTGCCAACCTTTTGTTTACCTCAGGTTATGACTAGGGACTGGTGAACTGACATTAGGTCAGTTGTTGCTGATGTCATTGCCTTTCTTTTGTGATTGGCTTCACATTTCCTTCCATCTTCCCATGCATAGCAGCTTGTTGGTGTTTAAATAAGAGCTCATTAGGATTACATAGCCATTTAGCCAAGTGACATTAGGTGTAATTGTGCCATCCATCAGAGACTGTGTAATGACGCGCTCTGAGAAGCTAAATGTTGATTAGCCGTTGGCTGATTACATCTGCAGCAGAAAGTAATGACGACAAAATCACAATCGCAAGGCAAGGAGAGGGCACCCTCTGAACCAATGGCTGGGAGCACTGACCCACAAAAAATTGAAAAAACTGGAGGAAACTCTGGCAGAAACAAATTAACACAAACCTTTTTGTTCTGCTTCTGTAGTCAGAATGCATTTTTTGCTTTGGGTTTGTCACTGGCATTTCTAATACTCTCATTCAACAACCTATGCTCTCTCTCTTCTCTTTCTCTCTCTCTCTCTTGCTGTCTCTCTCTCAAACAACAGTTTCTTGGTCCCATCACTATGATAATTATTACCTGATTATCTCAAACTTATTATATTTTCACCTTTTTTTCTTTCTTCTACTTAGGATAAAGTGTGAGTAATTATCCTCCCAGTATTGAAGAGAAATGTGGTCTTCACTAGCTCTGAGAGTGAATAGGGGTCTATAATATCAGAATGAATAGGGGTGTAATTAAGATAGAAAGGGGGAGTTACTCTTTTCAGTCCATTGGTGTGAATGACCACAATTTTACTTTTTCACCAGTGAAACATTGAAAGAAGAGTTTTCAGAGCTACCCCAAGGTACAATGAATTACTTTAATTCTCCTAAAGACAGAAATACAGAATAATGCGATTGCTCTTTGGCTAATGATGCACTCCTTATATTCCTTAGGCTTGCAGTACAGTGGATAAACCTTCATATCTTTTCCCTGGGCGATAGTAGTAAAAACATGTGTGGATATTTGTGTAATCACAGCCATTCACTGTGAAATTAGTACAAAGGTCAATTGTCTGCAGTTTTTGTTTAGTGAAATAGTATACCCTTTTAAAGGGTTCATAGCTGGAATTAATTTTGGGGAGCTATATAGTGTAGTGGTTAGGGACCCAACGTGTAATTCAGGTTGCAGGTTAAATTCTCAGGTAGGACACTTTTATTGTACCTGAATTACTGCTAGAAATACCCAGCTGTGTCTAAAAATTGTAAGCAGTGGAAGTCACTGTGGTTAATGGCATCTGCAAATGCCTAAAAGTAAATGCAGTTTAAAAATACCTGTTTTTTGTCGGTTTTGATTTGACTCTGGCCATCTGCTATAAATCTGTTCTGACCAGTCAGTGACTGCAAGTGTTTTGGTGATAGATGACCTTTCAATGAATATCAGTGCCTGGATGTTGCATTGCAAAGTCTTTTTCAGTGTGAACTATAAGCAGTGGATAGTGTGTTTAACTGCCTGAATAATAGTGCCTCTTGCTAAAATATTTAACACTGACTTGCCAGTCTCGGGATGTTTTCATGCCCCTCCATCCTCCCTCTACACCTCTCTTCATCCTTCAGTATCCCTGCTGCTTCCAAAAACTGTGTGTGTGTGTGTGTGTGTGTGCATCACTATTTTAGAAAGGTATAATGTAGGTATCACCTACCTATTTGTGTTTATGATTTTATTTGGTGCAGTTAGTAGACAAGAATTTCATGCTTGTGTGCAATGTTTGTGTGTACTGTTTGCATTTGTATGTGCGAGTGAGTGTGTGTGAGAAAGACAGAGAGACTGAGGGTTGTGGTGGTAACAGATGGGCGTCAGATTGAATCCCCCCAAAAGACTGAAGGAGGCCCCCCTGCTGCTCTAGCCAGCCACTGCTTCCCGCTCACATTATCTCAGTGGCCTGTCAGTCTGTTGCCAGAACTGCCAGCTGCGCAGTGAGCTGGATTTGCTCGCATATTTACTTCACTAACAGTAGCACAGCTAAGAGACAGTGTCTGCTGCAGAGGTGCTTCTTTTAAATCCACTTTAAAATAGAGAATTACACTTCCCTGACTAAGACCTCTTTTATACTGTGTGTTGGGAGGCGATTTTACCCTGGCAGAAACAGCAAATATGTCATGTTGACTCCCCATCAGTCGAACATATGAATTATTTATTTTTACATCGTACTGTAACTGACTGTTTGACTGCTGGGGATTTTTATACTCTTGGATGCACTTCTGCTTAATGTTAGATGTCTGTGGCCAACCAATGGTGCTGAACTCAACCCGACTATTGAATTTAATTATTTATTTTTAGATTTTAACATTTCCCTGCTTGTGTGTGTGTGTGTGTGTGTGTCCTGTGAGGATTGTTAGTGATAGACTGAAGCAAAGAAGACAGGAAATATCATAGTTTGTGGTTTTCAAATCCTCATTTGATCTCCATTTCCTCTCACTGGTGCTTTGGAATACCATAAAAATTGACTGTTGATGAAATTTAGGAAATTCAATCTGGTATGTGTTACTTGCCTCCAGAACAGCTTCCCTAGTTGTCTAAGAGACAGCCTGACATTATTTTTTTTTCTTTTTTTTTTTTTGAGATAGCAATGGACAGTTTTTGTTAAGACTTAATTGTGGAGGTATAGATTCAGTTCTGTGGTGAGTGGAGACCAGTTCTCCAACTGCTGCCTTTGGGAACTAGCTTGTTAAATTTGATGACTGTTCCTCTTCTATAATGCAGTTTTGTGTATGCCATTATGAATTTTAAAACTGTTTCCATTATTACATTAAATTATTTTGCCATTCCTAAGACTGAAACATGTTTGGGCACCAGTTATTTGATCTCTCTCAAAATCTGTTCCTGTGTTACTTTCGAAGTTCATTAAAGTTTTGATTTTACAATGTATTTCATATTAGAGAGAGGTAGATAATATATTGTCTACACACTGTACATTGTCCTACTTGTGTGGGCTGCCAGTGTGCACTTCTCACACACTGTCCATTCTTTGTGTGTGGTGGGAAACCATTTTCCTTCTGATACAGCAATATGAAAAAGGGGAAGAAGAAATGTTGAGACTGTACTGGGGAGATAAACTGACCAATGTGGCCTTGGCAAATGTTTTATTAGCTTTTACTAGCTAATAATGTTTCATTCACTTAGCAAGGTCAGCACCTCACAAAACTGGCTAGCAGCCCCAGAGCAACAGTAACCTGACAGCCAACCCTGGAATGTCATAATGACCAGAGACTCATGAGTGAAATACATACCTAGGCAGTACATGCATCACCATTGCACCATTGCATTGAGACTGGCATGTAAGGAAGACATTCAATGAGACCGCCTCTCTGTCACTGTACAACCATGCCATGTGCATGTACTAACCCTTTCACGGTAAAAACAATAATACACTAATAAATATATATGGATAATTGATATTTTTATTGATAAACTTGAATATATCCCCCTACAAGAGGAACTCATGTTGTCTGTCATGCTGACATTTCTTTCTTTTTTCAGATGAGATTGAATGGTGGTTCATTCTTAATGTAGATAAGGTCGTAAAGGAATGGACTTCTCATTCAAAGAGCTAGTATTTGTTGACTGTGGTGAGAGCTTTGATTGCAATATCGCACATTAAAAGTTTATTTTAAGTGGGAATTGTGGAACAGTGCAGACCAGTGATGATTCACAGTTTCTGACTCGTGTACTGCTACTGTCCTATAGTGTTGAAGGATTTTGACTTCTACCTTAGAAGTTGGTTAAAGTTCCTGGACAAACATTTCTATTTCGCTCTTTTATTTTAACCCTGATTGTTTCATAAATGCAAACGAATTGTTTCATAAATGCATTATTCTGTTTAAATGTATATTTAGGAGTTGATTTACTAAAGGTATTAAATCACATGCAAAACTATTCCCATGCAAAAAAGGTCAGAGGTAATCAACCTATGTGTTGAAAAGAAGACTACATGCCTTAAAATTGGACGATACAAGGATTCTTAAATAAACAAGTTAAATTAGACATACATACATTCACAAAGTAGTCATGCAAATAGAATACTTTAGCGCATGTAATGTGCTTTACATTGCCAGAAAATAATTTCAGGGAATATCAAGTGCATTTTAGTATGAATGGAAAGCAGATACACAGCATAGAGAATAGGTATTATTCACTCATATAAATCTTTTTTGAATGTCACAGGCAAACACTGCAGTGATCATCACTGTGATCTCCCAGTCTATGAGTTCAGGTGTGCTGTCCATAGTTCTTACTGTAGATCTTTTTCAGATCTTTTCCCATACCCATACTTCTATATCCATCCCTAGCCAGCTGTTATTGTCATTATCACAGAAATATATATTATATTGGATATCAATATTATAATAGAACTTGAAATAAATAGCAATGTATTTGGAAGAATGAAAATAAAATCTAAGGAAAGTAAAGCATCCTTTGTTCTTAAAAATATATTTATAAATTTTGTGCGCATCCAATGTTTTTCTCTGGGTTATATGCCCTGATACCTGGCTTATATGCTTTCTCAGCTAATAATTTACTTACACATTTTTTTATCCAATTTCAAAAGTTTGAATAGACACCCCAAACTTTTATTATCCTCAGAGAGATGATATCAAACCCAAACAATGCTTGACAGACAGGTTTTTAATTGGTGGTGTTTCTGTGTTGGGAGAGGGGGGTGTTAAATTGCTGTATATAATTACCACAAAAACCTGTGCGAGTCTGAAATTTCCATGTTTTGTGTGCTCTGAGGTTAAAGAAAGCCTAACGATTATATCCATTGTCTCCATAGCTAATTTAGATGAAAAGAGTATGCTCTATTGATAAGACTTGGAATTGGAAGAATCTTCCTTTGCACAATTTTGCTTTATTGTCTGGTATAACTCAGACACCATGTTGAAATACTAAGTTCACTGTGTGTTTATCAAAAGCTTACCGGAGAAGTTGAATGATGGAAACTATCTCATTCATTCCTTTTGTTTCTTTAGACAAGCAACATTGCCATCACACTGAACATTTCCGGGGCCCTCCTCATCAGTGGTATTGTAGAGATTTTATGGCTGGCAATATCAGCATTTAAAGAGATGAAACAAATGTTTTCCAGGCACAAATCCACAATCACATATGCAAGTAAACACACACACACACACACACCTCTCTGTGTTCCAGCTTGTATTGTTTAATACCACACTACCAAACAATCATAAGGCTAGCTATACTTCACTCAGATAATAAACATTGTAGTATGATATTTTTTCCTTTTTACTGCATTCATAAAAAATAACTTTTGTTTTAATATGAACTCATACAAGACACATAAAAGTGTACCATGTATCCCCCTGGTGGTGCCAGTCATGTTGACTGAGGTATAAAAACCATCAATGGGTTACCTTAAATGAGATTGAATATACCCACTGAGTATTGCAAACTAACAGTGTGTGTCGATGCTGTATTAGCTGGTGATAAATACTCCAGTGCCAGCCCTTCTCCACTATTGTGTTCCAATACTACCTGGGGCCATTCATGATTAAAACTGACAAAGGATGCCACTGTCTACTCTGAGTGCAATTATACTCATGCAGAAATTACAAGGATGGGGAAGTGATTACTGTTAGATTAAAAGGAGAAGCAATAAGCGGCAGTTTAATTGAATAATTGCCATTCATCAAAACGCTCCCTCGATGGATTCCTCTGCTCATCAAACTGTGTGGTATTGAGCACGACGCAGACACGGCCCTGACTGCAATTAATTCACTAAATCAATTAAAAAATGACTTCCGCTCAGTGAATTCCTCCTGGAGGCCCTGTCATTTCCGGGAGACGGAGAGTTCCGTAGCTCTCTACGGTTTAGGTATTCATTGAGTCCTGTAGTGGCCTCTGTCAGCTTCTTGACAGATTCAGAAGGTTTGGGTGGTTCACATTTTATAAAATCACTGATATTATACAGCCTGTCAGGAGCAAAGAGCCCCTCTGGGACTACCCAAAAGCCAAACAGTTTTAATCAGTTTACCATGATATATTACCATGATATATATTAAAATTCTGCTATTTCTTTTTCTGTTTATTTCCCCATCTAACTGAAGGTGTTGTGCTATGGGCGGTAAACAAAGCTTTCTGGGAGACCTAACACTACAGTCCTGGCTTCTCACGCAAGAAAACTTCCCATAGTTTATGAGCCTGTGTTTGCCAAAAATGAACACTATAGTCTCAGCACAGTTTCAGCGCAGTTTGTCCATTCCACAGAGCACTCTACTTGTCCTCTTACTCTGACCATATGGCAGGCTGAAGTGCTCTATAACTTAGAATATTGCCTTCAGACGATCATTCCCTTTAGTTGCTCATCCCAGTACTGTACTGAAAAGGGCACTGTTTTCCAGTAGTGTTCTGAGGTGGAGATGATGGCTGCTGTTTCACAGGCAAGTGTGTTAGAGCAGTGTAGAGTTCCTGATTAATTCATGGATTCTGTCGCTTAAGAGGATCATGTGACTGATATAAGTGATCTTCAGTGTTTTTAGTGGTCCTCTACCCTTCCTGCCCTGCTTCTGGAAACACACAAAATTCTGTGAAGTTCAGTGAAAGATCTACCACCCAACCGTGCTCCTGAGAGTTTTATGTAGTGAGAAGTATAAAAAATTGGCCGGTATCGTGAGTAATACATTTGGACTCACTAAGAGTTGCTCAGTGGTCAGTGGTCAGTTTCAGTGATTTTACCACATGGGAAAGGTCTATAAGCCCTAGAAGACTTTTCATGGGATATTGAAGGCTTTTGTTTTCCCAGGTGTGAGCCAGGGCAAATCTTTCTCCCCTGCTGATAATAAACAGTGTGGCTGACACAGCTGTGCTGGTGAGCCTTCCCATATCGCTTTCCTCTTTGGAGCTGAAATCCAGCCCGCGGCGGCGGGTTTCGGTAAACACGCATCTCTCTGTTTGGCACACAGATGCACACGAGCAGACTGCTTAAGGCAGAGACTCTGACATTTATATTGCGCTGTTTCTTTGTGAGAGCACTGCAGTGCACAAAAACTCACCCCACAGATTCTGGAAAAAAAAAAAAAGATTTTTTAAAATAAATATATAAGTGCATTTCTTCTCTGCTCTGTTGAGTGCCAATAAGTTTCAGAATGCCTCAAGTAGGGACTGGTTTGTGTTTCCTGAAAATAATTAAAGAATGGATGCTTTATGAGATTTCTTCTATAATGCCATCACCAGAGGACACAGCTGTGAAGCAGTATAACTACTCAAACTGCAGGGTACATGTGGGGAAAAAAATGGCCTTATGGTAAAACTAACAAGACTGAAACAAATTCTAATATATACTTGCATATACCTATATTTGTTAATGTAATTTCTATTTCTGCAATTTCCTACTATGCGTTTGGAGCACATTTCCATTTGTATGATCAAGAGAATGAAGACAACAGCAATTGTTCACCCATGCCCACAAGGAACAGATCCTTGTGTTCATCATCAATTTGATTGGTCCACTGTTGACACACCACAAAGCCTACACTTTTCCCTGTGTGCCATGCACTGAAGTAGTGTGAGCTATGTTGCATGGTCAAGAGGATCTGGTCATGAGATCCAGAGCATATAGATAATGATGAAAAGTAGCACACAAGAGCTTTAAAAACGCTATCATAGCATGTACTCTTCCATATTACAGGTAAAGGTATTACTAGTGCTAACTTATTCAGGTGGGGTTCCTTGTTACTTCCAAAAAAGTGTCCTTTCAGTTTCCATTATTTTATCTACCCCCTTTGGCCTGAGTGAACCTGCTTGCACTCTGTGTCTTTTAAAAACTCTTTAAAACTCTGAGAAGTTGCAAACAAGGTTGCATGACAGCCGTGCGCACCTGCCCTTAGACTGCAGCCTAATAGTTGGGCTGGTTTACTAAGGAAGCAGGGGACGAAGGACCATTCAATCATCATTTAGCAAAATGCTAATTTTAGTGGAATCCCAAGCTATAAGTGATGTGACAGGTTTCTAGCAGATGATAACATCAGACAATAATTAAAAACATATTTCTATAGGCCTTGCTATCTTAAATTTTAAAACTAGTGTTACACTGTAGTTAAAAAAAAAATATTCAGCATTTTTTTAACATTTGTTTGTGAACAGCTTCTTATTGTAATTGTAATCACATCTATGTACATGAACACTGGGTATCATCTCACATACTATTATGTTTAAAATGTAAAGCATAAACTTCATACACTCACATTAATTCACAAAACATATTAATATACAGATAATTAGTCACATCCCATACCTGGCTACATTACAGCTCTCATAAATTTAAAAAATATATTCCAGTGCTCAATAGTTCTGACTTTGGCCTCATTTATCTTGGTGGTAGATCTCTCCACAATATAATAATTGAGAGCATTACATGGACATTACACTACATAATTAGGTACATGCTTAGATAATTACATAAATTGTATATTCACCACTTCTCTATTTTTAGGACAGACAATATTTTCTGAATATGGTGGATGTCCCCTACTAGAATTCTTAAGACTGTAAATGAAACATATAGGAAACAGTCATAGCCACAAAGGTTCAGAGAGAGAGTGAAGCACATTATTGGCTTGGGGGGGGCAGGGAAAGAAGAGGTTCTATGTACATAACCCTGATCACAAGACTCGAGAGGAAGGACAGCCACCATATGTGACAGTTCCTAATTACTGCAGTGCAGAATCAATAGCCACATGTCAGTCTGTGTGATGTGGTGGAAGCAGGAGGAGATTATAGATATGGGGGGGCAAGCATTCAGCAGACTTCTGAAGAGCCCCATGGCCCCTTTGCCAGTTTGATTTGCCCAGCCCTTGTACAAGAATAACAAAGGGCCGTAGCAATCAAAGGTGCTGCAGAGGAAAGTGTCCTCGCCAGCTGCTTGTTGAATTCACTGTGTTGCTGCTGAATGAGGGCCATGGGGAAAGTGTTTGCAACAAGCTTCTTCACCCTGCTGAGTGACAGTGGTTGCCCCAGCTGTGCACTGTGTGTATGCTGTATTGGCTCCTGGAGAGGGGTGCCTACCAGACATGGCGATAAAGCATCACTCTGTCTGCTTCCCCAAACAGCGCTGAGGGGTTCTGCTCCACACTGCTACTTGACCAGCTGCACAAAGGCTAGAGCAACTTTCAGGTGAATCCCCAATATGCACTGGACCTGGACATGCTCCAGTGGGCCAGCAACAGATAACAGACACATAGTGACTTAGTGACTCATCTCACATCGTGTTGGCATGCCCATTCTCAAAATCTCAGCTGCAAATAACATCTGAGGTAACAACAGCACCGCAATAAGTTGCAATTATAATAAGAAGCAAGCAAAGAAAAATACAATAGCATTTTGTGCAATGCTTTTGCTTTTAAGATGAATGTTCCTCTATTAAAGAAGGAAAAATTCTTCATAAAATAAAATGTCCTCCATGTTTTTTGTGGATGTAATTTGGACTGAATGGCACAAAGGATAACTGCCCCCTCACCCCAGCTCAGGATTGGCCTCAGCACAATAACATCATGGCTCAGGTGGTGTACTGTTGAGTGAAAATAAGAAAAAAAGTATGTTAAAGTTTTCAATTTGTGACAGGTGTACAGTTATGATTAATTGTGAGAAAAAAATGTTACAACATTTTGAAAAGAAAAAAAATGTAACATTTAGCAGGAAAATGTAAAAAAAAGCAATTGACCATGCTGTACCATGTACAAGTCTGTTAGACACTGAAGCCAAGTTTACATCCTGATATCACACAACCGAACCAGAGAGCAATGATATGGAATTTCACATAACTAATGCATAACTGAAACTTTGAACATTGTGCAACATCCATTTCCAAATCACAGGGTGTAATATATAGCGAAAAACTGTCAGGATTAGTCAAGGGGGCCTTGCAGACTGATAGTTTTATACTGCCAGCTCCACTGCCTGCCTCCTCTCCCAGCAGTATCCCCAGCTCCTCTAGATCTGGCAGTAGTGGAAAAGTACATCACTTACCTTGTGAAACTGGGGTAAGGTATGCAATATCATATATCTGGAAATATTTTGACCAGGACAGCTGGAAATCACTATCACAATTCCTTTCAGACTTTCTCCCTCTCTTTAATTTCCTCTGCTCTCTCTGTATCACATGTGGTGTGCTAATTATGCTTTCATATACACACAGACCCTCCATGTTCCACTTGACTGTCCCCCTCCTCACAATGAATGTGATCCCTCTCCCTCCTCCCGACTCTCAATGTCTGTCTCCCACACCCCTCACCCCTACCACATCTCTCTCTGAAGTTTGCAATAGACAGATCTTGATCTTAAAGCCATGCACGTCAGAGAGACCGAGGAAAGATTTTGTTAGTTTCTGTTGGCAGACACAGTCACTTTTCCCTTACAAAGACCCTGAGCCAATAGCAAACCTGAGCTAATGTTTTGAATCAGTCTCTTCTTTCTTCTTCCTCTTTCATTCCAGGAATGTGACACCCATAGGCCATATCTAATATATCAGGATTTTGCTTCACAGGTTTACTATGTAATTTATATTTTGCCTTAAGGAAAAACAAACATGTAATGCTTTTAAAATATATAGGTTATTCATGTGAGGTGAAAAAATCATGAGATGACCAACAAGGGTAGGCCAGATGATGTCTTCAATTCTGAATTATAAGAGTTATATTTTTAGTGAAAGTAAGTATTTTCAGTTTTTAAGTTAACTCAAAAATGGCTTGTTGCCATGCACCTCTAACAAAACCTTTGTTTTGGAAGAATGAAATAGTGAAGCCACTATTTCGGAGGAGCCAATCAACACAGAACTGGGCTAAGGGATTTTCCTCCTCTCACTTTCATGGTAATGAAGCGATCCTCTTTTGATTGTTGATCAGGTTCAGGTGAGCATGCCTGTATGTGAGGCCACGGCTGTCTGGGTACCTGTAAGCTCCTGGGAGATAACTACTGACAACAGCCAGAGATCACTGTGTGTGACAGACTCAGAGAGAGAGAGATTATGTCCATGTAACTGCACGTGTTTGTGTGTGTTGTGTTTCCAGCTTTAATAAAATCACACAGAACTGTATTTTGAGCTCCTAGGGAATGGCAGGAGGCTGAGAGAGTTATCTCACTACACATCATTCTGGTGTGTTGTGAAGAGGTTTTTATAGATTTTTTTTTCAAAATACATTTGTCTTCATTTGTCACAGGGCAGAAATTTTATATGGAAAAATTGTGATTTGTCCTTAGAAATATTACGCAACTAGTAAGCACAGGAAGTGTCTGCTTTCAGCTAACTAACCTTTACACTGTTCTTCATTGAATTTGGTAATTGAACTCACAATCATCTTAATTTGGAGCAGTATATAACATTTCATTTTTCCCCATTGCAAGTTTACATTTTTAATGGAGATTTTTGGCAATTGGTTATTAGTGTGCAATGTAATATAATATTTCCAATTTTATTTTTGCAGTTAAGAATCTAAAAAATGACCAATATCATCATTTTGCCTGCAGTGGGCTCTGTGTTCCTTTTGCCTCAGAACCTTGGGAAGTATCGATCTGGCTCCTTACAAATAAAAGATTAGGGAGGCAACAAAATTAAGTAGTGCCAATGTAAGAGAAAAATATTGAAAGGGAGCGAAAAGTCCAGCATAGTAATCCTTTAATTAAATATAATTAAATTTTATTAAATTAACATTACAACAAAGATGTTTTTTTTGTTTTTGTTGTTGTGGTGGTTGCTAAGCAACGGTGAGACGATTTCTCCTTGGTTGCATCTGCCCCACAGAGGCTAGCCCAGACCGTGCACAATGGTTGTTCTATTGTTCCAGAGAATTTTCCAAGACACAATACCCAAGTCTGGGTCCCAGTCAGAGTGATTTCACCTATTCCCTCATCGCCCCTGCTAGGTCAGGAAAGCCCATGGCCCCTGTCTTATCAATTCCAGTTGGTTAATGGTGCTGCCTATTGAGGAAGGAGGGTGGTGTCTTGTTGAGAAGAAGAAACAGCAAACGTCTTATTATGTGCCAGGTACACAGTGCCCTTGCAGTGCCTTGCAGAGGTATCACAGGACAGCTTAACAAGTGCAGCAGAGGATAAAGAGCTGCTTTGTTGCTGAAGGGTGGACAAAGTGATCATTCAGTCATAGGTACAGAGCAGCATATCCCTGCTTTATGTGTGTTCATTGGCACTGCCAGCCTGATTCATGCTGCACATAATTTTACAGCATTTTAATTCTTACTATAGTGATTAGAGACCTGAAACCAATACAATTAGGGGGCATATTAATGCTACAACTTTTACATCTAGTACCCAGATGCTTTTTCTTTTAATATCATCATTTTTATGCCACCAGTTATAGAAGGTTTTTTTAAATGTATTTATTTGTTTTTTTTTTATATAGCTATGAGAGCATCTGAGCAGAGAGGCATTAAGATATTAAGACATTGTAATACACTTCATTCTCCAGAAAGGGACACAGTTACCAAGCCACAATTAGTTTACTCACTACAAAGTGACATACTGTTCAGAAGTGTGGAGGGCAGAGTTTGAGAGAGCTCTTTTCATAAATCAGTTTTATCTGGTCTGTCTTGTCTGACACATTTTAAGTCAGTTTAGGATGTTACAGCTTTAAATGCAGAAGCAGTGTCATGAACTTTCTGCTGTCTCAAGCTTTGTGAAAAAAATTCAGTTGAATAAAAAAATAGTACATGTATTACAATATTTAATAGCTTATTATTAAAAGAAATATATACAGGGGGTCCTCGACTTACGAACGAGTTCCGTTCCTACGACTTGTCGTAAGTCGATTTTCGACGTAAGTCGGAATTTATACCTAAATTATACCTAAGTTAACACCTGAAGTCAATCACACTGTGCACACAACACATGAAGGACATATAAAATACAGTAATTAAATGAAACAATAATAATAAAAAAGAGAGAACAATTTCTTATCTTTATTTCTGTGGTCGTATTTACGAACCAAACCGCTTAGGTCAAAACTAGGTTTTTTAAATAATTTATGGGAGTGCGTCGTAACCACGAAACATCGTAACTCGAGACTGTCGTAACACGAGGACCCCCTGTATATATTTGCAATTTGAAAATGGAGGTTTAAATTTGTTGCAATGTTAATCAAACTGCTAAAATTGGTAGAATAAGACTGATTGTGTATGTTGTAGAATTGTTTGCATTGAATGTTAGAAACTGCTTGCTTCTATTTTAAAATAAAGTCAGAGCATTCACTATTGGGGATGCAATGAACTTGAGAACTCATGAGCATGAGACAGAAGCGAGATAGAAAGAAATAGAAACAAACCGCAGATCAGAATAAGAACAGAATATCTGAAAGACCATGAACAGAAAACCTGATGTTTATAATACTTTCCTCTTTATCTCTCAACTTCCAGTTCCAAAAAATAGATATCCAAAATGATTTATTATGGATAATCGCTTAAATTATGTCTTTTGAAGCCCAAATTCTCTGTCCCCTGCAGTCAATCCGGGAGGTGACAGGGTATGTGCTGGTAGCCCTGAATCAGTTTGATTACCTGCCCCTGGAGAACCTACGCATCATCAGAGGAACCAAGCTGTATGAGGAGCGCTACTCCCTGGCCATCTTCCTGAACTATCGCCGAGACGGCAACTTCGGCCTCCGCCAGCTGGGCCTCAGGAATCTCACCGGTAAACTAGAATGTTACCATGGGGATGATTTGGCTATCTGTCTTTCTGCCTTCCCATTTGCATCTCCCCCAGCCTAAATCCATCCCCCTGTCTATCTGTCTGTCTGTCATTCTTTTTTCCCTGTTCCTGGGTGTCTGTGTTTGCTGCTTATTCTCTCTTTGGTTATTTTTCTGTCTCATTCTTTCTCAATAGTCGCCAGGCTGTTTTATTTTGTTGATTTGGCTCTTTGTTGATTTGAACTGTCTGTCTATAATTCTGTCTCTTCCTCAGTCAAGATATGTGTCTGTTGATTTAGTTCTCCCAAGTTTCACATTCAGGAAAACAACTAAGAGTTTTAAACTACAGGCCAGTGAGTCACCTATTACTGGCCCGAGTGCGTGCAGATATTTGAGATCAGCAGTTTAGGCTGAATCCCTGATGAACTCTTTCATTAAGACCAACGGAACGGCTCCTCTTCACAAACAACTTTATACAATGATTCATTTTAACATTAAATCTATTCCACAATTTACAGGATATTACAGAGTGTGGGACTTTGTGTGATTCACTGTATAAATGCAGACACTTTGTACATAAAAGATAATAATTACACAGTTTGCTTTTTGAAAGGGTAGAGTAAGCTTACTTTGAGCTGTGATTATAAAATATACATATAAAAAAAATAATCTGAGCAGTGCTGAAAATGCCACGGTCATCAGTGGATTATTTGTTCTGACATTTGGGAACAATAAAAGACAATTTTCTACCTCCCCCATAGTCACTGTTACAGTAAAATCAAATGAATAGAGACATTAATAGATCCTGATGACGTGGAAAGCAAATTGGCCTGCAAATTTTGAAAACACAAAACTGAGGATGTATTTATTTTTCAGATTATGTCATGTGCTTATTCTGTGTTCAATATGTTCTATAACATTAATCACAAATTATTAGGGAGGAATATATAGTGATGTGTTGCAGTATAAAACATAAAAACCTATATAAGCAATCTTGCATGGTTTTTATTATTGTATTTCATACACAATGTGCATTAAGCTTTCAGAAAGACCATAACTGAAATAATTATTCAAAAGGAAGAGTGTACTGTAAATGTTCATAAGAATATCTTGAAAAATGATAAGAAAACTGCAGACCTGCTGTCATCAAAGGGGATACGCCTGGAGAGACAGACAAATTGCTGGGCATGCACTCCTGCCTGCCCTGGCATAGACAGCAGTGGATTCAGGAGACTTAAGGCAAAAGCACGCAGCGAGTTCTTCAGGCTTCTAGTCTGGCACAGGCCAGCTTAGTCAGGCAAAGGTCCACAGCATTGGGCACAGGGTGAAGTCATCTCATTCGTAGCTGTTCTTGGGCATATGCATAACTCTCAAGTGCTTTACCCCCTCATTCAGGATAGCTAGCTTTTAAGCATCAGCATACATCAGAAAGATGTTCCCATGCAATAGAGAGACAAAAAATCATGTCTGAAAGTACAGAGTAGGCAAAATGGACAACACAGCCATAATAGCAGTCGGTTTTTGCCCACTTTATCATCAGCCTGTGGTATTCAGAGAGCCATTGTAATCATACCCTCGGTCTGTCCTCCATTGCACTACCTTACAGTGGGAATAAAGCACAGAGCTTAAGGTTAAAAAGATCTTGTGACTGGGCAGAGCTGTTGTGTTAATGATAGCTGTTGCTACAAAGATGCATCTCCACAGCACACTGGATTTCTTGCTATGTCTACTGATGTGCATGAGTGATGTGGAAGTTCATGGCACAGGTATGCTGTGGAAGAACCAAATAAAGAAAGGCCTCATTCACAGCCACCAATGGCAAAGTAAGTGGGGTGCCGTTTGGCAATTTTCTGACTCAGATTGATCTGCTGAACTGAATTAATTAATTAATGCCAGGCCTAATTAATAATGGAATCAGTAGTCCTTCATAATTCCTACGTTTTCTTTGTAACTATTTATAACTCCTTCTCTAACTCTGTATTTGCAAAAAAATGTGGTGTAGTAAAAATATCTTATATTCACAGGGGGAGGGAACTGATTGTTTTTTTTTTTCATAATGAATGTATTTCTTTTTGGTTATGACTTGAGTGAAAGGGTTGCTGCCTGAGTAAAGAACGTCTGTATTTATTGAGTTTAAACACTGAAAAATGTCCTATCTGGGAAGTGCTGAAATATGCAGTTTTTAAATAGTCTAACAGAAAAGGATTTCAAAATCAGAACTCCTTTCTGCATGGCACCCTCAATTTATACTGCACACAATGTCTGCCTTTGCATTTTTTCGTAATTCTCCCAGGTACTGTGGGTAGAAGACTGGGGTCAGTGTCTGACCGCCAGATTCAATAACTCTCAGTCACCAGAGAGCCTTGCTACCGATCCAAGGTCAGCCGACTGTCTTCCTCCTGTGCTTTTACAGTCTGACTTGGTCAGCACTCACTGGGGAAGGTGGTTGAGAAGTAGACAGCAGATAAGTGTCTGTCATTCTACAGAATTATTCATCCCAAAAGAGAGCCTCACTAAGAGCTTGAGAAGTATCATATGTATTTTGTATGCCTGCGTCTCTCCCCTGATTGGATGTGGGGGTGCAGTGCATCTTCTCTGAAGCCTGCAATCTGGAAAACATTTTGTGAGTATTTGTAACAAACCCCCTCAGGAGCACAGACACACTTTCACATTTTGTATAGCACGTGAGCCCATTGCCTATGTCCAGTAGAATATTGACAAAGAACATGGCAGAGTTCTATGCAAAGCAGAGTATCATGGAAGGAGACTGTGCCCAGTGCCACCAGGGCATGTTGTTCACCTACAAGACAGAGAAATCAGAGAATGCAGGGAATTTGTCTGAAGACCCATGGGACTACTTTTCAAAATCAGTTCAGTAACCCTCATGACCACAAGGAAAACTGCTGGATTTCTGTTCTCTGGAGTTCTGAGACAAGGAGTGTATAAGGGGTAGGTAGACAAAGGTTAAATCTGGTACATTGGTAACACACACACTTATTCTTACTCACAAACACATGCATCCACCAGATATGAGGGTGGTCTGCGACAGCAGTGTTGATGCTACAGTCGTACATTATTTCAACTCTCCAGAGATGTGGAAATAATCAATAGAATTTTAATCAATACAATAAAAGGCTACAGGGCAGTACCAATCAAAGGCCTGACTGATGGTGAGAGTGTGACCTGGTTGATGTATAGTAGCAGAACTTCATCCTTCATGAAATGCATTTGTTGGATGAAGATTCCAGTACCACTCTGTTAGTCCCCTGGCTGTTTCAGTACCCCTATGCAATCACAATGACAAAGTAGAAGAGTTTGATTGCATTAGGAACATAAAAAGATAATCATACATAATGATGAGAGCAGGCCATTCAGCTAAACTAGGCTCACCATTGAATTTCTGAAACTCACGAAGTTCAGTTTCAGGAGAGAGGAGGAAAAATAGACCATGAGACAGCAGATAAGAACTGAGTTTGCAATGCATCACATTCCACTCAGGCATAACTTTATAATAATATTACAAAATCTATTTTTGTGGAAGTTAATATTTCCCTAGTGAGGAGGCAGGAACTTAATAAATTCGTCTGGCGCCACATTGGTTTTCTGAATGTGTCTAACGGGCAGGAGACTAATGCATATGTCACATGTATATAACAGACTCCATAGTGCTGCTTTTATGATTTGTCACAATAATTAGTGGCATCATGTCCACATGCTCAGACTGCACATTTTAGCGAGGAGATACAAAGTTGGGACTGCTGGATGAGCCTTCCACAGTCACCCAGGTGTCCCAGGACATTGATTTGGGAACCCTGCTAAGTAAACATGAAGCCTTAAGTCAACATCAGCCATGGTAACAAGAGCTAAGTATCGTATCCAAATTTGTGCAGTCAATGCATGCACATGGTAATCAGATTATATTTAAAAAGTAAGTTCTGTAAATTGCCTGGGATAATGGCATTTGGCATTTGCCCAGTAATATGGTATTCTTTATCTCTTGCCTCATTTAAATTCTCCAATTCTCTCTGTAGCCTACCGGGAACTGACCCTTCACCCAGACCCCCCCCCCGCCAACTCCACTCCTCTTCCCAACCAGGCAGTCAACCGACTCTCCTGCTCTGCCCTCCTGTTCCCAGCACAGTCTAAAACAATGCAGAAAATTTGTCTTAATTACAGCCCGTCCCATCCTGAACACTGAGGTTACGGTCTGCCATTCTGCCTGACATTTCAAAGCGTGGATACTTGGTCCTTTCAAATTAATTATAAATATTTTCATGCTTAGATGTCTGTCCTCATCCACGCCCCCGCATCCCTCCTTTCCCACCTTGGAAACAAGCAGCATTGGTGCATTCAAATCATAATTACCTCCTGCTGCTTAGTGATAACATCCACAATAACAAACACATAACACACATGAGTCCACTTAAAGCATTTCAATTCCTTTTTTCCATATTATTCCTGTATTTGTTCTTGTTCAGATAACTATTTTTTTTCTTTTCTTACCTCAGCCCATACTTATTATTGGCTATTTGGAAGCACAAACTGCCCAAATGGAAAAATAAAATCTCACTCCCCATCTGCCAGATATAATCCTCTCATCTTCTACAAATGAGCTCTGAATACTGCGTATGTGTGGTCTGGACCTTCCGTTTTTTAAACCATCTGTTGTTCCTCTCCTGAAACTGGCTGGGAACACATTTACCCAAAAAAAAAACATGCGTTTAGCCACTGACATACACTGTCCATACACACATGTATCCACAGCCTCATCCTGTGAAGGACTGGCCCAGGTGCTTTTTGCCAGCTGTATGCTGGGATACAATAATGCTGATGCCTCAGCCCACCACCCATAACTGAATGAAATAGGTGTTTATTACCAACATGTATTTACCCACAGGTGGACTGATGCTCCAAACTGATGATTTTGGTAGGCCTAAAGTTTAGCCTATGTCTTTTTGTTTTATTACTCCACCCTTTATGAGGACTTCAGCTCAGGTCCTTATGTTGACAAACAACAATAAAGAGATTCTAAAGATAATTAAAAGTCTAGAAAAAATTCTAGCCATTGGTCCTAAACTTTGAAATGGGAGAAGTTATATATATAAGTAATGCCGTCATTTCCACATGAAGACCAGAATGAAGGTAAAAGGTCCTTGAAACAAGCAAAATGCAAAATGTAAGTAAAGGCCTGGGATCATTACCAGGGAAGATACCATGCTTCTGGTGATCTCTATTGGTTGCAGACCTCAAACTGTATTTTTAGCTCCTAAGCTTCTAAGCTACTCTGGGGCTCTCCATGGCGGCTGTGGTAGCCTCAATTATAGAATCCAGCATCACCATTATTGCTACTCTTATTGTAACTTATTCAAGTCACATGGCATGAATTTTGGTTGCAGGCAGTGGTAAAATATATTTGAATAAGAATTTAATATTCATTACAGGACATATTTTGTGTTGCCCAAAAAATTATGTTTTCATTATGTATTTCCAGTAATTGATAGTACAGTACATGTATTAATGTTTTTATTATTTATTAAAAATCAGCCATACTCTGGGCAGTTTTAAATGGAAAGTTGTTTTAATGCTTTAATGGTGCAAAAATGATGATGCTCTTACAATTCCCATTTCTTCCAGTGGGTCTGACAGACACAATGTCTGGTTGAAAGGCAGAAATATGGAGAGGACAACTCATATCAAATGCTCAGGTTGTTTTCCTCAGTGTCATATCATAGTTTAATGCTCTCTTGCTTTCTCTGAGGGTGGTTATGGTAGTATTTTCTCAGTCATTGGACCTGACACCATCCAATGCCTCTCATCTCTAGCTGTATGACATCCTGTGTATTATTGCCAAGACTGGCGCAAGCTTGCATTGTGCTGCTCCTTGCTGAGCTCTGAGTGGGATCTGACCGTGGTGACTGGATGGGCCAGCCTTCCTGCCTCTTCTGCTCGCCACTTTGGAGACAAACAGAATTCATCTCAGCTTTGGAGGTGGCAGCAGCTGTTCAGCTGCTCAGGAGGAAGTAGCTATGGAAAGCAGCCTGTGCTTGAAATGGAACTGAAGCAATAGCCCTAGACTATAGCCCAGCATATGTAGTGTACGTGTATATAATTCAAGTTGACCAAAAATAGACTTTATTTGAACTATCCAAGGTATTTAACTTTTTCATTACTTTTTCATTGTCATTGAAAGGACATGTGATCTGTATTTGTGAGGGCTTTGTTCTGCAATGTCCAGTGAGAGCTGAATGAAGTCCATAGCCCTGTATGCCATGGAGAGAGGAATAGAAGGTTTAGGATTCTGAGGAGCTGCTGGATTAGCTGTGGGCATTGACCTGTCTGTTTAGATTTGTACTGACACAGCAAGCAATCACTTCAATTACCTTATGGATACACTGGCAGATACACGGACTGGCTTTAAAACTTATCTTGTTGAGGTAGATTCATTGCTTAAATATTGCCTATATATTATATAAATACTGGATAATTAATTAATGTATCACCTGCTATGTGTGAAAATTACATCATATCCTCAAAGGAGCTGAAAGACATCCCCCCATTCTTGCTCCACTAAATTTACCACTATGGCAGTGACTACTTTTGAAGTGGGCTGCCTCAGCATTTTAAAGCAACATTTTTTCAGGTTCCTTAATCTTGCCTCCTACTTTCTTTCTTGATGAATTTGAAGGACACTGAAGTATCACTCACCAGGTAAGGTGTCTTTCAAGTCCTCAGAATAGAAACAACCAGAACTACATGGGTGATGGCAGTAAAAGAAACCTTAGAGTATCTCCACAAACCATCATTTGGAAACTGACCAATGCTCTCACATCCCTGACATCTTGATTGATGGTTGCTCTTGTGAGACAGCAAGGTGACAACCAATGAAATCACCCACATACCATTCTCAGAACTTCTAGTAGACTTCTTGTCCTTGAGCTAACACACTCTGCCCTGCCACATTAATTTAGTTTTTACATTTTGCTCTGAACTTAAAGTTTGATTTACTAAAACATTAAGTCCAAGCAAAACTGTTTTGCTGATGCAAAAAGACTAAGAGAGTATATGATTGGCTGAGGTTGTTTGTTTTCTCCAATCACAAGTCATGCCCCTAAACGGCATGTGCAAAACATTTAATGTGCTAAAAGCTTTGAGAATTTGGCCTTTAAGGATTGCTTCTATAGCATGTATCTAATTTTGTGGTAGCATTGAAACACTCATCACTATTTAATCAGTAGGACTGTCAGCTGCTACATAAATTTGTTTGAAATTCTTAAAAATTGCATCAGTTTGAACAATTTCTTACTAATTGCTGTATTTGCATATTAAAATAAAGATTATGAAGAATTTTAGGCTATTATAATACAGCTTATAAATGGTATATTAGCCTTTATAACCTGTTTACAAACTATTACTAAGATATCTGTATCAGTCAGGAGCATATTTATAAACATATTTAAAATAATCAATTTCTATAAACATTTATGTGAAACGATAATGTGCTTGTAATATATGAAGGACTAAAATGGTCAACTTATGATCTCATTAATATGACATGATGTTTAGAGTTGATTCACAGATGCCTTTGTAGATGTATCTGTATACATTATGATCATGACATTGTATTCATTATTCACATTGATCAACTTACTAATATATTGATAAATGGTAATTAATATTGGTATAGGTCATTTGTTCACTACTAAAGGTTAATTGGGGACCTTATCTAGGGTATTGGAGAGTCATATTTACACAACAGATCACAGCTAATTGTCTGTCAGCTGTGACATAATATATCATGGATGTGACCTCTCCAATTCAAACTCTGTTCACACACACACACATATATACATACACACACAAGGTATTCAGCCATCCAGGATGCTCCCTACACAGTCCATAAGGTTGTTATTTCATTTAACATGATCAAATGTATCAGAAATTTTTATCTGGCAGTTGATATAAGTTTTCTTTCTTGCTTGTCTGTAGAAAATTGTTTCCCCTTTTGTCTGTGTCCAAGGTTGTGTACATTATTCAGGGTTTTAAAACTTTGGACTGTGTAGTTGGTTTTTGAGTTTTTAAGCTTTTGTGTTTTTTTGGGAGAGCAACATATTCAAGTAAGAAGATATAAGCTCACTCATTGTTCAGGATTTTTATTTATTTGTTTATTTTGGGCTTAGAAAGTTTGCTGGTTTCAAGATCCACAAGGCAATAATGGATTTTCATGAGTGCCATGGTTGTAGTACAATCCTCAGGATGATGATCATTGCTTACATCAACCTGGAATTTGCTTTTTTACAGAATGAATGGAAGCCTCTCAGAGTGTGACAGCAAATGGTCAGTCAAAGGGGTGCTTGCTAATTGAGAGATGGGGAACTTAATGTGTTGAGAAAGTTATTGTCTTGCTTTGTTGTGCATGGGCTCACTTTCTCAGGTCCATCTTTGGGTTGGTATGTTTGTGTTTTTCTGATTGATTTTGGGAGTTGGCTAGTTAGGATATGCTGCAATATGTACATAGTTATGTGAGGGAGAAATAAGCCTTATAGTTTGAGTAAAAATGAAAAAATGCTACTACTTTTTTTTTATTTTGTGTTTTTTTTTTTTTTTTGCTTTTTTTTTTGGTAATTTTTTGTTTGGCTGTTTGTTTGCTGTTTTGTTGTCATGTCTGATGAACAGTATATTTTGGTGTAAATATAGTTTGTTTTGACACTGTAAAATATATCATGGTATGTTAAATAAAACGTTTGTACAAGTCTTTCTCTCTCTCCCTCTCTCTATCTCTCACTCTCTCTCTCTCTCTCTCTCTCTCTCTCTCAACTCCCATTTCACTCACCTGATCAGAATGCACCATACTTCTTTCCTGTAATAAACTGTTGTGAAATAACTTTCACTCATTTCGCATGAGTGGTGTGAAATGAGGAGAATGCACATATACACAATGGTTGAATCCCATGAAGAGGATGCTGTCAAGTGTGGGAACAAAGGGAGCATATGTAGGAGCCTCTGTTCACCTAACTGATTCATACAGAAGAGTCAAATTAGAGTGCTTGGATCTCATTCAAATTCAGAAGGAGAGAGTTGGGTGATCTGCTTTTATTTATTTAATTTATTCTAGGGTATACATATTGTTTTTTCCTAGCAAACATCCTGAATTGTATGAAAAGCACATATAGCTGAAAATCTTTTCTAAATCATTCTTTATCTTCTTTTTATTTAAAAAAAAAACTGAGATCGACCAAATATTGTAGTTTTGTATAGACATTACCAATGCAATGGCCGAATATTAGTTGTTGTTGGTGATACTGCATAAAGCTGAGGTGCACTTATTTAACTTGATTTCAAGTACTTAAGATATTTTAAGCCTATATTTAGGTCCTGTTCTGATGGTTCCAGGTGTTGCTCATTTATTAACTGAAAGGTTCTTGTAAGGCCTGCAGTACCACATTCCCAGTTAAGACAATTCTGCAGTTCCCCTGAGTTTCAGTTCCCCCTCCCCCAATCCTCCTTACTCAGATACACTGCAGGGGAGTGTCTTAAATATCAGTCCCATGAGAAGTCATCCCCTCTATGTACTGATGAATTGTGTATTTTCCCTCAGATCAGATGCTGGTGCTGAAATGAAACCCAAATGAAATGTGAGGAACCTCCAACCAGTTTTCCCAAATGCTGATTTCCATTTCTTACTACTGGCATCTTTCTGACTTCAGGTCAGATTGCAGTCATTTGTCAAATTGATCATCTCCCATCCTGTGTCCCCTGTGCCATGCTTAATGTCTGGCAGTTGGCAGTTTGTGGGATTGTCAGCGTACACACTGTTGGGAGATTCCATCATCAACACTGCTCCTCCATAAACTGTTGGCCGTGTTTCATTATGAACTCATTGGGTAAATGGCAAAGATTATGGCAGTGTTGATTTTATCTTTTTTTACTAAAGATATGTTTTTCTTTTGTTGATTCCATATACCTGCATATTAATTGTATTCCATAGCTGGTAGGATTTGTCAAATCAGTTACACTCAGTGTAGAAGTGAAAACAACCAATAGGAGTTTGATGCAAAATGAGCTCCGACTGTCTCAAAAAAATTATATGCATTAAGCTTTTGGCCTACATTAGCCATGTCAGGTCATACTTGTGGACTAATTCGTTTTCCTTATGGTGTCCAGAACACACCAGATCAGAAACCCTTTCCTGAATCAACTCAGGTTTGTGCAGGGAGAACAAGTTAAACACTTTAGAACATTGAGAAGCTGCTTCTGCTCTCTTCTCTATATAATCCAATATCTTGTTTTAAACTAATTAACAGAATATGACACTCAACACTGAAAACATCAGGAGGCTATTGCAGAGATGCAAAGATTGGAATCTGGTCCTCTTGTTACTATTAAACAAAACTCATGGTAGATTGTTGAACTCGTTGTGGACGTGAGAAAAATATTACCCAGTATGAAATATGTTCCTGGGAGCAGGTACCACACTTTAGTTGATGGATACATGTCAACCTACTAAATTGCCTGACTGAGATGAAAAATTAAAACTTCTCACTTAATCCAGTCAGATAAAAATCTTAACAATTTATGTGATATAGACAGTCATACAAAATGATTAACCTACTAATTTAATTAGTGTTAACCAACAGATAAAGCTGCCTATCATCAGTATGAATATGAAATGCAATAATATAGTATAATATGGCAATGAAGAACCATATAAATGTAAAATAAAGGCCCTAAACCTCACCCACAAAATCAACAAGAGACAAAAAAACAAAAACTGGTCTCTATTTAGAACAATCTCTACTCCGTGAGCCACATGGAGGATCTAAAGTTGTCATTGATCACCAGTATTGAAGACTGAATTAAGTGTAAAGGCCAGTGGGTCTCTCTCTCTCTCTCTCCCTCTCTTTCTGTCTTTGCCGATCAGTCAACTCTCTCAGAAACAACTTTGTTTTTGTGATAAAACCTTAATTAGCCATGATATGGTAGAGCAGAGACAGCACGTGTTGCTGGCGTGTTTTGCAATGTGGTCACATGTTTAATGCTCTATAATTATACATTTTTATACCATGCTCTTTCTCAGCTCATTCTGCTGACTGGATGCCCATTCATTAATGATCCCCACATGGGAATCACATAAGCAAAACAAAAACTCTGAATTTAATGAAACATGAATAACAAACATACATTAAAGAGCTTTAATCCTGCACTGCACTGAGATCTGGCCTCCGCACTCCCTCAGCATCAGAAATAATGCATAAACCCTGCACAAACACTCACACGCTGCTGATTAAAAAGTTTGATCATGGTGGCTTAGGAAGCTGTGGTTACCCGTGCTGTTTGTTTCTAGGTTAAGGCTGGAGCGAGTTTCAAAGAGGGAGATCGCCATGGCTTTCATGAGGCTGAGTTAATACAGTCTGTTGCTATGAACCCCTAAACCCTGCCTTTTAGAATGAGAAATTTGGAGTAACCAAGCTGATACTGATGATTCAGTGCAAGGTTTCAGTGTGTATCAGATACTGATGTCTCATTGCGAGTTTTGCATCTCAGTAAGATGTTTGGTCACTATTTTTGTGTTGTTACTTGTCACTGTGATTCCCACACAATAGTAACTGAGCACATGTTGTCACTAGTTATTTACAATGATAACATGTGGTCAATAAAAAAAGAAATGCATACTCTATGGTAATTACTTTTAGGTCTATGCGTATTAACTAATGCCCAAGACATGCAAAGAGCTACAGCAGTTTTACCCCAATATAACTGCACAATTTAGTCACATACAACCTCTGCAGCAGCCTCACTCCATTCATTCCATAATAATAAAGGTTTTCATTATTGTGGCCAGGCCAGGAAGTCAGCTGAAGTTGAGCAGGATTCATGATTCAAGTTCTCAGCTGTATTGTCCTTGAAGGATATATCTCTACAGCATAAACAATACACATACATACAAAGTAAATGCAATGAACAGCAAAGCAACACAAACAAAAAAGAACAATGTCATATGTAACGTCCCAGCATATAATGCACCAATTGTTATCGTAAAGGATGGGAGAGAAAATGTCACCTGAGCACTGTCTCCCTGAGCTTCTAAAGCCCCAACCAAACCCTGGTGTTCTGGTCAACATGTTGTGAAATTCTTTTTTAGTCTAGTAACCAAATCCTTTCTCCTACATTTGATTGGCTGCACAGGTCAGCACTGTTCTTGACATCAGTGTTATTTCAAGTTAGAGCTAAATGTGAGTCAATGTTCTTTTAGAGAAACTAAACAAGCATTACTCCAAAGTAGTAAATCTTATATATTCCTGATTTTGTTCGTGTAACTTGGCCTAGTGTGTTTTTTTGTTTGTTTTTTAATTTTTTTTTTAAATAAAGAAGTGTGTAAGAAAAATAGACTATGCTATAATTGTCAACAATATATGCAATAATTTAAGAATGCTATGATTGAAATAAGAAGTATACAAAAGACAAAATGTGAGATGAGATGAGACAGATGGATTAAGAGAGAAAAGGCCAAATTCTGTGAAGGAATAATGGGAAAAATAGATAGTAGTACTGTAAAATAAAGCTTGTTGAGTTCCCATGGAATATTTTTGTGCATATTTTTTTGTTTCACATTGGCATATAATTTTGATATATTACCATTTTTTTGTGGAAAAGCATTTTTTATTGATGAGGATATTATGTGTTGGAATTTCAGAAGATTCATTGCATTTTATTGGATTATAGCCTTTCAAGGAATCATACAGCTGAAAGTGACACCAACACAATTGCTGAATGTTTGTAGATTATCAGTGTGGAGTTTAGTAAATACTTGGGCCATGTCCATAATTTCCAACTTTGGCTAATAATCAAAGGAATAAGTATTCACTGTCACAGCTTGGTGAGAACAGTGAGCATGAAGTATAACCTGCCAGAGTGCTCTTGTAGAGAAAAAGCATAACACTTGAAATCAGTTTTAAGTAAAAGTTAAGGACAAAAGCTGATTCGGTGCTGACCTTGGAGTACTAGAAATCATGTGTGTGTTTCATTTAATTTAATTCATCAAAACCTGGTTTATTAACAGTATATTTGTTTCATTCATAAATTGGCAGATAAAATGGCTGTAAGACAGCGGGAAAAGGTGACATTACTATTAAATTAACAAATGTATAAAATGACAAATGTAGATCCAGTGTAATGAAGTCAATGTAGTGCATGGCCCTTCAGAGAGGATAGCAGCACAATCATGTGTTGATAATGTCACAGGGGTACATAAGGTCATATGGTTAATCTAATTTAAGTTCATTTTTTATGATTTTTTATTAATATTTCTTGGTAGCTGAAGTTAAGATATTCCTCTGGATAGACAGAATTAACTGTGAGCTATAGATAAGGAGGTAGCTAACTGTAAATATATTTATGCTTTTTGAAAGCTAGCTAACTCACTGGTTTTGATTTCTTTAAACATTTTCTGTTGACTACAATAACATTGTGTGTGCTCATCCTTATATATCAAGAATTTTTTATTTAACCTTATGTTGTATACTGCAGTTGTTGTTATAGGCATCAATCTAAGATGGTGTGGTGGCTTGTTTGAAGCGTATATTGACCAATGTGTAGAATTGTGAGAGAGGTACATTTTAGTGATGCAATCAGCAGGAAAGAAAAAGGTAAAGAAGAAAGATAACTTAAGCCTTATTATGTGGCTATGAGTAGCTGTCTCTGAAGACAAGCTTGTAGTTTACTCTGGTAAATGCTATGATAAATGCAATAAACCACTCATCCCCAGAGCCATTAACTTGTTTAATAGAGCACTTGGATCTGAGAATGAGTCTAGAGTTTCTCATCTCCTGGCCCGTAGTAGACTGGCGAAAGAAACATTTTATCTGCTAGCCATTCCTGTTTCTCATGACACTGTTACTAATATCTTCCTAAAGGAGTCCAGCTCACTGTTGTGACCCAACGCACCATTTTCCTCCTCTCGTTTCACAACCCTCCCTGTTCCCTTAATATCATATCTGTAACAGATTAATATAGTTTTGGTTCAAAATGAATAAAAATGCATGATTCCCCCTCTCTGCCCATTTCTCTTTGGTTTCATGCCCTCTTTTTTCACCAAAGCAGATGCTCTCGATTTTAGAGAATTCTCTAATCCTTCTGTCTGGGCAATATCTCAGACAGATTCATCTACAACAATTGCGCAAGAGGTGGCGATATTAAATCAGCAGGCCTTAAACATTATTATTGCAACCAGGGAGATTGGGAGAGGATAGGGGTGTCACGGCAACATGCAATCTGCACCCCTAGCTCCACATACATCTTTTGCAGAAAACAATATCGCAGCGATAGGTGGGCAGTTGTCAAAGATGGCTGAGGGAAAGGGAATAGAATTCACAGCATGTTCTCTCATTTTTTCTGTCTCTAAAAACCAGGCTGTTTGGCATAACACCTCACACTCAGTTCACCGCTTTTGTGATCATGTTAAAACTTTGTCACCTGCTTATTTTCTTTTGCTTTATCATGGCTGGTTTTATAATTCCTGCATTGTGTTTAGACCTAAAAGGTGTCCCGGCATGCCAAAGTGTAGTTATGCCTGTGTATGTTACAGAATATGGACTTGTATTGCCATTTGAAATTACACATAGTTTTACACTTTGTCCATCTGTGGCATTTTCACCATGTTAAATTAAATTTTCTCTCACATTCTGCCAGTTCAGCCACATCAGCAGAAGCTCTTATCTTACTGCTATGAGCATTTAGGGACAGGCGTAACTGCCAGTGGGATCCAGACTGTGTGTGGTCTGTCACTGTAGTCATAGTAATAATGAATCAATGGCTTTTCTGATGTCTTACATTGATATGCGATCTGTGCTTGCTTGTCAAATAATACGTTGTTAAGCTCTTTGATATGATTTAAGCATTTCTGTGGAGAACAATGTATGCGTCGATTTTTGCCCTATGTTTATTCCATTGTTTGAATGCGCATTTACAACCATAGGCATGACCTATCACTCCCTTCATTTTGGGAGCCTCAAATGTTAAATTTACCATCTGAGCCGTTGTAGTTCCTATACTGGAGGACTGTGAGAGTTAGCCCTGCAGTACTGTCTGCCACTTCAAGTTTTGACATGGTCCAGAAAGTTTAAATGTGCATTCATGTTCCTCCCTTGATTTTGGTGAGCATCTACAGATTGGTATGCTAACGACTGTGTGCATCTACAGATTGGCATACTACAGACTGTGTGTGCCCTCAGACCGGTGAGCTACAGACTGTATGCACCTACATATGGGTTTACCACAGACTGTATGCACCTACAAATGGGTTTGCTGCAGACTGTGTGCACCGACAGACTGTTGTGTTGGGCTGGGCTCCTCACTGCCACTATCTCCCCAGATCTGACAGTGAGGCTGATAACACGGCACATGATGCAACTTCCTTTTTTTCTGGTCTCACAGGCATTGTGTCATTCTTCCACTAGAGGGACACTTTGTTCCAAACGCTACTCATTCACTGGGGATAACCGCAGGTTTGCCCTTTATTCCAGAAGCTCTCCATACATAATGAGTCACATAGCGTGGCGCCACTCTGCACCTCGTCAATGTGAATGCTCAGTCAGGCTTGAATGCCAAGTGACGTGACAATGGTGCGGCATTAAATTCACGTTTGTGCATCACCTCATCCTCACCTCGACCCACTTGTGCTGTGTCTGTGGTCTCCACTTGCACTGTCACACGTTTCTCTCAAGCAGAAAAACATTGTTTTTCTTTGCACTCAGTCTAGCAAGTAGTTAAAAATTTTATGTAGTCGAGTGAATGTATTTGTTCTTTTGGGGTTACAAGTTTTAATACATGAAATTGCTATTATATTTGAATAGAGAGCTGCTGTATTTTATTTCCCAAGTGTTGAAGACATCCCTATTCCAATGCATTTATGCGGGGTGCTGTTCGTGACCTTGTATAAGGTTTGACTGGGGAAGCGTGAGCTGAATTAACTGCCTTGTTACCAAGGTGCTCGGTGCTGTTGTAATCTCAACGCATGAGTCACAGCATTTAGATGGAGTATTCCTCTGTGAGCTGTTTTGTCTGATTAACAGTTTTAATACACCCTTATCTTTGGAGCGAGTTTCTTGAAAGCAATCTTTCCTAAACTTTGAGCGAGAATTCCTTTCAGCATCTGAATGAATCATTTCTTAATCATTGCACTGCACTAACGAATTTACAGAAGTATTTTAGATAGTCAGTTACACTACACAATGACTGATGTTATCCTTGTCAGGTCTTTGGTGTTTTGTACTCTTGTCAGGTTGTATACTCCTTCTCAGATGCCAAGCAGTGTCTGGTCCTTGTTATCACAGATACATAAGGCTCACAATACAAACTTAATGGAGTGCTGGGTGCTGAGAGTATAGAGGAAAGTTTCACTTTCACATAACTTGCTGCCATCCATAGAAATTCCATCATACCCTTTTAAAGATGGGAAGTACAATGAGAATGGAGTCCTGGTTAAATTCCACAGGCATGCTGTCTCTGTACAGCCCCCTATGGATCTTCATGATGTCGTATGGAGTTTAGATGAAATGGCTATGTAACTAGAGAGCCCTCAAAAATGTGTGCAATACAGTATGTAGAAAAATAATTGTAAGGAATTATGTCCTCCTTTTGTACCTTGTAAGGGGGTGCATGGCCAATAGCAGTGTCCTGAGTCAAATTGACGGCTGCCTGCTAGTGACACCTCCACTGACAGATACAGACATGCATTTGAATGTAGGAGCCAGGCTTACTGCGAGTGGCTGTGCATTAGCAAGATCCACTGAGTGGTAATAATGACTTCACTTGTTTAATGTGTATTACTTCTGAGCCTCTGATTACTGTGGTGGTAGTGTGTGGAGCTGCAGAAGACTGAGTTCCTGTCAGACAGCTCTAAGCATGCTCTCACACCATCCCCCGGTGGATGCAGGGGCAGGCGCCCCTCCAGCACAGCTTCTAAAACAGGAATGGTGATTGATTGGGGTGCTGGGCCTGTGTCTTACAAGCCTGCCTGCCTCCATGCTCAGAGTCCCCGCTCAGGTTTAAAGAGGCCTGCAGGCAGCAGGCCGCAGGCCGCAGGCCGCAGGACCCAGGCCAGGGTTCTCATAAGCAGTAATGGCAAATTGTTTCAGGCGAGGTGTAATTGCATTGGAGGGCACGAAATGCGGCTCGGCCAGGAGGAATGCAGAGACTTCACAGCTGGGGACTCAGATGAGAACCCTGAAGCTGGATTATTACAACCCATTGATCACTGAGAATGGTGTAAGGAGCACAGCATTATCAGTCATGTGGTCACAGTGAATTTTGCTCACCCTTATCACAAGGTGCTGTTTTCATGTTTGTAAAAATCCATGTCTTGTACTTTGTATTTCTTTCTTCTTTAAGTAATGTAATTGTTAAACCTCTTTTGTAACAACTTTTAAGATGCAGTGGGGTCGCTTTGGTAACATACACCAGGAAAGGCCAGGATGTACTGTGTGAGGCTTTATGGTGACTGGTTTTGGGGAGATGGGTGACTGATGGGGTGAGATCTGCCTGTGCTGAAAGAGCATGAGTGAGTTCTCTTTCTGCATCCGACTTCCAATAACAGTAATTGTACAATTTAGCCACATTCCTTTTTTTCATTACCATACATATATTTTAAAAATCCTTCATGATTCATTTTATTTTCTTGTGGATGATAAGTTTTGACTCTCTGTATTCATAACTTTTCAGCCCATCCCGATAGTGGGCGGAGCAGATCCGCCATGACAGTCTGTGATCTCTACTATTCTGGGCCATATAAAGGTATACCTGAAGTTCTCAAACTTCTGCACTCACTAACCTTATCTGTGCTTCCTTTATCCCACAGCAATAAAAGAAGAAATCCTACACCGCCCCCTAGTCTTTATTACACCCTAGACCATGTCATACATTTATTTTTTTATATAATTTGCAGTCAATATATCTCATATATTTTTCTTTCAACATGTAGCCCACCCTTTCCAGTATCAAGATAGCTTGTTACAATCCATATAAATGTCACACAGATAATAATTTTTGAAATGTGGTCACTTAGTGTACTTACAGAGCATTGCCTTCCAGTCTGTACAGTATATCCAACTTAATTGCATGATCATGGGTATAAATATGACTGTAATCCATGAAATCTCAGCTTGAAATACAAGGCCAGGGAATAGCTTTCATTACATCACAAGCCTGTCGTATTCGGCTAACGACTTCCCTTGTAAAACGACCAACATGTCAAAAGACCAATTGTAGTTCTGCGAATTTGGTCTAAGAACCACCATTTTTTTTTCACCAGTTTTCTCTTTATATGTTGAAAAAACAGTCAAACCTCTTATATGACAAATCAGAGCAGATTCTTCTGAATTCGCAGACACCCGATATGTTGACATTCCATTCCATGTATGGAAGGTCTCTTCATTGTCTCTCCAGTGCCCTGCTGCGAAGTGAAAACACACAGATTGTGGTCGCTCAAGCGAACAGCGCTCAGAGCAGACAAGCTGCAGACCAGGAATTTTTTGTGTCAAAAAACATTCGTAAAACGTTGAAATAGGACATATTGGAGAAGAGAGAAGTTTTTCTCTGCCTTGTATGTGGTTTAAAAATTACAAAAAAAAAGTGTATCAGAAAATTCCATGTTTTGGTAAGGCCCTTTTAGAGTGTGATAACTTTAATTAAGTGCACCGTTCTTTAGAGACAGGAGACATGAACACCGTATTGTAATTTTCCCCCTAGCTGACTTGGATTCTTCACAATAAATTGTAATGTAAAAAAACAAACAAACCGCTTTTCTATTTTCTGCACTTTTATGCATACTTTTTGTGTTCCATAACAATTTTATGACAAGTTTCATGGATTTTGAGTCTTGATGACACATTTGTTTCCTTCAAAACAAGCCATCAACCATGTTTCTACAGTGTGTATTGACAAAGTTATAAGATTTTGACTAAAACTACAGCAAACCGGCAAGAAAATGCCCTTTTCTGCCTTTGTGCTTAAAAGGTTTTAATAACTCCATGGTGCTTGTAATTAGAGTAGGGGTTGGCTCCATTGCTCTTGCCAAATTCAGAAGTTTTCTTTCTCAAGCTGCTCATCTAATGATCTCATAGGTCAAATGGCTCAATAATTCTCTCCTTTTCCATCCTCAACAAATGTAAGATTCTGACTGTGCATGGCCCATGTGGGTGCCACACATTGTTGATGGTTTACACAAATGTATTTCCTTCTTCACACTGTGAAGTGATTTTAGATTTGTGAAAGCTGATTTATAATTGCAATCATTTGAACATTGTTAATTTTTTGACATCTTTAATTATTGGAAGTCTTACTGAACCAGTACTGTGCACAATAGCAATTGATTCGTGCTGAACACACTTAGATTCTTTGATATTTGTTTACTCTACGTGTCTCTTGACTTAACATAATACCATGATCATCTCTAGTGCATTGCCACCCAGCACTGTGCCCTTATCAGTGATTCATTGAAATTCATCATGTGAATCTCATCTCACTTTGAAGGCAACACTCTCTCTGCTCATTTAGCTAAGTGTATTAAAGCCAACATGTTCCAAGCAACACCAATCTTTGTTTTTGTTTAGTCTCCTACTGCCTAATTAATATTTTGGAAGGTATGGCCCTCTGGGCATTTTTAGCTGGGATGGCATACAACCTGACTGTTAATTAGTGCTCTAGGATACCTCTGGATGATAAAGCCCTGGTTTAATTGCTAAATCATTCCCAGCAATTTCCGAAGTTAAGCTTCATTGACCAGAGCATGAGCAGTTATAAGGTGTTTTTTTGTCTGTATGAGTGTGTGTGTGTGTGTGTGTGTGTGTGTGTGTGTGTGAGAGAGAGAATTTGTGCTTGCATCTTTGTAATTGCTCTGGGTCAGCCTAGCTGTTCAGTGATTTTTGTCACTGCAAAAAAAAGTCTGTCAGTCACCAAGTAAATCAATTAAACATGGCTTCCTGGATGGAGTATTTACAGTGTGATGAATACAGTTCAGAGTAATTGTGACAGCTGTAGTATATCGAATAACTATCATAGTCAAACAGCTCATGTACACAGTAAGCTATGCTGCAGGTGACATCACTTGTCAGTGCTTGTCATTGCAAGAATTCTCCGCTCACTTACTTTATGTTCGACATATCAGTTTTTCTCCACTTCTATGAATGCACTGTGCAGGAGGGTACATTTTTATATTGCAGAGCATCTCCACTCCACATAGTGCAGCAAACAGCTTCGCAAAGTGGAGATATGTAAGGTTTTTGCTCAGCAGGTAATTAAATGGAGAGAGAAATAACTGCAAGTGTCAGCAAGAGAGAGATTGGGGGAGAGGGTTGACAAAAGATATGGGTAAAAAAGACAAGATTAAGCATAAGAAAACAGGAAGACAAAGATGAGAGGATTAGTAAAAGAGCACAAAACCATGTGCATATGACCTTTGAAGTATTCGTATGTGTGTGCATGTATGTATATGTGTGTAAGAGAGAGACTGAGAAAATGTGACCAGTAAATGCATTTGTGTTTACTTTTGTGGATGTGTTTGTAGCTGTGTGTATGTTTTTGAGTCTGTTTTTGTGAGGGAATGCAAACACATGATTGTAGTCATACACAGTCCGCTGTTGATTGATTGTCTTGTTCCGGGCAACATTCAGCAATAAGCTTGGAATATGAAGGGTTACAGATTGCAATAAAACATTTGGGAGCTCATTTAAAGTAAGGTATATTTTGCTACAATTTACTTTTTATCTTTTTAAATGGACCCCTGTGATTTACCACAGGCAACGATAACAGGAAAAAAACTCACAGCCCCTAGAGCTCACTTAACGATTAGACATAAATGTCAAACCCACAAAATACCAGACAGTAAAAGACAAATGATTAAAGCCTAATGTTGGTAAGGGGTTTTCAGGGTTTCAGAAGGGGGGATGGTTTGTGAGAATGGTTTAGAACTGAAGCTGGCGTTGGTGTTAATGATGAGGAGGTCAGATGCAGGCTGTGTTCATGCATACATGCTTGCGGGCAGGGGCTGCTTCGTGTGCTCTTTATGGTAAGTCTATGGTGCTGTACGCCCACTCTCTGCCGGGTGTGTCCTTTCCCGGCATGCATTTGCCTACATGAGTAACTGTTAGTGCTTTGTTCATCACCTCTCAGGGAACAGAATACTCCCAATTGCAACAGACCCTTGGACATTGTGCCAGAGTAAGCCTTTATTTTATTTTCTTACCTAACAATATTTTTGTTTTTGTGTTTGTTTGTTGTTTTGGTTCTTGGTTCTTGCGGCAACACTTGCCTTCACCATAGAGAAGGATATAATAATGACCAAAAGAAGAGATGTTAATTTGCGGTTGTGGTTTTGTTTTTCTCACATTCACTGGAGAGAATATAATTAGGACACAAGGAAAGGAGGCTGACAAAAGTTTTTTTTTTTTTTTTGACATGCACACAAGGCAGCATTGTCATGTGTGCATGTCACTTCTAACAAAAACTCCCTGGGACTAATCTTCTGCTCCTGTCAATGCTTTATATCTTATTTTTGATGACACAATATTAGTATGAATGATTAATATGTATAAAAACATATGTAGCTGTAAGGTAAAGGCAAACCCCAGGTGTCCTTCATAAAAATGATGTCACACATTTCTGCATCTTTATTCATAGTGTCATTGTGGGAACCTTGTAAAAAGTTGTGTGCTCTGTGGCATCCAGTTTAATGTCTGCTGCTCAGCCAATGCTTACAGTCATCCTGTGGAGCAGCCATCAAATGATGTGTATTCTAATGATTCCTATAAAGCATTCCTTTAGTCATGTAAACACAACTTAACCAGAAGATATGTGGTGTGTGCTTCTGCATTTTTACTTACTGGAGTGTGGAGTAAGTCAGACAAGGGATTCAGAAAAATTCCAATCCTGCAAGAGACCTGACCCAATGACGCAGTGATGACACTGTCATACACAGGTTTCTGTGTATGAGTGGTAAATATGCGTTTTACATCTCAGATTTATTTAGTTTCATAGTTTTCTATGGTTCAAAAATGAATAAAATAATCAGAAAATATTGTATGTTGTTGTTGATTCACTCATTACTCCTCTTTTTTCAGTAGCAGTGATGCCTTTCTAAAGATAGCTGTACGGTAGTTATCATCAAGGCAGGTCTGAAGGAAAGCCCTTTTGTGAAGTAATGCCTGTCATTGCATAATATCTACGTGATGAGGACAGTAGTATAATTACAGAGGCATGCTGACACACTGCAGTGCGGATAGGATTATGAAATATGATTATAAATATGATAGAGTGAAAGGAAGTAATTGTGTCTGCCAGACATGCCCAATCTGTATATGAGGAGAGCATGCAGTAATCCAACAGTAGTCCAGGGAGAAGACTGTTTCATCGATGAATAGATGATATTTTTTTCTTTCAGGCGGTCCAAAATGAAAGTCTCATTTGTGTCAACCAGAATTCTTTGAAACAAAGGATTGTGGGATTGAAGCAGTGGCCAGTGATTGACAGCATGATGTCACCAATCAAGTGGGCAGAATGAGTACAGTTTAATGGTCACGTGAACTCTACTATGGAAATGAGTTCACAGGCCTGGTCCATCAGGCTATGGGGAACATTGTCATGATTTTTACTGAGATTTTCCCTCTCCTATCCACAGAGATCCTAAATGGGGGTGTGTACGTGGATCAAAACAAGTTCCTGTGCCATGCTGATACCATACATTGGCAGGACATCGTCAAAAACTCTAGAGAGCTCCTGGTGGTACCCACCAATAGTAGCACTGGATGTGAGTACCTCCTAGCATTTGAGATAGGCCAGACCATGGAGAATGACATTGTTTGACCTCCGAATAAGCATGATTTCTCTTCTAATGAACTGATAATTCACCAACTCCATTGTAATTTTTTGAGTGCAAACACGCTTATCATAAAATATGTCAGGAGAACCCTTCCAAACACATTGGAAACAAAACAAAGAATCTTCAGAGGGAATATTTTTTCCACTGAAAGAAAGATAAATGCAGCTGTGTATGAGAGAGCTGGTGATAGATAGGTCTCATTAGATGAGAGAGAATAAGGAAGATCATTGTTTAGCATTGGTCTGGGAGAGATTGCAAAACCAAACTTTGCTTTGTGTGCTAGTCCTTTCAGCTCATTCTCCTAGTTTAATTGTTCTTAATCAGTAAAACTAAATGTATACCTGAATACTGATGTGTTTCCCCAAATACCCTGAAGTAGATGCTAACTAAGGGCAGTATGTGCTCTCTTCAGCTGTAAAATAAACTGGTTTAACTCCTTCAGAACATGCTGAAAAGGTATGAAGTTGTTTGCAAAAACCTTGAAATCTTCCACAGTGATCCAGTCAGAATATGATGAGGGAATGAACACATGTGCATGCATGCACAGGCACACTCATATATACATGGACATGTGCAGACTGCAGCCTATTTCTTGTCCTAAAGTAGTTCTCCTCAGAAGGTAGACAGGGTGTGAGATTGCTGTTAATGTTTCTTCAGGGGACACTCCACATGCATAAAGAAAAGGACCAGGACACATTGCAGTAACCTGCCCTTGTCCAGGCTAGGATTACAAGTTATGATCCACAACAATTGTTCAGATATGCATCACTCATCTGCTGTTTTGTTCTTTTTAAATTTGGGAAAACTCCCTATTTTAACTCCCTATCTCTGAAATTCCCCAGGGTAAAAATAAATTTGATCAGTTTCCCAGTGTTAAAACATTATTTGCAATGGAATATGCATAACTGAATGTAAATCCATAACTTGTAAATTATTTTAAGCATACATTTTATTGTTAATTTTATTATTTTTTATTTTTATGTGCCACTTCATTAAGGGTCTAATGTGGAAATTATATCTTTGATGTGCCCTTTTTGGTTAAAAAAAGATAAGTAATAATTAAGAATGAACAGTGACTGTCACATTTCTGCCATCTCCAACTAGAAATACTGTTCTCTTCCTTGTAGCGTAGCTCTAGGGTGGCCTTTGTGTAATGATTGAAGTCTTACTTTTATGCATGCATCTGAAAATTCAGTGAGATGAATTGCCAAAAATCAAACCCTCATATTGCAATGAATTCACATGCAAGCTTTTACTTGTTGGCATAAGACCATCAGACATAATTCAAAGCAGTCATCCCCTAAAACTGTTTCAAGGTTTAAACTTCTATAAAGGGCATAAAACATTGTGATTGTGAAAAAAGTACATTCAGGGTCAATGTTAGTGGTTTCTGGGGATCATTAGGATTTTACCATTGTGGCACAGGTAAACCCATGCGATGATATAGGGGCAATCTATGGAGAGCTGACAGCAGTGACTCTGCCAGTAAAAAAATAAATATTTCTCTCCCAAAACAAGATATTGAATGAGAATGAAAATTTCAGTGATGCTTATTTTTGTATAATTGTCTGTGTAAAATGAGTTTCATGGTTTGGGTGTGGGGGGTTAAATCCACAGGTGGGCGATGCCACAGGTCCTGTAATGGACGTTGTTGGGGCCCAAAGGAGGACGACTGCCAGACCTGTGAGTACCTCAGAGTGGGTAATCTCCTCACTGCTTCTACAGCGAGGCCTGCACTGGAGCACTGCTATCAAACTCATATTTTATAAAATACCAATGCTACAATGTCAAGCATGGCCATCTTTGTTCCCCCTCCAAACTTCCTTCTTCCACCTACCAAACTGCTACCTTCTATCAACTAAACTCTCTCCTATCACATTTGTAACTATAGTACCTATCTAACTACATCATTATACCATTCACCTGACAAACCCCCCCCCCCCCCCCCCCCCTGCCCACCTTCAGTTAATTGTTAATTAATCTCTCAAATGCTCTCCTCTCACTGGAGAAACTACCTCCTGCCATCTATGTGAGTGAATTTCAAGATTTGTTTTATTTTTTGGTTTTCTGTACACATTTTATGTTAATATTCAGGGAAGTAATACAACATACTCCATTACAAGCAATTATTAAAAAGTTACCTCACATTTGCTGTAAGGATTAGATGACTAGCCTGTAGGTTATGTATCTCTCTTGATAACAAGAGGTTTCTACTGTTTGTGGAGATGCATGTAGCTTGATATTGTTTCTAGATATCATGACCCACAGTGTCTTTAGTGATTATCTACAGCTATACATGGCCGAGGATAATAACTAAAGACACTGTTCCTTTAATTTAGGGTACCTATCACATTTAAAAGGTATACCATCCGGACAGTACGTGGCTAGTGTGAAAGTCCAGTGCTGTGACTTAGTTGTAGTTATAAAGTTATCCGTTTTCTACAGAATGATGGAGTATCATATAATATTACTTCCCCAGTTGATTAATTTAAAATGGGGGGATGGAATTGTACTTAAAAATCCACCAGAGATAGATTGTGTCAGGGGGAAATTTGGAGGGTAAAGGGTGGCAGAAGGGCATTTTTATGGTCAACAGATATAGTTTTGGAAGGTGGAAAGGGGGAATTTGGAGGGTAAATGGTGGTGGGAGGGAGATTTGATGTTGAAAGTAGGTTGTTTGGGAGGGTGGAAGAAGGGAATTGCCTTAAAATGCTTGCTGCACACCTTGATGCATCATCTGGCAGAAACTGAGACTCTGGTTTGCTGTCAGTAATGCACTCTGCCCTCGCTGCACTCAGGGGAGATAATTGTTTTGAGAATCAGGCCTCATACTCAACTCTGTTACTCTTGCTCTCCGCCTTACCTCTGGCTGCACAGAAATACACTTCAACACTCTCAATTACAGCCAGCCCATGGCCTCTTGGGGAAAAAACGGTGTTTTCATTTCCCCTGCATCTTCACAAATTGTTTCTCTCAATCTACTCATGCTTGTTTCTTAAAGTTGTTTTCAGTTTACTTATTTAACCAGCTGGAAATGTTTAGGTGAATTCGTTTTTAATATGAACTCATGTGTGCTAGGAACTAAATTGTTGGTACTTCTTCCAGCCCACAATGAACAGGAATGCATAATAATGCCCATGTCTGAAAGGGGCAGGGAGAGTAAATCTCTTCTTAACTTCCGTCATATCATAGGCCAGCTCCACTCCATTACTGAAGTCAAGCACCCGCAGGCTCCCCTTCAGTAATTCACAGCCAGAATTTTCCGCTGTAAACCTCCGTCTGTATCAATGGCTTCCTAGGCTCCTCTCTCAAACTCCCGCACATCCATACTGATGTACCCGCCATCTGCACGCTGGCCCCATGTGGCCAGCCATATGGCGGGATGTTAACATTATGGGCTCCACTGAGGACACGATAACTCCAAGACATGTGCCGACGGAGGTCTTAATTACACTGTCATGGATAGGCAGGAATCACCAGGCAGGCATGGCAGCCTGTGATGGGTCACCTGACCTGCACCGAGGACAGACAGAGTAGCTCAGAGGTTTTGCTCATACCAAAGGCTCTCATTCATTCCAAAGACTCACTTTTTCCTATTAGGTCTTGGGTACACTTGTGTAACACACTGTTTATAGAATTTTTATTAACATTTCAAAACATATCAATATCAAAACATATATCTATATTAAAATGCTGCAGCTTATTTTTGCTTTTCTCTGTGGCATAATTAAAAGCATTGTAGAAAATTCCTGATAGATGAAAGTGTGGATGGGTTTGGATGTTGAGTACAGTAGCTTCTAACATTTCCCTCACAGAAGATCTTACATGAAGACAGTGTGGAGCTCATAACTGAATGCAACTTCATACAGGGCATTTTTCATGCCTGTTTTTCAACAAAGTTGAAAAAAATGATAATACAATTTATATGATCCTAATGTACTTTTAGTCATGCATGAGTACATATTGCTATGAATTACTTTTTAAAATAACCTCACATGGGTGATTTGTAGGAACATATGCCCTTAAGCTGCTTGTTGTGTTGGCATATGCAATCTTCCTTTTGCACAGTTTACATGTTTCAGTGTTTTTGTCATTTTTCAAAATGAGTGGCCGAGAAGCCAATTTTGAAATGGCACTTTGTTAAACTATGGGAATGATAATCTGCTTGTGAGAGGATTATTACACCTGGCACATTTGATTTAACAGGGAGGAAATTAGAAACAACAACATATGATAGAAGTTATATTTGATTAATAAATGTTAGTTGATGCTTTGAAAACTCACAGTTTAAAAAAACTATTTTGAATGTCCAAATTCTAAACATCAAAGCTGAAGACCTCAAAAATCTGTTTAAACATACTCAACATTCAAGCAGACAGCCCTACTCTGTACTACTGTGAGCCGAGAATTTTTATGCTCATTTTGACATCTATTCACATTTCAAATATAATCTTAACTATGTACTGATCATTATATGACATTTGTGTATAATAAATATGATATATACTGAGGCAGAAAGCTAATCTGAGTCTTACTCAAGGCATTGTGCTTATTAAGGTTTGAAAGTCGTTTTTAAAGTAATGCTACATAGTATCTCCCTAAGACTACTATCAACACAATGTGTATATAAGTTGTACCTCTCTCTTTCTCTCCTGGCAGTGACAAAGACAGTGTGTGCTGAACAGTGTGATGGGCGCTGCTTTGGCCCCTATGTCAGTGACTGCTGCCATCGGGAGTGTGCAGGAGGGTGCTCTGGTCCCAAAGACACCGACTGCTTTGTACGTCAACACTTTACCAACGCAATCACACCCTTATACTCTTTCCACAATTCTCATAATTACCAAATCCATTTCTCTGTCTGTAATATATCAATCACTATTGAAACAGTGATCAAAACAGCCAACCATCTTTGTGACTGCAATGCTGAACAGAAAACTTGGAAAGTATAGCTAATATGCATGTCTCCCAACCTGGTGACAGTTTCATCTCAAACCTTTGACTGTCTACTCAGATTGAATGACCCTTATGGCAGATTCCCATTCATGCTGTGAATTAGGGTCAGTCTTGTCACAGAAATTATGCCTGTTTAATGAATTGAGTCCTTTGTGCTAAAGGATATCATTAAAATCTAATTTGCTCTCACAATGTGTTGTTCAGAATAGACCAAGGTCCACAGCTCCTCATGATCTTCTGTGGCGGTCTTCATTAGCTTGAACCTTGGCTTCACAGCACTGGGTTTGTGGTTGTGAGTTATTTATTGTCTATCTTAATTAGATATTACAAATTATAACCAAAGGAAAAAGTTATACTGTTTTTCAAACTGTGCTGATTTAACGGAAATTGCTCTTTGTTTCTCCCTAGCTGGCATTGTTCTCTAAAATGTGTAGTTAATGCCACAAGTCAAATTGAGCACATGCTTCAGTAATTATACTTCTAAAAAATCTCTTGAGTTTCGAAAACCCTTGGTTCCAGGGTCTGATATTAGATTCTGCCCATGCCAGAACAGTCTGCAGTTAGCAACGCTGCAGGGTGGCAGAAATTGGGTATGAGGTCATTCATGGAGGGAGGGTTTGTCCTTATCTAATTGTGCACCACAGGCTCCTCTGATCGACTGGGCAACTGAAAAGTTGTTCGTTAATAGGGACACACAATAAAAAATGTGAGTAGGTTGTTTCATGAAACTACATTCAGCTTCGGCTGTCAGGAATTGACAAAAAATGTTTCTCTTTTCATCAAAGAAAAGATACTGACTTTTCAATGCAGTCAATAGTTTAGATCTATGAGTCACTGATATCTCATGAAGAACATCGAACAAATAATAAAATCTGTTGAGAAACATTATTAGTGATGTGCAAGTACTTTCACCTGCTTCATCTGTGAATGTGTGTATGATACTCAATGGCCATGCAGCTCAGTGACTGGACTATGGAGTGGGATACGGCCGCGAGTGAGATAAAGTCTGAGGAACAGTGGTGAAAGTTGCAGTGATGGGTGTTACATCTGTTACTTGTCATTCTTAATCAGGGAACTGGCAGAAAAATCCTGAAACCATGCCGGGCTCATTTATGAATGCTTGTCTGAGTATGTCCAGCCAAATATTTTCCTTGCACTTTGTTTGTGACCTTTCTAAGTGCCTGGTAACAATGTGTCTGTGTCCAGAGGCCCTGGTAAGAACACAGCCCTGCTCCCTTACCACCATCCTGTATCTGCAGGCCTGCACCAACTTCAATGACAGCGGGGCCTGCGTGACCCAGTGCCCCCAGCCCTTCGTCTACAATCCCACCACATTCCAGTTGGAGCACAATGCTAAGGCCAAGTACACCTATGGAGCATTCTGTGTGAAGAAGTGCCCACGTAAGAATACACACACACACACACACACACACACACACACACACACACTCACAAACACACACTGTGGTGCTGGGAAAGGAGAAGAAGGAGTAGGGGCTTCTTCTCTTTGGCTGTTTTCAGTAGTTCCTGTTGTTTCCCACAGCCTGGGGAGCCTACAGGACCCTGGACAATGGCCGTACATACAGGCATGCTCACCTGGAGCTGATCAGCAATCAGCTCACATGCTGCCCACTGCCTTAGTTCGGCTCTTTATAAAGGCATGGCTTAAATTGCTAGAGGAAGAGGATTTTTATTTGCGCGTCAAATTCACAATCACAAACACACTGACCAACATGCAGGAAAGGACAGATGCACATACACAAAACCGCATCTTTTTGTCCTTTTGCCCTTGAGTGTTTTTGCATTACATTTGTGTCTTTCTCATGTTTACTCTGTCACTTTATAATGCACTGAAAACTGAAACTGAACCAAGACAACCTCAACATAGCTGTCTTTGTAGTGTTTCAGCAAAGAACATTATTCTCATCCCCTGTTTAATAAGAACAAATAAAACAAGCACTCAAAAATGTACTGATTGCCTCATTTTGCTCGCTGAATGCAACCATTCTTTGAGGATTTTAATGAGTGGGCATTCTGTGCAAATCTCAAGTCACTTTTCCGGTTTTATGGAGGTGTATTTCCTGGAGAAGTTCTAGTTTTGTTATCATTTCAAAGTACGATATATTTTTATTTCATTCTCAAAATTTTCATCACCTATGAACATCCATTTTTACATTGGAAGAGGTATGTACTTACTGAAACAGCTTGATATGTTTGGATCAGTCTCAAAACACTATGCTGAAGAGACAAGATAACAAACACCTGCTGTTTGAACCCAAAACTTTTGAATGTGGGTGCAAAGACCATGTCAATAACTCATTGCTCTTCCAGGCATAATGTGCTCCTGTGCATAAAAGGCTGTGTGCTTTGCCTTTTCAGATAACTTCGTTGTGGACCACAGCTCCTGTGTTCGGGCTTGTCCCAGCAACAAGATGGAGGTGGAGGAGAATGGAGTCAAGATGTGCATTGCCTGCACGGACATCTGTCCTAAAGGTGCCCATTTGCATTACGTCAACGCCACTGACTCCAGCATAACCCCAACCATACACAACCTCTTTTCTTAAGCTTTCTCTTCAGCACCACCTGGCATCACACTCATTCATCATAACCTCACCCCCTTTTGCACTTCTGCCCATAACATTAAATATAACTCATCCCCATGACACCATAATCTTAAATCCTTATACACCATCTGTCTGTAAAGAGCCCTTAACCTCACCATAATCCCACCCCATTCAGACATGATTATACATTCAATATGCCATCTATCCATGGTTCCCATAAGCCCCTCCCAAATCCCACTCATGCACCATTACAACCCTTCCCATCCCTTCCCATCCCTGCTCATCCCATTCTTTCAGCATCATGATCATCATCAGCAATAACTGGATTGCTATAATATTTGGAGTCTTTAGTAAGTGGCTTTGGACAGTAACAGAGTCACCTCACTTAACCATTTAAAGGCTTTCTCTGCTGACTTAATGAGGATTAATTTTAACATTAATTAGGATTATTTTTTTACCATATAGAATTATTTGAGATATTCTTGTTATGTGTAAAGTATATTATGCAAATGCAAGTGTAAAAAGTTTTCAGTGCTCATCACTGCCCCCTGTAGTGCAGGTGGTGCCACACACTATGCCATGCAGTTTTCCTTCCTTTGAGCTAATGATGGTCACAGTGTACATCAGATGTTGGCTAGCACTGTGTTGTGTAAGTGACATTGGTGAGAACATTGCGCTTTGCACCCATGTTGCAGCATGTGATGGGATTGGCACAGGCAGCCTACATGCAGCTCAGACTGTGGACTCCAGCAACATTGACAAGTTCATCAACTGCACCAAGATCAATGGCAACCTGGTGTTCCTCATCACTGGCATCAAAGGGTGAGAGTCCTATGTGTCATCGCAGCTGAGCCCTGTTGTTTTGATAATAATGTTCATGTCTTACTTCCCTACTTCTCATTCTCACCTACACACTCCTCCTCATGTTACTGTGATCATCCTATTGGCACATATGCTGTATTGTCAATAGCATCATTAAGCAGCAATATTCAGTCAGTTGTTCGGCAGCTGCAGCTCACTCAAACACACTCTGAATTATAGACACGGTATTGGGTTCCTCTGAATATACAGTATTATTTATGCATTTTGTAATTTATATTTCAGTGCCAAAGTGTGCTTTATTTTCACAGGTGAATAAATGAAACACTGGGTTTGGGGAAAGGACAATAAACAAAAACACTCATATCAATTATCACTAATAGGTATGCACTTGTGAAACCATGACACACTTAGATAAAGACGCACTGTTTAAAGACTTATGGGTAGTCTCATTTTCCCTCAGACTCTGGAACACAGCTAGCATAACATTGTAATCAGAGCAGAAGAGCGTATAGCCTGGTGCTTCTCTCTGAACATGGAAACAGTGGAGTGTGGACAGTGCTCTAAGAGTTACAGTATGCACCAGGGTTTTTCTAGCAGCAGGTCTGTTTCAGCCAGTGAGTAAATGGCTTTCACTGCGCCTAAATTCCCCATGGAGTGAGGGGGCATTAATGCCACTGCGTAAAGTATCTCACATGAGTCTTACCTTGCAGCACAAATGACCAGCCAGTTCCTATTAGCCAGTACACAGGTCACCCAGCTGAAAGGTCTTGTAATGAAGGCATAGATATTGATCTTGCGGTCTCAGTCTCTTTCTCTCTCACTCTTTCAGGGATGTGTATCATGGCATAGAAGCTCTAGACCCAGACAGGCTGAATGTGTTCCGAACTGTCAGAGAGATCACAGGTGAGTAAGGAATAGGTTTCAGTTTATTATGCATTGAAATACATATTTCATCCCCACCCCTTACCACCATTGACCTGAAAGCCAGCTCTACATGCTCTACCAGCACGTAGATTGTTTGAATCTACAAATTATCAGGGAACGTGAAATCAAGAGGGAAGATCATTCTAATTCAAGTGAATATTATATATACAACTGAAAATTATATTGATGGAGTAACAAGTTAGCAACAATATACAAACAAACTTTGTTAATTGAAGTTGTGATTAATTTGAGTTTAGGTTTATTTATATTGCAAGTAGCTGTAGCATCAGTACATAAACCACTTCAGGCTGTTTAGTTCCATGACAATAAGTCATGTCAGCCTTGGCTTGAGACAGACATATACATCTGATTGATTTCTCCCAGGACAACAGAGAAAAGATAGAAACAGAGTAATAGATGGACAAAAATACACAGAAAGATATAATGATGCAAAATGACTGCTGCACATCACCAAGTGGGTGTAGTGCATTTTTGATGGTTGTGGTGAGCTTGCTTTTATCCTCTGACAGAATACAATTCCATGTACATACAGGATTGTGTTCCAATTTATTGAAGGTTATACTTTAAAATTCACATTTAAAACCCTGTTTTTGTGTTTACTTTTGTATTCTTTTCAACTGCACCTTTCAGTTATGAATAATGACAACAAAAGTACCATGGCTGATGTTTTCCAACTTTTTATTTTCTCCACAGATTTTCCCCGGAGTAATAATTCCGATCAACAATTTCACCAAAACAGATTTTAGTTTTGCTAATAATTCTGTCCTTGCAGATATGGGCTGCTTGGTTTTCAAGGTTAAAACAATTTAGAAAACTTCCATTTTAAATGCACTTGTCAATGATTTGTTTGTGCTGTTTTGCTGCAGGGGCTTTCATATCTGAACTGTTTATTATACGATTCACTGCGCTGTGTGTAGCATATGTTATAAGTCTTGGTGTGAAATGTGATCATGTGTATGATGGTGTCCTCATTCCACCTTACTAAAATCTAACCCACAACCCCCACCCCCACCCCCCTTCTACCTCTACCTCAGGCTTTCTGAATATCCAGTCCTGGCCAGAAAACATAACGGATCTTGGCGTCTTTTCAAACCTGGCCACCATCGGGGGAAGATCACTATACAGGTGAGTCATTCTCATGCACTGCCAAAAAACAGTGACCAATTAGCAATAGAGACTGTGGTTCAGGTGTGAAAATGTGACGTAGGCACAGACAGCCTAGGAAAAACGTTTAAAAATAGCTTTATTTTAAAAATAGAAAAAAAAAGAATAGTCCTAATGAGCAATTCATGAGTTGTTTTTTGGATTGATTTACATTAATGGATTCATTTACGGGATGATTAAAGAGACGATTAAAAATAAATTTGTTATTCCTTAGGCTGCAAAGGCAGAAATAGAGAGAACTGAGGTTTAGTTAAACCATTCCCTCCTCAAAATGCCATTTTTAGCCTGTAGCCAATGACAAGAAATCCCAGAATCTTAGGTCACATCTAAGCTTATATCTAAAGGATGCACCAGCTTTACTCAAGTCTATTCTTTCACAAATCATGTCACTAAAAAAAAAAGTAATACAATAAATTGACAATACACGTAGAGATTTACAAATACACAATGGGGATGCTAACTGTAAGCCTGTGAATGTCCGCTACAAGACCTCCTCAGGGAACGTTGAGAAAGAAACAAGGTCATTGCCCTGATGAAGATTGTGTTAACAGTAAAGGCTTTATTTTCTTGCATTTTTAAGTAGGTTGAATTTCTTTTTATTTTTAATACACATTAGTAGAACTGCCAGTCACAGTCCTGGCAGATTATTGTCTTTAAGGTTCAGAAAAGCAGGTGTATGGATGACCTGGCATAAGTAAAAGGTAGCAATTGGGGAATGTAGTTTCATTAGCCATGTAGTGGGAGGAGATACAGTAAGCTGTCAATGAAATTATTTAAAGCACTCAACAGATTTTACTCTCCACCAAATAACAAAATTATTGCTTCAAATCAACGAGACAATGACAACTTATGACAGCTCCATCCAATTTTGGTTTCATGAAGCCTTATTCATCCATCACCAGTAAAAGGTAGCAGTGACAGGGGCGATTAGCTAAGATACTGAATGCTTAAGTTGTTTGAAACCTGATGAGGCTGAAAGTTTGGTGTCTCTCTTCAGCTCAGAGTCTGTGAGTTGGAGAAACTTGTTAAGTGTGATGTGATGAGGATGACAGTGGCCTCCTTTGAGTTGAAGTAGAGGTGATCTCTGAGCTAAGTTTGACAGTATTAAGCCTCCTGAGAGCAACTGGAATGGTCTGCCCGGAACAGTCTGCCGCTGCAATAGTCACAGCAGCGCGTCCGCTACCTCACCTTCACTCCTCTCCTCTGCCAGAGAGGACTTGACAACCCTCACCCCATCAAGGAGAGAAGCTTTTTTCTCTCCTCATATCAGGAGATCCCTCACACTCCACCCATTGTGAGACACGTCAATGGAGTGGTTTCAAAGAGTGGCTTTGATGTGCTGTAAAAGCTTGCACTGCTTTGAGTGAAACATTGTTTCTGATAACCACGTGGTGTCTGTGTGTAGGGGTAGAGTATTGCATTTATTTGCTAAGTAGTGTTTCTGCAACACAGCCCTTCCCTTCAGTTCATTGATTGATCTCCCTTTCTCATCCTCCCACTCTCTGTCCCCCTCTGTAAATATCTCCCTCTCTTTATTTGCTGTCTTACCTCTTATTGCATGTCTCTGAATCTCATTCACTGTATCTTGTTTCATTCCTAAATTCTCTAACTGCTGTTTCCCCTGATCTTTTATCTACTTCATTTCCCCCTTTCTTTTATTTTCTTGTCTTTTTCCTCTCTCTTGGCCCTTTTCCTTTACCTCTTGCCCCTCATACGCCTCCATGTCACCTGTCTCTTATTTCTTTATTTTATTTCTTATTTTCACTTCCTCTGTCTCTCTTTCCCACCTCAGTGGCATCTCCCTGCTGATCCTAAAGCAGCAATGGATTTCCTCCCTGCACCTACAGTCCCTCAGAGAGATCAGCGCTGGCAACATCTACATCACCAACAACAGCCAACTCTGCTATTACAACACCATTAACTGGACTAGCCTGTTCCGAGCCCACAGCCAGAAGGTCCTGATTCGCAACAACCGTGACCCCAGGGAGTGCAGTAAGTCACCACAGTACCCCCACCCTCACCATCACATACACACATGCCCTCTGCCCCAACACAGTAGCACTTTCCTCCACTGTAACTCTGTGATAGTGCATTACAAGTGGCCGATGTGTTGTATATTCTTAAATAATGCATACATGTATAAGGGTTCAGGGCCTCAGGAATGTTAGACCCCTACCCGCATTGTTAGTGAGTTTAGAAAGGGCCCAGGGTACCTTAGTAGTAATGGATACATCTCTGATTGGAAGCAGAGGATGTGAGAGTTATAGTTTTTGTGATCCTGTTGGACCTACCAGGATTACTCATAAAATGTGTTCCTATTACAGTCACTATTACAGGCAAATACAATCTAACTGAACTAATAACACACAAGCTACTGCACTTTTCATGTCTTTATTGAACACATTCAGTAATCAATTCAGAAATCATGGTAATTTCAAAGGCTTCACAAACTTTTCTTGCAACTGAAAATGAAGAGACATGTCTCACAATTTGGCCACACCACCTTGTGATCAATCAAATTTTTTGTCACAGGCACAACCAAAACCAAATGTCACTTTATAAGATTTATAGCTGTCTGTCACATTTTCAATTGGAATTAAAAGGTAATCATAAGCACATTGCAACCATAATAATACTTCCACATTTCCACCTCTGGTGTTTAAAATTTAGTAAGGAGGTTAAAAATTTGTTGTTTGGAAATTATATGCTGTAGAACCTGAAATTAATTCCAAAAAACAATTTTAGAATAAAATACTGATTTCTTCATAATTTCACTCACAGATGGAAAATGCATTTTTCTGCATAGTATCTATTCAATAACAGCATATCACACTGTCGCTTTTCTTGCCCCATAGCCCAGGAGCGGATGGTGTGTGACCCGCTGTGTTCAGATGGGGGATGCTGGGGGCAAGGAGCAGACCAGTGCCTGTCCTGCCGCTTCTACAGCAGGGGCCGCACTTGTGTGGACTCCTGTAACCTCTATGAAGGGTGAGCATGTCAAAAAGCCCCCCCATTACCACCCATTTCTAGAGTCATGGCAGCACCAAAAAAACCTGTAAGACCATAAAGAATACCCTTGTACTCTTACTATCTGGGATAGCAAATTCAGGACCAGACCCTGTGAGATGAGGTGCTCCCTGCGCGGGGAAAGCACGTCGCTGATGCAGTATCCTTTATGTGTTATTAAAATAGTAAAGCAGGTACTGTTTGGGCCAGCAGGCACTGCCTCCTAGCATGATAACCAAGGTCGTGGAATAACTCTGCAAAATACTGCCAGGAGGCCATCAACAGCAGTGGAGCTGCTCAATTTGAAGCACAGAGAAACTTCTTTTTTCTTATTAGCTATTGCTTTTCTTGCATTTCAAATATGGACCCATATTTCCACAAGCTGAGATGAGAAAGAGCAAACATTCTTCACATGGATTTTGGATTACAACTCACCAAAAATTCTTAGTTACAGGCTGTTCTGCTACCCGGAGGGGTGGGGGGGGGGGGGGGGGTTTGGGTTCTGCCACCCCAGGTTGACCCCGATTCAGAAATGTTCTAATAACACCTAAAGCCTGTGAACTCACACCTGCAGACAGTGCTCTCAGTCTTGGCTATGCTTTGAAGCACAAATGAAAAACATAATATGCCTAACAGGAAGAGAGCAGTGATCCAGCAGCTGTTTGTTATGTTGCCAATTATCATATACAGATGATTTTCTAAGAAATCACCATCTTTGCATTTCATAATAAGATACAGTCTGGCATTTTCATTTTGGAAGAGGTTTTGTCCCCTTCTTTTTGATTGTTTTCTTGCTTTTGCACAGTGCCTTGCAGCTTGATTTTCTTCTTGTGTTCTTGAAAGTAAACTAATCAATGAAAATGAAGCAGGAAGGCTGTTTGTTATTGTGTTTTGTGCTATTTGTTCATGTATTTATAAATGAAACAGGCACTATGCCATCAAAACAGACTCTGAAACAAGCAGGGATGTAAAATCCACCAGTGAAGCCAGACAGTTTGAATCGAAGCTACTCAATGTTCCATTACCTGTGGGCAAAGTAATTTCCCTCTGTTTTCTGACATAAAAAACCTAGATAAATTATACTTTTAAGAGGCCTAATGCTTTATTTATTTTGCTGTATTTTCATTTTTGGTTGCCTTGAGGATGAGGTATGACATAAGGAAATAAAACTTAAGGAAATTACTTAGTGTCAGGGCTTAATCCAGATCTGGCAACAAATTCTGCACCGGCACCTCCCAGATTAGGACCGACACCTATTTGGACAGAATCAACAACTGTTTCTCATAAAAATGCACCTCAAACAAAAAAACTGTTGTATAATCTATGGACATTTCACTTCTAGGTAAAAGGCAAGTGGAATCACAAAAAAACCACAGCTGTTATGGTGTTATGGTCTAATGGACAAGGATTGGACAGATGGAAGGGGTACAGACAGATATAGCTTCAGTTCATTTTCTCCTAACCTCTCCCAAACAGTAAAAAAAACAGGCAAAGAACATACCAGTTATTTCATGAAACAGGGACAATATAATAATTACTCAATTTTTCACTTTAAATGAGATTGTTTGTCTTTCCTTGAATTACCTTCTCTTGATGTGGTAAGACATTTTCTTATATCCATATTGATATAGCTAATTAAATCCTCACGTAGTCAGTGTATTTAAGACACAGCTAGGGACTAATTTTTCACAACAAAAATGTGTCAGGGAGTTTTGTGGGAGGTGCACTGTAGTCCCATTGGGTTCAATACCAGGAGCCAATTCAGTTACATGAGGAAAATATTTTAGTTAATTTATTTATATGCAGAAGATCTACATTTACTGAATAGACTTAGTCTTGACTCATTTGTTTAAATTTATTTAAACAAATTTTAAAAATATATATATTTTTACCCAATTTTCCCTTTTTTCTCCAACACAAACTTCAGCTGATGTTGATCTCCCCATTCCATGTGATGTAATGAAGCCCTCACTTCATTACATGCTGTAGACACACCAGCAATCACATACTGCCCAAGCCGTTGGAGGATTACAAGGCAGGCATATTCTTGGTTTGTCCATCTGCAGGCCCCTTGTCTGACCAGCTGTTGCCACTAGTGTGTGAACATTATCATTCCTCGCTCAGGATAGCGCAAATGTTACCTAACCGGCAATAGCATGGCTGCAACTCAATGTAGCTATCTAATCTGTGGATTGTTATCGAGTACTTTTGGTTTGGTGTGCAATGTGCCAATGAATTGTTGTTCTTATGTTTCCCCCACTTCCAAAAAAATCAAATCTAAGATATAAGCACCAGGTTGTAGTTATTACAGTGACATGTACAGTGGCAGCATTCCTAGGAGGCTGACTGTGATTGCAAATCATACATTACTGTCTGTCTGTTGGCTGGACATTGTAAGTATGCCTTTCTGCTGCATTTGAAAAACTTAATGTATAAGCTGAAACAAACCACCTTCAGACTCTTTTTTTAAATTTGAAAAATCTTATTTCTGTTACATATCTGTCATGAATCTCCATAACTAGTAGCAGACTTATATCTTTTGGTAGATGTCATTCTCTCCGGCAAAATGGTTGAGTCCCCCAAATTTTCATAAACCGGGTTTAAGTATCAGAATTATTAGCTTGGGACGCTGGCAGTTATGAACAGAAAATGATGGACCATTTTCTTTTTTGTGTGAAAGTGAACAAATTATTGATGCTGCCAATGCAAGGCAATGATTAATTCATATGCCCACGGCATATCCCAAGCATGTTCCAAATGTTATTCATTCAGAGAGCCAAGATTGTAGAACCACACAGAACCAAGACTATGAGTGAGGATGATGCCATTTAGATCAGCTCTTTGCCTGATTAGAAGGGTTTCCTGGTTTCTGTATTTTGTTCTTTGATTGACTGTTGTAAATGTTTTAAATTATTTGACATTATTAATCTAGTCCGAAGATATCCACACAACCATTGGCTAAAATAGAACTAGTTGTTGAGTCATTGTTATTGTTGGGCAGTAGGTGTCATGTGAGGTGAAATTTTGCATACTCTAACTCTGAATTTTTGTTTGTGTGTGAGAGTGTGTGTATGTCTTCATTTTGTCTCAAAAGTTTCAACCTAATGCCATAGATATGATGAAATATTTCATTGTAGGTTAATTCTCACCTCACATAAAATTGATGAAATATGCCAGTAGGTCTGAAATGATAATATGCTATTCTTGGATTAATAAAACTGCTTAATTTCCTTTAAAGGAACTTCACTATTGCATTTGGCTTATTTTGTCTCAGAAAGTGAGTTATAGGACCTTCATAATTCTAAGTCATTACCAGTCAGATAAGGCTACAAGTAATGGACAGATATCAGACTGAGCTGTGAGTTATTTTCCTTATACAAGCCTTTGTTTTACTTTCGACAGAGCAGTTTTTATTTGTTTGGTTGTTTCTGCAAGGTCACCCTGGCAATGATTAATATGTCTTAATTCAGCAGGTTAAAAAAAAAAAACCTGTTTTTTTTTTTTTTTTGTAGAATCTGTGATGGGTATGCTTCCAACCTTGTACACAGCACAGTGAATAACCCCAAGGGTAAACTGACAGTGATTTTGTTAAAAATGTGTTTTGTATTAAAAGCATTTATGCAGCTGGGTGACAGCTGAGGATATGCTGTCAGGTTCAAAGTGGCTGTGTGTTGCTACCAACCAGTTTGTCAACCTGGCACAGTATAGCGGGCATGTCTCAGCACTTTGATGCTGTCATCATGCAAGACATGACAACCAGAAAGTTACACTATACACTGAGCTCTGGTGTCTGTATAAAGCAGTTTATCACTCGTCCGTCTACCCCTAAAAGAGCTTAATCAACCCAGGGTGCTGCATGGAGCTACAAAAATCAAGCATATCATTGCTAGCCCCATGTGACATTCAAATTTTTCTCTTCCAATCTTCCATTGGTTGTTTTGTCTGTTTTTGTCCAGTTAATGTTACTGTGTTATCATGGATTTGCAGTTCCAGAGGGCAGCTGTCTAATGTTTGCAGTAATTCAGGCAGACACTTTTTATGATATAATTTTCAAGGCCATTATGACTAGCAACACCAAATCAAAACAGCAAGGTGAACTTTACTACAGGAACTAGAACAGAGTAGACTGAAACTCTATAGGATACCACGTGCCTAGCTAATCAGCCTACACCACCACATGTATGTTAATGAGGTGTGATGTAAAGTGCAGAGATGCTTCACAAGGCGCTGTGGGATCAGCCAGCAATTCCTCCTCCTGTTCCCTGTAATCCACTCTCATCTGAACCACCTGTCAAATGTCTCAACTAAAACAGTCTGCTGATTACTTTATGGTTATGAATATGTGGCAGGCAGCTGTGTCTGAGATATGAAAAACTTATTGGAGTCCCCTACTCTCCACCCAGACAGGAGCACATATATTGCCTTTTTCAGTGAATGATAGCACTGTAAACATACAACTGTCCTTTTGTATTGACCCAGTAGGGCACTGTGGTATCACTGTGTCACTGTGAGGCCAGGCAGGAGCCCTTCAATGGGTTCTCATGAAAGAATGGAGCGTCATAAAGTTTGTGAATGATGGACTGAAATTAACCAAACAAAGACCTAGAAAACACACATTTGATCAGATTATCTGAGGTAATATACAAACATATTTAATCCTTAAGGGATTGTTTACGGTTCCCTCCTGTTACAGTTATTCTTTACATATACTTATATAAAGAGAGTTAATTCATCTCAAAAAGACCAATTCAAACGTTTGCCTTAATTTTTTAAAGCATTGAAAGCACAATACTGAAATAGGCCTTTTCCCCAATTTCAGTTTCCCATCCCCTCCTCCTCTCACCACCTTTCAGAGTGCTGAATAAGCCTGCCCCTGTAGCACAAATGACCAGTCACTTCCCATTATCTAGTACACAGTTCACCCGGCACGAGGAGCTGGAAATGAAGATATGTATATTGATTTTACACTCCCTTGCTCTCTCTCTCCCTCTCTGTCCCTCTCTGTCTCTCTCTCTCTCTCTCTCTCTCTCTCTCTCTCTCTCTCTCTCTCTCCCTCCCTCTCTCTCTCTCTCTCTCTCTCTCTCTCAATTTCAATTCAGTTCTAGTTTGCTTTATTGGCATGGGAAGTACACATTCATTCATTTCATTCTATAATGAAAAATAAATGGAACAAGCAAAAATAAAAAGCATTTACATTAAAATAGCTATACAACATTGATGGGTCTTCTTTTATTTATTCAGCATGATTTGCATGAAATGAATCACTTGCTGTCTCTGTCTCTGTCCTCTGCTCCTTCCTATTCTCTTTTTTCCAGGGATGTACGTGAGTTTGCTAATGGTTCTGTCTGCCTGGAATGTGACCCTCAGTGCGAGAAGGCAGATGACGACATGTTGACTTGCCACGGCCCGGTAAGTTCCCAGAATGGGTCCCCTGCCCTGGTCCAGAAGAGTCTACTGGTTTAGGTTTCCATCTTGAAAGTCTGCAAAAAATCTGAAATTCAATTCACAGAGAGGTGTGTTACTTAACTGCCGTAAAACAGTTAACACATTGTTTCTATTCATACATGTGTGAGGTCAGGAGATGGTGTGATATGTGCATCTGGGTGGATTAATCAAGGTTGCATGAAAACTGTCATACTGAATTGATTATACATTAGAAACTTCTGTAGCACTATTATTTTTCTAGCCATGATCTCTGTTTCCTGCTCACAGTTCTCACCGTATTTTGTTTTATTAAACGCAATCAATACTTCCTAGAACTGAAGGAAGATGTACATGTGTATGTGTGATCTGGTGTCTATATGTGCTGGTTGTGTGTCCGTGTATTTTGTAATGTATAAACTTTTTTTTTTCTCAAATTTGACAGCATCTTTTTCATATGTTTTAGCCATTCTCTAAACATTTCGGGGTTTGTGTGCGTGTGCGCGCAAGTGTTTATGTGTGTGTGTGTGTGTATGAAGGAATGTGTTTGTTTGTGGGTGTCTGTGGGTATGCATGTGTTAGTGAATGCATGGTTCCTGTCTGATCTGATTAGTCTCTCTCCCATCACTGTCTTATTTAAGGAGATGTATCCTGTGGAGCTGGCTCTTGTCAGAATCCTGTTTCTATCCCAGCCAGCCTGAGTCTAGACATGTGGGAGAGCTACCAAATGAAATTTGGGCTCCACCTGCAAACAGCACATTAAGTTAAAGTTTATCTGCAGAGAAGACCTCTCTCACATTAATCTTCACACCAAGTGATGTACTGTGCTGAATGAGTTTCAGTCATCCCTCTGCCCTAAATATTCCTTCTTTCCCTTTTTTGTTGAGGGGGAGGGGGTACTATCAAGACAAGTAGAAATTGATGGGTGCAGATAGTTTGCTTGTGTGTAGAGAAAGCCCCTGGGTTTCAGGTGATCCTTCAAAATCAGTTATTCTGTGATCTGTGCAGGAAGGAGCGTGCTCCCCAAACCAGTCAGCGGACTGATTACTCGAGAAAGGTTAAAGTAAGCATGCTGAAGGTTTGAGTTTCGGGAGAAAATGAGCTCATTGTTATTAAGGGAGATTAGCTCAAGCAGTGTTTCATGTTCTTGGCTGGCTGTTGACAGCATATTGGCGGCTTTCAAAGAGAGCAGAACAGAGCCCAAAGTGATGAAGAGTGAATATTATTTGTGAACCCATATATCATTTTATTGGACACACAAATTTGGACAACCATTTTGGCTCTTTACTGTGGAGACAAAATGGCAGCTTCCTTTACTATGGGCCCTTTACTTTACTATGGGCCCTGTCAACTCCCTCTAAACCTATCTGCCTTTTGGAAATGTGCTCACACACAAGCACTGGAAGATGAAGGCTGGCTGGCTGGTTTACCGTGAACACTGCTGCTGTCAGAGATAGTTATAATCAATGCCACTTCCAAGTGTCCAGAAAGACCTCAGCGACCTTACACTGTCTATAGCAGTATAGTGAGAAATAGGCCATTAGCTCTGCAAATTGAATTTCCTTCCAAGAAAGTAATTCTCATTACACAATAATTTACCTTGAAATTAGAATGAATAAAGTTTCTTGTTTCTTTTGCCTTATTATTTCAATGTGACAGATTTTTTATATACATTTTAAGAAAATACTTTGTAAGTCGAAAGAAATATATTGTACTGATTCCTCACAGCATTAAGTCACATTTTTCTTTTAATAGTCAGCTTATCGTAATTTTTTTAGAACTATGTATATTTTTTTTCATTGGATTGCTGATACCCTTCAGTACCATATAATCAAGAAGCAATGCATCATGGAAACACAGGCAGATGGCCTGCTGAGCCCATACGAGAGTGCTTCATCCAGCACCTGGTGTTTGTGCAAGTTGGCCAGATTGAAGAGATTCACTCTGAGGGTCAGTGAGGGGGAGGGAGTAACTGATGTGGGCCACAAGATTGGTTTTGATTCCATTCATTTCTGCCTATCCATATGCTCCAATGTTGCTTTCCCCTCTTGCAGACGTACTGTCAATTTCCCTGCTAATTGATTTACTGCTTTTGTCAAGGGTCCAGATGCTAAAATGATATGAATAAATTTTACTGAATGGGATGCCAAACCTTCCTCTCTGTTTTCCCCAAACACTTACATCTGGTGCATTTCCATGTCAACATGTATAAAGTAGCTACCAGATTTGTGAATCTCTAAGCTGTGTTGCAGGAATGTAGAATGTCGTTTGGGAGGAGAATTGTGGATAATGCTTTATTTTGACAAAAGGAATCTGGACAGGGATGTATTGTGTAAAGGAGAAATGTGGACAATGACATATTTTTAAGAGGGGGATTGGGTGTCGAAAAGGTTGTAATAAGATTGCCATTCTCACAGCACTTTTTATGAGCCTCTGTTAAGCCTGTTTGCAGGAAATATCACTTGTATTAGTAAACATTATGGTCTTCTCATGCAAGAGCTTCACAACTGTGGAGGGGGGATGATCATTCAAGTATGTTTCAGTGAGACCTGAACTCCTGAAATGTGAGGGCAGCCCCCTTGAATTGTGGGTAACATTGATGTGGCAGGTCCAGAAAATCCTGTCAATTCCGACCCTAAGATGAGGCTATCCATTATTAACTGAAAAACAACAGCTCCAACGCCTGTGTGAATTTTTTACTTCATACAGAAGCCATAACTGCATATTTAAAAGCACCTTCATACTCACCACACCAATCATGCATGCCTACTAACATATTGTCACACATGTACAAACATATAAACAAAACAATATTTTAAAAAAACTCATATACAAATATACATGTAAAGCATGGGAGTATGTGGTGTGCATCTAAGACAGTTTGTGAGGGTTTAAGCCTGTTGTTAGTCAGTCTTTGTCCAGCCAACAGTCTTGTTGCCCATAGCACATCTCGTTCAGACAATTCTTACTGCCTCCCTTCCTATATTGCCGATAAACCTTCCCTCTGCTAATGATAATGAGTAATGTCTCATGATCCACAGTCCCATTTCTCACACCTCTCCCTCCTCCTGCTCTCACTCTGTGCTGTCTGTGACAGGGTCCTGATCACTGTGTGAAGTGCCTGCATTTCAAGGATGGGCCCAACTGTGTAGAGAAGTGCCCAGATGGTCTGCAGGGGGCACACAGCTTCATCTTCAAATACGCTGAAGCCAACAAGGAGTGTCACCCCTGCCACTCCAACTGCACACAGGGGTAAGAAATTGTGATGTGTGTGAGACTTTGTGTACCATGGGTGCAGCAGCATGTTTTACTCCTGTTTATCAAGATGATTTTTATTGGCAGGGAATCACTCTGAGATATTTCATTTGTGACAGAATGTCCTGTTGCATGTGTGCATTGTCTGTGAAGAGTGGCTTCCTAAAGCTGTGAAAACATGCTGGCCTTTTGAGGAAGGCCTCTCCTTCAGTTTAGGTTTGTTAGAATGGGGTTGGATTAGATGGGAGGGAAAAACTTCTTTGAGGATCTATGATACGGAAGTCAATCTATGTGTGTACGGAAGGTGTTGTCAGGATTTCATTAAAAAAAAAATTCCTGCAAACTGTATTTACCCTGAGTATGCAGACACCCCCTCTCACTCCCAACCGCAGGAACCTGAACTTGGATACTTCATTAACATGTTAAATGTACCTGTTTTCACTCAATACTTTCCACTCTTGCTCTACCATGATTCTGTGCTTATGCAATGCATTTTGTCCTTACGTGACCCTCATATGGCCCTGTGATTTCCTGTTTTCTAAGGACAAGCTGTCCTATTCCGATCTTCTTCTGTGCCGGATCAAAGGTGCAGATATGCACAATGATGTTTACAGGATGTGGAAGCTTTCCACTGTGAATAGTCAGAAAATGGAGAATGAGAGACAGAGAGTCCACTCATGGACAGAGGAGGAGAGATGGGGGGGAAGTTTATATTATATTGACTCCACTTGTCTCTTCTCCTCGGCCATCAAAGAGCTCACAGTACCTCTGTGCTCTTGCGATGCACACTTCAGGCCCTTTCATCTTCACGGCGACAGTCGTTGTTGTCAGTTACCAGCCAGATCCCTCTGTCGCTCTGAGATAACCATGCTCTGCTCAGACGTGCCAGTGACCCTGTACTTAAGGAAGGCTGCAAAATCCTCAGGAGTTCCATGATAATATGGACATGTGTGTTTCTGTATGTTCATGTACTGTATATATGTAATTGCTTGTATCTGTGAGTGTGTGTGTATGTGTGTCTGTGAGAGAGAGAGAGAGAAAGAGAGAGAGAAAATTGAACCACAAAAAGGATCCAAGGATCTTTTGTTTTAATGAGCAGCTCTTTCTCTCCTCTTAGGTGTACCGGGCCCAGGATCCAAGACTGTATAGGCATAATGGACAGGTATTATCCTTCAGCCAAAGTCATTGTTTTTCACTGCCTTTCCCCTTGCTTGGACTGATTCTCTGCCCTCTTTAATGTATCCTTGTACAGGAAATCATTTTAATTTGTCAGGTGAGGTCAGTTTATTGCCCTTTGCAGCTGATTTGCTCAGGTAAGGAGATGATCAGTCAGGGATCAGAAAGTTCATAAAATGAAGATATTGCCCACAGTTGCTTTTAGATTCCACCCTTTCCTTCCCTCTTCAGCTTGGGTGTGTGTTATATTTTTTCACTGGAAAGCAGACAGGTTCATTTTGACAGGAGTGTTTATGCATGTTCCATATGCTCTGCTTGCCTTCTTTCTTCCCCTCCATTATATGTCTTATTAAGCATGTTTACAGCAAAAGCATGTTCAAATAACAGAAAAGTACAAAGCAAAAGGTTAATGTATAAGAATATAGTACACAATTGGAAATGAGAAGATTTAGCAACGCTGTTTCTAAAAGTCTAAAATACAGTGGTATTTTCAGTCCCAGATATGCTATTACCAGCTATAATAGGAAGACTACATTTGTGATACAGCAATTAGATCAGCCTTTAAAAATAAAAAAGAGATATATCAGTTAAGCTCATCAGTTGTCATTGGTCAAATTCAGTGACTTCACTGGAGACTTCTCTTGGTTGGACAGGCAACTGAAGGTTTTTAACTGAATAGATGTAGACTATATTAATTAGACAGCTTAGGCGGTACGTGATTGGTGTCACGTTTGAACCATGAAAAGTAGATCAGGCAGATGATCATAAATGGCCACCTCATCCTGAGTTTGTGAGGGAGGTTTGTGATGGTTGGGGCTTTTAACATTTGTGTAAGAAATTTTGTGTTAGGGAAATGGGATAATATGTATTTAAAGTGAACATTTTGTAATCTTTCTTTTGAAATCAAATTAATAGTTTTTTAGCTTAAAATATCATGTAGCCAAAGCATAGTAAGTAAGAACACAAAAAGCAATGGTATAAACAGTAGCAGCAACCAAATACATGAGGATTATCATATTTATTAATATATTGCATTACATATTCAAGCAAACATGTTTTATTATTTACAACAGCCCAGCATAGTGGGTACAGCCCTACCAAAGGGAATATTCATGCAAACTGCATGGTTTTAAGATAGATCCAGACAGGAATGTGAAAAATAAAACCAAGTGTACAGTATGTATTGTTCAGACCTTAATTCTTTGAGGTGGCTATTGTGAGTTTGTTTCATCATCGTTTGGCAAGAAATGAAATTATTTACAGTGATGCAAACCAAAAAAAAAAAATTCTTTGACAAAGTTAAATTAGGTATTGTTTTTCATCTCAGCATTGAAATATGTGATTTCATATCATTACCACTGATTTTGGAATGTAAACATTTAATTGATACAAATGGCAGATTAAGTAATAAATAAAGACTTGTGAAATGTGAAAAAAGACTGTGAGATATAGATTAATATTCTAAATTGTGAAAAACGTAAAGAAAAAATAATCAACTCTTCTTGACAGTGCTACCTCTATTTCTTTTTTGCATTTCTATCTCTCTTTAATTTATTCATAATAGACTCTGTGTATGCATCTGCCACATCCTTCTTCATCAGACTTCAGTCACTCCATGGGTGCTGCCACTCAGTAAATTCCAGGTGCTTCATTATCAGCCGGGGATCGATGGCGCAAAATGCCACCCTGACAGCAGGGCACTGTTCTGCTTCAGATTATGTGGACAGAGTGCCGCATTGAGAGATGGAGACACATCTCAATTCTGTACCAGACCTACAGCGCTCATGGCTAAGCCTGGGCCCTTAATTCACTGGACAGTCAAATGTGGTTCTTTTGCCATAGTGGGAGCTCGCCATCACTCTTATGCTGCTGTGTTTGTACAAGGTTTAACTTGGACAGGTTTGAATGAGCAGGATGTGTTGGCTTTGATTATCTCTGTTTTGTTTTTCTTTTTGTTTGTGCAAAGGCTGTCAGAAAGAAAGACATTTGGATTAGTCCAAAAAGGCTAGAAACAAAACAAGCATAAGAACAGTACTGCTCCGTTTCTGGGCCATATGATTGCTTTCCATTGCTTTTCTTTGGCTCACACATAACAGTGCAACATAACAGTGTGATTATTTCGTATACCACAATACCTAGGCCTGATTTTCTGTAAACAGAACGGTTAGTCTGTACTGCAAGGACAGCGTTCATTATGCATGCAGTCTGTACTGCTAAGACAGTGTTCATTGTGTAGGCAGTCTGTTCTGTAAAGCTAGTGCGGAAAGTGTGTAAAGACAGCCCCTCCATGTCAGCCCTGTCCCTGTGGTCACAGTTAAAATGGGCTGCAGATGGAACAGTAATGTGGACAGCAGCAAAGTGAGGAAAGAGTCTGGTCTTGATTAAGTGCGCATTGCGATGGTGGAATGGATCACGGCAGCCATACACTGATGGAGTTTGCTTCATTCTCCCAAGAGGGAAGGAAAGTGGTGCCGGCAATTTACAACAAATGGATTTAACGAACAAGAACTTGTACTTAAGCAAGACATTCCACCAGGGTGGAAACACAGTGAAGAGAATGATGGGGCAAATTAATTTGGAATTAATAGGACAAGGGACCATGCAGAGCCTTGCAAAAAAAAAAAAAAAGTGAGCAAGATTTGAAAAAGACACATACAGTGAAGACTGGGCTGAATGGTTTAGAAGTAGATGCAGATATATCACCCTGTAATTTATAGACGTGTACAAAGGCCCCTGGGAGGAGTTTTGGTGCAGAGTGATTAGGGCTATCAGTGGCTTCAGCTCATGATGCTGTGAGGACAGTGACTGCAGGGTGAGCTGATAAAAGCATACCACTTGAACAGGAAGAGCAGTTCCTGCAGTGTGACAGAGGGCAGAACTGGGAAGTGTCTGATGTGCATACTGACAGTGAATCAGTGCCAGTTTATCACTTCAGATGCAGGCATGTTCATGCTGTCAAATTGCTGGTTCATTCATGTTCATCTCTTTTTCATTAGTAACCATTTTAAACAGTAAATAATCATTTAAAGAGCACCTGTGCTATTGGCATGCACACACAGGTGTCTTGTTAATGTAGCCAAAATTATTCCCATTGTCTATAATCCCCAACTTTGCTGTCCCATTGTGCCCCCTGTCACCCTTATCAGGGGCATTCTGCTTTCCAAAATTTTTTGTTGCATAAATCCTGTAAAATAGTAAACTGTCCTGAGGGGGCAGATTGCCTAGCAAGCTACCTTGGCAGCCCTTTGAAGTTCAGAAGTGGTGGACCTGAATGCATTATATTTGATCATAGTTTTAGGAGAGAAAATCAAATGTTGAAATGTTATTCTGGATTGCATTACAGCTGAGGCTGTTATACCGTGAGTTTGTAATGTTGTGAATAGAAGATTTACTTACAAGTATGCAGCACCCATACTCCTCTCCTCTCCTGTAGTCTTGACAAACTGTTGCTATGTATGAACAGTCTAGCACATGAAACGTGTAACATCAATATTTTACAGTTTGATGTGAAGAAGTGCATTGGTGGGGAATACTGCAGTACAGTTAAAGAATGTAAGATTAGTCTTGGTGAAGACATGATAAGATGAAAACATGAGCTTTAACATTTGGTTATATGGCAAATATGTTCAGAGAATAACATAACTGTATGACATTTTATATTACATTTAGACATTACCAAACACTCTCACAGCACCTTATCAAAGTGCATTCAATAGGCAAGGCAATGAGCAGATACGATAACAGGTTATTAGTGTCACAAATGATAGTTACAGTCATTTCAACAACCTATATCATTAAGTGAAGTGCCACAGTATGTGCACATTGTGTGGAGCGGGTATAATAATGCTTTAAGGTTCGGTAAGGTAACAGAACAGTGTAAATGACAATCCAGTTAACATTTGGATTTTTGAGTATCACCCTAAGTATTGTATTTTTTTTTTTTTTTTAAATTTTGAATATGAGGCTAGCAAGCTGGGGTCTAGTCATAGAACAGTGGCATTTGTGACCTCACCTGAGGGTTGATTTTGTATTAAACTGACTAATACTGATCTGTGCACAGGGTTGGATGCTACATGAACTTTGGCATCATGGCTTTTAGCTGCAGTCAGTTCTATACTGTTCTGTATTTTATCTGTAGTTCATTTTAGTGGTTTATTCACCAGTCATATTCTGGGAGTCCAGGATGGTTTGACTCCTCTGGTTGTAGTGGTTAGAAAATTTATGCTAGAAGATCATTAGCTAATGTCTCTCTCTCTCTCTCTCTCTCTCTCTCTCTCTCTCTCTCTCTCTCACTCTCTCTCTCTCTCTCTCTCTCTCTCTCTCTCTCTCTCTCTCTCTCTCTCTCTCTCTCTCTCTCTCTCTCTCTCTCTCTCTCTCTCTCTCTCTCTCTCCCTCTCTCTCTCTCTCTCTCTCTGCAGAACTCCTCTCATTGCAGCAGGAGTGATAGGGGGTCTGTTCGTGATGGTCATTGTGGCTCTCAGTATGGCAGTGTCTGTCCGGCGCAAGAGCATTAAAAAAAAGCGGGCCCTGAGGCGCTTCCTGGAGACAGAGGTGAGTCTCTCTGTGACTCATAGAGGGGAATACTTTTAGAAATTTGCTAAAGAGAGTTGATCTGATGTCTTTATCGTACTCACACATGGTTGTGAAGTTTTCATTCAGATTGGAACTCCCTCAACTCCCTCACTTGTGTGTCCTGGCCTTTGTGCATCCTGTAGTGTTACCCCATTCTTTTCTTTCAGATCTCTACCTTAGCATTACATGTGTGAGGATCATGAATGTGTGGCTTTTTGTGACAGCTGTACAAAGGAGCATTGTGCTTGTGGCATTGCTCCTCTCCTGCCCCAGCTCTACTCACCAACCTTACAGACAAAAATCATCAAGTTCATCAAAGAATCCTTGGGATCATTAGTGCCCAAATAGATGGAAGGGCTGATTAAAACAGGTGCTAATGAGATTGCAGAACAATGAGGTATTCAACAACATACAAATGAAGATAAACCAGTGCCTGTGCTTGTCCCTCTTGAGCAACTTTAATGAGCTCACATCTGCTGGTTTGGGGACCCTCAGGTAAAACCCAGGACTTGGTCTTTGTTGCTCTTATGTTAGAAAGTTATTTTAATTCTTAAAACTTAAGTTAACCCTTTCTTTCTCCTAATTAAAATGAGCTAAAATATAATTTATATTTAACATAACCCTCTCCTGAAGAAAAAACAGAAACTTTCATTGAAACTGAGTTCCTTTCTCAAGGCTGCCTTAGTAAGGGCCTCTCTCCACCCTGCTGGCCCTGGTCTGACAAGGCAGAAGGTGCTCATGTTGATGACACTTGCCAAGCAGAGAAACTGTGGGTCTGAACTCTGGCATTACATGAATCAGCATCACAAGATAACAATATTTTTAAGAGCCATTTGTGCAAACCATAGACATGCTCAAATAGAAACACAGTTACCCATATGCATATGCAAATACTGTGTCTTTCTCTCGCTCTCTCTCTTAGGACATTGCTCCAAAGTACTCAGCTGTGCACAAAAGACATGCACTCATACACTAATGCACACCCTTGTACTTGCTGATATACGCTGTCTTTCCCTGTTACACACTCAGGTTCACACATGCAATGTACACCAAAACAATCTCAAGTTAATGCTTTCTCTCACACATACTCTGTTGCTTTCACTGTCCCAAAAACATACATACAGTTACACATATTCACAAATACCCTTTCTCTGTTTCAAATACTTCTCATAATTGCATACATTCTCAAAAATGCACGTTGTTTAGCAATTACTAGTTCAATTTAGCCCCTTGACTGTAAACCACTGATTCACCTGTCCCTCTAGTCCACTGAATCCATACCAGTCTGCAAGATATCTGTGCAGGAAGCCTGTGAAAGGAAAGCCTGTGTCGTAGATTACTTTGCCAGTATAGCTTTAAAGTGTCTGTGTCAGTGCAGGGGTGTATGGCCAGCACTACGGATGCTGATGGACTGGTGTATCAGACCCTGAGTGAAAGTGGAGCAGAGGACAGCTCCCCTCTCAGGGTGCCACCAGAAGGATTTCAGCACCAACCTGCTGAACAGCTCCTGATTGGTGGCGATGAGGCTGCTTTGGTGGTCTTTCCCACTCAATCCATGACCTTTGTGTGCACCAGGCTCTGCTTTGAGACTTCCTTCCCCTCTCCGCACCTCCATTAAAGTGAAGAAGTGCTTTTGTCTTTAAATCCACTGGTCGTGTCTGAACATAATGTGCTGGAGATTCTGGGAGTGAGCAGAAGCTGAGAGGCTGATTAGCTGAGTGTGTTCCGAAGCACTTCAGCCCTATTGAAACAATGAAACCCCCACATGAACTTCATCTGCGGCTTCTCTCCCTCTCTTTGCCTCTTCTCCTGTGCCTCTCTATCTGAAAACATAATATTTCTGAGGGTAAAACGTATGCATTTATTTCAAATTAAAGGTCTTTTTGCTTTAATATGTCGATTTACACATAGCCATGCTATTATTTTTTACATTTTGACACAGTTCACTTAATTACTCATAAATAGAACATACATTTTTTAGGTATTAGCTAGTGTCCAGAGGCTGCATGTTCCTCATCCCAGATTGATAGTGCGACTAGTTGATAGAGTGATTGACAGATTAATTGGTTGTTTTTTTGAGTGAGTGATTTGATTCTACTGCCCCCCCCTCCCCCCACACAAGCTGGTGGAGCCCCTGACACCCAGTGGCACAGCTCCTAACCAGGCCCAGCTGCGCATCCTGAAGGAGACAGAGCTGAAGAGAGTGAAGATTCTGGGCTCTGGAGCATTTGGCACTGTCTACAAGGTAATGGCTGTAGCCTTGCACCAAATCATTCTCTGAATCCTCATCTATTGTGTGTTGTTCCCAAAGCTTTAGTTGCATGAACAGCAGTCACCCATGGTTAATGGCAGGACACTTAGATCACTGTGTCGTCTGAGCATCTGCCCAAAGCCAAACCAGGACATGGAGAATTGCTATTTTAAGTAGTGGTGCTTCCAGCCAGCCAAAAGTAACCCTCACTGCCTCCAGGGATTCTAATAACTTTTAAGTGACCTTTGTGTTGTCTGTGTCTGTATGGGTGTGTGACATGGGTGTGTGTGTGTGTGCATGCATGTGTGTTTTTGTGTATATGTGTCTGCATGACTGTGACTGCATGCCCCTGTGTGTATGCAGTGTGTGTGTATGTGTTCACATGTGTGTGAATGCATTTTTGTTTTTGTGTGTGTCTGTTAGTATGTGTTTTTGTTTGAGCTCATCACAGAGATAAAAGCAGCTGAAGTTCTCTTGTGACTCTTGTCATCTGAACCAGGGGATCTGGGTGCCTGAGGGGGAGACAGTAAAGGTACCTGTGGCCATTAAGATTCTGAATGAGACCACAGGTCCCAAGGCTAGCGTGGAATTTATGGACGTGAGTAACACAGCCTTACACAATAACACTACACAAATGCAGCTGAGTCAATGGCCTTTGCTCTGTATTCACTATTCATGCATCACACATTCAAAATTGTCTTTATGTGTGAGGCAGCATTTCTGGAAAATTATTTAATGTGCACATTTCAGACACTGTGGTGTTGGTGCACTGGCATGTGCCTGCTTCTCCATGTGTGTCCTGGGGACAGGTGACAGCCCTAGGCAGACCCATAGGCAAGTGGGTGAGCACACCTGGTCAGAATGTGGAGCAGATTTGAGAGATAATGAGACACAAGGGGCTCACACCACTGTGCCACTGTGATAAACATGCCAGCTGCAGGGAGAGATGGGATATCACCCTGTGCTTCATTTCAACATTTAAAGCTTCTCTAGATATTTCATTTAGATATCACATTTTAGTAATGCAGACAGTACAGCATATCTACATTTTGGTTTCACATTCTCCATAGTTAGCTTGAAACCAGCACCTGTATTACATTCTCTCTTCTTCCTCACTGTAGGAGGTTCTAGTTTCCTTTGCTACATTATATTATATTAGAGTTTATGAATATACATGAAGAGGTTTGCCAAAGGGCAGAACACCCATTGCCACTAGTATTGTCATTAGCTTCAGCCGTTCATGAATATTCATATCATGCATCAAGTTGGTTTGTTTCAGCGTCAATGGTAAAGACAAAAGCAGACAGGCTGGCCACCAGGTTAGTCTCCAGCAGGGCTCCCTGGTAAAAATATGCACCTTGATGATCCATCAAAAATGGAACACCCTGGTAGTATCATTTGCTTAAAAAAAGGTGTTTGCTGTAACATGGGTGGGGGTGTATCAAAAGTGTTTGCGCTATGCAATTTTTGTGTCAGTTGATTAATTTGCAGTCATATCCATCTAGACAACAATAACATGTGATGATTGCAACAGTAAGAATATTGAACAGATGGGGATTTTACTGTAAGAAAACCCACAATATAAATTGTTTTGTGGATTTTGCGTATTGTACAGGAAACACATTTCTTTAGGCATCAATAAACAGAAAATGTAAAAACCAGACTGAAAATATGTTCATTTATTTACTGGGCCAGTTAAAGTATTTGCAGACATCAGGGTGAAAACATTTTTGGCAGCTTGTTGTGTTAGACTAGAAGAATTTATGTACTTCAGCTTTAAAGCCTGCAAAATGACGCCAAGCTGAATTTTTGATAATGGATAGCAAAGTGGATCAGAAACATGTGCATACATTCTGCCCCAAGTACTACCATAGGTGGTAACCTGCATGACATCTGTCTGCCTCAGGCCTGCTGTTCAGTTTTAATATTCAGTGCAACAGGACTAAGTGCTTGTTTCAGGGAGTTAACAAAACATTTATGACATATGTTAAATGTTTCTGATAATTGCTTCAATTTCTACACCAGTTCTTTAAATGTAGTTTAGGTTAGATGTGCTAATTATTGTCAGGGCAAACTCAATGACTTCAAACTCACAATCGCACCCACAGATTTATTTACTCTTCATAATTAGTCACTGCTTTCCTGTCTGCAATGGGTGTTAATTAAGGTGTTACCATCTTATTGAGGTGAGGATGCTCACCCACAGTGGTGGCCTGAAAAGGCAGAGACGCCCTGGCCTCCTGCATAGATGGTGGTGGTGTGGGGGAGAGGTATATGAAGTGAGTATTATGGGGACCTAAGCCTGTGTCTCTCTCCCCCAGGAGGCTCTAATCATGGCCACCATGGAGCACCCCCACCTCGTGAGGCTTCTGGGCGTATGCCTGAGCCCCACCCTGCAGCTGGTCTCCCAGCTCATGCCCCATGGCTGTCTGCTCGACTACGTTCATGAGCACAAGGACAACATTGGCTCCCAGCTGCTGCTCAACTGGTGTGTGCAGATCGCCAAGGTGAGGCATGCTCTACCTATCGTGGGGTCACATGGCATGGCAAGGGCAGTGAGGTGGAGTAAAACAGGTATGTTTTAAGCAATCAGTTATGTCAAGAATATAGAAAAGCATACACTCACACACACACACACACATGCACGCACACACAATGTTAAAGGTCTGCTTCATTCCTGCAGCTTATAATATCTGATATAAGGAATGCATGATGAGACAATGGAAGCCCTTTTATCTCTGCAATGCACATGAACAAACAGACTTTTATTCAGCACTAGCCCTTATCATATAGTTTTGAAAGAATGCATTCTTTCTTTAACTACAACCATTTGAATTAAATAACCAAGTTCACACAGAGATATAAAGGGCTTTGCAGCCTTGTGATCTGCAAATATGTTGTACTTTTCCAGATGGCCAAGAGAACATTCAGTCACTGATGTAACAGAATAATATATCATTTCCCCTTGAATGAAATATGACCGTGAATCTGATAGTAACAGGCACTCAGTAGTGCTAGAGGATTGTGACAGATTGTGAAGCAGTGCACGGACAATCTCCCTTTTGATTGTAAATGCATAGCGTTACAACCTGTTCTATCAAATTATTACGGGCAGGGCAGAGGCAGGGCAGATAAGAAAGAACATATGGAAGAGGCTTATATGAACAATTGCCCAGTGTACCAGAGAACAATGAGGAAGGTAACTCTGAATAGCAGGAAGTAGAGCACGGTAGTCACTGCATGGAATGGATTTACCGTGATGCACAAATACTGCTCCCACATGAAGATAATAGAGGAGAATCAGTTTTGATGGCAGTGTATTTCAATGACTGTCATTTGTATTCAAATATAGAAGTTACAGATTTAGCAGTGATGGGGTACACACACACACACCCACACACAGTTCTGCCCATACATGCATGCACACACACACACACACACACACACAATTTCAATATAAACATTTCTGGAGCCATGCATCCATTTGTATACCATTTAGATATTTACAGAAAAAAAGCAATTGTGTTAACAAATTGAATGTATTGTAGTAAAGCATTGGGTATCAGCACCACAAAACACACATTCTGTTTCTCTGACCTTACAGAATAGCATTGTGTTGTAGAAATGAGTATCCATGGTAACATAAAACCAAATGCTGTGACACACAGTCACCCATCATTGTCTGAGGGAGACATCAGTTAACACTAAGCCTCTTCTCAGGTAAGATAAATCATTCTTTCAAGGGATATGCAAAACTGCAGTGATATTGCTGTATGGCCACAATATTGAAAGAATTTCCTATTAATACTAACCACGCTGTGATCAGATGTGCCAGTCTCAATGTGGACTGAAGTTAATTGTATCCCCAAATATCTTGTCACAATCTCATTTAATTTCTGTAGCAGTGTCTCACTGGCCCCACTTTGACACTGTCTCCTCCAATCAGGCTCCACTTTGGTAGGGGTGTGGAGTACACTCTTCAAGTCATGTGGAGGAAGTGGAGCAAGGAGTCAGTCTCTTTATGTGGCAGGTTCATCTAAGGATAATTATTGTATCCTCTCCCGACCTTTTGTTCTGTGATATTCATACAGATGAAGCCCACGTGGCGTGTGTGTGTGTGTGTGTGCATGCATATGTGCATGTGTGTTTGCAAACTTTGATTCTGTGATTGTGGCCATACACTGCATGTGAATGTGTGTATGGGTGGTAGTGTTGTGTATTTTTGAGCTTGTACGGCTTTGAGTCCCCATAGAACCTGAGTGTTGCTGCTAATTAATTAGTTGGTTGAGGGAGAGAAGCAGCATCTCTCCGTTACTGAGTGAACAGGGGCATTGTTCTAATAGCAGCCATTAATCAAGCCCTCACTGCCTGGAGAGGGGAGTAGAACCTGTCTCTTGCTCTTCTTGAATAAAAGCTCCTTCCACCCATAACCATGGTGGTCAGCAAGCCCCTCCCACCTGTTACCATGGCACTCTGCAAGTTCTTCCTATCTGTCACAATGGGACAGTGTTAATGCATATTTTTCAACACAGAAGCAGCAGGCGTTAATTAGGAAAATTCCTTTTTTCTTTACATTTTGACAGCCAGTCTTGTTAAAAGGGACACTGCTAAAATAATATGTATTTAATTATTTATTTGTTCATTCAGTCATTAATTCATGCGTTCAGTCAGCAGCGACAATTTAGACTTTTCAGTATGGGTGTGAATGCGCCCAGTATATTGTACCAGAGTTATCTTATCTGCCAACTATCTTCACTAAGGTCCATCAATTAAAACCAGTACAATGTATTGCGCATAATGAAAGGCACTCCCTACTTTTTTGAGGAAACAACTCAAGTGATGATTGACAGTACATGCAAAAACTGTGACAATTGCTGTTGTATGTGTAGGTATCCTGAAATCAGCCCCATGGCATGACAGGAATTCACAGGAGGTTTGTTCAATTACCCTTAGCTCCTGGGCAAAATGGGCTTATCTGAGTCTTTGATACTTAGGGTTCATTCCTCTCTCTGACAGTCTATTACAGAATTGGATTGTTAATGGAATAATTCCTGTTGGGACTTGTTTTAATGAGGAAATTAATCAATTAATTATACAGGCAGACAGAGTGGGAATTCTAATAATCCATGAGAACATCAGAGGCTCAGTGAGCTAAATCTGGCCTGGGAACAACATAGCTCTGTGGGCTACGATGGACCTTAGATAAGTTGGTCTCATTGCCAAAACCACATGGAAGTGTTTTTTTTTATTTATTTTTGATAACATTGCCCAGACATGTAGGTTGAGGAATTTGACCAATTTTTCAGTGAACTTCACATTTTGGCATCACTTCTCAAAAGTCTACTTTTTGAGGAGATTAATACAAAGCAATTACCGTTCTAATTAGATATAAATGAAATAAAGTACCCGGTGTTTTCAGTTTTATATTGGAATAATCTTGCTAATGAAAAGTTAGGCACTTTTCCAAGAACTGTTTTGTTAGTGTTTAAATGCTGAAATTTCTGTTTTTGTCTTCATCACATATTGGATAATTAACTATCAAGCAACTGGACTGATGATATGAAACCTGAAGCTGTAATTGTATTAAACATTAGTTTGGGCAATGCCTTCAAAAAGTCACTATGGCCTGGATTCAATCAGTATTCCTCCATAACTTGGCTATGTTGACCTGTGCAGTAAAGCTAGAGGTAATAATTGTGGATGCACTGTACACAACATGTGTGTTTTTGTGTCCATATGTATGCATTGAAACTATTCAGAACAAGCCAAAAACCCCAGTGTCAGACTGCTCGGTAATTGTTCAAATGTTAATATAGTGGTAGGCTGTCATCGTTGCATTCTCAATGTTGCATGCAAAGTCAATAGCTAACCCTGCTCCGCTTATTAAATAAGCAATTCCCAGCTATAATAATTGCTTGGTCAGTAAAATTAAAAGAAATAGTTTTCTCTCTCTCTCTCTCTGCTGACTAATAAGCTTCTCACTTCCCTCCGCATTTAATTTGTGCATGCCTCGAAAAGACAGTATACAGTAATAGATATCTCATCAGAGAAGCTTAGTGCAGTGACCGGGTCATTTCCCTGTGCAAATCAGCCTCTTTCCCAGAGCAAACATCTCTCTCCACCTCATTAGGCAATCCCAGGGTCCTGTGCATTAGGTCCCTCTATCTCCCGAATCAAAACCTTGCTGTCTGTCTCTCTCTCTACCACTTCTTTTCACTCAATGTCTAGCTTCTTCCTCCCATGTCTTTACCTCTCTCTGTTTCCTTCTTTCCTTATACTACATGTATATCCATCCATCTCTGTCTACTTTTCCTCCCCCTCTTTCTCCCTGTATCCCCCCTCTCTTTCTTGCTGCCTAAGATGCATCTCATCACATTGCATTAAACTGAAGGAAGAACACAGGGTTGTAACCAGGTGGTCTAACCACATACATTAAAGGTTGTAATTAGCACTCAGAGGAACCCAAGAGTACTTTGCTCCCTTTGTATCCTATTCTGCACTATAGATGTGTTATCACGCTGTTAGATAATTATCTGAGCACCTCTAATGTTCTGCAACTCAGAGTGAGAACTGAATAGGGGTGGATAGATGGGTGAAATCAGTACACACACTGATCAGATAGACCTCTTTAAGGCCAGACAGCTTCAAGCGCACTCTTACTCACTCAGGTCATCCACTCTTACTGAGCTCAGGGCATTCAAACATACTGGTCACCAGTCTGACCATTAATCAGACTGAACTTCACATTACATCAAATTAAATTACACTTAGCACTTGGGAATAAAGTGAGCTAGCAGCACTCACTGTGCCAGCCCTGTGAGTGACTGACAGTGCTGCCTGTTGGCCTGTTTCCATTCATTCAAGGCCAAAAATGTGCACACTGAAGTAGCTACATTCCAGGAAGACAGTGCCTGTCACTGACTGTGAATGCACAGGCCTGCATCTTTACTAACAAGCAAAACTGCAAAACATACCCAGCAAACTGGATGCATCACACTAGAGACAATCAGAGCATTCACTAAGAGTGAAAAAATAAAGAGTTCTTTCTCCAGATTTATTTTTTTCTAATCTCCATTGTGTTGCTTCTGCAAGTGTTTTGATGTGCCAAAAATAGTCATAAATGTTCAACTTTATATAATTTTGTAGTGGGAAGAAATGACAGACATTGCTGTAGGGGAAAAGGGAAATTAGAGAGATAGAGCACTTTCATTGTATTTGTGTCATTGATTTTTCAGCATTCGTCAAAGCTCTAGGTTAGATATTGTTCCCATTCATTGTCATCCAGCAAAGATAATTTTGGGGGTGTTGGGGACTGGCTCAAGGAGATAATCCCCAACTGTTCCCAATTACCCTTAGGGATTATCCCTGTAATAGAGGCTCACAAAGGTATTACATTATTATTACTGTATTATATTTAGGGCCAGATTTTGGCAATGAGGACTTTGACTTGATTGGATTGATTAACTCCGGGGTAGAGCTAAGACATTTTCCACACATTAGAATTCAGACCATGTGGGTCTGTCTAAATGCACAGTCAGTCTGTGCCAGAATGAGGTCTGTTGGATCCATAAATTTTTGCCATGATATTTTAATCAAGAAAGTACATGGAGATACATATGCAGCTGTTAAATATGGCAATGTTAATTTTTCTTCTTAGTAAGATTGTTGTGGCTTGCTTCAGTGTGTGAATTGTCATCAAGATTGTACTGGTTTGCTTCAGTACATGAATCATCAAACCTTACAGACCTATCATCACACCTTACACACTTATCGTCAAACCTTATACATCTGCAAGGCCTTTGTGTTCCACATCCTCTGGTCACCTGGCCCTTCCTTCTCAAAGGCTACCTCTTTTCAGTCATGCCTCTCTTCCACTCTGACTCCATTTTGGTGGAATAAATTCCTTGTCAGTTTAAGGACAGAGGACTTGTTCACCACCTTACGCCACAAACCTAAAACACACCTTCTTAAACTGCACCTGGTTCCATCTGATGCTGAACACTAATCTTCATCTCTTCTACCTCACTATGTCCTCAAACTCACATGACAACTCTTCAAAGCAGTTAAGGATATCACACAGATTGTATGGGGCCTCTGAGTTGCTCATAGGATAAACTGCTGCCTGCAAGTCGGAGGTTCCCAGCTTCGCCATTCTCAGCCATGGCCAGAGGCACCACTTGCAAGGCAACAATTGGCCAGCCTCATCAGGGTTCGATACAGGGTAGGCCAGCCCAACTCTCCCATTGGTCTCATCACAATAGTGCCCTCCTTATCATGCTTGGGCACCTGCAGAAGTACAAACCAACTGTATGCTGACTACGTCTTCCTCCGACATCATTGGCAGTGTGTGGTTGGTGGTGCAGCCACAACATGAAAAAGAAAGCAAGAGCATCATCACATGAATTGGAGGAGTCACGTGCTCGACTTCTCCTCCCACAGCTGTCAGGGCAGGGTGCTGCAGTGAGGTCAACAAGTACGGTTGAACGTTCGGGAAAAAATCAGGAAAAAAAAATCAGATATGGATAAAATTACTTGTTTATTACCTCATCTGTTCTAGCTCATTGCATGCACTTTTGTAAGTCACTCTGGGTAAGAGCAGCTGTGAAATGCCTAAATGTAAATGTACATTATTTAATAGATCATCCATTGAATAGCCTAGGGTCTTTATCAACAGTGGTAGTGGTGAGTGGACAGGCTCTCAGGGAATCATAAGTGCATTGTGAAGAGCCAGTGGCTGTCAGAACTGGAACCTGTATAACAGCCATGCTGTAAGATGTAACATGAATTGTAGTCTACTTTATTTTAGACTCTTTGTCTTATTTTTGCTCTTTGTTCTGCTCTTTCTTTGCTCTTTGCTAAAAGCTGAACAGGCAGGGCAATTTGTTTCTCTCTTCTTCAGTTATTTGGGTGTAAAAATCAATGGTCTGAGAGCCTTAACCCAAAGCCATATTTTTGATTTTGTTGGTTTGCGTGGCACATCTGGTACAACATAGTTTAGTCAGATCTGTGAATTACTCTTCTTGAGCATCCAATAATAGTGACTATGGTAGTGGATTCAGAACCAGGCTTGTACTTTATAAAGGTTGCAGGTTCATATCCAAATGGATTCCAAGCTGGAACACAGCTGTTGCATCATGGGCAAGATGCTTAACCTGAAACACTTCAGTAAACGTCCAGCTGTAAACCCGGCTACTTTGTGCAGGGAAGAAGGTCACTCTGGTGCCTGATAAGTAAAATAATAATGGCAAGTCTCCAAACCTGCTATTTCTATCAGTCCCATGAAATGTTAGTGTCTCAGATTTTTTTTTATATATTTAATTTAGAGCTGAAGGCAAGCAAGCATACTTTGTCTGTTGACAGTTGCTCCCCCCCACCCCATTACCCACCCACTTACCCAACCTAGGAACAGAATTTTTGGTCTGTGCCATTAATTAGAGAAAGTTAATGTATTATTTATGTATGCTGTGATGCATCCAACCACAACCCCTAGAGAATAATTTTGCCTTATTTTATGTTTCTCTTTCCTGCAGTACAGTACTGTCATGGCCAACAGGGGGCACCAGGAGATAGTGGTCCCTAGAATAGTGTCATATGACAGGTTTGTGCTGTGGGAATCAACAATCACTAATTAGAATTATTATTATGCATATTTGAACTCATTTAAGTAATTTAGATTAAATTAATATGTTGTGTATACTCTTACACTGATATTCCAAAATGCAAACATAGCAGAGGATAATAGAGCAGACATGACAGTGTTGTCCACTTGCATGTAGTTACATATAGACCCATGGAATAATGCAACTAGTGTAAGAGATGCACTAGCTGAGAAGAACAATATGGCTTTATACAGTATGCCATGAAAATGTACTACAGAAATGGTGGGTGCTTACATAGCTTTAGATTCAATCAAGAATGTTCTGTTAATAACCAACAAATGAATGCAATTTTTAACTTCACAAACACTCCTTGGCAGGTTTATTTTTATGATCAACAAAAGTTACTGAACTGTTAAATAAGTACTTTGATGTTGTGGATGAATATTGAGGTCATATGGTCCCATGGTTATTTGTCACTGCTGATTATTAAGGCTGATATATGATCCTTTCCCAATAGAGTTTTCCTTGTTCTGGAAACAGCTTTAAAACCCTTAAGGACTTATGGGTAAAGACACACTGATCTCTCCGTCGGAACATTTTATTCAGTCTCTTTCTGGTTAGACTATCAAACCGTACACGGAAACCTACTGGGTAAACTGAGTGGCTGCCTGTTGTGATCTAAAATCATCTTGTACCCTAAATCACTTTGTCACTGTCTGCAGCACCCCAGATGCTTCAGCTAATTACTTTAGCTTCCTTCATCCAAGCATGGAATGGGTTTACATGTAAAACACACATTTGTGAGTTTTCCCATGAATTAGGTAATTGGGATTGTGGCCATAGTTTATAATTACATCTTTGTGTGTGTGTGTGTGTGTGTGTGTGTGTGTGTGTGTGCATGTGTCTTTGTGTGTTTGTGTGTAAGTAATGGAATACCTAATCACCACATTACATCTGCCCTCCACAGCACCCCACCTCACCCCACCTGTGTGCTTAGCCATCCTTGAATCAGGTCCTTTTGAGGGATGAAGTCCAGTTTTATGGAGGCCTTGATTGGCACAGTGCACCTCCCCTCAGGATAGGGAAAGGAGGACAGGAGAGCAAGTGCCATGCACTCCACACAGAAAAGTGAAGCACATGATCTTTCCTCTTTTTAATATCATCCTCTTCTCCCCCCAAACCACAGGAGTTATTGACATTTACTCATGGAAATTTCGTACCAGGTAACATTTGAGAGCCTCGGCTGTGACATTTTTAAAGATTCAGCGGGTGGGGCACTGAAGAGTACTCCCCCAAGGTCCAGAGCAGGTCGCTGATAACCGCAAAGCCACCAGCAAATGTCACGTCTCTACGAGGCCGGGTTAGACAGCGAAACAGTGCCCAGTACATGCCTGCCTTTTCTAATGGAGTCTATGTGTGACATATACAATCATAATGTAAAACCACTGCGCTTCATACTCTTATATCATATTCATACTGCAGTATAGAATGCTGTGTGTCATTGGTAATTATTAATAAACAGTTGGGCTGGGGTGCTGAAGTGATTACCAGTTTCACCAGGCCACCTTTTCCATGTTGAACAAAGCAGCAGGGAAAATGTTGTCATTGTACTAAAGACTTTATTATAGCTCGCATTGTCTTTTTTCTCTTATATAAAAGTGACTTTTTTGGCTTTCAGAGGTTTCTGAGCTGTCTGACAGCAATGTTCACATCTAGTCTGTATGGTGTGCTCTGTGTGCATGTTAATTACTAATTTATTTGATGAATCATAGCATAAAATAGGAGAACAAAGAAAATAATATATTGACACTAAAGAAATTTCGATATCCTGTTTTCTCTCAAGAACATGAAAATGATTATTCTTCAAACTGTGGAGGGTAAAGTAGGGCTGGAACACTCCTTGCCTGTTGCCACATGGGCCATGTGCCGCTGGCTTGTGTCAGCAGATCTTACCGGTGTAATGGCACCCTGCTTCACTAAAAATGAGACCACTGGGTGTTTAAGTTGGTGACTTTCACACCATATTAGCATATGCCATTATAAGCAATAAGCTCATATGAGGTGGTAATTGGGTCATTCCCACAGTAAGGATGCTGAAGTGTGCAGAAGAGTGAGGAACAGGGGCTTGACCCAGGTAACTCCACTGTTTGAGCTGCTGTTGGTTTGCAGCTGATTGCCCTCCAGAGTGTGAGCACAAACACTGCCGCTGCAGTAGGGCTGCTGGGAGACAGTAGCTTAACAAATGCTGGGCCACTGCCAAGGGCAGTAAATGGGAAAATAATATTGTATTAGCAATAATCACCACACACACACACACAGAACCAACACGTATGCATGCACACATACACACAAATGCATGTAAACAAATGCACATACTCACACCTCATGTCCACACACACAGACATACACAGCTCCTTGGGTTTGTTCTGTATGTTTGATTAAGGTGAGATATTTCAGTGAAAAGGTGAAAGCCTTAGTCAACAGGGATCTACATCACTGGATCCTGTATTTGAGCATAAGTGGCCACTTAGTTTGACTTGGTGTGTCTCCTAGGACTGCTTTTCAAATTAATTTTCTGTCCAAGATTAAGAGACAATCAAAGCCTCATAGATTTACAATATTGTGATGAAACCACATTCATATTTTATGATGGAAAATCTTTTCATGCTGTCAACATATGCTGCAGCTTGAAATGGCTTTATTTTAATTTACAAATTACAAATATTAAACTTTAATTATTTAATATCCAAATGGTGCCATTATAACTGTACTTATGATAATGATAATCATGTTTTTATATTGCCATTAAATGTTCCATAAACCAAAGAATGCTTAGCATCCTAATTTTTCTTATTTTTTTTTTATCATGCTCAGAATAGAAGTGTATCATTACTCACAGTCCTCAGCCAGCTCTGCTCCAGCTCCAGCTGCTCCCGCATTAGTGAGGTATGAGGTAGCAGCAGATCTAGAGGATAAGATCTCTGACACTAAGAGGGCATGGGTTCAAAGCCCATGCAGGGCCATTTGTTCTGTCTGTGCATGCCTATCAAATTATGCTTCCCTATTTTAAGAGAATAAAAGCTGATGTTGACATGTATAGCATTTACACTACCTGCAAATAATATGACATGGAAAAATGCATTGATTAATGTAAAGAACATATTTGTTCAAATAACTTACCAGGCAAGTATAGCAAACAATACCCAGTGGAAATAGCAAGGGTAGCTGAAAGCATAGACAGTACCAGACATGAACTCCCAGTCCTCTCATGTTTCATCTTCAAGAGAGTTAAATGATGTAGATTTGAGCTTGCCTCTCTGTAACAACGAGGTAGATATCAAGTCAGTTGGTCTTCTTGTCCCTCAAGGGAAAAACATGAAGACATTGATACTTGTATCAATGTTTCTGTGTACCTGTTGAATTTGGTTTGTTATTACACGTGTCTGTCAGCATCTCGACTTCAAAGCTGTCTCAGCATTAATAACAGCATAGGGCAAGATTTGTGTTGAGGACACATTTACACATTTAAGTACTGTCTCTCTCACCCTATATACCATATTACCTTAAGAAAATGGAACTGAGAGAATTTGAGAAAATGCCATTTTTATTTCAAAACTTTGGCATCATTTTCGGAGCAGTATAACTGATATGTGGCTTTAACAATTACATTCCAAATTGCTATAAAATGAACTTTGTACTAACACAGTAATCAAACAAAGCTATTTTCAAATAAGAGATACATTGACTATCCAATATAAGATGGTATTTTCATCATTTAATAATGAATTTATACTGTCAAAATATAGCCAAGATTATGTCAAGATAGATAGCGTACATATATTAAATAATTCCAGCACATAATAGTAGCATAGTAAAAATATCTCTGTTTTTTGTGATTCCTGCTCTGTCCCTGCTCAGTAGGTGGTTTGTCCGTAGGTATCTTGTTGGTGGGTGACTGTGGTGTTCAACACTCCTTTCATCACAAACAAGTTCTCTGGAAGAAAAATTGGGAAATGATTGAAAACAAGCCCCAGGGGAAGTGTTTTTGTGGGACATGCTGAGAACAAAGCAAGTGGGCTGTAAAGAGATGATTTATAAATGTGTATAACACCATCCAGCTGTCCACTTTCCTTAGTTTTCACCTCAGATCAGTGAAGAAACAAGGCAGCCCAGTAAGAAACAGGCTTCCGGTTGCCTGAGAGAGAGTTGCTCTACTGTGGCTGTACTCAAAGTGACTGTACTCAAAGTGACTGTAGTGCAGCCTGTATTCAAGGCCTGCCAGTGTTGATATACTCCAGGACCCCCTCCACTGTGTATGCAGTCTCCACACTTTGCGCTAACAGATGAGCTTTGTGCTAGCCAGCCTCAGAAAATCACTTGTATTTGTATGTATGCCTAGGATTTTGTACATGTTTCTTATATTCTTTCCATGTAATTGAGACCATTTGTGTGTGTATGTTTTTTTGTGTGTTTGTATCTGTGCATGTGGTCATTTGTGTCTCTATGCTTATTTTGTGTGTTTGTGTGTCCCTCTATGTTTTAATTGTGTGCAATTCCAACATGCTTCCCTGGGTCTGTTACTGTAGAGATGACACCACCTGCCATAGCAAGCAGAGGGAGACAGAGAGGAAGAGAGGGAAGGGGAAATATGAGTGATTTTCTGTTACTTACAGGCTGTGTTCCTGTTTTGTTGAGAGTTCATTTATCATAAACTCTTAAAAAACGGAAATACACATCCACGCGTACATTTAAGTACATACATGCACAGCTATAAACACGCACAAGGATAAACATGTACATGCATGCACATTCACTCACATACTGCTCCCTCATTTCTCTGTCATGGCAGGGGTGGTTTGTGAAGGTGTGATGGGTTCAGGAGGTCAGGGGTCACTCCAGGGGAAGCAATCAGGTGTATGGCAGCAGCTTTAGTTCTGATGGACAAACCCCTCCGGAGTTCACATTTGACTTCACTACCGTTGTATACTAATGGAGAGACTTGAACTCAACCCTTTGGCATTGTCACCCCCACACCAGCACCACCACCACCACTATTGCTGTGGTGACAGTCTCCTGACCCTGTCAGTCAAGCAACTGCAGAAGCCAGTGAAACAGAACTATTCCATTTCCATCATAGTCCCCTTTACTGGCCCCTAGAACTGGCCTGATCAGCATGAGTGATCCTGCTGATTCCTTTCTTACCTTATTTACTGACAGTTTTTCACTATTTCCCCAACCCCTCCTTCTGGGACTCAGCACAATCACCATCTGACCTGTGTAGTGTCTGCCCAGGTGATGCACTCCAGCCATTGTGAATGAGAATGCTCACTACATGTCTGTGCAAAGGAAGAGGAAAGGATTCATGCAATCAGTTTAAAAGGAGGGCATGCTGGTTAGCTGGACAGCAATGAGGGTACCCTGCATTAAAAAAAAATCAACCTTTAATCTAAACAAGCAGAATCTCCTGCAGTATAGTGTCCCGATTGCTGAACTGAGGCGTCATTTCATTCAGGCTCATTTTATTCATAATTTGCTTTTCTCAGGTGTGCTGCACATTTTTATTGTATGTTTTACCTACTCAAGATAAAAATCAAAATGCAAAAAAAAGAATGAAACTTTGTAGTGCGAATTGCAACTAGACCAAAATGTGTGTTTGCACCATTTATCTTTGATATAATATCAATACAGATTGCATACATTTGACAGAATATTGATTCAAGTTGCTTGACTGTATATTGCAAGTGGCTTTATCAAATTTTAGTTAAGCCTCAACAGTCTAACTAGGTGAAATGCATACCATTCTAAAACAGAATTGAAAAATGAGTCATGCTTATTACTTTAGGTGTTGGTTTTGCATTCTAATCATAATAAATTCACAAGGCTTTTGACAAACAATGCAATATCTCACATAAGCACAGCATGCTTGATATCACTTTTATTCCTCTCTTTGTTCCTGAACCAACATTCCTGCATGTTTTTTTTTTTTTTTCTGTGCATTCAGTTGTATACAGAAACGTCATCACTGTAACATTCTCCATTAATTGTGGAGAGTGCAGACACTCACAGTGCACAGAAAACAAACAGAACAGTGTACTCTGTTTCTACAGCCCATTCTGCCAGCCATGGCTGTTTTGCCCATTGGCTAAGCTGTGCAGTCTTTACTGTGGATGAGTAAGGCTCATTTGCAGTTGGTGCTGTTTTCATGATGAGATTAGGGAAATCCTGTTTATCCTTCATGAGTGATGCTTCGGTCATTTCTGAGGTTGTCTCAGTGGAGGTACCAGCCCCAGTCTGCCCTGGTACAGTCAGGATTCTACATTAGTCTGTTGGGAACGTCATACACTGATACCTGGAGTGCTTTTGCCCGATTGACCATTCAGCAACCTCAGGAGTTCATTCTTTGAGTTCTGTAAGTTATAGACAGATGGGGCTATTATATCCTGTAAACTACATTGACTGATACCTTGTTTATCCCAGTGGGGAATTTTACACTGTGGTCGAAAAATGCTGAAAATACAAAGTCAAGAAAAAAACCCAGACAGATGGGATCAAAAGTGATCAACACACCACTGAAAAGCACAAGTTGTTATATATCAGATTACAATATTACAGCAGTCTGTTTCATTTGAATGCCTTATGGCAGATGGATTAAAAGCTCTTCTAAGTCATTCACTCTTGCAGTTGGGCCACACAAGGTGTCCACTCTAATTGCTTCTGAAATTCTCAGAAACACCATGGAGAGGAAGAATCTCATATTGCACTATATTGTGCAGTTTTTTGTTTTTTGGTTCCCCAGTTACAACCTCTAGAAAATGTGGAGGAATACCAGAGACACAAGCAGCCTTTTTTATGGGTTTATACTTTTTTCCTTCAAAGGTGATGCTGTCACCCCAACAGACCAAACAATACCAGAACTATAACTAAAATAGTCAGATAAAACACATGAAGAAGTTTCCTGATTACAATGAAAGATTTCAGTTTCATTAACAAGAACAATATGTACCGGGCCTTAAAATTGATTGGCATTGGCAATCTGCTTTCATTCAAGTATATTATTGTACTAGATGTGGGTACCAAGACATTTTCATTATTATTGTTATACTTGCTGGTTTGAATTATGTTTAGTGTTCTACAGCAGTGAAATATACAGTAAATTGTAAACAATGAAAAAGCAGACAGCTACCACACTTGATTTTGTGGCAAGTGTCTTTGGTTGGACATGCATTTTCTGTCCTGTGAGAGAGCTTTTTTTTTTTTTTTTTTTACAGTGTGGGGCTGTGGGTTGGTGACTTTTCTCCATTGCCCACCAGGGGAGATATGAGTTAAGAACCCTCTCACCCCCCAATGTTCCTTCCCTGAGTCATCAAGGTGACCAAAAGGGCAGGTACAGTTGTCAAAACTGCCCAGAGTGATCATATATATTTCAGGAGGCTGTGCAACCTGTCTGGAATAAACAGAGGGCATCTGCAGGGCTGCTGGCACATGGGACCTGTGCCCTGAACACTGTGAGTGTGCCACCATCCAAATAAAGGTTCAGCCTCTGGGTCTTTTCCTATAAGGATGTAATGTTATTCTTTTATTGATTCATTCCATGCACCACTCCTGTACATATTGTACAGCTGATTGCATGTTTACTGGTCAGCATGGATTGTATGACATAGTAGTGTTTCCATAATTGGCAATAACCTAATTTCCCAACTAAAGATCAATACTGTACATGGTAAAGTATATGTTGTTATATTGTTTTTTGGAAGTGTAAAAAGGTGTAGAGTTTCATAGCATAATGTAACAATACATTTTAAAACTATAGCTTTGGAAGTGCTACCTTTCTGGTAGTTAGGTGAGCAGTACACGGTTTGCCTTTTGGTGCTATTTCATTGCATGAAGTTCAAGGATTCACACAATGTGCTCAAATGTTTACTTTTGTGCATTGTGTTGAGTGCTAAAACTCAGCATAGAGTAATGGAATATATAATATACAATTACAGGTGGACTAAATTAATATAAGGGAAAGTGACCATTTTTGTTTGGATTGTGAGTGCTGGCTTTACCTTCTACTTATGCTGTTTCAATGGCGTTATGATGCGGTACCATGAGGACATCAGAGGATTGTTAGTGTTGTGTCTACTTGAGCCAAAGACAGTGGTAATGATACCCACCGTCTGTGTGACATTCAGCAACATAAAGTTTTTTGATAGACTGACACTCTGTTTGCCCTACCTTCTAACATGGGAATCAAGACACACCATTAGTTCTGCTGACATGTCTTAGTTTTTATTAAACATTTGCAAATGTACTTAGCATCTTTAAGTCCCACAGCTGAACCTCCATGCACACATATTCCCATCGCTGTGGCCTCAGTTGCTTCATGAAGCATAGGATCAAGTGTATTAATGGGCTGTGTGTAGCATTGATTTAGAGGCAGACAGAGAGCATAAATATTGTGTGGTGTGGGCATCTCACGGCTCATTGTAATCCATATCTCTATCGATCTCCTGCTCCAGACCCAGTAATGCATTTTAAACACACTTCCCCCTTCCTGTTCTATTGTAATTGTGCTGGCAGATGGCCATGGAGACACAAAGCTGGAGTGGGAATTTGGCTGAGGGACAGAAAGTAGGGAGGGAGAGGGGGAAGGAGGATGCAACACGACTAATTATGAGGAGAGGATGTATTGCCCTTTAACAGTTACAAGTACTGGAGATGAATTTTAATTCTTTATTTTGAGATTAAACTTATATTAAGACACATTTACAATTTTCAAAGATTGTTTGTAGAACATCCATTGTCCCTTTAAGAAGTTGGTCTTAGATACTGCCTTAGATCAAGTTGACTCTCTCATTTGTGACTTCCTTTTTAGGGAAAAAAGCTTCTGGGATTATTATTATTATTATAAGTATTATTGTAGAAGGGTGGCTTTCCATCACAGCCCATAAAGGACAGCAGTGGGGAGGTGATACCCAAACGCTGTGTGTGGATGTGTAATGCACGTCTTTCTGAGAAGTGGGGAGAGATGATGAACGCACCCGCAGATCGCACTCTGTCAGCGCTCTACGCCGAATGATTTATCCTAGCATTAGCGCGCGTCCATGAAATGATCCTGGACAAAACGCATTTTAACAATCTGCTTAACTCAGCCTTTGTCTAAGCGCCTTTGATATACACACATAGCTTGCTGGGGTGCTGCTGGAGCACTCTGAACCCAAGCGATCGTTCTCCCCCCAGGCAGTGAAAATGGATGGTTGGAGCGATTCCCCAGCTACAGAGGCAAGTTCATTGTCCAGCAGCATGAAACTGCCGTCCTGATCCATCTCCTCTCTGTCTGTGTGGGTCAGGGTGGGACCCGCTGCTGTCAGCTCTGTGACTGCACTGCTCAAAATGAAACCATCAGAATGCACCCTGTGTGCTTCTGTGAAAGTCAACAGCACACTGAAGAAACCTAATGCCTAGGATTTTGTAAATGTATATTCATAGCTCAGTGTTCAGTGAACTACACTTTTAATGATACATGTAAAGCCAGATGCTGTTAACTGCTGAAGGAAAAGGCTAAGAATTCACTAAATGTATCCTCTCTAAAATATACTTTAATTCTGGCCACATCCTTGTCAGATTCAATGGTGCCTATTTTCTACCTAGGATAAAATTCTTAAGAAAACAACTCTTACAAAAAACAGCTCACCTCTACGACTGGAAATCTTTCAATGAAATGCACATATTGTTTTAGCCCTCTAGACAAGCAATGCATATTGCATCATATAGCATTGGCCTATTTTGGAGACCATTTCAGTGCTGTTGTGAAAAGACCCCACCCCATTGGGATTTGAATTAACCCAAATAAATATATGTATACCTTATGATGTTCATACTAATTTAAGTTAAGCATCAGCTAGTGAAAATTGACTCTATCTTCTACATAATTTTTGTTCATACAAATATTATCTTATTGATATTTCTCAGTCAGCCAGCTCAATTGAATGTGAAAACCCCAGCATTGTGTGCTCTCAGTTTTGCCACTTCATAGCATCAGATCCTTATAAGCCTTGAGTAGTTTAACATTGTATTCATTTGTTTTGTTCTTATTTTCAGTGCAATACTTCTGTTTATTCTGGTTCATTTTTCCAGATGAACTGCCAAATAAATATATTTCACAATGCATCACATCTGCAATCATCTGCCTGTCATGACTGATCATTTCCCTTGGATTTTATGGACTTGTCACTTGTTCTGTGCTGTAACTGTTATCTATCTTGCTGCAGACCCTCTTACTCCCACCCACAAAGTACTTTATTCCTTAATTATTCACCCACTTCTCTTGCAGTGGATGTACCATTTTGAAAAAAGGGGAATCTGTATTGATGCATTCCTTTTGCTCTATAATTTCCTTCACTTCACAAAGTTTTATTGTACTTGAAATTCGCTATTACTGGTACTGTGTATTATCCCTGACAGCAAATGATGATGGCTATTGGCTGAGGTACAGGTTTCTATTGTGTGATGGACTTAACAGGGCATGATGTACCTGGAAGAGAGAAGGCTGGTGCACAGGGACTTGGCTGCCCGAAACGTGCTGGTCAAGTCCCCCAATCACATCAAGATCACTGACTTTGGACTGGCCCGTCTTTTAGATGCCAATGAGAAGGAATACAATGCAGATGGAGGCAAGGTTAGTGTTGTGAAACCTATTGGATGGCAAGTGTGTGTGTGTGTGTGTGTGTGTATGTTTGTAAATGTGTGGACATGTGTATGTATGTGTATGTGTGGACATGTGTGTACGTGGATATGTATGTTTGTGCATGTGTGTATATGTGAATGCATGCTTGAGTGCTTATTCATGTACAGTATTTGCACCTGCTTTACATTGGCAGAGAGGGAGTGACAGTGCAGGTGAAGGGGTCACAGTGTCAGTAAATTGTATTGGTATAGCAGGGTTCTTAGTGCAGTACCATGAAAGGGCATGGTGAAGGCAGCTTTGCTCCTGAAGAAATCACAGTTGCTAACAAAGGAATCATAGAGCTGAGAAAGGAGTCTGAGGGCACAATCTGTATCTCACTCTTATTCTTCCATTCCTCTTCATCTTTTCTAAAATTCATTTAATTTCCCTCTCTATTCTCTCTCCCATCTAGTGCTCTGACTCAAGCTTTGTGTTTCATCAGTTTAGGATTATGATGAAGGATGGTGTAACCCCCTCTTACTTTCTCCCTCTTGCCTTTCCTCTCTCTAGATGCCCATTAAGTGGATGGCCTTGGAGTGCATCCACTACAGAAAGTTTACACACCAGAGTGATGTTTGGAGCTATGGTGAGCTGGACCACAGAGTATTGTGAAGTGTGTGCAGGAAGATGTTCATTTGCTTTTTGGTTCAGCAGGGACTGTGTTGTTTTGTGGAAGGACATAACACCGACACTTGTATAAAATAAAGATGAGAAAGGTTGTTCAACCAAAGACAACATAATCGATTTGATGATGAAATGTGCTAATGGGGAGGAGTGCATGTTGTCTCCCTGTGTTGCCAGGGGTTACTGTGTGGGAGCTGATGACCTTTGGAGGAAAGCCGTATGATGGGATCCCCACCTGTGAGATCCCTGAGCTCCTGGAGAAGGGAGAAAGGCTACCTCAACCTCCTATCTGCACCATTGATGTTTACATGGTCATGGTCAAATGTGAGCCACTGCTGGTTATGTTAATAACACACACTGCACACTACAGTGCATGTGCATTCATGCAAACATGCACACACACACACACACATACACATAAAGTTACAGTCTCACATATGAATACTCATGTGAATTACTTCTCTGTGTGTTCAGCTGACTGCTCTTTCTTTGCCCATGTTGCATCCCGCAGGCTGGATGATTGATGCAGACAGCAGGCCCAGGTTCAAAGAGCTGGGTGCAGAGTTCTGTAGGATGGCTCGGGACCCCCAGCGTTATCTGGTTATCCAGGTGAGTGCCTGTCTCAACTCATAGCCTCCACCCTGTGACATCACTCAGATCCAGGGCAGCCATAGCTTTAGCTTTCAGGGCTCTGTGTTCTCCACCTCAGGGTTTAGTTGGGCCTTAAATCAAGGTGCTTTATAAACAGTACTAAATCAAAAACCCACACAATAATGTTTAAAATTTAAATTAGAACAGCTCACATTATCCTTGCTCTTTTATAAATTTGAGTCTTCCCTGAGGCTAACAAAAATGTGCATTACTACTCACCTGGGAAACTACAATTACAATGCAAAATCCCTGATCGCTGCTGTCAATGCTGAAAATTCTGACATCTTTGAAAGCACCTTTTTGGAGCTGAGTTTGTTTTCATCATCATGTTCCTCAACATGTTTTATATGAAGTGTTTTATCTGCTTCCTGTATGTCTTTCATAGGGTGATGACTGCATGAAGCTGCCTAGCCCCAATGACAGCAAGTTCTTCCAGAGCCTGCTGGAGGAAGAGGAGCTGGAGGAGCTGCTGGATGCTGAAGAGTATCTCGTCCCACAAGCCTTCAATGCTCCGCCACCATCCTACACAATTCGGCCCCAGGCTTCCACCAACAGGGTAGGCCTCTCCCACAATAATATTTGTGCTTTCATGTATTTTATCACACAAAAAAAAAATAAAAAGAAAGCCTGCTGACACCAAACCACCACTCTGCCCTGCTACACACAGACAGTGCAGTTTATGGATCGGGACAATGGACTAGGTGCAGAGAAGGTCATGTCCCACCGTACCCACTTGTCAGTGACAGCAACCACACCTGGTGCCTCCCAGGAATCTGCAGCCACCCAGACCACTGCCCTGGGGGACACAGGCTGCAATGGCTTACTCAAGCAAGCCTCACCACAGGAAGAGGGGGAGGGTGGGCAGCGGTACATCACTGACCCCACCAAGCGTGGTGCCCAGGGTAACACCAGTGAGGATAGCTATATGACCCCCACCAAGGAGAAGACCCCCTCAGGTACATCTGAAAGTCCCCCTCCCACCATTTTCAGAATCTCCCCATAACCCAGAGTATAATGACCCAGTGTCAGAACCTTCAAAAATCTTTGTTTTAAAGGCTTATAATCTATAAAACAACACTATTATCGGTCTGTTTTGATATCTAAATAATCATAAAAATGATTTATTTTGTCATTCAGTTACTTTTTTTACTCTTGACTGTGAGAATCCAGGCAAATTAACTGTGGCCTATCCAAACTAGAAAATTCTTAACAGAATGACCAACCCAGGTTTAACAATTGGCATTTTGCTTTGGATATTGGGTTTTACTATATGTTGCCCTTTATTAGATGTGAAATAACAGTGGGTCTCTCCTGTCTGCAGCAGAATATCTCAGTCCTGTGGAGGAGAACCCCTTTGTCTCACGCCTTAAGAGCAGTGAGGCCTACATGCACCACAGCACCCTCAATGGGCAGCCCAAGGTAGTCGACGAGTACATAAACCAGCCCCTCTACCTCAACAGCTTCACCAGTGTGGGTGGGAAAGGCCAGGAGCTTGTGAAGAAGAATGGGATCCCTGTCTCCAACAACATAGCTACCACTTCCACTACTGTACCCCACCCTGCCAACACAAGCCACGTCCCTCACCCCATCCACACAGGCCAAACCCTTCACCCTGCACATACAGGACACATTTCTCACCCTATCCTCATTGGCCATGCCTCTCATCCCACTCATACAGTCTATGCCTCCAACCTTGCAAAAGCAAACCACACCCCTCACCCTGCTCAGCTATCCCACACTCAACATCCTGCACAGGTAAACCACACCCCTCATTCTTCCCAAGCAAGCCACACCCCTCACCCTTCCCAGCCAAGTCACACCTCTCACCCTGCCCAGGCAAGCCACACCCCTCAACCTTCCCAGCCAAGCCACATCCTTCACCCTGCCCAGTTAAGCCATGCCCCTCACCCTGCCCCACCAAACCACACCCCTAATCCTGCCCAGGCAAGCCATGTCCCTCATCCTGCCCAGCCTAGCCACATCGCTCATGCTGCCCCACCAAGCCACACACCTCATCTTACCCAGGCAAACCACATCCCTCACCCAGCTCAGCAAAGCCACACCCCGCAGCCTGCCCAAGCAGGTCATGGTCCCCATCCTATTCAGGCGGGCCATGCCCCTCAACCTGCCCAAGCAGGCCACCCAAGCCAAAATGTCCACCCAGCCTATCCACTGCACTCTCCCCACTCTGCCCAACCCAGGTATGCCCTCCACCCCAGCCACACACCTCACCCTACCCACATGGGTGCAGTTTCAGTGGATAAGAAGCCCCAGCAGACCTTCGACAATCCAGAGTACTGGCAGCACAGTCTGTCCCCTGGCACAAGTCGGCCCATCCCTGAGCATCAGCAGGAGTGCAGCGGTAAGCTGCTGTACAAACAGAATGGCCGTGTCTGCCCCACAGTGCCCGAGAGCCCAGAGTATCTGACCCAGTTCTCCATCAAGCCTGGCCCGGTGCTGCCACCCCCTCCCTATCGCCAGCGGAACACTGTAGTGTAGTGCCTGGGCCATGTCGATTGACAGCATGAGAGATGATCTCCGCCCTAGTCGTAACCTCAGCGTGCCCTGGTTCCCGTACCAGCAAAAGTACCCTCTCCATCTCTACACTGAGCCTCTTGCCTGAGATATGACAGCCTCATGAGGGAGTTAGTGCCCCTTAGAGGCATAGTTTGGTCAGCACCAAATGAAAAAAAAAAACAAATAAATTCAACATGTCTCTTCTCCTAAATTTCCAACCTTGGTATCCCCCTTTCCATCTGTAAAGTGATCTGCTTGACCGAGGCAATCTTGGTCACCAAATGGACAACCCCAGATGGACAATCACTCGTCATACCCATCTTGTCCTCATCTCATTATCATCCTCTTGTACCAACCTCATGTTGGAGAAATGGCTCCTTATGGGAGAGGATTTGTGAACAGATGGTTTTCACAGTAATATTTGAGGAATGGTGGTTTATCTGGCAGGTACTCTATGAGTACTGCGCATGCCTACCAGGCAAATGACATGTTTAATGGATGCTTCTCAAGGAAATCATGGGTAATCAGACGTCCAGAAGAACAGTGACAACTCCAGGAGGGGCCACTGAGTACATATTTTGTATCTCTGCTCCACAGCCCTGAGCTCTGTTTGTTGACCAATAATCCATAGCCAGCTGACTAAAATGTAGTTTTCTTGCCAGTACAGCCTCACCTCTGACAATAATTTTCAAAACTGAGCACTAATTTCCAGTTTTTCTAAATTCCAGCTGAAGATTTCCAGTAATATGGTATATAAGTGTCTTACCAACCCACAATGACACATATGCTGTATGTCCACCTGTTTGAGGCTGAGGGAAGATGGAAATTGCAGAGTAATGTCACATAACAGTACTCTGTCGAGTAATGTATTATGTTTTTTTTTTTTTCAAATGTATTATAAAGCTTTTGATTACAAAGCTTCAATGTAAATTACTCTTACCTGCTTTTTATTATAGAGACAATTTCAGAAATTAAGTTTTGATTCAGGCTTCATCCTGATCCTTTGTAGAAAAATAGCATAGTATTACTCGAAACACAGACTGGTATATGGGTTATGACAGAAGCTGTGTTAACCTTGGACAGGAAAGCACTGTGGATCCACGTCTGCCAAACAGATGAGCTGAAACACACATGCAGCTCAGAGAAAGCTTAGCCCGAAAGAGACGAAGAGAAGATGGAATCATGACATAATCAGGCACTCGGATTTTAGCAGAAAAAACCTGATCAGCAAGGCAGAAGGGTGGCTCAGCTGTTCTCTTCAGAAAGTGTCTGCCTAAATTCTGTGTCTCAGACTATTCTACCCGCAGCACCAGCAATGTAATGCCTCACACCCTAAGACCCCTCACTCTTTTGTAAAACACTGTCTGTGGCATCTCATTGCTCTTCATAAGCTGGCTTTTGGACTTTTTATTTTGTTTAATGATTTTGTAGGAATAGGGAGATGAATACACATCCTCAGTTAAAACAGTAGAAAATCCATGCATTTCAGTTACTGGAGGGGCATGGAAAATCTCAGTCAGGGAACAGGAATGAGGGGCATAAAATGGATCAGAGTGTGGAAGTGGGATTTTGAGGGTGGAGGCAGTGGAGGAATGAGGGCAGTGGGGGGATTCATGGAGATGAGGTCATTCTTCACTTGAAACTGTGATTTGACAAACATTTCGCAGTACACCACCTCAGTGTTAATGTTTGCCTTTTGCAGAACTCGTTTTCCTTTTTTGTGAAAATTTTGGCTTTGGAAGTTCAGACATAATTCAGTAGAAGATGACGTTATGGAGCTTAGGTCTCAAGGTACAAGACTTTGTCGCCATGATATCCTTGAATTGTGAAGCAGTGCAGCTTAGTGCCGACACATGACTGAAGTGGGGCTGGACCAGGCTCAGCTCAACTCCACCTCACTCTTTTCATCTTCAGCAAACCCATGTCAATGGGCAACTGGATAATGACATTGTGCCAAGATGCTCATGAGACTGTTTTCAATTCATTTTAATGAGCAAAAATGAATTTACAATAATGTTGATAATTTTGACCTTTTTATATGTGTGCATTACAGTAATATTTACTCAAAAAGCTAATTGTTAGAAACTGCTTCAATTGACGGCCAGCACTATGTGTTAGTGAGAACACTGCCAAATGCTACCGTCGCTGCTAAGGAGAAGACTGTCTTTATAAAGACGTGTCAGTGTTATTTCTGCCTGATGGTTAGTTTGATTTTTCAGCCGGTTCTTTAAGTAAATTGGAATGCTAGGGAAAAGCATTATGTCCAAACAACTGCTGTTGTCACCACATAGGAAATTATCTTTGTAATGTATTAGTGTGTACACAGAAAGATTTACCTCTGACGGTGCACTGTAATCACCGGAATGAGAAATTGTCTTACAGATTTTTACAGCCAAAAAATTGTCACTGAAGAGAAACTTGTGGAAGTTTATTAAGCTGCAGCAATCGAAACTGTGCAGAACAACATTTCCCAAATAATGTAGTCATACTTTCTGTTTCTCTCCACTAAAGCTTGTGGAATTCCAATTAAGCTGGCAAGCTCAAAAAGCCTAGCTTTGGCAAGACAAAATTGGAGGGTTCTTTACATTTACTGGCTGGGTGTGTGTACTATAGCAGTGTGCACTCCAGGCCATTATCAGACCCCTCATGGCAAGTCTGCTGTGACCCACTGGACAAAGTTATGGGGAGTGAAGTGTGCTTTTTCCCCTGTGAAGTGAGTATAAAAATGTACCGGAGTAGAAGACAGAGAAAAGAAAACAATATAAAAATTACTATGCCTGAACTTGACCTTTACTGTAGGTATTTATGATTGATTATTATTTTTTTAATAACATGCTAAGTAATTTTTGCTGAAATCACTTACATTTTTGCAAAGCATCTCAGTAGAAATAACTTTCATCTTGTATGAAAAATGTTAAGCCTTTTTTGCTTGTTGTTGAATCCTCATTTAGAGCCAGAACACAATCATTGCTACAGTGTCAGCAAAGAATAAGACAAATATTACCCTTGATCTCATTTACAGCCCGGGGGTCCAACGCTGGGCCACCTTTGCTCCCCTCAGTGTAAAAGTGGAAAGACAGTACAGCTATAAAGGAAATGTATCAGAGTTCTTCTGTGGAGTGATGAGCATCCAAATCACAATCGTTTCCCAGTGAAGAAGGAAAGCTGCCCAAGATGTCACTGTCCCTGTCACAACAGTGCTGCAGAAAAGCACAGGGCCAGCCAGCATACTTGCATAAGAGCCAACCATTAGTGGAACATAAGCATAACAGGCCACAAAAAGAGGTATAGCTCTCCAACAAGGAAAAGGTCATTGGTAGATTTCTGTAATTTGCAAAGTGAATACAAAGTGCTCTGTATTAAAGATTTTTCACAGGCATGATGCTCAGTGGAATAGCCACACTTTATCTCAAATAAGTGAGCAGCTAACTGAGGAACAGCATGACCTACATCCAATTGTTTACTGGTGACATGGAGCAGGAGAACTCATGATTCAGCCTCCCCAGATGGAAGGAATCCATAAAGACCTTCTTCCAAATTTCAGTCTGCATTCGAGGGTCTCTAAGATTAAAATGTGAGGTGACATAATTAATCATGCTATGTCCTTCTTTATGTCTTGTCCAAAGTTGGAAGGTACTAATATTTACTTTAGATTTGCACATTAAACAAAATGTAGAAAATATTTAATTATTGTTTTGCTTCTTGAGTGGCACTTAGACTCAGTTGGAAGGTGATTTTGGTAGCTTTTTTCAATGTAATTAATTGGATTTAGATTTTTTTAATGCAGTGCTGTGAAAATTTCCATGATAAAAAGGGTATTCCTGTTAACATTGTGACATCTGCATTTAGTTTTATTTGCAGATCATCTCTGTACTGCAGTTTCCTACTTAAATATCTTTTTTGAATTCATATGACTTTGTTGTTGGAATAAAACATATCTTATATATGAACACTTATTTCTTTCATATTCAGAAGACATCTCCTCCTGAATCTGACAGCAGAAAATATAATAATATATTAGACATTGTTTACATTATTGTTTAATCTTGATTTCATTATAACACACTGAAAAAAATGAAGGAGGAAGACCTTTTATTACATTGGCACATGGAGTGGCTGTTCCTCAAGATTTACTACTGTATGTTACCCAATAAAATGTGAAGAGTATTTTTATGAAGTGCTGAAGATTTGGCCAAGTGCATTTGTAAATAAAGGGAGTGTATTGCATTTGGATTTGTACTATTCCTTGTTTTGATTTGTTTTGAAATTGGTCTGTTGGACATTGGTGTACTGTAATTGTTTATGATTCTGTAAATATTTCATTTGAATGGTGATATTTTTGTTTGATGAGCTGGTGACCCCTGCCATGTCAGACACTGTCCTTGTGACCCTGTGCTTAGCACAGTGTAATGATGTCTTGTGTTTTTTATCCTTTCACTTGCTTCTTCCCATTTTGGGTCCTTATCTTCTGTTCCCTAATCATGTCACTGTTGTTAATTATGCTTACTACAAGCTTATTGTTTGTTCAAAAAAATTGAGGTGATTTTTATTACTGCTAAGACTAAAATCCAAGATTCTGTTCCCATGTTTTATCTCTCTTCCGCCTTTTACTCACTTATTCCCTCTGGCCTATGTTTTTGTGTCTATTTCCTTCTCACCTTTCCAAATGTTTGGTTTGCTGCATTGCTCTGTTCACCTTTGGGGCCACACACGATCCACACAGTGCATCATGGGTAAAGGCCCCATGTGCATGCAGCATGAACAGACAGTCAAGCTCAGTGTTGCCAATAGTGTTGTGATCCTTTCAGCCCATTTAACCAAATTGTCTTTGCCTGCCTCTTCATTGTGTGACATGTACTGATGTTTGGCCATTCAGGGGGCAGGTCCAGATGTGTTCATACATTGTCATAAAAATGGTACAGCTGGGGAGCCTTTTGGCTATATGTAATATACCTGTGACATCCTCCCCAAATAATCTTTGATGATCCATTTGATCCACCTTTTCTTCGTACTGAGGGTGAACATTTTAAAAAGCATGATCAATGCCAGGTGATGCACAGTGTTGTTTTTCACCACCTTACCTGAACTGTTAAGTAAGCAACATTTTTAAAGCTGCCTTTTGCTTATTTTGCTTGTTGAGACTGTCTCTTCTGGGCACAAAGCCTGTAGATACATGTCATACCACTGGTAAAAGGTACAATACAGTATCAGCATTTCACAGGTCATTGCCCACCCGCAACACCTCCTCATGTAGCAGGCTTTGCTCCCATTGTTTGTACTCTCAATACATTATTTTCATCACCACCCTTTCCAATTACCTCTGTATAATTTTAATTCATTTTCTGTGAGGTAATCTGTGCAGTGGGAAGTTTGGTGAATTGAGTTATTGAAAGTCACTTTCAAAGCAACTCTTGCATGACAGGGTTTGATGGTCCTGGTGCATTTGGATATGAATTGGGAGGTCCCCAGGTTTGGTGTGCCCTGTTCCACCCCATTCCCCGGCCCTCCTTCTATTTCATGTTAGCAGCAGTCACTGTGGCTCCCAGCAGAGCCCCTTCTCCTCTATGGTTTTTAACCCCCCCGGCTACAGCATCTACAGCTCTGCTTTTTGTTACATAAATCTCTCAAAGGTATATTTTTAATGTATTATGAATAAAAATCAATTCAACGATTTCAGCAATTGTCTCCATAGAAGTTGTTTGTGTGTAGTTATTGTGTAGTCATATATGTTTGTGTGTATGTCTATCTATATGTATTTATGTGTGTAGTTGCGGAAAGATGTGTGCAAGTTTTTTTTGTGTGTGTACATGTGACCTTGTATATCCCTGTTGTATCAATGCTTGAGCTGTGTTTATGAGTGAATGGACTGTGCAGAACCCACTAAGCTATGGCAGGATCCTGAATAGAGCTTTCATTATTACAGCATATATTGCATTTCCTGACAGCCATGAGAAAAGGCAGAATTTATAAGTCATGTGCAGGGCTTCTATTGCTTCTGCTTTCCTTCATTAATATTCAGGGTTGCTGATAACCTATTGACCCATCTAAAATACAATCTCTTCCACTGGTTCATGTTGGAAAAATATTATTTGAAATATACCAACATGTTTCCATAAAATAGACTGTAATCATTTCTTAATGGGTATTTCCCTAGCTCTTTGATTCATGGCATGCATTGCAACAGTCAGGTGACAGCAGAGGCCTGTGGGTGGATATGAAAGGCACAAGTCATCAGCTCTGTTCTTTTCAAGCTATGACATCACATTGAAATCCATCTCATGTTGTAAACAGATTTGCATTTACAAACAAGTGTGAATACAATTTCTGACAGCCTTGTAACGATCTCAAAAAGGAGGGAGTGTGCAATGGTCAATAGTTATCAGAAGAATACAAATAATAAATATCCTATGCTAACCTGTGTTTGGTGTCCACAGAATGATACATCTATGAGAGCTATGCTGAAAAGCAGCCAACTTCAATGTGATACACTTATATTTTTAAAGAGGAATGCATCCATATTAGACAGCATTTGCTGTGCTACGTCATGTGGTACCAGTGAAGAATTTATGCTGATTTTAAAATATTGTTTATTTGGTGTTTTCTGTAGACTAACCCTGTATTATTTGAACTGGCATAATTGCATTAAGCATGGATGCACTGCGTTTCCTCTGCTGTGTTCTGAGGCTTGCTCTTCAACCACAAATAATAAAAAAACTGTCCAGTGTGCAAATATGTACCTTTTGAAGTTAACCATATTAATACTAATTAGACAGCAAGGTTTTTCAGTGCTGTGAAGCACAGCCCGTCTGGCTACAAATATTTATCAAATGTTCAGTATTTACTGCTGTTTATGTCCTCAGTTAAATGCAAACATACTGGCAAGGACTAAATTTAGAATGGTTTAATGTCAATTAACAGCTACCATGATACACTGAAGCAGAACCCGCTTCAAATGAAACACTATAAAGTGGCTGCTTTCTCATTTTTGGTATACTGATTGAAAATTAATTTGAACAGAATTATAAGCTCTGTGCTAAAAAATGACAAAATATCAGTTTAATGAAATTTTACTCCTGGAAGACAGGTCATTGTTGAGCCCTGAGATGAGTGCAGTTACCCAGCATGTCTCATCCGTTGCACAATAGAACAATGGCAGCTCATTGTTTGGTGACAATAGTGTTGTAATTACAGTTTGTCACATTTTGGAGTCTCTTACCTCCCAGCACCCCAGATCCACCCCATTCAGTGTTCAGATTTGACAACCATTGGGAGCACTCTCCTCACTTGTTGCAGTTGTGCACAGACATTTACCTAATTATCTAATTATTTTTTTCCTCACAAAAGGAGGTCCTGTGACTTGTCAGACTCAGTTCTATGACAGCTAGTTAAGCATAGAGGTGATAAAAATATACAGCTGAGGATTAATTATTTTGTTGTATAGCAACTAATTGCTCCTTCACAGTCTCTGAAGCAACTGGTTTGTCACTGGTCTGTCCAATAAGATGCTGAATGAAACATACTTTTTAAAAGGAGGAACAGTATATATGTTATGGGAAAGAACTTATATTAAGTATATTTTCTGAATTTGCAAGGAGTTATATAAATTTGATAACAGGAATACCATCCACCAAGTTACAAGTAAGGAACAGCCCTGAAAATAGTGAGCTTGATGCACAGAGAGACTTACTATTGTTACGTAATCACAAAATCACCTCATCTGTCGGAGAGGATATTAGGCACTGGTGATTCCATGATATAACATATTTAGTGTCAAGCCATCTGAAAAGCCACAGCAACAATTACGCCTCTTCTTCAGCTATCAGCTGTCAGCCCCCAAACCTCAGCCCAAATTGCATCAGCTCAATGTTATCATTCAAAACGGCCTCATTCCTGATCCCAGACACCGTCATACCTCCACCCAATGAGGATTTGCTCCATACAGCCTCAGTCTAACCAGCATCATCACAGCTCCCACATTCATACTTCCCAACCTTGAAACAGTATCAGCCCAATACCCTGTATAAAGAGTTTTAAGTAAAGGCCTGTTGCTTGAGGTATGAAAGCACTGTAGTGAGCATTGACACCAAACTGGATGACATCATTTGAGCTGATGCCTTTCTGTTTGAGGGCTGACAGTTAGTGGTCAATGTCAAGGGACTTCAGAGGATCCATGAGTCATTATGACTGTTCTCTACACTGAGGTCTTTGGCTATTAGGACATTTCCTGTAACAGTTGTCATCTTGTTTTTTGCATGTCTGTCAATGTTGTTATACCAATTGCCAGTGTTAACCATCCAGTATTATTTACAGCAAATTTAATACATTGTTGTGGGACTCTATTAGATATTTTCTATCTGAAAGAGTGTGCATTCTGCTTCTGCCATGTATCAACTCAGATTTAAACAAATCACATCTGTGGTTCAATAGCCACATTTACTTAAATAAAGAAAATGCAAGGGAGAAAAAGAAGGACACACGCTGGCGTGAAATGAAGTGTTAACTTCAATAGAAAGAAAGTGCCCCTTTTGTCAGTGAAACCAGCTGTGCTCACATCATCCGTTTTCGTAATCCACCCTCCAGTTTAACAATTAAGAAATATGGAAGTTCTACAAATGCACAATTGTGGTTTAAATGAATAATTAAGGCAAGACAATCACACTGATTGTTCATTTACCACCTTTCAGTTGGCCATGGGTTGAAATTGAGTTTCTAGTGGTACCGATCACAATCTGCAATCATGAAACAGCAGTGGAAGGCGATAAAAGGCTGTTACATTCAGCTGGACTATTTTATGCTTGTTTGTCTGGTTCAGTCATGTGGTTGTTTTCTAAGGAGAAAAAAACTTTAATTTCGTGAGTCTTTTTCAGACAAACTTTTCTTATTCATGCTGTAGATTTTAGTGATGCAACATTGCAAATAATATTTAAATGTGTTCTATGTTACACTGGATTGTTAGAATGTTTACAGAGCACTGCTCCTCAGGTTAATTCTAGCTATACTTGAGAAGGCTCCTATATATCCTTATTAATCACCCCAGATGTACATTTCTCATCAAAATAGGAACACAAGCTCATAAAATATAAATATATTTAACCTTTTTTGTATATTTTTACAGACTGATTGGACAATGCCTTTAATTCAACAGATAAATTGGGAAAAGCCTATTGTCATCACCATTGTGATGAATACTGTATTGTACATCCATTTTCAAACAGTCATCTCTGGAGTTGTTTTATGATGTTATATATTAATATAATACATATATAATATTACTAACTAAAATTTAAATATATATAAAATCTTTACGACCAAGTTTTAATTTCAGTGTCAGGGGAGCCAGAAATATTACTTTGTGATTATAAGGGAAGAAGCAGGACCTTTGATCGCCTTTGCTGGCAGTGAAAACAAGAAAGGCACATCACTACAGACCTTAGAAGCCCAGCTTTGAGGGGGCCGGGGGAAGGATGTGCTTATAAAAGATGGTGTGGGAAGAGAGCCGTGGGGGAAGGATGACCCATCCACAGCCTCCTGAGACTCAAAACCAGAGCTGCTTTCCAAGCCCACCTCCTCAATTCCCACTCCCCTCAACTTTTTTATGATTTCCCCCTGCTGATTGGGAATCAGCATGTAAATGCAGCAGGAAAATACATCCATTTTTTCTTTTTTCTGTTTTCATCCTTGCTGACACAGCAAGCTGTGCCCTGTTCTTATCATAGATACCCTCAACTGATTATTAACACTGAACTCCGATCAGTGCCCTGCATGCTTCATCACAAGCACTGATCAATGCTCCTCAGTGATCCACAGTCCAACATGCAGTAGTGCTCTACCACAAGCTGACCTTTCTGACCCAAGATCAGTAGGGAGCACCTTTCGAGTGCCTATTTACTGGCTAAGAAGGCCAGAGCTGTGTCTTGGTCCCTAGTGAGGTGAGAGGAGTCAGAGAGTGTGCAATCGTTCTCTGAAGTGAAGTTGTGGTGTTTAAGGCAGTACTGTGTCACCCATACACAAAAGAATCTGCAGCTGAATTGTGCACTCCTTTCCTACGCTTGACTGAGTGGCAGTGATTACATTTTTCAGTTCAAAAGTCAAGAGAGCTAACTATTGGAGGATAAGGGACCTGTCATTGATGATAACAATGTAAAATAAAGAACCCTGGCCTGATTAGACTAAAACCACACTATCGCAGGCAGGACAGCCATTACCCACTGCAATGGACATCCTGTCATATTCAGCTGGCATAGATAAATCTGAGGCTCAAACATCAGACCCATTCTGCACTGGTGGTAAGCATATTCACTGACTAAGCTAAGCAGGAGGCAGCAAACCCATAGCTTTTCAGCTAAGATCCATGCAATGTTTGCAATTGTATCGTATCAAAACATGTTTGTTTTTCAATCACAACTGGAAAGGTTCACAGAACAAAAATAATACATAGGATTGCCTAAGATAATTTTAATATTACGTCCATCCCTATAAGATAAAATAATCCTTTATTAATCCCACTGCAGGGAAATTTTAAACTATGGTTAAAGTGTTAGTTTCATGGATGAGGATACAGCATCAGTTCACTAAAAAGACCATTATTTGCCTTTACAGCAAAGGGCAAGCTTTTCAATTTGCCTTTACAAAAAGTTCATGGTTGTTACGCCTCATTACGAGGATAATTCCAAGCTTTCAAGTTTAGCAAAGGCATTCACCTCCCAGTGTCATCTTTTTCTGCTCCTCAAATTCTACTGTACTCATGAAAGATGACTTGCTTTAAACAAGCGGAACTACCCGCTGGAAACTTTTCTAATTCTCTTGAACAAAGCCTCTTTATTAAAGATTCCTCTCCCCCTTGGCCCTGCTGTGCAATTTATTAAAGCCAGCAAAGTCCAAGGAGAATTCCAATGGGCGTTTGGCACTGCTTTATTTTAAAGACACGTTGATCCGTGATCTGGTGCCACTCTGTGATGTTTCTATTAATCTCAGAGCCACAGCAGAAGTGTGCCTTCTGCCCTCATCCAGTAAGACATCAGTAGGTGCACATCACTGTGAAGCCTGATCTTTTTAATCATAACCTCCCTGTTAAATATTTGGGTTCTTTCCCTCAATTAAAGGAAGGGCTGTTCATATCTACTTGGTTGAAATAGGCTTTGGCTTAGGTGGATTTACCTGTGTTTCAAATTCCGTAAGACAAGGCTGAAAAGTAGGAAGAAGGGAGAAAGGGGGGAAAAAGACTTGCACTTCTAAATGAGAGAGGGAGAGAGATATTGAATGACAATAAAGAAATTACAATGGACATGCTAATAGTAATTAAATCCAGCCAGTCACAGCTAATCCACTTCAGGGCATAGCATCTGCCACCAGGAGATTTTGGTAACATAAGAATTGGCAGTAACCCTGAAGGACAGGGATTGTTTACTGACCGATAAGATCATACAAAATCATGACTTTGTTTAATTACTTTTGGAGTGTATTATCATGTCATGTCAATACCCCCTGTCCTGCACAACTAAAAGCTGACAAACCTCAATGACAGACTGACACATTTCTAGGGAGACTCTCTCTCTCTCTCTCTCTCTCTCTCTCTCTCTCTCTGTCTCTCCATTCCACGTGGGGTTATAAGTACAAACAGACCCACCTGGATCCAGCACTGCTGGAGAGTTGTGCAGGTTATGATGATCCAGAGACATTGACTCACTTTTGTGTACGATGTATGTGGCTAACCTGTTTCATCAGGTGAGAGAGTGGTGTATTTGTTCTCAAGATGTTTTTTTGTGGATGGGAGAAAATCCTCTGCTTTGAATCAACAAAACCGACTACTACAGCCCAACTGATTACCCAATTTTCTTCAATACAATTTTGGGGCATATAGAGCTGTATAGCGGTCGGATACTTACCTAGTTGTTACATAGCTGATAGAAAGCGTCTGCCATCTTGGAAGCTGCTTTACAAAGATCTTCTTCCAAAAAGGATTGAGGACCTGTACTGGTGGATTCTGCTTGAATATAATTATGGATAACAGTGTAGTAAATCTTTTTAATCCAGCAGTTGATAAAATGGTTTCTGTTAGCATTCCCATAGAAAACTGTTTCATTATTTTTCAGAATCCCAGGTTACACTTTGCTAATGGTTTTACAGCATTGGACTGCATGGCTGCATTGTCAGTTTTCAAAAACAGTTTTACTGTTCAAGGTTTAATACTCAAAAGATAATCAATGGTTAATTTAACATTGGGTAATTTTATTTTTATCTTGACAAAGCTTGCCAATTTCAGTTCCCATAAGGTGACAGTGGACCAAGGGTCTTGGGACTGATCTCATATTTCTCATATTAAGCTTGACTTGACAATTTATAAAAGAAATGAGAAAATTAATCTCTAACTCCACCTCTCCTGTCTTACAGTGAGTCAATATGAATGTCTCTCTTGGTAATCATATATACAGTGTCTGCATATTTTAATCATAAGCCATGTGGTCATGATTCATTGTATGGAAGCATGTTCAGTTGTAGCTGACTTGGGGTGACTCTTTTCAGAACTGAGTTCTTGTGCTTTCAGGGCCAGACATTCTCATATTTTGTTTTTGATTATTATTATTGTTATTGAGTTTTTGTATTGATTTGAGGTGCATATAAACCTGTTATATACAAGATCTGAAGTGCATCCAAAATCTTGATATTCATCCAAATCCTGAAATTCAGGCTTGCTGTGATTGATATAACACAATATGCATATATGCTCTGGGAATGTAAAAATAAAATAGATTTACTTGAAAATATAATTTTAGGTAATGAGATAATACACAGTCACTGCTTATATACCCTCCTCCACACACAGGAAATCACACAGCACAGAAGAGTTTTGTGCTTACTACCAACACGCTGATACACACACCACATCCATACTGACCTCAAGATATCTATACACCTACATAGACCAAGTCCTGCATCCTGAAATTTACAAACATTTCACAAACACACAATTCAGTATAAGTTTTTACTTACAGTAAACAATTTTCTTAATAATGGAGAGAAAAGTACAGAAATGGTTTTGTGGAAAAAAATTGTCAAAGCACAAAATGCATAGCAATGTTATTTAAAAGAGTAATATTAAACAATGAACAATACATTTAAAGAAAAACAATAACTAATTTATTTATACAGTCACACATGCTCACAACCATCCTCTCTCTCTCTCTCTCTCTCTCTCTCACACACACACACACACACACACACAAGATGGATGAGCCCCCGTACTCTTCACCAAAGAGTTAAGTGGCAGTTTTGAAAACACCAGAGCTATTTTTGATACTGTTATCCTGGGCGGACAAATGGAAGTGTCACAACTCATTAGAGAGGCTGCTCCTCTCACCTTGTCACAGGATAAACACGAATATCCATCATTCCTATCTTCCCTCCTTCACCATGCTCACTAACATTTAACACCCCTACTCTGTTACCAAAAATATCAAGGAGGAAGGGATGTTCTCCTCACCAGATTTGTAGCATCACTCATATACAGTGATCAGGGGGCTACCCAGTGCTCAGCTTTACAGCCATTAACCATAAACAGTGTTTAGGTTCAAACTCTGCACTGGTCCATGACCTTCTGTGTACTTCGCATTTGTCTCCTACAAGGTTGTCAAGACTTTACCTTACAAATGAGGACATTGTCATTGTTGTTACACCCTCTGGTAATGCACATGGTGAAGATTTATTATAGACCTAAGCACTTTTTAAAGAAAAAAAAAATGCACATACATACTACCAAACTTTCCCTATGGGTTTTGGGGTTAATTTTCTCTGAGTTTCTCCAATGCTGTCTGGTTGTTAAGAATACACCACCAGGTTAGAATGCAATTCCACTTTAGAATGCATGGAAATAGCTGGCATTCATTCCTCTCAGTTTTGGTGCTGACGAGCAGCTGTGGGGAGAAAGTTCACACACATGTTGGTCAGTTTTGAGTCCTCATTGGCTCAAGTTGTAGGTATGTGCTTTTTTCATCTTTTTCTTGGGACCACACTACCTTGTGGTAGTTTATTTTCTACAACTGCATATCTTATTGCAGTGTGTTCTATACATAGTGACAATACACATTTAAACACATTTTTCAAGTCTTTTGTATTGACCTTGCTTATGTTTTTAATCAAAGCATACTAATGCCTCACACATATTTTATGAATCAGACTCTTGGACTCTGAACTATTGCAGTGGTGACTTATGACATCACATCTTTTGCATTTTACTCTTGTAGCAATAACTATGTTTTATTTGAGTATAAAAAATAATTTGGTTGATATGTCATGTAAAGATAGGTGCTGTATACCTTATTGTTATCAATGGATACTCAAACTATGTGATTTAAATGATAACCCAGGAAAACATTTTTAAAATTTTAATGAATTCATAATAGTTGATCAACAGCTGAAACTACATACTGTATGTTCCAATGATTTATAATGCAGCCATGCACTGATAGGTGAACCTTTAAGTGCCTCTGATACAAATATGGTCATGGCTGATGTAAGCAGAAGTTGTACCTGTTCAATGCTTACCAAGCCTCCCCTGAGGTTTTGGAAGTCACAGGAAGGTAAGACAAAGCAGAACACATTTAGGTTTAATATGTCCTACAAGACCAGGCTGGGACTCATTTGTCATTACACTTTCTATGCAAATCTCAGGAACAGCAATCAACTGGAGCACAGTTCATGAGTTTGAGCTCATGAATCCCATATTCAGAAGGTAAATGAATCTGAATTCATTTGATGTTTGAACTCAACAGCAAATAACATCTCCAAATTAGGGCAAAATGACAGACACGCAGGGCAAACACATCAGCCCAATCCGACAGCTATTGAACGAGGTGTTTAATGGAATACAGCATATCGCTCCCAACAAAAACAGCTTCAGTGAAGCGGTTTGTATCATGTGGCTCATCTCTGACAGAGCCAAAGCTCCATTCACATGTCTCATTCTGGCTTCTATGACATTTTGTGCATGCACAGATAACTACTCCACTGGGGAGCAAGACATGTCGACAATGCAGGCACACACCCTTTTATGTTAGTCCCACATAATCCCATGCTGTTGAGGGGGGAGAGTGTCTTTCAGGCAGCCTACGGACAGGGTCCTCTGGTCCCATCCCAGTTGTGTTTCCCGACACAGCCAGTGTCCCTTTGGTGGCAGACCCCACACTACCACTTTAACCTTGGCTGCCACAAAAAAAAAACTCCTCAGTATGATAGTAGAGCCTACTGGTGCACTATGCAGCTTGAATTGCACATCTGTCATATGTTGGCTGTAGGTTTAGACAGGAATTTTGACAGGCCAACTTCATTACCAAGAAACAGACAGCAGGAGTTTGGTTCTGACAGCCAGTGTAATCACCTCTTGACACAGAGTCATTCTATCCCCAACATATAAATACACACTTGCTTGCAAAACACACAGACCCATGCTGGCCCATCTAATATGCTCTAGCTCCTGACACACAAATACATTCTCAGCAATACAGAGATATGTACTAACTTACAACACACTGACTATTACAAACATCCAGATAAACATTAGTGGGCTTGTGAATTTTCAAGCATTCACAGCTTGAAGTGCTTGTCAAGTTGTGACTAAATTGTTAAAATACCAATGTCTATAAAGCAAATGATGAGGTATGATGTTAGTTTGGATGTATCCATTACCATAATTTATTTCCACTTACCATGCTTCTCCTTATTAGAGACTTTTCTCTTGCATGTACTTCAACAACACCACATTCTTGTAAATTACTGAAGTGAGGCAATATATTGTGAAATAATCAATGAAACCTGCAATTCATTCACAACTAAAATGCCACTGACAGACCTTTGATTCATACTTGTATCAATCACTGTAGTCATTAAAGATTCTCATGGAACCCATTTCATTGTTTATCCTTGAGAAGACTCAACATGATTTAAAGCATTTCACTGAAAAAGTCAGCTAAGAACTAAATAGATAAAGAAAATATGGTGAAAGAGAAAGAACCCTGACACAGCAAATCGTTTTGGATTCATTCAGATGCATTTACATGGATGGATAATTATTATTGGCAATATGGCAAACATTACCTTGAGCTGAGCAACAAAACAGAATATCAAGCATCTACAGCTCAGCAACAAAAGCTGATAGCAGATAAAAGAGAAAAAAGACATCAATTTTCTTGTGCCTGTGTATTACCAGTCAGAGCGTATTCTACTTTGGTACTTTTTTGCAGGGTAATATGTGTGTATCAATGGCTGCTTTGGCAGCAGTATGATGCTTTGATGTCTTTGTATAATGGTTGATTGCACTGTAATCCACTATATAGAAAATGCTAGCAAATTGCCAGTCATGTGTTAGGATAGGTGCACTTAGTCAGTACACTTCCATTGACACACTCCATCCACTAGGGGGTGCCAGCTTGGTTCTAGCTTCTTGGTCTCTACGTAAGCTGGCCAGCATGTGTGGAGGGGAGAGAGAACAACAGGATGTAGGCCACCTGGACCCAACAGGAGTCTTCATAACATGCATCCATCACATGTTGCCCCATTCGGATTTTGTTTCCTCCTCATTTGGGTTTTGGATTGTTTTTCTTTTGTTTGGTTTCATTTGTTATTGGTTTTGTGTTTGGACTCCATCCACATTTTTAAAACAACTGAACTCTGTTGGTCAGCTGGAACTTGGCTTGGGCCCTCTGACTGTGGGTAATCGCTTGGGCAAGCCACAAAGTCTGGAGGTAAGTTGGTGTCCTCTGGTACATAAATCCACCTGTAACTTCACACATACTGATTAGCAAGTTATGTACAAACACTAGGTCAGGGATCCCCTGAGGTCACTCTGGTACTCTGGACTGAGTTATGAGATCTTGATGAGGAGGTTAAACTATTTAGATTGGGTCACTCTCTTTTCAAATCAAGCAATCATGTTCAATTTTAGTAAGTAGTCCCACTCTAAGCAGCAATATTGTGTAAGCAGTCATTCAACCTATCACTTAACCTATGTTTAGTGAGGGGGTGCATAAAAGTTGCTAAACATGTCACACAGGATGGGACACTCATGAAAATCTGCATTCCACAACTGCATTCATTTTTACCAACAAACTGGAGCACAATACCTTCAGTTGCTGAATTTTGTAAGGGACACTCAAATGCATGACATTGTGATAGTGTATTTAAAGAGCCAGCTGGAATCAGCCCAAGTGAACTATTCTGTCTGGCCTCAGTGCAGAAAGAGAAGCATTGCTGAGGTTTATTAAGAAATATAAAAGCTAATTTGACTGTAAGAACATGTGAAGTGAGAATATTTTTATTAAATACAAAAATATTAAATGAAGATAGAAGGAAACACAGAGAACGTACCGAAGGAAGCAGGCCATCTCCAATTCAGCTCTGAAAAGAAAAACAAATAGAAAATGATCCTGGCTAGGAGCTGAGAACAATGGGTAAAGTTAAATATGATTGCATTTCCATTGACCTATCTGTGTGTATTTCCCCCTTACTTTGTTTAGCTTGTTTTGTCACTTCATTTAGTTACTCACAGTTGTTGGTGGTTCAGATTATGAGCATTACCTGGAACATGGGTGAGTGAGTTTGCACAGCTGAGTTGATTGAAAAAGATTTGGCTGCACTTGTTGGGATTTACCTTTATAAATAAGTGTGAAATTTCTCTGGATTGGATTTAGCTGTAATATATATCTACATGTCATGGATTTTGTATTGTCTTTTCCAATATAGTGAGAATACTTCAAACCAAATTTTATGGTAACAGATGACCACACAGCTGTGATCATGAGTTTATGTCGAATTTGATCACTGTAAAAATGTACACAATGGCAAAAATGTACCAAAATGTTGCATATTTAATTAAACATTTTCATAATAGCCCTGTCTCCACATATTTACACTAAGTAAAATATGAACAACCTAGTCAAAATCCCTCTGATAGACATATTAAAAGTTCTTTAAAATTTTTGTTGATATGACCACTGTTCTGCACAGATTGAAAACGTCTGTGTATCCTTTGGTGTCAGCCAGTCGATCTTCAAGTATGGTATATTAAATATTAAGACAGGTGGAGTTTTGGGGAGCTGTTTTTAAATTGATCTAGAGAGCACAGAGAAAAGTTGTTTGGAATTAACATATTAAGTTGTTAAAATGTATGGAAACATAAGTTGCAAGTTAAAAGCTTGAACATCTTGTGTAAGTGTACATTTCAACAGCAGGGAACCTTACTTGTACATAACAGGGCATGTCTCAAAATTGTATGTAATACATTATTTATTCAATTTATTGAATAATTTATTTGAAAAGAAAAAAAACATGATTTTTCCAATACTTTTTCTCAATGTCTGTCCATATTTCATCAAGGCTATGTTGGCCCCAAATGCACTCAACAGCTGAATCAACAAAAAGTTAATCTGCCCAACCTCACTGAAACATGCCCTTATTACAGACAGTCCCCTCCCATTCCACTCCACAGAAACACATACACACACACACTCACACACACACACTGCCACTTTTTCCCGGACTGAAGAGTGAATCCCCATCCCTATTCTGCTGTAGAATATGCTCTCAAAGGCCAGCCAAGGTCCAGGTCTTCTTTTACTATTTCTTATTCACTTACATTCCTTTCCCTCTATGATTCAATGCCTGCTGTTCAATTCCTGCTTTATCAGTGTGTAAAGATATGAAGAGAACTAATTCATTTAGTCTCCCAAAGTCTTTACACTGTGGGGTAGATTCTATTTTTTGTCTTTCTGTTTTGTATGGGGAAAAGCCATTAAACCTAATCTTAATGAAGTGAGACGGGGCACAATGGTGCCCTTGGGAAAGTTCTTGGCAATTTGAAAGGTGGAGGATTCAAGACTGGTGCCCCAATGGACAGGATCGCTCCCCTCCACAAACACAGACACCTCAGGGACATATATAAATAGTCTTCCAGACTTGATAGGCCTATTGACACACCAATCTCTCATCTACACACCCCCTGCTTCATCTAATTAATTAACTTTCCCTCCCCCCAGTGAGATTCTCATTGGAAAGGTACAGGAATAATAGGTATTGTGGAACATGAACACACAGCTGCAGCATACTGTACCAACTGTTGGCTGCAGTGGAGATACAGTGGAATTTTGGGTACTTTTTTCACTGGCTGACTCAGGCAGTAAGGCCCTTTGTTGATATGGCCACCCTGGGGAGTTTGGACCACAGTCTCAGCACTGATCTGCATTCATTCTGTTTCTGCTCCTGAGTACACGGACAAATCTAACCCTGCCATAGCCTCTGTGTGGAAACACAGTGCTAATTACCCAACAATCTTCCCTGGATTAATTTATTAGTTATCCAATTAGGAAGCAATCTTGCTTTGTGAGATGCCAATTATTGGTGTCTGGCAAAATTAAATTGATGAAGATGGTGAATTTCACGTCATCCTAATTCGATGACAATTTGAACAGGTCAGGTGAATGTCTCCAGTAACGTTGTGAGGAGCATTTAATTTGAAATGTTTGGATTTTGTGTGCCAGCATTGAAACAGTGTGAATGTGGGTTGAATTTTTGTATTATACTTTTAATCTCCTACTCTCACATTAGTTATTGTGCATGCATACATTTGCAGTGATGGAGACATGGGTCCAGAAAAAAGGCAGGATGAATTCTCACTAACAGGTGAACAGTTAACCAGTCAAGGTCAGCACTGAATCCAGCTAGGGAGGGACCTTCTGTTCAGAATACCTTATAAAGTGTGCTTTATTGCCCTTGATACAAGTTCTGTGAAATACCAATAAAATAGACTGCAGGACTGGAGGGCCAGCATTAAATATAACCTATTGTTGATGTACAGAGAAAGAAGTAGCTGTAAAGAAAAGGAAATCAAAAACAGGACAGAATAACCTTGGGTCTTGCCAGGTGAGAAAAAGTAGCCTCAAGGAGGCTTCTTTCAGCGGTGGTGAGGAAATAAAAGCATTTGTGGCTGGGCCCAGCTTTCTGCCCCGGATGTCACACCATGGTGATTCATGTGTTTTTTGATGAACAGTATCATGTGAACCAATGAACTGTGGGCCTAACCCATCGGACTGTTATCGTCTAAGAGAAAGTGACCAATACGATCAAAGGGAGGGAACATGTGGCTACAGATCCTCTGAAATTACTCCCTTCCTTCCAAAGCCCCACCCTGTTTCCAACCAAACACAAGAAAAAATGGAGGAACTGGAGGATTTGTGCTTCTTTCTTTCAATGGCGACATCAACATATTTTCTTTATTCACTTATCCCAACAGGAGGGTGTGATCGCTGAATGAAAACTGTACTGTTGTTTGAATTTCCTAATAAAAAGCATTTTGTTTAGATAAACAATGCCAGGCAGAAAGATGTGGTGCCTTTCACAGCCCAGCAGAAGCAGAAGCATCTCTCTGGTATTCAATTTTTTAGCAGAGTTTAATTTCATCTCACGTGTAAATATCTGTTTGGTGTCAGGAGCGCTGGAGCACAAAAGCAGGCCTGACAACTTTGACAAGCAATTACTGTTCTTTGTCTGGTTTACAGGTTATGAACAGTGAGTTCCAGCCAAACACCACTGCATTGGTGACAGAGGAAGGGTGGACGAGACACCAATCCAAAATATGTGAATCTTGCTGGGGAGGCTGAATCAGATTGTAAGAGTGACAGGAGCTGTCATATTTTCTACTTATGTGTCCATAGTGTAAGTGTCTGTGCATGTCTTTTTCATACTTTTGCTGGTGTGTGATTCTATAAGCATGTGTATGGGGGTTGTAATGTTTGTGTAAGTTTTATCTGTGGTTATTCTAAATTGTCCTGTGATCAGTGAGCCAGAAAGATATACCATGAGTCATCCTATCATGCCTTCATTCAATAGAGTTGACTAAATTCTTGATATAAATGAGGCAGAGCAAGAGAAAAAGTTAATTGTGGTTTGGACAGTATTCTTACACTGTATTATACATACAGTACATTGCTATTGAGATAATACACGATACTGAGTATGTAGAATGTGATGACGGACATCTCTGGTATAGATTTATACAAGTCTTAAAATTGACTTTATGGACTGTTTGTAATGGAAAGCATAACAAACTCTGAGGTAAAAACTCAAAGAATTGTTTTTGAAAATCAGAATTTTGTTAATATTTATGAAAAGCTAAAATTCCAGTAGAACCACCCAAGGTGTGTTATAATGGATGGCATAGAGGGGGGATCTGACAGATGCCCCATCCCCTTGGCGACCAGCCCAGGATCTCCGCCCACATTGGTACCCCAGGAGGAATTGTGGGAGAAAAGTGGGAAGAGGGAAAGTTATTTAGTTCATGGTCCTTGCATTAACTTGATTAATGTGCTAATTACTCGTGGTAAACAGCCCTGTTAGATTAAAACAGTGCCTACAGAAGTTAGACTGGCTCTCAGGTCTGAACTCTCCCTTTGGTCCCTTTGGTCTGCAGAACTCTCTGGAGAGGAGACTGTGCTTTATTGTGTCAGTCTGTGTGTGTGTGTGTGTGTGTGTGTGTGTGCGGCGTATGTGCGCGTCCTTATGTGTCCTGCAAATGTGCAGGACTGTGTGAATGAAGTTTGCTCAAGCAAGATCCACACCACAGGAACATACCAGGGGTGTTGATAATGAGAAGAAAAAATTTGATAAGAAGTGATCCAGGTTTTGGTTGTCTGTCATAAGTCATTTCCCATTTTCATTTAAAGTGTTAGTGCAAATTATTAGGTTGTCCTTCATGGCAACTGCATACATATGAAGGTGGCCTCAAACAGAGTAAAATGCTTTGAATGTGGTTATGGTGTCTTGTAGAGTGGCATTTCTTCTCGTACTGTGATATACCACTACCTTCCTCAAAGGTACAATAGCTAGACCCTGACCTCTGAATGACAATTAGAACCAATACATCTATATAGGAAATCACAGAAGATAAAACCGTAAGGATCTCAAAGGAATCGGTGCCTTCCCAGGCACAGGATTCGGTAGGAGAAAACTTGCATATGATGCTAAGGGAATTCAAACACAGTCCAATGAGCACTGCTTCCATTATCACATTTTTTCCTGTTGGTTTCCCACACTGACCCACGATGACTGCCCCTTTGCTGTTCAAGCTGGGAGCGTCTGAAGCCAGTCCTGAAGTGACCTTTCTGGCACACAGTGGGAGGTCGGGGGTCAGGTTTTTGGGTGCCGGCAGCCATGTTGGTGAGAGCCAGGGCAGATGGGAAAGCTGCAGGGGGCGGAGGGAAGAACAGAAAGGACACACAGCATGGTGACGGGTGAATAATCTGCTATCCTGTCTTTTACCTCTCCTCTTACTGTGTACCCCTTCAGCTGGACATTGTGTTTCTGCTATGAGTGGATCAAAAGACATAGGATACATTTTATGTATCTGCTTATGTGTGTGTATCCTGGGTAGTATGTGCAGTTAATTGCGCATACCAAGTAGCACATGTTTATGCACATTTCTACATATATAAATGTGTACATTTATGTCATCAGACTTGTGGTTTTCTATAAATATGTCTTGGCCAGCCAGGATATGAGTAAGATGAACATATGGTAATATAGGCAATATGTAGCAGTATAAAAATGGTGAAATTTAGCTGCCATACACATTGATTCAGGAGTGGTCTCATTAACAGCAGGGTGAAATCAGTCATATTTCATGGGTTCCCAAACATCAGATGTGAGTGTCAACAATCTCTCACAGAATCTGAGCCATTTCCTTTTGAAGGATCCAAACTAGAAGCACTTTGTTAAACTTATAAAAACTTGAAGCTTCACTGAAGAATACTTCCAAACCATTTCCAAAACAAACACAGAAGTGTATTGCACCCAGAGGTGCTGTAGCTACGGAAGCTGTTCAAAATATTGTGTTCCACTGAATTTTAAATGTCACCCACTTCTTCAGGTCACAGCCATTACAACATAGCATCCTAACATCCATACCAAACATTCGTAAACACATCTAAGACATTTTTGCAAAATGTTTCAATTCAAGTGCAGCAGCAAGGGTGGGCAATAGAAGGCACTGCCCACCCAGGCCCACATCTTGCCCGCCCAGTCAAAAAAGAGGAGAAAGTGTTTTTCTACAAGTTGTTTTTACGATTAGGTAGAAGGTAAATTTTAATACACCTTTCATGACTGCCTACATGTCACTGTTCCATTTCACTCTCTCCCGCTCTCTTATTTCATTCCTGCAGCACTGTTGGCAGTCATAACCCATGACTGAATTCATCAGCTAAATAAATACAAAAAATAGTTACTGCTGATTCAGCTGTTTTACTTGTTGTGCACGTTGAGTAGTTACAATTGAGCAGTTGTTTTATTTGTGAACCAGCAAGCCATCTTCTTGAGGAAGATAGCCTCTTTTTAGCTGGCTTACGTTGGTCATTTCTCAATTCATTGACACTTCCCTTTAATCTTGTATTGAATTGTGTATATATTCATCGAAATACATAGATTTATAGTTGAAAAAACACACAATGTCACCACAACAGGTAAGGCACAGGCACCATGTGAAGAGGAAAGCAATGTGCTACAACCTTGCCTAGCCCTTTCCATTAGCCCTAGCGCCACTAATATTTGTGCTTCCTCCTCTGACCCTGCAACCATTGAAGACTTGAACAATACTGTTCCCACTCAGCCAGTTTTAAAATTGTTCCCTTAACGTACTGTATGTTTGGGCAAACACCGAGGTCTTTTAGCACAAGCTGGTACAGGTTGAGCATCCCTCATCCAAAAATCTGAAATCTGAAATGCTCCAAAATCCAATACTTTTTTAGTGCTGACATGATGCCACAAGTGGAAAATTCCACACCTGACCTATGGGACATACGACTATCCATACATACAACCGAAAGAAATACTGTATAAGTTAAATAAAATAATATACAAATTATATAAAAATATATGTAAATATAAAAAACTTGGTTGTACGTCTGCTTGTGCTATCACGTGTGTGTACGATAGTGACCATCAGACAATGTCCTGGCATTGTGTGCTAAAAAACTGCATTTGACCACAGCATTGAATGAGTGATGGAGTCAGTGTTGTTTCACACCATACTCAATTGCATACTCAATCAGCTGTCATTGTTTCTTCTGCATTTTCCTTGGATTCATTTCTAATTTATTCAATCAGTCCTTAGTTTGCATGCCTAGACTTGCTTGTAAAGTGTCTGTATTCATTTTTTGTTCATCTTCACCTGCTGCATTATACTCCAAGATTTCCCAATTTGACAATGACTTTATCCAGTTTAACTATACTATACATTAACTATATCCAGTTTGTAACAAAAAATATGACTATGGTCAACAAGGTGGCCACACACCCCTGGTAGATGTGTAAATTAACATGTGTAACAAGCTGAGATTTTAGATAACTAACAAAAGGAAACAACGGCTGCAAGAGAGAGGTGTGCACCTCAAACATCAAAACTCAGAGCCTTCACTGTTCAGTAAAGCACCCACTTGAAGGGACAGCTATCGCTGTCACTCCCAGCTGGGGAAGACACTGTTTCTCCAGTAATGGTCTTTCTAATGGTCACAGTCACCCAGGGATTTCACTCTCTGTTACTCTGGCAGACATATTCTCATGCAGACCATTCAGCCTCATCTTCATCCTCTTTGCAGCTTGCATCACAGTGAGCAGGAGAGCAGAAAAAGGCAGTGCTGTAAACAAATCTTTCCTCACACATTCACTTACAGCACTTACTCATTCAGGGTTCAATCTGTGCATGCTCTGATGGCGAGCAGGCCCTGATATATTGTGTTAGCTCCAAAACAATGTGTGTGTGTTGTCATCACTTATTTCAAATGCATTCATATCACTCCCAACCCACATTCAGTTTGACTGTGGAGATGAGGCAGATGAAAGGTTGATGTCCTATAATAGTATAGGTAAAATACAAGACAAAATATCCCTAGCAAGGCCATGACACTGGAAATAGATCTAAAAAATTATTTTCAAACAAATCAAATGGCTAATTATATTCAACAGAGCAAATCAGCAAACACTGCAAAACTTTTTTTTACAATTACTTTATCATATTTTCATAGTTTAAGAGGTATGTTTCCCCTGAATATATGCATATAGTTACATGCATAGACCTATAGCAGAGTTGTCAAATTGTAGTGAAGGGCCAGTTGTGCTAACCAAGCACTAAATCCACAGAAGCAACTAATTATGGCCATCAGTATTATAACTTGAGGAGTTTTAGGACATCTGAGCATAGAACGAAAGTCTGCACCAACATCAGCAGCAGAGGAAGAAACATAATTGTTCATGACACCAAACATGAGAGAGTGTCACAAAACATGAGAAAGTGGTCATGTCGAATGCTTATGATTGTATAATTACTAATTACTGTCAGGTGAAGAATACTGGTTGTGCTAATTGACAAAAAAAAACTCAATAAAGACAGCATTTACTGGCCCACATGAAAAAAATATAAGGATTTACTGCAGGATGAATTGTTAATTACTTTTTACATCAAGAGGTCTGACTTACAAAGTAATTCAGTGAAGAATTTGTTCACAGCTGTCATGTTTTGTTTGCAGACTTCATTTCATTTTAATCTATGTACTTAAGTGTAACACTGATGAAGCTGAGCTGACATTGAGGTAATTGCATAACGTGTTCTTTTGTTAGCCATGCGCCAAAAACCATTGGTACTTTAGCTGTATTCCAGTGAGCTTGTTTGAGGAATCATTGAACTGTTCATCAATGCTACTTTGTAGAATAAAAGCAACCATAGTGATGTATGTTTAGAGATGGAAATAGCTCATGATTATGTAACTGGTGTAAACAACACCACTAATTAAGGTACAATTTCAGCACATGTGAAGGTCAAATACCCATGGTCTGAAGATTCTGTTGAAGGACATTTAAAATTGAGTTGAGAAATAACTGAGTGTTTATCTAGGTGTTGCTTTGTGGCTCCTAGTCCCTCCTATAGCCTTCGAAGCATGAATTTATGTTATGCTATGTCCCTCTGAAGTTATGGAGCTACTCTTAAGGGCTCTTTTTTTAGGAGTAGAGATTTATTGTCACTGTTGAGCCCAAGAAATGTTCAGCACTGAAACAATGGTCCATACAGGTTTACATAATTCAACTATGTAAACTAAATATAATACACATTCTTCTCTGACAATTTCAATCTGAAATCAGGAAAATTGTTTTATGCAATTCATGCAGCTGCCTTCTTTGAATTGTATTTGGGGGTCCATGTCAGTAGGAGGGAAGTTTCTACATGCTTGAAACGCAATGTACCAAAAAGGGCATTCTTTACATTACATTTTAATATATCGAGAAGTCATATTATATGTAGAGCTCTCTCTCTCTCTATCAGCACCTGACACAGCATCTAGCTATGATTCATTCTGCATTCATGCTGTCACAATGAGTGGACATTGGGCAGGACTGTCAGACAGCCTCCTCGCTGCAGCCAGCTCAGACAAAGACAACCCTACCCTGCCGCAGCCTATATCCAGCTCTGTGTGCCGACGGGGGAAATCCTAGCTTTCCCAGTGTGCTAGACTTCAGTCTGTCCTCTGCAAGGGGAATGGGGTTACAGAAGTTACCAGGAGATAGAAACGAGGCAAAAAGTCACCTCATCCACCCAATGGAGTATTTCACAGCACCAGTACAGTAGGCTGTAGGTGCTGTAAATAGTTTTTGTTTAAGATAATGAAGTAATAGCTTGCAACCAGCAAGGCAATCTGTTGCAGAAGAAGGCAGCAGGAGTCAAATAGACATTGCAGTGGTTGTGACTTAGGGACATTTATAACAGCGTCTGGGCCATTTGAGATTGAGAAGATGTAATATAGCAAAGTTTATTAAGTATTACATGGGCATTCTGAAGGTGCAATGCTAATGCACATAAACGTCTCACTTTTCCCAGAGAAAGGGAAACTGTTATGTATTGATGAAAAAATGGTTTACTACAGTTATACATTAGCTTGTGAAATAAAGTTCCTAAATGCATCAATGAGATTACAGAAGCAAAAGCTAGAAACAAAGAGCACAGTGATTATTTTCCTGGAAAATTAAGAAAAGTGAGACTAAACTATTTTTGCAGTGTCATGTAAATGCAATAAGTTGGTCCATCATACTCTCCCATTTGACTCAATGGGTTGCAAATATTAAAATCCATACAAAAGTATTTTGGTACAAATGGGGTGTCATTAAATCCATAAGGTGTTGTGCAAAGTGAGGATTTCAAATATTGATAATGTTCATGGAATTACTGGAAGTAAAAGTGCTGAAAACAGATGGCGAGCCTGAGAAGTTATATTTTCTCCAAGCCACTGTTTAGTGAGGTTTTTGTTTCATCACAGTTGTATTTGCTTAATTTTAGGCGCTGAGAAGAAAGTTTGAATCCTTAGAAAATTAAGCATCTCTCTTTTAAACAGAATTGAAAAGTCAAAATGTGTCTTAGGGTCGAATGACTGATAATGATGGAGCGAGTCATAAATATGCATATCTCTTGAGCTCTTGTATAATGGACATTAGGTTTAACGTGGGCCGGATTTGAAGAACCTTATTATCTTGATCGTAATATCTTAACACTGTCAGGATCAACAGAGGAAGGAGTGGGCAGCTGTGTGGGTGTGTGTGAGCATTTGTGCTTGCATCCGTAATGAGCTTGTGTAAAGTGGGACACCATAGAGGTATAAGTGCCTGCCTGCTGCATCCCAGAAACATTTTTGGCAAGGTTACATGGCTTTCTAGTTCCTCATTTGCTCTTATTTATCTGAGGGCAACTGAGAAACACAGGTTGCCCTCCTTATGATCTTCCTCCAACTGTTCCTTTTGTTATTTTCTTATCATGGTGCTGAGGGAGGTGGAAGAGAAACATATCTCTCAGCTCCTCCCAATTGGGCTGCCATCAGTCTTCCTGTTCCCACCCTCAGTCTGGAGCGCCAACAGGAGCTTGAATAGAGAGCCACATGATCAAGCAGGCATCCAGCTCTTCATGTGTCTCTTCCACTCTGCACCCAGACCAATGGATACCTCTGTCACTTTGTTAAACCATGATACATTGTTTTAAAATAATCAAGGTATTATCAGAATAGGCTTCTCAGATCTAGAGGGAACAGGAAAAGCTAATCTGTTTCTGTCGTTTAAGTTTGAGACTGTGAATGCATACAGTCATTATTTCTAACATACCTAGAAGGCTTCTTTCATTCTGCTTTTCCTCTATTGCTCTGAAGGGAATTAATAAAGCCCAGCGATTTGTAAGGATTTGTATCATTGTCTGTCTTAAGCTATTTAATTTATGCATTTATTTATTTGATTTTGCAGCATGTGCTTGATACAAGTCTTCTGAGGGTATTTTCAGACATTATCTATCAAGGAAACATTTCATAGTCAAGGGAATTAACCCTGATAGGTACCTCAATATTCATTTGATGGCTCAGAATAAATGTGCACGGTACCAAAGATATGCTTTCATTCTGCCAGCAGGAGGCAGTTGCAATAGTGCTGGTGTTCCAGTACATTTCAATGCCACTGAATTAGCCTCTCAGAGATGCCAATATGTAGATCTAATAAGAGCACATCAAAGACTGGGGTTAGGAAAAATTCAAAGCTTCAAGCCACTGGAGAAATCACTGGAGATATTAAACAAGCTTAACTCTCTGATCTTCACAAGATTCTGAGAGCAGCCAAACAGAGAGCAATGAGGAAGGACAGAGAAGGCTGGTTCATACTCCAAGCACTGGCTCATGGAAGCAATAACATGTGCTGTAATTGATATATAGCTCATAGAAACACAGATCCAAAGTCATAAATATAAAAATTCATTCTCTCTAAAAATACACCTCTTCACTGCATCAAGTGTTTGGAAAAGGACTTCTGGTTGATGTTTACAGGGTAATTTGCTATGTTATCCTCCGGGTAATGTTTTCAATTTTGGATCAAGGAGAGTAAGGATTTTTAAATTGCCAGGAAGTTTATAATTGTTGTTTGAAGACATTATTGAGTGGAAAAGGACCGCAGTATAAAGTGACACAAAACTGAGCAAATACAGAGGGCCTGTATGTGGATCTCTTGGGCAGCAGTGCTCAAAGAGGCTGAGTGACAGAGTGTTTCATTATGGTGGGAGGGCATCAGAATTTTTCCCCTTTGGGACAGACAACTGTTACTTATTCTGTTTGTGACAGAGGGTCACAGCATTGACAGCCACAGCTAAGGTCCCATGGGAGAGCAAGGGGGTCTCCCTTAGGGGTCCAGTTCTGAGCTGATAACTGGACTTTAGATGAATGAAACATGACCTGACAGTGTCACATGACTGTATGTAATATGGGGTGTAGAGGATGGGGGTGTCAGTTCTGGAAGATCTTGGGAATGATATTCACTGCTGACAGCCCTAAAAAGAGTTGGCACCTGCCTCAATATGATTCCAAAACGGTAGATATGGCTTTCATTTATAGCTGCTCAAGCAGTGGAAGAGAACAAAGGAGAGGAAGGAGAAAATACCACAATAAAGACGTCTGTGAAAAGGAGGGGGTCACAATTACGATTCTTGGTTTCTGCTTTCATGATGGTTTATCTGTACTCTGAGCACTGAAGTGATAAAGAATATGTAAAACTGTAAAACAACATCAATGCAATAAAAACTGGATATGCAAGTGCAATTTGCCATTCCAAATGAAATTTAAAATAGAACAGTAAAAGAACATTATTTAGGAAGATAACAAAACAAAATGTTTGAAGTCAGTATACTGTTTTCACTTTTGTAAATGACTCTGGATAAGAGCAACTGTGAAATCCCTTAATATAAAGTAATGTAATGTAAAGCAATCAAACAGACAAAAGCATTTTAAATGCAAAAGAACTGAAGAGAATAAACTGTCCCACAAGTGCACTTCTCCAGTCAGAGATGTGAAATGCCTAAAGCAACCATCCAAGCACACAATGCAGACACACACACACACACACACACACACAGTAGCCTAGCCGGCATGAGCAAACAACACCAGTGCAAAAACGTCCTCCCCCAGCATTACATGTAGATGATAGCATCTTCCCACCTGTCTGCTTTAGTACTCCAGGAATGGTTAGGAAATACCTTTAGTTTGAATGTACCTGCCAGGGGATGTGATTCCCTCAGCACCTGTACACCTTTCACACTAAACACAAAAGAAGAAGAGGGCTTCATTTTTTATTACCACCCTGATATTTACCTGATATTTACCTGTTTCACTGCAACCATGAATATCTGAGGGAGAAATTCCATCATCATTTTGTGTTCTGTCTCAGCTGCAGTGGTTAAAGACAAGGGCTTGATGTATCATTGGAAAAAGGTGAGAAGTTTGCTGAAAAATAAAATCACTTGCTACAAGTTTCCCTGATCTAAGCTGTTATTTTTTAAATGATTTATTTAATTATTATTTCACATGAGAAAATCTGAAAATGCCTCTCATTGCTTCAAAGCTCTGTACATATCTTGCAGCATGAAACATTAATAAGGATAATTTCAAATAAGAAGGAGGGTCCCCCCTCACCCGCCCCTTATCAAAGGGTTTCTCTGGCTGGGGGTTGGGGAGAAGGACACAGATAGATAATTTGTTTTCCCCTCTGAATGAGTCTTTTGTAGAAAAGCGAGCTGTGGAGCCACGTGAGCGAACGTGTGGGCAATGTGAAGAAATCAGTGTTTCCCTGACTGAGGGTGAGGACCTGCTGCAAGCCAGGAAATACATGTGAGAAAGCGGACCTCCGATATAAGATTCACTTCGCCAAGACATGTCAAATTAAACCAGATAAAACACTGTTCTATACACTTTTACTTCCTTACATGCTGGTGCTATATTTTCATGAGGGTATCCAAGGCTTAGAACATTCTGGATCACAGACACAGAAAATCCACATGGTTTAATTTCACTTAAAAAATGGTGCACCAACTTTAGAAAACAAAACCAAACTAAATATAATTCAAATAAACTGACACCAGTCAGTTAGTTGTTTAAGACATGTTTAATAGCTCAGCACTAATACATAGACTATAACAAAACCACTGGCCATTTACAGTCTCCCATATTACTCTGTCTCATCGTGGCAGAATGTACTTATTAATCTTGCATATTAGTCTAGTTTTACCTGAACAGGTCACAAAATGTATTGAGCACATATGTAATTTACATGGACAATTCATATGTTATTACAATTTCTAAGGGGTTTTGTTAAAATTCAGAGAGCATTGCACTCCAGCTGTCATACATCAGTGTTGACAATGGTAGGCATGGAAATGAGTTTGACATAAAGTGCCCCATATTACCCATAAATCCTGGGACTGGGGGAGGTACATGTGAGCAGAACATCCCACAGTAGATCAAGTGATGAAAGTAGATGACAGTCTCCATTTGTAACATGGAAGTGTTCATTGTTTTGTGTCTTGACTAGAGAAGCCTAACTCTGCTCCTAACTGATGGAAACTGTCCCTTGTGTAACACTCTGTCACAGGTGTAGTCACTCAAGCACAGGACTGAGTTGAGATGTTCCAGAGGGTGTTGTTTCTCAAAGTGCTTTACTTCATTGAACAGTTTCTAGAAGGAGATGTCCTGGGAAAGCTTTTGACTATGTTGGGCTTCCTTTCTGAAGGTGAAATTGCAGAAGCTGAGTATTGGATGGCTTCAGCCAACAGTGCAGTGAAGAATGTGCCTGGAAAAAAACTGAAGAAACATACAATACAAACAATGCGCATGTACTTTCCATGTACCATCCTGAAGATGTTCATTCTCTAGAAAGGTTGGGATGTCACAGTCAAATGGGATCAGTGCAGCAACCAGGAAAGAAAAACACTTTTCAACTGGTTAAAAGAGAAAAATCGAGACTCAACCTGCAGAAATACTTGTTCTGGAGTCAAAGCTTGAAATCTGCAATTGGGAGTGAATTAATTAGCAAAAACGTTTCCTAGTGTTCCTGATTTATTGAAACATCTCTGGTCTTTACACCCACTGATGTTATTAATCTTATTAGGACAAGATGAGGTCTGTCTTGTAACCTGCAGCCAGCTCATCCAATGAACGGCAAAGAAAAGGAAAAGGAGAGCAGTGAAAGGGAAGGAGAAAACACCTCAGTCTTGGCGTTTATTCTGCCAAAGCTGATATAAAAAGAATTGCAGTGATTTTTATCACTGAAGAGGAGTCAGGAAAAAATGCAAGTTTTGAATGAAACTTGGTGTAATGTTTGGTATTGTTGCATTGAAGCAGTAAGACAAGATAATATGGTTTCACAATGATAACTACTAAATGTGGAAGGGTAATGCACTATATCACCTGCTGCTACAAATAAACATATCATTATGGGTGATTAAGTATCACTTGTATGCCAAATAAATAAAAAAGGAAAGGCAGGTAATTTATAACTTTGCAGATAAGTGATAATTGCACCTTTTGATGAACCTTTTGCATTGTTGATGCAGCACTAATAATGGGCATTGCATGCCAGCATTAAGCTTTTGGCAGCCTATTCCTGGACACCTATTCTAAAAACTGACTTTAACCCTCATGTATTATTGATATCACCTTTCCTATCTCATTATATGGGGTCTCCTGGACCCAAAATAGAGTAAGGGGTTAAAATGCATGGTAGTCAATTGGTAACTTTCACTATTGGTAGTTTTTGCTACTGATGCAGGCTGTGCAAACTATGTCCAACTGACCAGGGAGGCATTAGTGATTGATGAGGTCAAGTTTACTCTGCCACCTGAAATCTTCACTCCCAGGGTGATACTATGGTCAGTTATACATCACCACCCCACAGGACCCATTCTGCTCTGGCATGATTCAGCTTCAGTCCATTGTGTGTCTTTACTATTTTTAAACAGTCATAATTCCAACACCCCATGTCCGGTCCTGGATTTTCCAGCACAAATACGCTTTTCAGTGTTCCCATCCCCCAACCAAGTTTGTTAAGTGAATTTGATGTCATGAAAATGTTTCAGAGGGAGAATCAGAAAATTCCATTCCACTATTTTTCCTGAATGTCGAGTCTTCATGGTTCAGCATGTGGATTGTTTTCACAATATTCAATGTTTAAATATGGAACAGACCCTTAACCACCACCTGATCCAACCTGGTCCAATTTGGATCCCTGAGACATGCTGAACAAAGAAAATGATTTTAATGTATCTGTCTGCAGCCATCAGAGGGTACACAGATAGAGCTGTTGAAATTACTTTGTCTGTCAAATAATTGTGAGTATCTTCCAGCACAATATGAATGGTGGACTTCAGGGATGCCATACAGAAAGAATGCAATGCCATTTATGCAAGGGGTGAGGGTGGTTTTAAAACGAAGATATTTTCAGGTTATCTGAAACTACTTGTCTTCCCACAACCAAGTAATAAATGAGCAATAGTGGCCAAATAGTGCAGAGGTTCACTGGTTTTACCCATAACCTCACATATAGACTGGCTAACAATCTTAACTTATTGTTATGAGCATACCATTAAAATGGAGAGTTTCTGAAAGAGTGGCAGGGAAAATTCAACATGAATAAAACAGTTGATGCATCACCTTTCTGACAGAAAATATGAGCCCCACCAATCATGAAACACACACACATACACACATACAAACACACACACACACACACACACACACACAAACAAAAACAAACAATTATATATTATTGCCAATCTGTGTTTTACTATAGCTTAAATAGGATATAGCTATAGCTCCAAATAAAAAGTCACTCTTTGGCTGTTTTGGGATTAAAACTGTTTTCAATGGAAAATAGATGTTTTCAACATATTTCCCAGTTTTAATGCTAAATTAATAATGTAAATACACTTTTAAAGCATGAACTGATTTCTGGAGCCATTATTTCAGCACAAAATGTGTTTGCTTTAGCTAAACTAACATTACAGTAAAGAAAAAAAAACTATAACTGTTGGCATTATTCTATGGATTGATACCAACATATTTTGTGATTGGTGGAGCACTTCTGTTTGAGCCAGTTAAGGTAACTGTTGTATACCTACTTATGTATTCCTGCTCTTTGAGTTACTGCAGTTATCCAGCTTCCCGAAGGGTAAAATGCTGGCTCACTCTATTTCTGTCCCTATTTCATTATCCCTGCAGGAAGCCCACAAGTATAGCCAGTAAATGTCCACTAATCACCACCAACACTGTTCAGATTGTAGTTATCAATGCACTCTGTGATTTGTGAAGGTCCTCTGTGTTTTCCACACAGAAAGAGACACCATAACTGTCTTGTCTTGATTTCATTGTCCTTGTCAAAGAGCTGGAAGAAAAACAGCTGGAAAGGTTCTGTGCCTCACTGTGCAATATGCATAGAGAGAGACGATCGGCTGGACCTGTGAATACCCTAACAACGCCTTGGTACTGTCTGAAAAGTCAGGAGGACGAAAACAAATTGCAATTGCAGAGTGGCAATGGGGGGATTGCTGGGTAATCGAAACTTCTCATGAAGAAAAGCTGCACAAGTGAAAGGAATAGTGGTAAGAAATTCAATGTTGCAAACCTTCTATGGTGCTGACTGGGGGAAACTTGAAACAAGCAACACAAAACAAAAGGTGGGGTGGGAGTGACACAGAGATTGGGAGAAGGGTGATTAAAGAAAGAAATGATACAGATGAAAGGGAGAGCAACACTTTTTGCAACCATTTACACATCAAACCATGAAACTAAAGCACTGAGAAAATATATAAATAATCACATTTTGTTTGGGTAGCTTCTGATCCATCAAAAAATGCACAAGGAAAAGAAAAAAGGGAAAATGCATTTTTGCTTTAGTTCTTCATTTTGGCAAGTACACAGTTCAACATCCCATGTTTTTCTTTTGTAAACAAGATTGTAACTTTGCCATATTTAAAAATTGGGGTACATTCACCAATTTGATTAGGTGTTAACTGTAAATACTTTGGTTGTTGATAAAGTAGCGGCACAGTACTGATATTGTTGACAGTCCTGTTCATTGGAATGTCTCCATGCTTAATCCTCTGCGGAGGGTCAGAGATACTCATACTTTTACTCAACAGGGGTTCATAGAGTACCCCTCATTCAGGAGCTCAAAACAACAGAATGGGTAGAGTGAGAGAGGACAGAGGAAGAGGAGAAATAAGAACTGGGAGGATGGAATGAAAGAGGATTACATTGGGAGAAAATATATAAAGAGAAGGTGGTGACTGGGTGAGAAGAGAGGTTTGAGAAAAAGATGGAGTGATAAGAGGTAAAAAGGAAGAATGAGACAATATGACTGAATGGGTGGAAGAAATGAAGGAGTGAGAAAAGGGAGGGAGGGGAAGATGGAGAATATGACAGGTGGGGAGGAAAGGGGGGTGATGAAGTGAGAGAGCAGGAGAGCGGGCAGAGGGTGTTGTGGAGAGAAGCTCCCTGCGGACATGGGACTCAGTGACTACAGGGGCAGCACCACACCAGGCAACAAGGACAGGCACCCAGCTGGCACCCCATTTACCAGTATAGGAACTGCTCTCCCAATTCACACTGTGCAGACCAGGGTTTTTTAAATGAAACGTTAATCACATCACTGCACAGCTCCTCAGGCATCAAATGTTTGCCATTCGGGAAAAGATGATAATGGTAATTGATGATTAATTATCATCTGCATGGCACATTCATTTTATTTTCCATCATTTCCCACCTCATTCTTCCAGGTTGGAATGCATGATCTTATTCACAAGCCATGCTATTGGTATGACCTCTGCTGTCAATTAAGGAGAACAGACACACATGCACTCATAAATACTCCCCCCAGAAAAAAAAAATTTCCATGAGTTGAGCATGAGTTGCACAAGCATTAGTCCTAGGAAGTGTTTACAGCTAAATGTTTACAGCTTTGCTCTGGAAAACTGCAGGCACCCAGTTACTGTAGAGCAATGAGACTCAGATAGCACTGTTAAGAAAACCTCTTGTTCTCTGTGCAATACTAATTATGCATCATGTCACAATGCTGCCCAAAACAGCTGGCACTGGTGTGGTCCACATTCAATGACAAATCACGACTTTCAAAATGATTCTAAATGTAAAAGCAGAGCCAACCCCCTGCTGGTGAACAGGTTTTATGCTCACACAGAGCTTCACCAGAACCAGGACCATCCTTTCAGTTCAATGAGCTGGAGGAACGCCGATGGGCAAGGATGAATACAGCACCACGATAAGTCAACAAATTACTCTAACTCAAATGCAAAGACTGCAGCAGTTACATGCTCAAAATCAATTAAGCCTGTTCATTTTGAATGAAAGGTTTTGTGTGATAATGATAAGGCAGTGTAACCTGCGAACACCAGGTCCTGTTAGGGGTTTCACTTTCAACAGAAAGAGAGAGAGAGCATTCAAACTGTTCCATTTACGCACTCAGTTTTGCCACTATTATCGCAAAAAATTGTAAAAATAAATAAATAAATAAATAAATAAATCAGTCCAATGAAAAATATTTGGTAAAAAAAAATTCTACCTACACATCATGTTGTTGTTCAGAAAGTTTTAGTGCATGCTTGAGTGGAATTGAGTACATTAATTATGCAGATTAGTCATGCTTATATAAACCTCTGAGGCATTATACTCTTTTATGTAGTTTATGTGGCACAACACACAGTATGATTCAGGATAAACATGTAATATACATGTTATATAACATGTTATAACACATTATATAACGTGTTATATATCTGTCAACATATAGCATGTGTAACTATAAACATCATCTCATCATATGTCAGCCTACCACACAACAATCGTTGGTAAAAATATGATTTTGATAACGTTGATAAGTTACCTAAATGTGGTATATGCCTTATATAACTGACACCTTGTTAAGCAATTGCAGGTGCAAGAAAATAAAGCAATTATGAAGTGAAACCCAGAAATTAACAAATTAAAAGAAAAAAATCATACAGGACCTGTCAGAAAATGCAGACATTTTTGTGTCATTTCATTTTGCACTTAGTTAATCACTCTTGTTCTTTCATTTATGTGTATATGTATCAATAAATTCAACCCTTTAAAGAGAGTGAATGAATTATGAATTCATACTCAACCATTCCCTTTAAAATGTAGACTATGCTGATAAAAAGGAAAATAAGAGAACATCTCTCAAGTTCTTTGAAAGATGAAGGAAGTGGAAATCTGCTTGGCAGATTTTTTTTCCAGAACTTCCCATAAATGTTCAACAACATTTTGTTCAGGTTATGAGGGTGGCCAGGGGAGGTGCTGGCCTTCATCTTGGTGTTAATGACACCATTCTTGAATCCCTTTAGCAGTGTCTACTGCGGTATTATCATATTGGAAAAGTGGAATATGTTGAGGAAACACTGCGCTCAGTATTGGCTAAATGGCTTTGTATTCCTTGGCCATACTTCTATCATGAACAGTAAAAATCAATGGGAGGCACAACAGTCATTGTCCCCCTGTGATTGAATCCTGGAATCCTGCTACATGATTCCACTCTGTGTGGAGTGCCCCACATGCAGAGCTGCCATACAGCTCCACACACATGTCATCTACTCCGTGTGCCAGCGCTCATCTCTCACATCAACCAAACCACTCCCTCATACAGGACTTCCTAACCAGGGGCTCCAAAATCAATTAAAGTATGGTAATGAGTAAACAAACACGGCTGACATCACAGCAGGAGACAGCCTGCCAATTATGTCAAGGCCTTTCAGATGACAAGCTCCATTTAACACTTTTGCAACTTTTCTTCTCTATTTGAAGAAGCTCAAGCAGTACTGTACAGCAACAGCAGCAACAGCACCAGAGTCACGACAGATCCCAACGAATAAAAGCACGATCGGGCAGCACACACTTTCCCCACTTGTTGAAGTAAGTCCTCCATCATAATTGTTAGGGCTGTGTTTGCCACCACGTCTGAATTAACACATGTTCCAGCATCTGAACCCAATTATTTTCGCCCCTTGCTGTAAGTGATCAATAATGAATGACTTTCATTAATGAGCTGGTGTATGAATGAGCGTTCTTGCATAGGGAATATTGGTTTTAGATGAAGTGTGTAATAATGGCATGAAGCGCTCATGGGAACACAACACTTGAAGTATTTCAAAGGTCAGGCTGGCCTTGCAGGCGATGGAGCCTGGAAAGATCATAACTCCAGAAAATACTAGCGGTGAAATTCCATACAGGAAGACTGAAGTGTATATTTCCTGTAGGATGCAGTTCTGTTGATGCTGGTTCTGTTTGTGCCTTTTTAAAATAGCATAATAAAACAATCCTAGTGTTCTACTTTCACACTAAAAAACTGGGGTTAAAAGTGCTGCTATGCTGTAAATAGAAGATCTCTAACATCAAAAAGTCCATCAACTAATTAATCTCAGTGTGTTTAATATGAATTCCCACATGTCTTTTCATATTCTCTTATGTATTTCATATGAAAATAATTCACTTTTATTCAGTTCTGTCCCTCTGCACATGTAGCTCAACTAGAGACCTGTTTGTTATTCAGGGTTTTTGTAGGACTTATCAGAGCAGGAGATACATAAATTAAATGAAACTAACAGTAACAATGCCATGGTATATTCACTACTGTCTTTCACATCATCAAGCAATGATCCACACTGATATTTGAAGAATACAAGACCTTTCTCCATAACAATGGCCCTCATAACTGACAGACACCTGACAATGCTCTTTGTTGGCTCTGTCCAGGTACAATAGCTCCCCCTGTTGATAGTCTCAAACACACACGCTGTATTCACATCACTTGGGAGTCTGTGGTCAGCCAGTTGGCACCCCTGACTTCAACAGGATTGCCTCAAAATTTGCACCTACATCAAATATATCTTCTAACATCTGTGTGTCCTGAACACAAAGTTTATTGTGCACTCATAGGATTTACTTATTTTCAATGAATTGCAGCTTATGTTATTTTAGGCTTTTATAATGCATGTACTGATCAGCACTGCACACCCTGAATGTATCTCAGAATATTTGTTTGTGTTCTTATGTTTTTTTTTTTTTTGGGAGGGGGGGTGCTGTTAATGTTGTGTTGTCTGTAATAAATGTACCACTTCAGCAACACAAGTTCTCCTGTCATTCAAACCATTTCTACATTTATACGTTTGGCAGAGAGCGAGAGTGGGAAAAGAGCATCCACAAATCACTGCATGCTTATTCTGGTTGTCCTACAGTACCAGAAGCTGTCAACTGTCAATAACTACAATTAAATCATTAAAACAGTATTTTAATTTCACTGCTAACTCTGACAGCACAATCAGATGAATGTGAATAAAGCCGCCAGCTGCCACCTCTTCCAGCAGCTAGAACGAAGTAGGTGCATGTGGCTAATTGTGTCTGTCAGGGGACTTCATATAAATTAGTCTGGGAGGATTTGAGGTTTTATTTCAAAATATACATTACCCCTCATGCTGAGGGAATGTAACCTGTTTGCATGCTGGCTCTTGGGTGGTATACCCAGCTGAGGCCCTTGTTCCCACTGCAGACACATGCCCTGTGGTGGGGACTGAAGACTGAGCATATCACTTGCCAACCACTGGCCGGGAGACCCATGGGGTAACATTTGATTGGCCATGCAGCTGCATCCTTCAGACTCAGACATTCTGCTGCCAGAGCTGTTCCTGCAGAAATGTCCAGTTGCCACACGATCCTGAATGGGCAGACAATGAGGATGGTGGTCCAGTTTGGGAAATAAAAGAAACAATACCAAAATCTTGAGTATTTTGATTTTTTTTTAAATTTAATTACAATGTCCTTAAATGAAATCAACCTCACACTTCATGACTGACCTAGTATAATTGGTATATTAACAACAGTGCTTTCAACAAAAGTACTTATCAGAGGTGTTTTTTATGTAGAATTGTTTTAGGCCATTAGAAATGTCTTTTGAATTTGCAAATACCTATAAATGATCCATTCAAATGAATAGATATATTATCTTTACTTTGTCTCTAAAGCTCCTGGGGATGAATGCTGCATTTCTTTTTTATTAGACTCCTGTAATATAACTTGTTACTTGTTACTGAAATATAACATGTTATGACCAGTTTTGAATTCTTGGCTCCTGTTCTTTTGAAAAGTGTTGTATATCAATAAAATATTCCATACAATCTCAGTGATTTCTCTCAGTGGGAGAAATGACTGTATTTCTAAGCGTATATAAAATAATACCCTTCACTTTCATTCTTTGTTAAGTCTATGAAAAGTCCTTTTATAATGCTTACTGCTACTGGTGCAAAACGTGAGGTTTAAACCAAAATGGATTACACTTTACATTGATAATAAAAATTCAAAATTATTCCACATAATTATTCTGCAAGCACCTGCCTCAACCAGAATCATCAACTGGCCTCTCAGTTCTCCTCTCTGTCAATTTCTGTTCTCCACTGATTTACATTTACAGTTGTGCTGCTCGTGATGATAGATAATCTGACCTTATCATGCGTTTATATTTTCTTCAAGCAGTTACTTTGTTCTTATTAACAGGTCTCTCTCTCTCTCTGTCTCTCTCTCTCTCTCTCTGTCTCCCTTAACTTCATTAGCTTGCATACATAATCTCCTAAAATTGAAGTAAACATTGCTGGTCACCAAGGATAAGAACTGAAGGGGAAAAAAGAGTTTAGCAAACAAGACCAAAATGAGCTATGACTTCCCTCAATTTTTTGTTATGTGCCAAATGTCAACAATTTGCAGCCCTCTAAATGAATGTCAATTCACAACTCACCGTGGCCCCCACCTTCGACTCTCCAATTGCAGAGCTCAGGTAGGGAATATGAATTACCTGGCTGCCAGGACGCGTTCTGCTTGGCTGACGGCTGTCAGCTGGGCCATGATGGACGGAGGGAGACGGAGAGGGATGAGGCTGTCAGCGATTGCTTCACCCCCTTCCAACCACACATGGCCCTGCCACCCATCACCCCACCTTACATGAATAAAGTGCCGTTTTTGTGCTCCCTGGGGAAAGTGCAGAGGGGATTGTTTGTGCCCAATGCAGATGCTTTCCCTGCCATTAAACTCACCCCCCCATACCTACTGCCCCTCTTCCAGATGAAATAGCATGGCCAGAGATCTGTGTGTGTGTGTGTGTGTGTTTGTGTGTGTGTGTATGTGTGTATGTGTATGTGTGTGTGTGTTTGTTAGTGAGTTTACATATGCATGCTTGGCTGCATGCTTATGTGTGTTTAGCATCTTTAAATATGGCTTACTGAAGGTACCTGCATTCTGTCACAGGAGATCAAAGTATGAGTGAATCTCTTTTAGGTGAGCTGGTTCTGCTGTTTTGAGGCAGTGACAGCAATTTATATCACCACCCACTTCAAAGCACTCAAAACACTGTGGAAAAAAAAAAGCCATGGAGCTGCACAAAAAACACCATTAAAAACCTTTGAGGGATTTTCAGATCAAAAATGTGATCTGGAATGCAAATCACTGTGTTTTTGCACAAAGTATACATCTTAGGAGAGCACCCAAAGCTTCAGAGTTTTACAGGGTACTCACAACAGCTACCAGGCCAAGGGCTTCAATTCATTGAGGACAAGTCACAGACTCACATTGTCCATAGGGAGAGGTTGGCTGCTGAAACCAATGGTTCTGCTTATGTTTTAACAATAGCGCAATGAATATTCCCTGTTTGGAATAGCATGATCCCAACACCATCCCACATAACGGTCCCACATGAGGCCGTTTGACGAGTTTAGCCAGTCAAGAAGCCATTTGCAGCTACACGATCCCAACACAATGTCCCACTCAAGCATCATTTACCGTGGAAATGTCTGCTTCACCCACAAATCTGACCTACATTATGAATGCAAGAGAGTTCATTAAACCAAGATGATGGCTTAATCACAAGAGGGAAAATTAATGATAAGACCTTCCAGTAAGGGTCGAGTTTTAATGTACGTTGAACCATAATAGAAACTACTTATACATTGGCATAATATTCTTGGTGCTTTAAAATGTTGATTCCTGATTTTGTTTGGCATGCCAAATGAAAACAAGCAGTATCCATTTTTCACAAGTTTACAGTTTTAGAAAATGTGAAAAATTATACATGGATGTGTTTTCAGGAAATACATACAGCTGAAAATCATAGAAAACCTACATAGCTCTTTTTTGCTGTATTAGAATGAATACAAAATTCATGTGGTTCATTAGGTAGAAGCAGCAATCCTTAACTCCTGGCAAACTAAAACAATTGAGTTCCTGCCTCTGTTTTTTTTTTCTCCTCTATCCTTTGCAATTCCTCTGGCTCTGTTATGGGTTTCCAATGAATCTGGCATACACCCACAGAACAATCAAGCCAAAACCAATTTTACATAAATACATAAGCACCAGAGGGGTACACATATCCATAAACAACAAGCTAAATTTCAGCCATGTTATTTAAGCATTGTTTTTCAGTAAGCCCTCTAGAAGGACTTCTTAGGACCCATAGGTATCATGTCAGTATTCCCCTGTCCACATTGAAATAAAACCACTCTGGTGGAGCTGGTGAAGGTTTTTTTGTACCGTTAAGCCAAAGGTTGTTTAGCATATGTGTAACAAAGTAGTGTGTTGAGAGGCCAGGGGTGTTAATAGGGAAACACAGGATGACCAAAATGAAGTGCAAAAAGGTGCCAGATTTTATTTACAGTGTCCAGTGGAAAGAAAAATCCCAAAATTCAAATTGCACTATTCACAAGAACAAAAACAAAAATTCAAACTAAAAATTGACGAAACCAGTCACACTGTCCCATAGTTCAACAAAACAAAGTGAGACAGTATTGTCACTTGTTTCTGCTGCAACAGCAGAACACCAACCATGCCTTTAATTTGGTATCTCTCCACCCCCAACACTTGAGATCCCACTCCTTATAAACTCTCTGGGAGTTCAACTTCCCTCACTTGGCTGAACTAACATTAGACTATTTGGGGTCTTTTGCTGCAGGCCAGAAGGTTCTCCTCTTGCTACCCACTTCTGAGAGTGGTCTCCTTGCAAAATGGCAGTGGCCATTTGAGATCACAAAGAAACTTGGTCCTGTGACATATGAACTGTTTTTACCTGATACATGCAAGAAACACCACGTCTTCCATGTAAACCATCTCTGAAGTTTTAGTGTGGTGTGCTGAAATGTGGATGTGGTATGAGGATGGCTGGGATTTGATTTCAGCTGCTGTTTCCTTTCTGTGTTTTTCACTGTAGGTCTGTCATAACACATCCGTGCCTGCTGCTGGAGCATCACTCTGTGGAACTGTTTTACATTGTCTCCACGTTTCAATACATTCAGGGATTTAATTCTTAAATATGAAACTATAAACTATTAGAGCATGTATCTCTTCACAGTTACAGTAGGGTGTCTTATTTGTTTTTATTTCTTTTGTTATGCCATTATGATAATTTTGTTTCCAGACTGGCATAATGAGTATATGCATTTCACACAGCTGACATTTTTATTTCAATTAATTTGTACTGTGTAATATTGTGGTATGCAGTAGCATACAGAAGTTATTATGACATGGGTTCAATAAGAAATTCACAGCCCACAGCTAGGTATTAGCACAGCAGCAAAGTCATTAAAGTCATAACTAATTTAAATAAATGCCTCAATTCTCCAAAATATCTGTAAAGCTGAGTGAAAATACGAAACATGGCTGAAGTCAGAATTACCCAGGGGGATCATTGTACTGACGGGAATAGCTGAACTTCCCTTTGACTGTCATAAAGCAGGAGATATTAAACTCAGCACTGAAAGAAAGTATTCCAGTGGATTACTGTAATTTGATTTGCACTACAATAGTAATCAAAGTAATTGTTTAAAAAATGGCACCACAACAAAATGCTTATGTTTTAAAAGGCATTTTAAAAGTAAGAGAAGCAGGGGGAAATACAGAAACAAAAGGATGCAGAAGCAATACGAGAGACAGAGAAAGAGGTTCGGCTGACTCATAAAGCTGTTTCTGAAGGCTCAGTCGGCTGTCAGTTAATCCCCCTGCCCCACCCACCGCCCACCACCCACCACCGCCCACCCACCACACCCCCCCCAACACAGACAGACACACATACACAAGAAGCCTTGCTCTGTCAAGAACCATTTATACCCTCCTTTTCTTCACTGAACACGTCATGATGGTGGACACCAGTTTACCTGTCACCTGAAAAGTGTGCAATAAGCCATCACTCCCTCTCACTCCAGCTTCTCAACAGTACAGGGACAATTCACCTAGCTCAGACAGACTGTTGCCAAATGATTGATTAGAGGATGAAACATCATGAACAATTGTGGACATGGTCAGGATTTTATCCCACTTCAAAAGCACATTGCAGCACCAACAACTGCCTCAACTGGACTCACCTGTCAAGGTTCTCTATAGCCTGCTGTTCAGCTATAACAAGTCCCCTTTACTGACCATTATACTATGTTGCTACAGCACTCTATTAACTGCATTGACTGCTAATGTAATCAACTCCTGTCCTACTGCTACATTTTCCTGCCATAGTGGCCATCATTACTGTGGGCAGAATGTGGTGTGACCATTCCAAGCTGTCATGGGCGATCACTTTCAGTTGCTATGGTTGAGGTTTAATAAATGTTAATATCTCTTTTGGCTACAGGGTGTAAAATTAAAAAAGATAAATGAATAAAAAACTGGCTGACTCAAGCTGCCATCGAGTTGGTGGATCTTCCTTTAACCCCTTCAGTTCCAGTGCTGATTCCAGATTCTAACATATATTAGACTGTTGTTTGTTCTCTTTGCAGAGCTTTTGTCATAATATGTCATATTGACAAATGCCTTTTGGATTTTTGAAAGGTTTTCTTTGTGTAGCAGAGTAATACTGGCAGTGCTGGAATTGACATATGCACTACACGTTTGAGAGTTGTCAAGAGTTGTGTAATTGTTATGCATAAAATTAAAATTATAGCCAGTAATGCTGTTTAACAAGTTTATGCTATTTTTTTGTATAAAAACATTTAAATTTAATTAGAGTGTAATATTTGCTATATAATTCAAAAAGTTTCAGAGAAATAAATAAAATGAAAAATGTATCCACTAGATTCACACAAGCAAAAAGCTCTTTTGAGTTTATGTACTTTACTGTGAAATCTTGATGGCTCCTCAGTATTAATGTTCCTCTATGCATTGGTAATGAAAACAAGGACAACTTATACAACAGAAAATGAAATATCCCACCATACCGCAGACCTCCCTAGGCCAGATTTATGATTCATCAGGGAGATCCGGAAAATCAGCACAAAAACTGCAAACTTAAAGGCAAGATGTGCAAATATATGAAAGGAGATAAAAGATTACCTTTCTCTTCTAATACATAATATTCTTTTTTGTTATTCCAAAGCACCTTTGTTTCTGAGTTAATGATTTTCTTTCTTGTTTGTGTGGTTGTCTGCCTTTTGGTGGTGTAACTGTAAAATGTCATCAATCTCACCCCCTTTTCCTGATAGCATCTCTCAGTTTTTCAGAAGAGCCACTTCAGTCTCTGAGGGGAGGTATAACTCAAGCCTAGCGTTATGGTCCTATTACAGTCCTGCATGACTGGACACCACAATTGAAGCCATATTTTTCCTTTCTTCCACTATTTCTCACTCTCTCTCTTTCTCTCACAGTCTCTCTCCATCTCTCCTATCTGCCTTTGTCTCTTTCCCTACTACTTTTCTCCTACTATTTTTCTCTCTCTTAGTTTGCACATTTTATTCTGTCTCCCTTTTCCTCTCTCTATTTCTATATATTTGATACAGGTGAAGCTAAAAAAGAGTTTCACTCAATAAACATAATGTTTCCCCTCAATACCAACCAGGAAAGGAATTATCACACAGAACAATGGACATGTAAACCAAACTTCTGTTTTGCTATGTGTGGAGAAAGACACCACAAAAACAACAGAAATCAATGCTTAAGTAACTGAAGCCATGGATACTTGTAATGCAACTGAAGTGCAGTTAGTTGCCTGTAATGGTTAAGGCTGAAGGTCCACACTGGTGTGAAAAATAAATAGGAGGTAAACCACTTGAACTCCTCAGTCCCTTTGCTCTCTAGTTACTAGATTTTCTTTCTGCACTTGAATGAACTGAGAATATATATACTTTGTGTTCCTCAGCTGGCATAGTCAACAAGTTATTGGTGTTGCATGGTGAAAAATATCCACGGGATAAAATTGCTCATCAACATGTTACTCTGAGTGTGCCCATATGTGAGAAGGTCTAAGGTGAGCTGATAATAAATTCAATTTGGTTGGGAAAAAGAGGGGAAATTAGTGGGAAAAAAAGCCAATAGCATGGCAATTTTCATGGAATACTTCAGGTTAGAAGACAGCAGTGCTTGGAAGGCCTTGACTGACACCTCTGTGACCTATAGCAATTCACTAATAGCCAACACAACAATCCATTGCAGGACCAATTAGCACACATTTGATTTAATAATACAAGCACTGGCAATGTTAGGTTGTGCTCAGCATCAGGTGACTTTGTACACATGCAGTGGTCTCCTTCCATGGAAGGCGGCTTCAGTAGTTAGACAGTGGATACAGCCTGAATATGGAGATAGCATGGCAGCAACACTGAGACAGTGTGTGAAGACTATGCTGTAACTCCTACAGCACCACTTTCTTAAAAGTTTAGTTTTGAGTGAGGGGACAGAGGTGTCTGATAGCCACCTCTGCTGACGGAGCGAAGGTTAAATATACACAAGCCTGGAGAGTCTCAGCAAAGCCCAGTTCCAGCTCACAGCAGTAATAATAACTCCCTAAATCTCTTATCTTGAAAAAGACCTTTAAGCTCAGGGAGGGGATAAATGCAACCCAAGGCAGCATCATATTTCAGCTGGGGCTTCAGCCATTGAACCGAAACCAGTCGCAAAGCCATTGAAAGTTGCCGGGAGGAGTAGGGCCTGTCAGCTTTGTCTTTGAGGTTGGCGACCATTGGTGCGGTCGATTCTGCACTTGACATGAAGCAAGGGCTCCTGGATGATTCATTGCTCAGAGTGGGACCCGAGAGAGAGCATAAGAAGGAGTGAGAGTGACAGAGAGAGAGAGAGAGAGAGAATGAACCTTCCCATTACAAACTGCTGAAGCAGTTCAGCTTTTAACTCGAGGCAGCTGACAAGCTCTGATGTATATGTGTGAGATCTGGGATGGGATAACATGGCCAGTAGGGTCATCGTAGAGGAAACAGGACGGTACAAGGCCAGTTTTACACAATAGCTTGATGTGATATTCTGTCCCAACAGGCTGAATGGATCTCATAGGAATGTGGTTCAAGGAGAAATGTGATTAAAAAAAAACAGCAAAACTCCTTCCATGAGTATACTTAGGTTGCTTTGTAACACTGGTGGTGTTCATATGTATCCGAGAATACATAGTGGGATTGTGGGATAATAAACAGTAATAAACATTGTTTTGAAAATGAAATGAATAATGTCCTTAATGTTCCTGGTGTGATAAGTGGAATATTCTTTCACTATTAAAATCCTGTATTGTTTACTCCAATAAACTCCCCAAAAAGTTTTTACGAATGAGAAAGTTTTCTGTAAATAAGAATAATATCAGTATGTTATTCCAAGTTTCCCAAAATGGCTTAAAAATGCAGCTATGCCAAATGTTGTGTTGTGTACAATGTAAACTTTAAAATGAAACTTTCAGCAATACACTCTGAAGAGAGGCATTATAATTGGGTCGCTAAGTCTCACTTTGGTGCTAATCACTCTGCAGATCTGTGGATGTCACTTTAAAGTACTGTAAGCACGCTTAGGCCGACATTCTGATGTGAAATAATTCCACCAAATTACCAGGCATGTGCCATATTAAACCAACGGTATGTTGACTCTTCTGACCAATTATGATCTTGCGTATGGGTGGGGCACATATCTGAAGGCAAATGACCAAGTATACTGTGGTGTTGATGTCAATTCATGATTCCACGCTGTCTCAAACCTGCAGCATTTTCAGGAGAAATGACACTCACTGACTGAATTATACCTTTCCTGACCCCCAGACCTTGTATGTATAGACAATAAAACTGTTAAAACAAAAACATTCTGACTGGGAAATGTGCAGCCAACATTGTCCAAAGGGTTGAGAACCACTGTTCTACACAGACAGCCTCTGGGGTTGAATTTATCCATGAAAACATCATCAGCTGCTGGCCCAAGTTTGCCACCTGCAGGACAACTATAAAACAATATTAGGAATACAATTTATCCCAATATCAGATCAATGCTGCAGGTACTGAATCCCCTTGTATGATTTGAACTGACATAGTCATAGTTGCTGACTGTCAATAATGACAACTGAATGTGTTCATTGCATGAATCTTCCCTCATAATATATATAAATATATAGTTTTTTTTTTCTGTTTAGGCACTTTTTCTTCTCCTTTCAACGGGCAAGGAAAAGAATTCAGCTGGACAGGCAGCTTTGGGTAGACAGAAACAAAATGAGCTCCCATCGCCCATTACATTTAAGATTAAAGAGTATGTACCACCCCTGTAGCAGTTATTTTTATTCAGGTAAGATTCCAAGCATCAACAGCACCATGTGCTTCATAATTGCATTTTTGAGACTTACTTAGCATGAAAACCTAAATGTGCCCAATAGATTAAAATGAATGAAGATCACTGGGAAAGATCTTGTATTTGAGGCACATCAACTCAGTGTATGTGTCTCAGAAGCTGAGAAAAAACAGCCACCATTTAAACAGCATGTTTATGCAATTACTGATGTTTTCAAATCATTTTTCAGTATAAATGCTTTCTTCAGGATGTCTGAATATACCTCAGCTAAAGATCTTTGTTTAATCAGAGAGTGAGGGCAGTTTTTCTGCTCTACTTAATTTCATGTTATTCTCTCAAACATGGCAGTTGTTTGGAGAAAATCAACCTGCTCTTGAAACTTGGCAAATGTTACAAATGAAAATAGCAATAGATTTCTTTTTACTGCGTTACAAATTGAAGTGCTAAACACGTTTAGGCCGCATTTAAATTAAGAACAGAACAGAATAGGATTTGTAAAAAAAATCAGGTGAATTTAAAACCTTGTTTGTTGAAATGAAGAAACATAATCAAAGGCTCATAAAAACAGTCAGCTGATGATCATCAATATACTTGTCCAAATTATGAATAAATTTGGTGTGAAATGTTTAAAATAGGTTTCTATAAACATGTATCTGCAAACATCTCAAAGTATGGCGTTCATGAAAAACCTTTCGTTGTTAGTACTCATTTAGGCTGTCAAGCAAATAGGATGTTTTGGCATAAACATGCTTTACTTTGATAATAATTTAGAAGTGCATTCATGGTTGAAATAGGCTTCGGTGAAAACCAAAAGCATTGCCTCATGTTATTATTACTTGAATGATCACACATAATAGACAAAAAAAAAGTCTTAAATAAAGACTGAATTTCTTTTATCAAAGACACATTTATGCCAACTGGTTGGTAAGTAAATAATACATTTTGTGTGTGGGTGTGTGTGTTGACAAAGAGAGAGAAGAGAGAGAGAGAGAAACAGAGAGAATATTTGGATGGGGGGGGGGGGGGGGGGACTTGTAAACAATATTGCCTCCAAAAGCAAGAAATGCATATTTTTCAGCATTACACAAGCACATTAACATTATTACTGCAAGCACTATAGCATTCAGAAGGGGACTAGGGGGAATAGACATGATTTTTTAATCATGAAAAAGAAAGGTTCACAGCACCGTCAACCCTGATGAGCTGAAAGACACAGATTTACAGACACAGCAACAATATTCTTCTTCTTCTACTTCTTATTCTTATTCTTATTCTTATTATTATTATTATTATTATTATTATCATCGGTAGTAGTATTAGTTATTTGTATGGCCAATGCCCTTATCCAAGATATCTTACATAGTTTACATTTCAGATATCCATTCACACAACTGAATGGTAATTGAAGACCATAGAAACACTGATGAAGGGTAAATACTGAACTCCCTATGTTGTTCTTGAAATTTAGTGAAAAGGCTTTTTGCTTATGTACTATATCATGTTTCCATCTAGTCTGCTGGCACAGTCCTTCTTTGCAGCGCTACATCTATTGGCCCGTCATATCTGCCCAAAAGGCCTTTATTGATGCAATCTATAACTTACTCAGGACTCTATATATCAGCATGATAGATGGGTGTCAATTGGAAAGCTGCATTCCTTTTCAATGGAAATGGAGGAGGTTTCACTCAAGCTGAAAGTCTGTGTTTTCCAAGTCTAGCAAGGCAGAACAAGCAACCCAGGGGTGAAGGTGTCACTCGGTGCTGGTTGGCAACACTGGGAGGGGTAATGGCAGGCGTAGCCATAGCAACCAGGAACTGCTAAGACTGAAAACCCATTCACCTTATTTCCTGCCCTGGTTACCAAGTGTTGAGGTGTAACAGTGGCCAAGAAAGGGGAAATTTGACCTCTGCATGATGAATTAAAGTTGTAGTAGTTCCCACACCCTTTTTCTTACCTTGTTATCCAGGAACTGATCTAGAAGGATGGTCCCACCTTGCCAAGCATAATCTGTCACAGACAATGAGGTATTAATATGAGCAAGAGAGTGAGAGTGAGCTAAGAGTTGCCTGACACCTGCCACATGCTAGCTGACAGCTTGCATTAGAACCATGCCATCTACTGGTGCCATGGTAACAACGGCAGTCATCTCCCTTCCCCTCAGTGTCCAGACAGCTTCTGCTGCCTCATACAGATCCCTTCACTCCTGCAAACATTCACAGGTACTGTCCATGCAGGCACATTCAAACCATTTTTCCTGGAGCAACACAGAAAGCCATACTGTTGCTGAAAGTGAAAATGGCTTCACAAATGCAACAGAGAATGTTCAAGTGAGAGTTTCTGACTCTGTATCTCATCTTTGTTAAAGAGGATATCTTCCTCCAGTCATTGCTGTGACTCAGTATAAGAAGAGGATTACTATAAGAAGAAGAACTATTATGGGCAGGACATTGACAAAAATATCTGAATTTGCATTAAAAAATCATGTTTCGCCTCCTGGCTTGTGCTTCTCAACACTACAGTTTCTTACTTATGATTTTAGTGAACTCCAAATCCTGACTAGCAAACACCGAGTTTTAACTCCCAATTTACAGAATTAAGCGTCAATCAGCAACCGCATTCTGACTCAAGTTTGTGATCTTCTTGGTGAAAGTTAAAACCCCTTTACAATGGTAGACTTGAGCAACGGCAGAACAGCCTCAGCCTGTAGCTTGGAATTCCAGAAGTCTTAGTTCATGAGCAAAAAGCAGTCAACTGATTAATCTGCCAATCTCACTGAAACAATAATGAGCCAATCCCAGTGCTGACTGCTCCACACTTTAATTAAAGCCAGACTCATGCACTAGATAGAGGTACATCTCGTTTCCAACTTTCACTCTTTCAGTAAGTCAGACTATAAATTTCTTTAAACTCTTAAAACGACCATGGGGTGCCTGATATTTTTCAATGTGGACCACAAATGCTAGTCCGAAAAAGATTTCTGCAGGGCTTTATAAAATCACATCCAAACTTACCAGCAGAAGGGAGAGTGGGACAGTGGAAGATTGAGGTTTTCGAGCAGCTGAAACGATAAAGCTGTTCGGAATGATGATATACTGAATTAATGATGTGACAGAATATTTATCAGCTGACTCCCAAGTGTTTCCCTTTTAAACCATGGGGTGACTGTAATGAGGAGAGTATTACACAGTTACGCTGTCAAACCATAACTGTACAATTACAATAGCATTAATAAATCCCTAACTTGATTTAATCCCATGCAGTAGCAATAATAATAATAATAATAATAATGATAATAATGATGATGATGATAATAATAATAATATAATAATAGCTTCACATTTGAAAAATAAAGTTAGCCTTATGTCGTAATGCAACAACACCCTGATATGTAAAGACAGACTTAATTAGAAATCCTTACAAATGACAATCTCTTCAGACTTGAATAGACTTGAATGAGAGGCTTTCAAACTCCACTGCTGAAAAGCAGTGTCTAATGTAACACCCTTATGATAAGATGGCCACCAGTAGCTGTTGAGTGCAGTAAAAAGGCTCTTCAGATAGTTTTACTGATAAAACTCCATATCATATATTTCAGCGCAGATAAACTAAAAATAATGCCCCAATCTTTGGCAGGAGGAAGGTGGTTCTAATGGATGCTCGACGCATTCAGGCTGCCTGAACTGTTAATGAAAGCTAATTAAGACATTTTTTTAAAAAGTCTTAGCAACTATAAAGTCCTCTTGTGCCTTTCATCCTTGCCCCATATTTTCCCCTGGAGCTAAAATGAACATTTTCTGTAATTCATGATAACACTTGCAGAGGCATTTCCATCATACTATGTATTTTGATTTACTGGTTTATATATGTATTACCAAACAGCCTTGAATGTGCTGTTCACCACACAACCCCACCTATCCACTGCTGTCTCACTCCCAAACTTGTGCATGGAAATAATATTTAACTTTGGCAAGCAAGCCATTATATCACAGCTAAACAGGCTATTAGTCAAATCTTTAAATCTGAATCATCAAATATTCAATGCAGACCCAGCATACCCAATCAATTATAAAATGTTCCAGCCAGAATTTTAAGGATTTTTGACAAAACAAGTGATACTTTATGCATTTCTTCCTTAAACTGTTGCCATTCATTCTGGGCAGAGAAGACAGAGATCAGCAGGGAAGATCTTCCTTGATCCTTTTTTCTCCCCATACACCTTCTCACCTATATCCTTTCATCACCAGCACAAATATCATGGGACAGTCAAGAATAAGGCACACACAGTGCTAGGGACACAATAGATAGTAGACAAAATTTAAAGCCAACATGGGCTTGATAGCCCCTTCTTGTTATGAAACATTCTTTAGTCCTCATTTTTTAAAGCCCGCTATTTGATTTCTTACTAGTCCACCCATTGGTTCCCTGTTGGAAAAGTCGCACCAGAAGTCCTTGTGTGCTGTTGGGGATTGCTAGAGAAAGCATCCATCTTGAGACAGTGAGTCTTGCTCTGCCAGTGAAATCCACCCTTAACTGTGGTTACCACAGATGAATTCGAACCTTCTGAGAGACAGAGAGAGAGAGAGAGAGAGAGAGAGAATGAAAGAAGTGAGAGACAATGGATACATGGAGAAAGTTAAAATATTAGATAATAGTTGAAGAAACAGGAGATTTCATGTAACCAAAAATGCAGAATCAACGTGTGAATGACTCTATGTGTGAATGAGTCTACCATGTAAACTCTCACAACAGTAGCCTAACTTTTCTTTGTGATCCTCGGAATACATGTATGCTACCTGGCCTGACAAAGCATGCCATTTCCAGAATAAGATGGTGTGATGTGTGAATATTCAGATTGACCAAAGAGAAACATCAAACTGGCAAACGAGCCATCTGGCTCTTGACCTAAAAAAGTAA